>OX438567.1:13267540-13898481 GCA_949316365.1 Hoplodrina blanda | reverse complement strand
CCTAACCTAACCTAACCTACCTAACCTAACCTAACCTAACCTAACCTAACCTAACCTAACCTAACCTAACTAACCTAACCTAACCTAACCTAACCTAACCTAACCTAACCTAACTCAAACCTAACCTACCTAACCTAACCTAACCTAACCTAACCTAACCTAACCTAACCTAACCTAACCTAACCTAACCTAACCTAACCTAACCTAACCTAACCTAACCTAACCTAACCTAACCTAACCTAACCTAACCTAACCTAACCTAACCTAACCTAACCTAACCTAACCTAACCTAACCTAACCTAACCTAACCTAACCTAACCTAACCTAACCTAACCTAACCTAACCTAACCTAACCTAACCTAACCTAACCTAACCTAACCTAACCTAACCTAACCTAACCTAACCTAACCTAACCTAACCTAACCTAACCTAACCTAACCTAACCTAACCTAACCTAACCTAACCTAACCTAACCTAACCTAACCTAACCTAACCTAACCTAACCTAACCTAACCTAACCTAACCTAACCTAACCTAACCTAACCTAACCTAACCTAACCTAACCTAACCTAACCTAACCTAACCTAACCTAACCTAACCTAACCTAACCTAACCTAACCTAACCTAACCTAACCTAACCTAACCTAACCTAACCTAACCTAACCTAACCTAACCTAACCTAACCTAACCTAACCTAACCTAACCTAACCTAACCTAACCTAACCTAACCTAACCTAACCTAACCTAACCTAACCTAACCTAACCTAACCTAACCTAACCTAACCTAACCTAACCTAACCTAACCTAACCTAACCTAACCTAACCTAACCTAACCTAACCTAACCTAACCTAACCTAACCTAACCTAACCTAACCTAACCTAACCTAACCTAACCTAACCTAACCTAACCTAACCTAACCTAACCTAACCTAACCTAACCTAACCTAACCTAACCTAACCTAACCTAACCTAACCTAACCTAACCTAACCTAACCTAACCTAACCTAACCTAACCTAACCTAACCTAACCTAACCTAACCTAACCTAACCTAACCTAACCTAACCTAACCTAACCTAACCTAACCTAACCTAACCTAACCTAACCTAACCTAACCTAACCTAACCTAACCTAACCTAACCTAACCTAACCTAACCTAACCTAACCTAACCTAACCTAACCTAACCTAACCTAACCTAACCTAACCTAACCTAACCTAACCTAACCTAACCTAACCTAACCTAACCTAACCTAACCTAACCTAACCTAACCTAACCTAACCTAACCTAACCTAACCTAACCTAACCTAACCTAACCTAACCTAACCTAACCTAACCTAACCTAACCTAACCTAACCTAACCTAACCTAACCTAACCTAACCTAACCTAACCTAACCTAACCTAACCTAACCTAACCTAACCTAACCTAACCTAACCTAACCTAACCTAACCTAACCTAACCTAACCTAACCTAACCTAACCTAACCTAACCTAACCTAACCTAACCTAACCTAACCTAACCTAACCTAACCTAACCTAACCTAACCTAACCTAACCTAACCTAACCTAACCTAACCTAACCTAACCTAACCTAACCTAACCTAACCTAACCTAACCTAACCTAACCTAACCTAACCTAACCTAACCTAACCTAACCTAACCTAACCTAACCTAACCTAACCTAACCTAACCTAACCTAACCTAACCTAACCTAACCTAACCTAACCTAACCTAACCTAACCTAACCTAACCTAACCTAACCTAACCTAACCTAACCTAACCTAACCTAACCTAACCTAACCTAACCTAACCTAACCTAACCTAACCTAACCTAACCTAACCTAACCTAACCTAACCTAACCTAACCTAACCTAACCTAACCTAACCTAACCTAACCTAACCTAACCTAACCTAACCTAACCTAACCTAACCTAACCTAACCTAACCTAACCTAACCTAACCTAACCTAACCTAACCTAACCTAACCTAACCTAACCTAACCTAACCTAACCTAACCTAACCTAACCTAACCTAACCTAACCTAACCTAACCTAACCTAACCTAACCTAACCTAACCTAACCTAACCTAACCTAACCTAACCTAACCTAACCTAACCTAACCTAACCTAACCTAACCTAACCTAACCTAACCTAACCTAACCTAACCTAACCTAACCTAACCTAACCTAACCTAACCTAACCTAACCTAACCTAACCTAACCTAACCTAACCTAACCTAACCTAACCTAACCTAACCTAACCTAACCTAACCTAACCTAACCTAACCTAACCTAACCTAACCTAACCTAACCTAACCTAACCTAACCTAACCTAACCTAACCTAACCTAACCTAACCTAACCTAACCTAACCTAACCTAACCTAACCTAACCTAACCTAACCTAACCTAACCTAACCTAACCTAACCTAACCTAACCTAACCTAACCTAACCTAACCTAACCTAACCTAACCTAACCTAACCTAACCTAACCTAACCTAACCTAACCTAACCTAACCTAACCTAACCTAACCTAACCTAACCTAACCTAACCTAACCTAACCTAACCTAACCTAACCTAACCTAACCTAACCTAACCTAACCTAACCTAACCTAACCTAACCTAACCTAACCTAACCTAACCTAACCTAACCTAACCTAACCTAACCTAACCTAACCTAACCTAACCTAACCTAACCTAACCTAACCTAACCTAACCTAACCTAACCTAACCTAACCTAACCTAACCTAACCTAACCTAACCTAACCTAACCTAACCTAACCTAACCTAACCTAACCTAACCTAACCTAACCTAACCTAACCTAACCTAACCTAACCTAACCTAACCTAACCTAACCTAACCTAACCTAACCTAACCTAACCTAACCTAACCTAACCTAACCTAACCTAACCTAACCTAACCTAACCTAACCTAACCTAACCTAACCTAACCTAACCTAACCTAACCTAACCTAACCTAACCTAACCTAACCTAACCTAACCTAACCTAACCTAACCTAACCTAACCTAACCTAACCTAACCTAACCTAACCTAACCTAACCTAACCTAACCTAACCTAACCTAACCTAACCTAACCTAACCTAACCTAACCTAACCTAACCTAACCTAACCTAACCTAACCTAACCTAACCTAACCTAACCTAACCTAACCTAACCTAACCTAACCTAACCTAACCTAACCTAACCTAACCTAACCTAACCTAACCTAACCTAACCTAACCTAACCTAACCTAACCTAACCTAACCTAACCTAACCTAACCTAACCTAACCTAACCTAACCTAACCTAACCTAACCTAACCTAACCTAACCTAACCTAACCTAACCTAACCTAACCTAACCTAACCTAACCTAACCTAACCTAACCTAACCTAACCTAACCTAACCTAACCTAACCTAACCTAACCTAACCTAACCTAACCTAACCTAACCTAACCTAACCTAACCTAACCTAACCTAACCTAACCTAACCTAACCTAACCTAACCTAACCTAACCTAACCTAACCTAACCTAACCTAACCTAACCTAACCTAACCTAACCTAACCTAACCTAACCTAACCTAACCTAACCTAACCTAACCTAACCTAACCTAACCTAACCTAACCTAACCTAACCTAACCTAACCTAACCTAACCTAACCTAACCTAACCTAACCTAACCTAACCTAACCTAACCTAACCTAACCTAACCTAACCTAACCTAACCTAACCTAACCTAACCTAACCTAACCTAACCTAACCTAACCTAACCTAACCTAACCTAACCTAACCTAACCTAACCTAACCTAACCTAACCTAACCTAACCTAACCTAACCTAACCTAACCTAACCTAACCTAACCTAACCTAACCTAACCTAACCTAACCTAACCTAACCTAACCTAACCTAACCTAACCTAACCTAACCTAACCTAACCTAACCTAACCTAACCTAACCTAACCTAACCTAACCTAACCTAACCTAACCTAACCTAACCTAACCTAACCTAACCTAACCTAACCTAACCTAACCTAACCTAACCTAACCTAACCTAACCTAACCTAACCTAACCTAACCTAACCTAACCTAACCTAACCTAACCTAACCTAACCTAACCTAACCTAACCTAACCTAACCTAACCTAACCTAACCTAACCTAACCTAACCTAACCTAACCTAACCTAACCTAACCTAACCTAACCTAACCTAACCTAACCTAACCTAACCTAACCTAACCTAACCTAACCTAACCTAACCTAACCTAACCTAACCTAACCTAACCTAACCTAACCTAACCTAACCTAACCTAACCTAACCTAACCTAACCTAACCTAACCTAACCTAACCTAACCTAACCTAACCTAACCTAACCTAACCTAACCTAACCTAACCTAACCTAACCTAACCTAACCTAACCTAACCTAACCTAACCTAACCTAACCTAACCTAACCTAACCTAACCTAACCTAACCTAACCTAACCTAACCTAACCTAACCTAACCTAACCTAACCTAACCTAACCTAACCTAACCTAACCTAACCTAACCTAACCTAACCTAACCTAACCTAACCTAACCTAACCTAACCTAACCTAACCTAACCTAACCTAACCTAACCTAACCTAACCTAACCTAACCTAACCTAACCTAACCTAACCTAACCTAACCTAACCTAACCTAACCTAACCTAACCTAACCTAACCTAACCTAACCTAACCTAACCTAACCTAACCTAACCTAACCTAACCTAACCTAACCTAACCTAACCTAACCTAACCTAACCTAACCTAACCTAACCTAACCTAACCTAACCTAACCTAACCTAACCTAACCTAACCTAACCTAACCTAACCTAACCTAACCTAACCTAACCTAACCTAACCTAACCTAACCTAACCTAACCTAACCTAACCTAACCTAACCTAACCTAACCTAACCTAACCTAACCTAACCTAACCTAACCTAACCTAACCTAACCTAACCTAACCTAACCTAACCTAACCTAACCTAACCTAACCTAACCTAACCTAACCTAACCTAACCTAACCTAACCTAACCTAACCTAACCTAACCTAACCTAACCTAACCTAACCTAACCTAACCTAACCTAACCTAACCTAACCTAACCTAACCTAACCTAACCTAACCTAACCTAACCTAACCTAACCTAACCTAACCTAACCTAACCTAACCTAACCTAACCTAACCTAACCTAACCTAACCTAACCTAACCTAACCTAACCTAACCTAACCTAACCTAACCTAACCTAACCTAACCTAACCTAACCTAACCTAACCTAACCTAACCTAACCTAACCTAACCTAACCTAACCTAACCTAACCTAACCTAACCTAACCTAACCTAACCTAACCTAACCTAACCTAACCTAACCTAACCTAACCTAACCTAACCTAACCTAACCTAACCTAACCTAACCTAACCTAACCTAACCTAACCTAACCTAACCTAACCTAACCTAACCTAACCTAACCTAACCTAACCTAACCTAACCTAACCTAACCTAACCTAACCTAACCAGAGTCTGCTGGCAGCCACGGTCGCGAGTGCCACGTTTTTTCCACGCTCCGCAAATTAAAATCACATAAAAGGGTTTTTTCGCGCGAAGATACAAGTGTGAGGTATCAAAATACGCGTCTCAGTGAGAGGAACACAGCTGTGAAAACCGCTTGAAATTAAGTGAAAGTGAGAGAAAGTTGTGGTAGAAAAACGAATTTTTTGGATGTTTTTGTGGTACGCTGCGGAAACCAGATCGACGACCCCCCACTTTTTTGGGGTCAAAACAATCGTCTCGCCGAGCCCTATCTTCTGGACAACATCGGGGATTTTCCGGCGGAAAACTGCCGACGTAATCCCGGACTTCCGTTTTCCACGTGCTGCTGAGCTTGGCTCCCAGCACACCTGGACAGACTTGCGGCACACCAAAAGAAGCGTCTTGGCAAGACGAGTCTGTCGACACCAAGATCACCGAGATCGGACTACCCTGGACGAAACAGCAGCCCTTCAAAGGTCGGCAAAATTTTGAAAATCTTTGGTGTCACTTTTCTGCTAAAGTAAATCGATAGCCCCCCATTTTTATTTTGCTATTAAAAAGTAGATTTCCTTAACTTTATTTCCCTAAATTTTTAGATTTTTTGGCTTAGTAGTTTACTCTAAATTTATTTTTAAAGTGCATACTAAATTATCAGTTCAAATTAAACGAAATTACACCCCCTTATTGATAA
Source organism: Hoplodrina blanda (assembly GCA_949316365.1). Taxonomy (NCBI): domain Eukaryota; kingdom Metazoa; phylum Arthropoda; class Insecta; order Lepidoptera; family Noctuidae; genus Hoplodrina; species Hoplodrina blanda. The sequence goes on along the minus strand of OX438567.1, from coordinate 13,892,241 downwards.
TTTTTTCCAAAAATAATTTTGTTAATAGTGTTTAGAAATAGACCTCTGACGAGAAGAAAAAATTTATTTTTCTAATTAATTTAGTTATTCATAAAAACAAGACTCCTTGCGGTCGGGCAGAAAAGTGACACCAAAATAAACCCCTAGAAAAGGGTGAAGAATTTACGGCGCGCAGATTTAAATATAAGAATAGCATAGAATAGTTCATAAGGAATACATTAGTTTTTAAACTGAGAATTTTGGAGCATTTTCCAGATCGCGATCTTCGTTAACGTGTTTGTTTACATCGGAGTTCAGCCGCATAACAAAGTTATCGTGGAGATCGCGATCTGAAAATCGACTTTTTAAATAATAACAAAATCAAATTTTCCTTATAAGGACCGGATAGGGCGAGGCTAAAAACCACCCCCTACGTTCTTAAATTTTTGAAAAAGCCTTGTTGTAGTAGAAAAATAAGACCTAGACTCAAACTACCTTAAACTTTTCGTTTTAGGGTAATTTTATATTTATAAGGGTGAAATATTTTTGACACGAGCTAGCTCTAGTTGTAGGACTCAAAGAGACTTTTAAAACAAGCCCACTCACACAAAATTCGCACCACAGCGGCCGGAGCTATCTCACTACACAAATTTTTACCCGACATACCGAGCAACGTTGGAAAGGGAGGTAATGCTTTGCGCGACCCGGGGCCGTATCTCGTAAACCAGGAGAGATAGACGAATTTCGACCTCGAATTCGACCTTTGTGGTGTCATAGACACCACGGTCAAAGCCGCATAAGAGGTTCCCATCCCCCCTGGTTTGGACTCCCCCGCACCCCCCCTAGTACAAAACCTTTTAAAAGCCGATAAATCCGAAACCAAGCGAGATAGCTCGATTTCGACCCCAAATTCAGCCTTAGTGGTGTCAAAGACACCACGGCTAAAGTCCTACACGAGGAACCCTCCCCCCTCGTATTGACCCCCCTCACCCCCCCTCAACGAAAAATATTTTGTACCTATTTTGTCATAAAATTGACTACGATTACCTTTAACGGGTAACAGGTAAATAGACTTAGGAAGATTTAGAAATCTACCTAATTTCACTAAAAATATACTTCTTTATTTATTTATCTTAGCTGTAGAATCTTGACGCTGACCCCCCTATACAGGGTCAGATTACTTTTGACAAAATTCCCCGTTCTCTCGCTAGGCCTACTGCACACGTACATCTTTATACAAACACACACACCCCCACACACAACATATACAACCCGCATACTGATACACACAAGACATACAAAAAACAAAAATGTTCCACACACCGAAAACCTCCAGCGCTGCCACTAAACCAGGCACCTCCAGCCCCACTGCAACTCCATCTGCACCAGCGCAGGACGCTGCAAAAACTTTTATCCGGAGACCAGACCGGAAAAGGAGATCGCTGGACAATATGGCGACTTACAATAAGCATATAGAGGACTATGCGGTGAAACCGACTGACGCGCTTCTTCTGGAGGTGATGAAAACCTTTGAGGACATTCCAGCTAAAGTCCAAGAATACCCTCAAATGAGGAAAGACATAAAGACCTTCCTGGAGGGGCAATCTGATAAGTGCCTCCGTATCTTATTCGAAATATGCAAGCGAGTGACAAGTTTGGAAGCAGCAGCAACTACAACACGGTCGCCCCATACAGCCAGATCGCCCGCAAAAGACGTCCACATCTCAGAAAAGTTGGGGGAAGTGGAAAACCAAATACAACAGCGACTTAATGAACTGGAAAATAGGATGGCGGCTTGCTTCGACGACCAAACCAGGCTCCATGACGATCGCTGCGCCGACATCGCCCGCAAGATTGGCGAAAAAGTCGACGACGCCAAAGCGGCCATTGACCACACGACAGAGGGCGTCAGGGTCACTCACCGCACCCTGATTATTCTCGACGACAAACTCGACAGTATTGCGGGAGACGTCGCGGCGGCCAAAGAAACGGTGATTGAGGTCGCAAAAGACAAGCAGCCATGCGAACCGAGGACCTATGCCAACGTCGCAGCAGCCAAACCCGGGCATCGACCGGCACTTCACTCGATGGCGGTCACCCTCGAAGGCAATCAGGAGACTGCCGACGAGGTGCTTGAAAGAGTGAAGAAGGCGGTCGATGCCAGGGGAACTGGCCTGAAAATAAACAAGGTGCGCAAAGCAAAAAACCAAACGGTTATCCTAGGATGCGACACCGAAGCGGAGCTGAATAAGGTGAAAGAAACAATTGAAAGCCGGGGGGAAGGTTTAATTGTTTCCCGCATGAAAAATAAAAACCCGCTCGTCATCCTAAAGGATGTCTTCCTCCCGAGTGACGACGAGGAAATAATCAAGGCGCTTCACACTCAAAATAAGGAATTATTTAGGGATTTATCACAGCAAGATAGGGAAACGACCATAAAGTTTAAGAAGAGGACAAAAAATCCCAAAACGGCACACGTCATTGTCCAGGTTGGTCCCGTAGTATGGCAAAGGATGACGGAGGCTGGAGCCCTCTACCTGGACCTGCAAAGGATCAGAGTGGAGGATCAGTCTCCGCTCATCCAATGCACGAGATGCCTGGCATTCGGTCACGGTCGGAAATTTTGCCCCGAGAGTGCGGACAGGTGCAGCCACTGTGGAGGCCCACACCTGCGCGAGAAATGCGCAGATTACATCGCAGGCAATGAACCGCAGTGCTGTAACTGTTCGCGCTCTAAACTGCAAAAAACCGACCACAATGCCTTTAGCGCCGAATGCTCCGTTCGCCGAAAATGGGATTACCTGGCTCGTGCAACAACGGCCTACGTTTGACTCACCACACACTGGCTGGTACGTCGCATACACAATAACACACATACACACACCCCCCCCATGCAATAACACAAACCGGGAGTACAACAAAAACTGGAACACAACAGAAATAAAACAGATACATGGAAACCGGATAAACAAAAAACAAATAAAAAACGATATGGAAATATATAGTGAACATATACAGACATATCGAAAAAACACACACAAACACCAAGCACGTACCGCAACCAAGCAAAAAACTACGATTTAAAAATAAAAAAGCACAAGAAAAGTTAATAAATATATATAAATTTAGTATATATATATTATTAATACAAAACCTATAGAAAGTAAATGTATTAGTCTGAATAAAAAAGTGAGCAAAATATATAAAAATAGCAAGTCCATCACTATACGGTCGCACCAACAACTATGTAAACGAAATCTAACATAATACGTACTAACAAAATACGTACTGAACATTAAAACATAGCATCGCTTATTAGCAATAGAAAAATAAAATACTCACATGTGACGGAAACAAAGATAAAAATTGTTAAGTAGTAGAATAAGTTAGTATGAAATAAGAATACCTAGCTACATAATGTTACATGTAATACTTAGAATATTAAAAAGTTAATGATTAAAATTGTCAATAGAATAAGTTAGTATAAAAAGAATACATAGTTATATAATGTTAGAAGTACTCATGTCATTTGTTCAATGTAAAGCCATTAGATTATTACCCGAAAAGTAAGACTAAAACTGTCACTAGAAAAATTAGTAATAAGAATATCTACCATTGTTTTATAAAGTTAGAACACTAAAAAATTTTCTTATTGTCATCACACCCTAGAAAAAAGTAATGTAATTGATAGAAAACAAGTACCAAGCTTAATGTTATAAAAAGAAAGTAAATAGTAAACGCCAAAATAGATAACACTTTAAGTAAGCGCCATTGTAAATAAATAGAAAGCGTCGATTTTATTTAAATAAAAAAGAACCCAAAAATTGTTCCCTGTAAATAAAACAAAGTTAAGGCAAAGTAGCGGGAATCCCACCCGGCACAGAAAGCAAGTTGATGAATGAATGTGTAACGTATGCGGCTTGAAAGTGCGAGAGGCATAAATGCGAGAACTGGAATGAATGTGGTACCTAGACTAATAAGGACCCGGTGAACCATGATCGGGGAAAAGCAGAAAAAAAAAAAAAAAAAAAAAAAAAAAAAAAAAAAAAAAAAAAAAAAAAACCTAACCTAACCTAACCTAACCTAACCTAACCTAACCTAACCTAACCTAACCTAACCTAACCTAACCTAACCTAACCTAACCTAACCTAACCTAACCTAACCTAACCTAACCTAACCTAACCTAACCTAACCTAACCTAACCTAACCTAACCTAACCTAACCTAACCTAACCTAACCTAACCTAACCTAACCTAACCTAACCTAACCTAACCTAACCTAACCTAACCTAACCTAACCTAACCTAACCTAACCTAACCTAACCTAACCTAACCTAACCTAACCTAACCTAACCTAACCTAACCTAACCTAACCTAACCTAACCTAACCTAACCTAACCTAACCTAACCTAACCTAACCTAACCTAACCTAACCTAACCTAACCTAACCTAACCTAACCTAACCTAACCTAACCTAACCTAACCTAACCTAACCTAACCTAACCAGTCTGCTGGCAGCCACGGCCGCGAGTGCCACGTTTTTTCCACGCTCCGCTAATTAAAATCACGAAAAAGGGTTTTTTCGCGCGAAGATACAAGTGTGTGGTATCAAAATACGCGTCTCAGTGAGAGGAACACAGTTGTGAAAACCGCTTGGAAATCAGTGAAAGTGAGAGAAAGTTGTGGTAGAAAAACGAATTTTTTGGATGTTTTTGTGGTACGCTGCGGAAACCAGATCGACGACCCCCCACTTTTTTGGGGTCAAAACAATCGTCTCGTCAAGCCCTATCTTCTGGACAACATCGGGGATTTTCCGGCGGAAAACTGCCGACGTAATCCCGGACTTCCGTTTTCCACGTGCTATCGAGCTTGACTCCCAGAACACCTGGACAGGCGTGCGGCACACCAAAAGAAGCGTCTTAACAAGACGAGTCTGTTGACACCAAGATCATCAAGATCGGACTACCCTGGACAAAACAGCAGCCCTTCAAAGGTCGGCAAAATTCAGAAAATCTTTGGTGTCATTTTCCTGCTAAAGTAAATCGATAACCCCCCATTTTTATTTTGCTACCTTTAAGTAGATTTCCTAAACTTTATTTCCCCAAATTTTTAGATTTTTTGGCTAAGTAGTTTACCCAAAATTAAATTTTTTAATTGCATACCAAATTATCAGTTCAATTTAAACGAAATTACACCCCCTTATTGATAAAAATTTAAATAATTTTCTGTTAAAAGTGTTTAGCAATAGACATCTGATGAGAAGAAAAATTTATTTGCTCTAATTAATTTAGTTAATTATAAAAACAAGGCTCCTTGCGGTTGGGCAGGAAAGTGACACCAAAACAAACCCTTAGAAAAGGGTGAAGACTTTACGGCGCGCAGATTTAAATATAAGAATAGCATAGTATAGGTCATAAGTAACACATTAGTTTTTAAACTGAGAATTTTGGACCATTTTTCGAATCGCGATCTTCGTTAACGTGTTTGTTTGCATCGGAGTTCAGCCGCATAACAAAGTTATCGCGGAGATCGCGATCTGAAAATCGACATTTTAAATAATCACGAAACAAAAATTTCCTTATAAGAACCAGGTAGGGCGAGGCTAAAAACCACCCCCTACGTTTTTAAATTTTTGAAAAGCCTTGTTGTAGTAGAATAATAAGACCTAGACTCAAAACTTTAAACTTTTCGTTTAAGGGTAATTTTATCTACTATAAGGGTGTAAATTTTTTTGACACGAGCTAGCTCTAGTTGTAGGACTCAAAGAGACTTTTAAAACAAGCCCACTCACACCAATTTTGCACCACAGCGGCCGGAGCTATCTCACTACACAAATTTTTACCCGACATACCAGGCAGCGTTGGAAAGGGAGGTAATGCTTTTCGCGACCCGGGATTGTATCTCGTAAACCAGGAGAGATAGACGTATTTCGACCTCGAATTCGACCTTTGTGGTGTCGAAGACACCACGGTCAAAGCCGCATAAGAGGTTCCCATCCCCCCTGGTTTGGACTCCCCCGCACCCCCCCCCCAATACAAAACCTTTAAAAGCCGTTAAGTCTGAAACTAAGAGAGATAGCTCAATTTCGACTTCAAATTCAGCCTTTGTGGTGTCGAAGACACCACGGCGAAAGTCCTACACGAGGATCCCCCCCCCTCATTTTGACACCCCTCACCCCCCCTCAACTAAATTTTTTGTATTCTGTCATAGAATCGACTATGATTACTTTTAACGGATAAAAGAACGGATAACAGGTAAACAGACTTAGGTAGATTTAGAAAACTACCTAATTTGACGAAAAATATACTTCTTTTATTTATTTGTTTTAGCTGTAGAGTCTTGACGCTGACCCCCCTATACAGGGTCAGATCACCTTTGACAATATTCCCCGTCTTCTCGCAAGGTCTACTGCACACGTACATCTTTATATAAACACACACACCCCCACACACAACATATACAATCCGCATACTGACACATACAAGGCATATACAAACAAAAATGTACCGCACACCGACAACCTCCGGCGCCGCCATTAAATCAGGTACCTCTAGCCCCTCTGCAACCCCATCTGCACCAGCGCAGGACGCTGCAAAGACTTTTATCCGGAGACCAGACCGGAAAAGGAGATCGCTGGACAATATGGCGACGTACAATAAGCTTATAGAGGACTACGCGGCGAAACCGAGCGACGCGCTCCTCCTGGAGGTGATGAAGACCTTTGAGGACATTCCATCTAAAGTCCAAGAATACCCTCAAATGAGGAAAGACATCAAGACCTTCCTGGAGGGGCAGTCCGATAAGTGCCTTCGCATCTTATTTGAAATAAGTAAGCGAGTGACAAGTTTGGAAGCAGCAGCAACCAAAACACGGTCGCCCCATACAGCCAGATCGCCTGAAAAAGATGTCCACATCTCGGAAAAGTTGGGGGAAGTGGGAAATCAGATACAGCAGCGACTGAATGAACTGGAGAAGAAGATGACGGCTTGCTTCGATGACCAAACAAAGCTCCATGACGATGGCTGCGCCGACATCGCCCGCAAGATTGGCGAAAAAATCGACGACGCCAAAGCGGCCATTGACCACACGACAGAGGGCGTCAGGGTCACTCATCGCACCCTGATTATACTCGACGACAAACTCGAAATTATTGCGGGAGATGTCGCGACGGCCAAAGAAACGGTCATTGAAGTCGCAAAAGATAAACAGGCACTCGAGCCTAGGACTTACGCCAGCGTCGCCTCAGCCAAACCCGGGCATCGGCCGGCACTTCACTCGATGGCGATCACCCTCGAAGGCAATCAGGAGACTGCTGACGAGGTGCTAGAAAGAGTGAAGAAGGCGGTCGATGCCAGGGGAACTGGACTGAAAATCAACAAGGTGCGTAAAGCGAAAAATCAAACAGTCATCTTAGGGTGCGACACCGAAGCGGAACTACACAAGGTGAAAAAAGTAATCGAAGGCCGGGGGGAAGGTTTAATTGTTTCACATATGAAAAATAAAAATCCGCTCGTCATACTAAAGGATGTCTTCCTACCGAGTGACGACGAGGAGATAATAAAGGCGCTTCACACACAAAATGAGGAAATATTTAGGGATTTATCTCAGGAAGATAGGGAAATGACTGTAAAGTTTAAGAAGAGGACAAAAAATCCCAAAACGGCACACGTCGTTGTCCAGGTTGGTCCCGTAGTATGGCGAAGGATGACGGAGGCTGGAGCCCTCTACCTGGACCTGCAAAGGATCAGAGTGGAGGATCAGTCTCCACTCATCCAATGCACTAGGTGCCTGGCATTCGGCCACGGTCGGAAATTTTGCTCCGAGAGTGCGGACAGGTGCAGCCACTGTGGAGGTCCACATCTGCGCGAAAAATGCGCAGATTACATCGCAGGCAGTGAACCGCAGTGCTGTAACTGCTCGCGCTCTAAACTGCAAAAAACTGACCACAATGCCTTTAGCGCCGAATGCCCCGTTCGCCGAAAATGGGATTACCTGGCTCGTGCAACAACGGCCTACGCCTGACTTGCCACACGCTGCCTGGTACGTCACATACACAATAACACACATACACACACCCCCCCCATGCAATAACACAAACCGGGAGTACAACAAAAACTGGAACACAATAGTAGTAAAACAGACACATGGAAACCGGATAAATAAAAAACAAACAAACACGATTTGGAAATATATAGTAAACATATACAGACAAATCGAAAACACACACAAACATAAAGCACGTACCGAAACCAATCAAAAAACCACGACTTAAAAATAACACAGCACAAGAAAAGTTAATACATATATATAAAATTAGTATATATATATTATTAATATAAATAGGTACAGAAAGTAAATGAATTAGATCAAATAAAAGTGAGCAAAATACATCAAAATAGCAAGTCCACAACTTTACGGTCGCAATCTACATAATACGAATAAATCTGAACATGCAAACGTTAAAACTAAGCATCAGTTAAGAAATGGAAAGAACTTATTAGAATATAAAAGTATAATACTTACATGTGACGTAAGTTAGTTTATAAAATTGTTAGTAGAATAAATTGGTATCAAATAAGAATATTAAAAAGTATAAGATTAAAATAATCAATAGTTTAAGTTAGTATGGCCTAAATAATGTGTATACCTAGCTATAGAATATAAGATGTTATGCAACGTTAGAAAATCAAAAAGTTTAAGACTAAAATTGTAAGTAGAAAAAGTTAGTATATATGGCCTATATAATGTGTATACCTAGCTATAGAATATTAGATGTTATACAACGTTAGAAAATCAAAAAGTCTAAGACTAAAATTGTAAGTAGAATAACTAAGTACGGCTTATATAATGTGTATACCTAGCTATAGAATATTAGATGTTATACAACGTTAGAAAATCAAAAAGTTAAAGACTAAAATTGTAAGTAGAATAAGTTAAACCTGTATTAGAAAAATAAGAAAGCAAATAGTAAATGTCATATAAGATAAACGCCCATAAGCGCCCATTGTAAATATAAAAACTCTGATGTTGTTTAAATTAAAAAGAACCCTACAAGTTACGGTCACAATCCACGAACAACTGTAAAGAAAATAAGAATACCTAGTTATAGAATGTTACAAGAACTCATGCTATCACCTGATAGAATTAAGAATAAAAGTAATGCAACAAGATAATAGCAGACAATATGTACTACTTAAGTGTTTAATGTAATCACGAATGTAATGCTATTCAATCATTTACCCGAAAATTAAGACAAACTGTCATTAGAAAAATAAGAAATAAGAATACTTACCTGCCATTGTTATATAAAGTTGAACACTAAAAAGTTTACATGTTATCACACCCTAGAATGTATAATATAAAAAATGTATCTAGAAAATAATAAAGAAAATATTAAGCGTAAAAATAAGATAACACCTAAAGTAAGCGCCAACTGTAAATAGTATATAAAAAGCGTTGATTTTGTTTGAAATAAAAAGAACCCTTAAACTTATTTCCCTGCAAATAAAATTAAACTAAGAAAACTAGCGGGAATCCCACCCGGCACAGTAAAAAAGATGATGAATGAATGTGTAACGTATGCGGCTTGCAAGTGCGAGAGGCATAAATGCGAGAACTAGAATGAATGCGGCAACTAGAATAGTAAGGACCCGGTGATCCATGATCGGGGAAAAGCAGTTAAAAAAAAAAAAAAAAAAAAAAAAAAAAAAAAAAAAAAAAAAAACCTAACCTAACCTAACCTAACCTAACCTAACCTAACCTAACCCAGTCTGCTGGCAGCCACGGTCGCGAGTGCCACGTTTTTTCCACGCTCCGCAAATTAAAATCACATAAAAGGGTTTTTTCGCGCGAAGATACAAGTGCGAGTTATCAAAATACGCGTCTCAGTGAGAGGAACACAGCTGTGAAAACCGCTTGAAATTAAGTGAAAGTGAGAGAAAGTTGTGGTAGAAAAACGAATTTTTTGAATGTTTTTGTGGTACGCTGCGGAAACCAGATCGACGACCCCCCACTTTTTTGGGGTCAAAACAATCGTCTCGCCGAGCCCTATCTTCTGGACAACATCGGGGATTTTCCGGCGGAAAACTGCCGACGTAATCCCGGACTTCCGTTTTCCACGTGCTGCTGAGCTTGGCTCCCAGCACACCTGGACAGACTTGCGGCACACCAAAAGAAGCGTCTTGGCAAGACGAGTCTGTCGACACCAAGATCATCGAGATCGGACTACCCTGGACGAAACAGCAGCCCTTCAAAGGTCGGCAAAATTTTGAAAATCTTTGGTGTCACTTTTCTGCTAAAGTAAATCGATAGCCCCCCATTTTTATTTTGCTATTAAAAAGTAGATTTCCTTAACTTTATTTCCCTAAATTTTTAGATTTTTTGGCTTAGTAGTTTACTCTAAATTTATTTTTAAAGTGCATACTAAATTATCAGTTCAAATTAAACGAAATTACACCCCCTTATTGATAATTTTTTCCAAAAATAATTTTGTTAATAGTGCTTAGAAATAGACCTCTGACGAGAAGAAAAAATTTATTTTTCTAATTAATTTAGTTATTCATAAAAACAAGACTCCTTGCGGTCGGGCAGAAAAGTGACACCAAAATAAACCCCTAGAAAAGGGTGAAGAATTTACGGCGCGCAGATTTAAATATAAGAATAGCATAGAATAGTTCATAAGGAACACATTAGTTTTTAAACTGAGAATTTTGGAGCATTTTCCAGATCGCGATCTTCGTTAACGTGTTTGTTTACATCGGAGTTCAGCCGCATAACAAAGTTATCGTGGAGATCGCGATCTGAAAATCGACTTTTTAAATAATAACAAAATCAAATTTTCCTTATAAGGACCGGATAGGGCGAGGCTAAAAACCACCCCCTACGTTCTTAAATTTTTGAAAAAGTCTTGTTGTAGTAGAAAAATAAGACCTAGACTCAAACTACCTTAAACTTTTCTTTTTAGGGTAATTTTATATTTATAAGGGTGAAATATTTTTGACACGAGCTAGCTCTAGTTGTAGGACTCAAAGAGACTTTTAAAACAAGCCCACTCACACCAAATTCGCACCACAGCGGCCGGAGCTATCTCACTACACAAATTTTTACCCGACATACCGAGCAACGTTGGAAAGGGAGGTAATGCTTTGCGCGACCCGGGGCCGTATCTCGTAAACCAGGAGAGATAGACGAATTTCGACCTCGAATTCGACCTTTGTGGTGTCATAGACACCACGGTCAAAGCCGCATAAGAGGTTCCCATCCCCCCTGGTTTGGACTCCCCCGCACCCCCCCTAGTACAAAACCTTTTAAAAGCCGATAAATCCGAAACCAAGCGAGATAGCTCGATTTCGACCCCAAATTCAGCCTTAGTGGTGTCGAAGACACCACGGCTAAAGTCCTACACGAGGAACCCTCCCCCCTCGTATTGACCCCCCTCACCCCCCCTCAACGAAAAATATTTTGCACCTATTTTGTCATAAAATTGACTACGATTACCTTTAACGGGTAACAGGTAAATAGACTTAGGAAGATTTAGAAATCTACCTAATTTCACTAAAAATATACTTCTTTATTTATTTATCTTAGCTGTAGAATCTTGACGCTGACCCCCCTATACAGGGTCAGATTACTTTTGACAAAATTCCCCGTTCTCTCGCTAGGCCTACTGCACACGTACATCTTTATACAAACACACACACCCCCACACACAACATATACAACCCGCATACTGATACACACAAGACATACAAAAAACAAAAATGTTCCACACACCGAAAACCTCCAGCGCTGCCACTAAACCAGGCACCTCCAGCCCCACTGCAACTCCATCTGCACCAGCGCAGGACGCTGCAAAAACTTTTATCCGGAGACCAGACCGGAAAAGGAGATCGCTGGACAATATGGCGACTTACAATAAGCATATAGAGGACTATGCGGTGAAACCGAGTGACGCGCTTCTTCTGGAGGTGATGAAAACCTTTGAGGACATTCCAGCTAAAGTCCAAGAATACCCTCAAATGAGGAAAGACATAAAGACCTTCCTGGAGGGGCAATCTGATAAGTGCCTCCGTATCTTATTCGAAATATGCAAGCGAGTGACAAGTTTGGAAGCAGCAGCAACTAAAACACGGTCGCCCCATACAGCCAGATCACCCGCAAAAGACGTCCACATCTCAGAAAAGTTGGGGGAAGTGGAAAACCAAATACAACAGCGACTTAATGAACTGGAAAATAGGATGGCGGCTTGCTTCGACGACCAAACCAGGCTCCATGACGATCGCTGCGCCGACATCGCCCGCAAGATTGGCGAAAAAGTCGACGACGCCAAAGCGGCCATTGACCACACGACAGAGGGCGTCAGGGTCACTCACCGCACCCTGATTATTCTCGACGACAAACTCGACAGTATTGCGGGGGACGTCGCGGCGGCCAAAGAAACGGTGATTGAGGTCGCAAAAGACAAGCAGCCATGCGAACCGGGGACCTATGCCAACGTCGCAGCAGCCAAACCCGGGCATCGACCGGCACTTCACTCGATGGCGGTCACCCTCGAAGGCAATCAGGAGACTGCCGACGAGGTGCTTGAAAGAGTGAAGAAGGCGGTCGATGCCAGGGGAACTGGCCTGAAAATAAACAAGGTGCGCAAAGCAAAAAACCAAACGGTTATCCTAGGATGCGACACCGAAGCGGAGCTGAATAAGGTGAAAGAAACAATTGAAAGCCGGGGGGAAGGTTTAATTGTTTCCCGCATGAAAAATAAAAACCCGCTCGTCATCCTAAAGGATGTCTTCCTCCCGAGTGACGACGAGGAAATAATCAAGGCGCTTCACACTCAAAATAAGGAATTATTTAGGGATTTATCACAGCAAGATAGGGAAACGACCATAAAGTTTAAGAAGAGGACAAAAAATCCCAAAACGGCACACGTCATTGTCCAGGTTGGTCCCGTAGTATGGCAGAGGATGACGGAGGCTGGAGCCCTCTACCTGGACCTGCAAAGGATCAGAGTGGAGGATCAGTCTCCGCTCATCCAATGCACGAGGTGCCTGGCATTCGGTCACGGTCGGAAATTTTGCCCCGAGAGTGCGGACAGGTGCAGCCACTGTGGAGGCCCACACCTGCGCGAGAAATGCGCAGATTACATCGCAGGCAATGAACCGCAGTGCTGTAACTGTTCGCGCTCTAAACTGCAAAAAACCGACCACAATGCCTTTAGCGCCGAATGCTCCGTTCGCCGAAAATGGGATTACCTGGCTCGTGCAACAACGGCCTACGTTTGACTCACCACACACTGGCTGGTACGTCGCATACACAATAACACACATACACACACCCCCCCCATGCAATAACACAAACCGGGAGTACAACAAAAACTGGAACACAACAGAAATAAAACAGATACATGAAAACCGGATAAACAAAAAACAAATAAAAAACGATATGGAAATATATAGTGAACATATACAGACATATCGAAAAAACACACACAAACACCAAGCACGTACCGCAACCAAGCAAAAAACTACGATTTAAAAATAAAAAAGCACAAGAAAAGTTAATAAATATATATAAAATTAGTATATATATATATTATTAATACAAAACCTATAGAAAGTAAATGTATTAGTCTGAATAAAAAAGTGAGCAAAATATATAAAAATAGCAAGTCCATCACTATACGGTCGCACCAACAACTATGTAAACGAAATCTAACATAATACGTACTAACAAAATACGTACTGAACATTAAAACATAGCATCGCTTATTAGCAATAGAAAAATAAAATACTCACATGTGACGGAAACAAAGATAAAAATTGTTAAGTAGTAGAATAAGTTAGTATGAAATAAGAATACCTAGCTACATAATGTTGCATGTAATACTTAGAATATTAAAAAGTTAATGATTAAAATTGTCAATAGAATAAGTTAGTATAAAAAGAATACATAGTTATAAAATGTTAGAAGTACTCATGTTATTTGTTCAATGTAAAGCCATTAGATTATTACCCGAAAAGTAAGACTAAAACTGTCACTAGAAAAATTAGTAATAAGAATATCTACCATTGTTTTATAAAGTTAGAACACTAAAAAATTTTCTTATTGTCATCACACCCTATAAAAAAGTAATGTAATTGATAGAAAACAAGTACCAAGCTTAATGTTATAAAAAGAAAGTAAATAGTAAACGCCAAAATAGATAACACTTAAAGTAAGCGCCATTGTAAATAAATAGAAAGCGTCGATTTTATTTAAATAAAAAAGAACCCAAAAGTTGTACCCTGTAAATAAAACAAAGTTAAGGCAAAGTAGCGGGAATCCCACCCGGCACAGAAAGCAAGTTGATGAATGAATGTGTAACGTATGCGGCTTGAAAGTGCGAGAGGCATAAATACGAGAACTGGAATGAATGTGGTACCTAGACTAATAAGGACCCGGTGCACCATGATCGGGGAAAAGCAGTAAAAACAAAAAAAAAAAAAAAAAAAAAAAAAAACCTAACCTAACCTAACCTAACCTAACCTAACCTAACCTAACCTAACCTAACCTAACCTAACCTAACCTAACCTAACCTAACCTAACCTAACCCGTCTGCGACAGCGAACGCCACGTTTTTCGTTACGCTCTGCGCAAAATAAATCGCAAAAATAGTTTTACACGACATATAGTGACGTGCGAGGTACCAAAATCTGCGCTTCCGTTAGGCGCATACGACCGAGTTATTTTCGCGAACGGAAAACTGTGCAGTGAAAAGTTTTAAGTGAAAAACCCGGAAAAGTGCCCTTCTTAAAAACCTTGGAAGGCCAAAACTCGGTGGATATACTTTAAACCACCAGTCTTTTTGCACCATATTGTGGGGCCCCTCAAGGCCTACAATAGCACGCCTCAGCCGGAAAAATCCGCCCACGAACTCACAAGAAAATTGCGAAAAACCAAATACCTAACCTCAAATTTTCACCACGAGGTCACTGAAACTGACGCAGCAGACACTTCAAATTTTGTTAGAACCAAGAAGACAACAAGGCCAATCATTCGACGCCTCAAACGGATTTTTACCACCCACAGGTAAAAAGTACCGATAATTACAAAATATTGACAACTTCAAACTTTGAGCCACTACAACGCAAAATCTGCAGCGACAACCCCCCCGTTTTCCAGTGAAATCGGCTGCGCGCTTGCGGAGAGAAGAGGACCAAACAAGAAGTAAATTTTTTAGTTGCATTTTAGGCTAGATTTTTAAGATTTTTTAGATCTTGCAGTTATTTTCAAAATTTTCATTCAGTTTTTGAAAATTTTAAAATATAAAAATTGTATCCCCTAGACTTTCAATTCCTTTAAATAAATCCGATTTTTCTAGATTTTTACCATTTTTGGCAACAAAGTTATGAAATTTTTAACCTTTTTCTCAAATAAATCGGAAATAAACTAAAATAAATAATAATTGACCATAAAATTGTCTTAGAAACGTGTCTTCCAGCTAGATTAAGCCCAAACTCGGGTCCAATAACACCAATAACTAAGAAAATAGACTTTTTCAGCCATTTTGGTTTTTTAGGTTGTTGCATTAAAAAATTAATATCTCTGGAGATATTGGGCCCAGAATTGCAGGATTTTCACTGTCCTCTGTGGGAAGACAGTGAGAACATTTCCTGCATGTTTTCAGGATTTTTCAGGACCTGAAATTTTTCAGCCGTAAACCCACTTTTGCCGGATAGGGAGAGTCAAGCCAGGTACCGCAGTCGAGACCGCACTTCGCTACGACCATCGGTTGCGGAGTTACAGCCAATTTAACTTGGCTTTTGACAGCTGGGCGGCCATTTTGAAAATCTTTCAGCCACCATATCTCCGGATCCGGGGGTCCTAGAGAGTTGGGGATTTTGCGGTGGCGCTTGGTGTGACAACCCCTACCCGACATACCTGTTTTCAGGCCGATCGGCGCTGAAAAATTTCAGGCGCCTGAAAACCATCGCACACGTCGGAGCGGGACAAGTCGAGCCGAATAAGCCCGAACACGGCTATTCTGCGGCACTGGGAAGGCGAGTTATACCGGTTTGAAGATTGACTTTGACAGTTTCTCGACTGTCAAACCATTTTTCGGAGCCGGATAACTCTCGAACCGGGGGTCGTGGAGCGCCCGGACTTTCTTTGCGGGCATTGGCCAGACCCTCCTCACCCGACTAGTGCATTTTCAGGAGCTTTCAGGACCTGATAAATTTTTGGCCTGAAACCTGCCCCGCTTGATAGCTCTTGACGAGCCCATTCAGAAAAGCCCAAGCACGGTGATTTTCGGACGGACGGTTCCGGAGGAAACCACCGGTAACCAAATTGCGGCCGCCATTTTGATTCGGCAACCAAAAATTCAAACCGGATTTTCTCGGGAACCCTTCGAGCTAGGGCACTCGTGTTTGGGTTCATTGGAAAGGGCTCGGGGAGACCTACCCAGTGGACTGCAGAGTTTGACTCTACGTAGAGTCAAGAAATTTTTCTGCTCTATTTTTAAAAATTTTGACACATTTGGGTTCCTGGGAGCTCCATGACACCAGATTCAGGTCTGGAACCTGGTACACAATAAAAAAAAAAAAAAATTGACAGCGCCGTAAGCTGACTTAGGGAAAAATTCCCAAAACTTTTTTACAGAAGATTTATACGATCTCAAACGCATCTTGTTTCTTTTTATTTCCTATTTTAATTATTTTTACACTTTTACACTCTGACGCGAACCTCCAGCATGATGAATGCTATTAGGACCCCACTCAAGGCGAAGCCGGCCGAGGGCGAATCATCTAAATATACTTCGCCCCCAAATGTGAGACGCAGCGTCGCAGAATTGGAGGCCGCGGGGCCCTCCAGCGTGAACCCGAACCAAACGCCCCCTTCCCTAATCACCAAGACGGCGCAGGCTGGGCCTGCGAAACTTGCACAGAAGCCCAACTCACCCCAACCGATGCTTGTACAGGTGCACTCGCCGCCGAAACAAAAACAAAAATACGCGGACCGGTCGGCAGAGGCGAGGTCCTGCCTGACAAAAGCAAAAATGCTTCTCGGCACCTCGAGGAACACAAAGAATGAAATAAAAGCAGGCATTACCGAGGCGCTGGACCGGTTGTTCCAGCTGGTAAAAGAAGCCGAAAAATCGGCCAAGACAATAAGAGTGGGGCCTGCCAATGCCCAGCCCGAAGGAGCCGCAGCCGACCTCACCTCCACCACTACAGCCGACCCAAGCACCACTCAACTGGAGGCTCAAATAAGGAGCCACTCTTTGCTGCTGGAGAGCCACTCAAAGGGGATGGAGGAGCTGAAGGCAGCAATTGAGCAGCACAAACACAGCATCGAAAACAGCGCCGCCATTACCACATATGCGAGCGTAACCCACAGCGGAAAAGCAAATCCAACGCGAAGTACGCTCCACTCCATAGTGGTTACCTCCACAGACGAGACAGAGTCCGGGGACGAAGTCCTCGAGAGGTTGCGGAAGGCGGCTGATGCAAAGGAAGGCTGGGTGAAGGTAGAAAAGGTCAGGAAAGCCAAAGACAGAAAAGTTATTATGGGCTTCCAAACAACCGCCGAAAGGGATAAAATCAAGGAAAGACTGGCAAGGGTTAGTAAGGACCTCCATGTCGAGGAGGTGAAAAACAAGGATCCCTTGCTGATCCTCAGGAGCGTCCTCTCAGTAAACACAGACGAGGATATCGTCAAAGCTCTGAGAAACCAAAACAGGGAAGTTTTTCACAACCTCGATAAGGAGGAAGACAAAGTGGTGGTGAAGTTCCGGAGGAGGACAAGGAACCCACACACCTGCCACGTTGTGGTCAGCGTCTCGCCGACCGTCTGGAGACGAGCCACAGAACTCGGGTGCCTGCACGTAGACCTCCAGCGAGTGAGAGTCGAAGACCAGACCCCATTAGTGCAGTGCACGCGCTGCCTAGGCTACGGGCATGGCAAACGCTACTGCAAAGAAACGGCCGACCTGTGCAGTCACTGCGGCGGGCCGCATCTGAGGTCGGAATGCTCCGACTTTTTAACAGGTGTTCTGCCAAAGTGCCGGAACTGCACGGGAGCCAAGCTCGGTGACGCTGGCCACAACGCCTTCAGCTCAGAATGTCCAGTACGCCACAGGTGGGACGAAATAGCAAGAGCTACAGTGGCCTACTGCTAAGGGCACCCAAGGTTACCATGCCCCCTACAAAATGGTACAGGCCAACCTCCAGCGGAAAAAACTCGCAACAGAAGAACTCCTACTGGAAGCCGTAAAACGCAGAGTTGCCGTTGCTCTCCTCCAAGAACCATACGTGGGAGCGGCTAAGGTCATGAGGAACTACAGAGGTGTGCGGATCTTCCAGAGCACTGACACCAGAGATGGGACTGTAAAGACCGCAATAGCGGTCTTTGACCAAGATCTTATAGTCACGCAATACCCAAAACTCACCACGAACAATATCACTGTGGTGGGGATTCAGACCAGTGCCTGGAGGATCACGCTGGTTTCCTTTTATTTCGAGCCGGACCAGCCAATAGGACCATACCTAGAACACCTCAAACTCGTCGAAGAAGAAGTGGGTCCTAGAATGTGGATCGTTGGAGGAGACGCAAACGCCAAAAGCACCTGGTGGGGAAGCCTGTCCATTGACTGTAGGGGCGAAGAAGTGTCTGCAGTTCTTGGTGAGCTGGATCTCAACGTACTAAACAGAGGGGAAATACCGACCTTCGACACGATCAGAGGGGGGAAACGGTACTGCAGCCACGTCGACATCACGGCATGCTCGACAGACATTCTGGACCTGGTTGACGACTGGAGGGTAGACGAGGGCCTCACGAGCTCGGACCATAACGGCATCGTTTTTAACATAAAACTAAAAAGGTCCAAAGGAATAAAAATAAACAGAACCACTAGAGTTTTTAACACAAGAAAAGCAAATTGGCTTGAGTTTCATGAGAAACTCAGTCAATCTATGCGAGAAAACAAAATCAATAAATTAGAAATAGAGAAATTAAATACAGTCGAAAACTTGAATATAATTTTAAATAAATACACACAAGCAATAAGGGACGCATGTACCTCATCAATGCCCATGAGGAAGAATAATGAGGTGCTAACTTTGCCGTGGTGGTCCGAGAAACTCGAGAGGATGAAGAAGGAAGTCGCAACCAGGAAACGCAGAATTAGGTGTGCTGCACCGGCCCGAAGATCGAAAGTCACCGCAGAGTACCTGAAACGGAAGGTTGAGTACGAAGCGGAAGCAGCCAAAGACATAATCGAGAGCTGGAAAAACTTCTGCGCTAAACAGGACAGGGAGGGGGTCTGGGAAGGAATTTACCGGGTGATAGGAAGGACCAAGGGAAGGGGTGAGGACCAACCGCTGGCGAAAGACGGGGAGGCACTAAACATGAAAAGTTCAGTCGAACTACTGGCGAATACCTTCTACCCGGAAGACCACAATGACAGTGACAGCACATGGCACCGCCATATCCGCGAAAGGGCCGACGCTGTGAATGCTGGAGGGCAAGATAACTCTTGTGATCCACCATTCGCGATGGCGGAACTGATGGCGTCGTGCAGATCTTTTAACACCAAAAAAGCCCCGGGAGCGGACGGCTTCACCGCTGATATTTGTTGCCGAGCCATCGGGGGCGCCCCCGACATAGCCCTTGCTCTCATGAACGGCTGCCTGAAATGTCACCACTTCCCTGAGATCTGGAAGGAGGCGACTGTAATAGTACTAAAAAAGCCTGGAAAAGTAGACTACAGCACCCCCAAGGCGTACAGACCAATCGGCCTTCTCCCGATACTAGGCAAGATATACGAGAAGATGTTGGTGGCCCGCCTCAAGTTCCATTTGATCCCAAGGATGAGTACTCGCCAGTATGGATTCATGCCCCAGAGGAGCACAGAGGACTCCCTCTATACACTAATGCAGCACATACGCAGCAAGCTGGAACTGAAGAGAATAGTGGTCGTCGTATCTCTCGACATAGAGGGGGCTTTCGACAGCGCCTGGTGGCCGGCCATAAGGGTCCGTCTGGCTGAGGAAAAGTGTCCAATCAACTTGAGGAGGGTCATCGATAGCTACCTCGAGAATCGTAGAGTCAGGGTTAGGTATGCAGGCGAAGAATACGTCAAAGCCACAAGCAAGGGTTGTGTCCAGGGATCCATTGGGGGGCCAATACTATGGAACCTTTTGCTAGACCCATTACTAAAGAGCCTAGAAGATAGGGGTGACTACTGTCAGGCATTTGCTGACGACGTCGTGCTTGTCTTCGATGGGGACACATCGTTGGAGATCCAGGGACGTGCCAGCGCTGCTCTCGAACATGTTCAGGCGTGGGGGGTAGAAAACAAACTTAAATTTGCACCTCAAAAAACCAATGCAATGGTCATTACTCGTAAGTTGAAATACGATACCCCACGCCTGAGCATGGGCGGAATCGGCGTTGCCATGTCCAAGGAGATAAAGATCCTGGGTGTCACCATCGACGATAAGCTGACGTTCAACACACACGTCGCAAACGTGTGCAGAAAGGCAGTAGGAATCCATAAACAACTAACTAAGGCGGCTAAGACCAGCTGGGGACTCCACCCCGAAGTCATAAAGATAATATACGTGGCCACTGTTGAGCCAATCGTCATGTACGCAGCCAGCGTATGGGCCCCGGCCGTTAGAAAGCTGGGAGTTATGAAGCAGTTGGGAGCAGTACAGCGCGGTATTGCGCAAAAACTCTGCAAGGCATACCGGACAGTGTCCTTAAACTCTGCGCTGGTCCTGGCCGGGATACTGCCCCTCGACCTCCGAGTCCGCGAGGCAGCATCACTATACGAGGCTAGGAGGGGGGTGCCTCAGCCAGCGCTTGGTGACAGGAGCGTCGAGCAAGCTGCTTCAGCAATGGAGGCCCCACACCCAGCGGAGCGCACGGAGCTGGAGCTCATAAGCCTGGTAAACCAAGAGCAACTCGATGCCCAGAGCGAACTTGAGGTTCGCATCTTTACGGATGGGAGCAAAATTGGGGGCAAGGTTGGGGCGGCACTCTCCGTGTGGAGGGGTGACGCCGAAACCAAAGCTCTCAAGCTTGCTCTCCCACATTACTCCACCGTTTACCAGGCCGAGCTTCTGGCGATATGCGTCGCAACCAGGGAGATACGAAAAAGCAGCGCGCAATCGTTTGGAATTTTCAGTGACTCAATGGCGGCTCTGCAAACCATCCAAAACTACAACCGACACCACCCACTGGCGGTGGAGGCAAGGGCCAACATAAGATCCCTAGCTACCCAAAACAAGGCCCTCAGCTTGTTTTGGATCAAAGCCCATGTAGGATTGGATGGAAACGAGAGGGCGGATGAGTTAGCCAAGAGCGCCGCTGAAGGTTCCAAACGAAAGCCAGACTATGACTTGTGCCCGATTTCATACGTCAAGCGATGCATTCGTATGGCAACGCTGGACGAGTGGAACCATAGATACAGATCCGGAGAAACTGCTTCAGGGACTAAACTGTTTTTCCCGGATGCGGCGATGGCTTACAGGACGATCAGAAAGTGCAAAATTGGCAACGTAACCACACAAATCATGACGGGACACGGTGGGTTCTCGGCGTACTTGTACCGTTTCAAGCGTAAGGGGAGCCCATCATGCATCTGCGATCCGGAAATTGAAGAAACGGTCCCACATGTATTGTTTAGCTGTCCGGTCTTTGCTAGAGAAAGACAAGAAGCCGAGTTTGTGCTGAACGCAAAACTTGATGCTGAAAACCTATCCAAAATAATAGCGGGCAAACAAAGAGAAACTCTATTAGAATATTGCACAAAAATATGTGAAAGGGTTATAGAAAGAAATAAGAGTGCGTAAGCAAAAATGTTTACATAATATTATATAGAATATTAATGTTAAGCATTGGAAAAATAGATTGTAAAATATCTAATTAGAAACAAATCATTGTATAAATATTGTAAGATAAACAAATCGTAAATAAGAAACAGAATTAAGCCTAGAATAAGTAATGTATAAGTAATTATAAGCAATATATGTAAGACTAGATTAAGGATAGATAGCGGAAAATGTAATAATATAAATTAGTTAAGAAATAAGTATGTACAAACGCAGATGTAACGAACAATAAAGAGTATCCCCCACCTATTGTAACGCCCAAAATAGAAAACAAATAAAACATCAGAAATATAAATAGAATAGATTAAGGCGATAGTTGGGAATCCCACCCAAAAAGGCATAAATGAGGACGGATGGTAGAAAGAACAAGTATGAAGAATAAAAGTACGAGAGGAATAATAGCGAGAACTTGTATGAATGATAAGCCTAGCATAGGCTCCGATTATGTTGGAGGTAGAAGATAAAAAAAAAAAAAAAAAAAAAAAAACCTAACCTAACCTAACCTAACCTAACCTAACCTAACCTAACCTAACCTAACCTAACCTAACCTAACCTAACCTAACCTAACCTAACCTAACCTAACCTAACCTAACCTAACCTAACCTAACCTAACCTAACCTAACCTAACCTAACCTAACCTAACCTAACCTAACCTAACCTAACCTAACCTGAGCTAACCTAACCTGAGCGAACCTAACCTGAGCGAACCTAACCTGAGCGAACCTAACCTGAGCGAACCTAACCTGAGCGAACCTAACCTGAGCGAACCTAACCTGAGCGAACCTAACCTGAGCGAACCTAACCTGAGCGAACCTAACCTGAGCGAACCTAACCTGAGCGAACCTAACCTGAGCGAACCTAACCTGAGCGAACCTAACCTGAGCGAACCTAACCTGAGCGAACCTAACCTGAGCGAACCTAACCTGAGCGAACCTAACCTGAGCGAACCTAACCTGAGCGAACCTAACCTGAGCGAACCTAACCTGAGCGAACCTAACCTGAGCGAACCTAACCTGAGCGAACCTAACCTGAGCGAACCTAACCTGAGCGAACCTAACCTGAGCGAACCTAACCTGAGCGAACCTAACCTGAGCGAACCTAACCTGAGCGAACCTAACCTGAGCGAACCTAACCTGAGCGAACCTAACCTGAGCGAACCTAACCTGAGCGAACCTAACCTGAGCGAACCTAACCTGAGCGAACCTAACCTGAGCGAACCTAACCTGAGCGAACCTAACCTGAGCGAACCTAACCTGAGCGAACCTAACCTGAGCGAACCTAACCTGAGCGAACCTAACCTGAGCGAACCTAACCTGAGCGAACCTAACCTGAGCGAACCTAACCTGAGCGAACCTAACCTGAGCGAACCTAACCTGAGCGAAATTAACCTGAGCGAACCTAACCTGAGCGAACCTAACCTGAGCTAACCTAACCTGAGCGAACTTAACCTGAGCGAACCTAACCTGAGCGAACCTAACCTGAGCGAACCTAACCTGAGCGAACCTAACCTGAGCGAACTTACTTAAATTTTTTTAGGACTTCATTTAAACGCGTTTATTTTTCTCATGTCATTACTCCTTATAAAAATAAAACAATTTTTTTACAAAGTACTGTTTATGTAGATAATATTTAGTCGTTAATTCATTAAAATTGGACGTTTGGTTTGATAGTTATGGCGAAATCAATATAATACTATTTATACTATTTCAAATCGCTTGACGTACGTTTAGCAGGGAGGTAGTTTATAATTAGTAGACGTTCGCTAAGAACGGATTTTCCATAATTCACCCTTTAAGGAGATGAAACGGGGGTCAAAAGTTTGTAAGAGGAAAACTTTGACGCGGACGAAGTCGCGGGCAGAAGCTAGTTATTGATAAACGGGTTGGAGATTGCTAAGAACTCATTGATATCATCAATACATATAATCAATCATAATCAATTCATAAAAAAAAAAATAGCCAGGGTATTAAAGGACAACCAAAAGAACCCATTTCCACCATTTTTAGAATTTTTGTCTGTTTGTCTGTTTGTCTGTTTATATGTTCGAGCATCACGTAAAATGTACGAAAGCAATGTAAATAACTTTTATACACAACGATTGAGCGTAACTTGGAGTAACATTTAGTTTTTGTTTCATTGCAATCGGTTCAGTCTATCAAAAGATATTTGAATTTAAAGTTTTCTAGAAGTAAAATTAGGCTTAAGTGCACTTGGTCTCACAACTTCAAGTAACTTTTATATACAACAATATGTGCGAAAATTGAAGTAACATTAAGTTTTTTGTTTCATCGTAATCAGTTCACACCTTATAAAAAATGTAAATTATTAATAATGTTTCTGAAATAAAATATTAAAACAGCGCCATCTATCGAACTTAGACTGGACTTTAACTAGAGATCAACTGCGTGCAGCATTGAATAGATATTCGAATGATGGAGTGTTGCGTGTGACGTCATTTTCTGAACCGCGGCCTTGAAAGAATGACCTTTGCCCATGTCTGCCGACATCTTTGAGTTTTGTAGGCTGCGTCTTTAAAGTTCTGTCTTGAAAAAGATCTTGCTTGACTTGATAGTATCGTAAATTGTTCGTTAATTCGTTTTATCTTTCAAAAAGTTTTGGTGAGATTTGGTCGTAATTTTGAAGTGCGAAGTAAATAATAACTTGCAATTTGAGTCAAGTAGTTTTACTGAAATATTAACCGGTTGCGGCGCCGCGCGCCGGTGATATTGTTTTTATTCCAAGAATACCTATAATTCCTAACAACTTTCCTTTCTCTTTCAAACGAGTGCAATTCCCAGTTAGTCTCTGATATGCCATGACGATTAATAAAGCTCAGGGCCAGACATTATCCGTTGCGGGGGTGGACCTATTGAACAACCCCAATAACCTTTTTGGTTACGCTCCAGATGGTTCCACAGCTAATGTTGTTTATGAAGAAGCACTAGCATAAATAAAAAAAAAAAATTGTATCGCTATCCTCCAACTCATGTTCTCCGTAAGTACCAGCGTGCCCAGCCTTTCATTCTTTTCATCTACTTGGATGTGTGTTACTTGTTGTGTGTTACATCTACTTAAAGATCCATTTGATTTTTTTTGCTATATAAGTATACATATGCAGACCGTACCCGCTACGCGCCGCGCGCCCACTCCTGCATGTATTGCTAAACCTTGGAATTTAAAAGTTTGTTGCTAACTGAAGGTTATGTTGGAAAGCCAGTATTCGCAAAATAATGTTGACATAAAATATAATAATAGGTATGTGAGAACTTTGGCAGACCAGCTACAGAACTAAACACCCCCTCAGCTGCACGTGAGTAGGACACGGCCAGCCGCTAGCTACACACGCATTTGTTTAGGACCTGTTGCTTTCCACTGGTTTTCCTATTAAATCTTTTAACTTTTACGTATGGATGGACTATTAGAATACTTTGATTTTTACTCAAATCCTTAGTTTTTGAAGTGAATGAATCAATTTTAATGAAACTTCCTTCCTACACATAAGCAGGACACATAGGTCTATAAAGTTAGTTGAGAACTTTTATTTGGAATGTCTTATTTAAAAAAGATGATTGAAAATCACTG
This sequence comes from Hoplodrina blanda, assembly GCA_949316365.1. Lineage (NCBI taxonomy): Eukaryota > Metazoa > Arthropoda > Insecta > Lepidoptera > Noctuidae > Hoplodrina > Hoplodrina blanda. Next base: position 13,866,806 of record OX438567.1, on the reverse strand, counting down.
TTTATATGGAAAACTGAAATTCGCTCGAATGTAGCTGTAACACAATTTTTTGAAAATGTTCTCAACTAGCTTTTTAGACCTGTTTATGTGTAGGAAGTTTCATTAAAATCGATTCATACATATTGAATTGTTATTTTGTAGGAAGTCGAAAAAAAGTAAAGTTCTTTTTCATAATAAAACCAGTCATATGATTTGACCTCGTATAAGCAATGGTAGTATTGGACTTAAATCAATGATTATAATTACAGTTATTTTGTTGACACGCTACGTGACGTCACATGTTTCAATATTACATTAGAATGTGACGTGAACAGGCGTCGATATCATTATTATGAGTAACTCGTATTAGTGAACCTGGAGCGGCGGCAGCACGTGACGGGTGACGGGGTAAATGAAAGTTGGACATCTTAACATTAACATATATTTACTTCTCGTTCCAATACCTTGAGCAATTATTAAATTAAATGTACTTAAAATTAAACATGTGATTACTGCGCGACGGCGCGTGTGACGCGTACGGTGACAGGTGTGCGCTCGCTGTGGCGCACTGTCCGGTGCGTGCGCTAGTTTACTTTACATAAACACACGAACTATCACTATTTGAATGTCTGCTGGAGTCCGCGTGCCGGCGACACCCGACACACTATCCTACAATATGTTCACCTAGGTACAGTCTTATCAGGTTACATCGGCTTCCAACTGTCATTATGTCTGCGTCGCAAGTGCATTGTCCCCTATATGCGCTGCGTGTAGTCTGTCAGATTGAATACAAAGGATGACTAAGATCGGGTGATCGAGTGATTGTTGCAGGTTCATGATTATATAATATGAGTGTGAATGTTGCGGAGCAGAAGACTGGTGACGCTGGATTGGCGGCCGTTGTGGTGTAAGATAACAATGGCACGGTGTGCAGTACGGCGGCCGCAAGAGCCGCAACCCCTCGCAGCGGTGGCAGGACAGCTGCAGCGAACAGTGCGGCGCGAGCGTCAGCGGCGACGCACTTCGTTGGCGGCGGCGTCGTCGGGAGCGGTGGTGGGGCGCGCGGTGGTGGTGGTGGTGGTGGTGGTGGGCGGGTCCAGGCCCTTGATCTCGAAGGGCCCGCGGAACAGCGGCCGGAACAGGCGCAGGAACGTCTGGTAGCGCACCGCCGAGTTCTGCAACACAGAGCGTATCACACGCGGCACGCGCACACTGATGAGGAAGCACACGTAGGCGCACGAGGCTCACCTGGATGACGTCGCCGATGATCTTAGTAGTGCGGATGAGCAGCGACACGGAGGGGCCAAACAGGCTGCCCGGCAGCTCCAGGCTGACCTTGTTCCTGTCGAACACCGGGATGTCGTCTGCTGCCGCGGCTTGGCGGCTGCGGCGCGGGCTGCCAGGCGGGCCCGGCGCCCGCCCACGGCTCTGCGACCACGATGGGGACCGCGCCGGCTCCCGGCGCCTCCACGTAGTGCCACTCTGTGACAAGGGGGCACTGAGCATCGCGTCGCGTCGCTCGCGCCTCGCAGCCCTCGCCTCGCCTCGCTGTCTCGTGTGTGTTGTTTGCGTATGCGATGTATGAGTTTATGCGAATACAATGTTTTGTCGAGTAGTGCGTTAAAAGATAACTCACCGTCGGGCAGAGCCAGCTGCAGCCGCTGCGTGCTCCCGCACTGGGCGCGGCCGCTCACTACTAGTACTTGTGTCGTGTGCATGTACTGTTCAACACTCATGGATCCGGCCGCGTGGCGCTGCCATGCTGTTGTCCCTCCCGGGCCGCGCGGCTTCACGTTTGTTGAGTATTCAATCACGCACTACCTCATGCAGCTACGTAAAGCAATCAAATACTCCACTCACAGGTGTGAGCAGACGTACATACTAAGATATTGTCTAAAAATCTAACTCAGACGAGGGAGTGATGATCTGTTGGGAAACTTTAATAATACAAAGTCCGCATCAGAGGTGACCTCCGCAGGGCAACAGGTATACGAAAAGAATTAAAACAAATTAAATATATAAATGACATTTATTACAAAGATTTGAACTACGGTAAGTACTAGGTACAGAGTCGTACAGCCTCAGACAAGTGAAACAGTGGGTGAAGTCAGGAGACGGGTGAGTGGTGAGGTGCGTGTGTGTGCGTGCGGCGCCTGCTACGGCGCGCTACGAGGGCTACGCGCTACGCTCGAGCTACGTGCTGCTACGCCGCGGATGCTGGGCTACATCGCGCGGCTTCTACGTACTACGTGATACTTTCCTGTTGCTGGGCGCTGTGCGACACAGTGCGACTTCAGGAGCTACTTCAGTCCGTCACCGGTGCTATGAACACTTTATACAAATACACTTAGTTACATTCAACAAACACTGTTTGGGCGTACCGAGCTGCGACCGACGCGGCGACGGTCGGCGAGCAATGTCCGGCGAGCGCGTGGGTGTTGGTGTCGATTGTGATCCGAGCGAGCAGGAGTGTTCACGTAGTGTGTAGTGAATGTGATTTCGGTATATGTAGCTATTGGACGCCGGCGTTGGTCGGCTGAAGCATCTGATGATGGAGAGTGTATTTACGGAGAAGTAACGACCTTGTATCTATTATTGACTAGGATCAATCGATCGTGTTGTATTTTTCTTTAAATATTAGGTGCCGAACTTTTTAGTTTTAAACGGAAACATGTAATGTTCAATTGAACATTAATCCGAGCACGGGTCGTCCGCTAGCAGTCAGACGCGCTCCCGGTGCGGCCGCAGTGTCGGAGCACAACTAGCCGCGCCGCCATGCGCCACACGGCTCGCCCGGAGGCACTGTGCGACCGGACGTTTGTAATTATTAACCGGATACTTTGGCATGCTGTAGCATTAGCACATTATAATTAGGTACAGATATTCCAAACATAAATTATAATGACAAGAATATTGCGTTTGAGTTAAATAATGTTATACTTGCCATGACGCTCTCTTCAACCTACGAACTTGTGAATAGCGACCGTTAACACGCACGCGGCCCGCATGATGGCGCGGTAAACACCTGTATCTGAGCAGGCTTTGCTTTGTATTACAAGGTTACAAGATGAAACATCCGACATAGAACTATGGCAAAAGAATTACAAGTACTTCCGAGACACACGCTACAGCAGTGCAGCGGTGTCGGTAAGTGCAGCAGAAGCTTAGCGCAGGCGCGGTGAGCGCGCCCGCGTCGCGGATGTAGCCGAGCGCGGCGCCGGCACGGGCGGCTCGAATGTTCATACGTTACTGTACTAATCTGAATGGAAAGCCACTGTTATTGTACTAAGCAATATAGTCCCTCGGTGTGGGCGGAGGTTTCAGAGGGAATATAGCTTAGTACTGAACTAATATCAACGATGGTCAGTCATCCACACGTCGCACGTAATATTCTGTAGCGTTTGTGTGGAGTGGCTGTGTGCGGTCTGTGTGCGCGTGTAATGTACGAACAGGTTCGTTGTTCAGCGCTTCCCCCGGTAGTGCCGCGCGGAGCTTTAGCTCACAAGGTGCGATGGTGCATATGGCTACTTGTGGAAACATCTAATGTTCATGTGTGTTGCTCAAGCGGCGCGCGGCAGAGGTCGCGCGCGGGGCGGTGCGGGGGGAGCGCGCGTGCGACCTTGCGCCGCCGGTGTAGCAATACACATACGTATTAGTATATTATGTTATTTGGCCACTACTCACTACCAGCGACGGGTTAGGAAATTAAGCTAAGGACAAGCGGTGACTAGATACGACAGAGACTGGCTCGAAGCGCGCCCGAACGCGCCCGAACGCGGCCGAGCGCTGCCGAGCGCGGACTAGACGAACTGACTACAGGTATTTGTAAATGCTCAGTGGCAAGAACTCGACGAAACTACTCTTCTACATTATAATAAGGTGCAATGAGGATGACAGTGTGCAGGCGGGGCGCGCCCGCACATTGCCGGCTGTACACTAACACTATGAGACAAAACAGAACAAAAGGGATGTAACCAACTACTCGTCACATACTTGTACTTGAAACAATTGTAGAAGAAGATTAATGTTTTGATGTGACGACGCTGGCTACTAGTATCTCTTTTGTTACCGCACGCGTCACAGGTGAACAAGTATCACTAGGCGGGTGTGGCATGCGGACGTGCAGCGTGCAGTAAAACAACACAGCTTCCGAGGAATCGTTTAATATCACCAACGCTCACCTAAACCTATTTACAATATAAATACAAAACGCAGAGAGAGGCGGCGCACCGCCGGCACTGGGGGGGGAGGGGGTGTGTGGGTGGTGGGAGGGGGCAGGAGCGACCGCGGACTGTACAGGCGGCCCGGGGGGGTAGGGGGGACACAACACGCTCGCAGCTACAGATGGAGTCCCGGCCACCGTCGGGTCCAGACACAATACTTAACCGAAGAGAAGTGTTGTCCTCGACCACGGCCGCGCCGCACTAGCTGCACTGTGTCGCCGTGGCCGCGGACTCCATCTGCGCCGACAGAGTGTCGGGAAGGGCTACAGCGCTCGGGAGAGCTCACGCGTCGTCCTCTTCGGAGGAGTCGATAGTCTCGACGGTGCCTCCGGCGCCGGCGCCGCCCGACGACGAGCCCGACAGCGACGTGACCAGCGAGATGATGGAGCCGAGCCCGCCCCCACCTGAGCCTCCGCCGCCGCCGCCCGACGCGCCGCCCAGCAGCCCGGTCACCGCCTGGATCTTAGGCCCCAGGAGCTGCAGCTTGGGCCCGATCACCTGCCCCACGATGCCGGTCAGCGACGCCAGCCCGCCGTCCTGCGGCGCCTCGATGCCGTACTGCTTGTTGAGCTCGATGTTCTGTCGGTCCAGCGTTTCAACGTAGCGCGTCTTCGCATCAATCAGCGAGTTGATTTTCTACAACAAAGAGGGAGCCAGTGACGCACCGGTCGGTGGGCGAGGGGTGTGGGGTGAGGGGTGTGGGTCAAGGGATCAGTACTCACCCCGAACACGAAGCCGAGCACGGCGTTCTTGATGCCGAACTTGGCCTGCGTGGGGCCCTCCAGCTTGCGCTTCTCGCGCGCCTGCTCGTCGCCGGCGCCGTCCTGCACACACACACACCGCCGTCACTACACTACACACTACACACCACGCACCACTAACACTAAAGCACTCCGCCACCATTGCCTTCCACCGCCACCGCCACGCCACCGTGTTACGTTAACTTAATGCGAGCGGTTACGACCCGGATGATGCGCGCTCTTCGTGTCCACAGCTGCTCCGACGAGCCGGCCGGCTCACGCTTCGATATACGAGTATACCAGGCAAGTGGAATGCCACATTTCTTCATCGAAGTATTCGTAGTGGTGCACGGTGCCGTCTTAAGCCGCAGCAGTTAAGAGTAGCTTTCATGAGCAGAGTCAAAAGCATTTCAAATTAGATGAAATACTAAGTAGATGCATTTTAAAAGATGAAGAGAATTGGAGATGCCACCTGACTAACTTCAAGCTTCTAATACAACTTAGTCAGCCGGTTGCAAAGTGGCGTCACACTGCGTCGATTTGTTTTATCTTATTTTGAATAATATGTATGTGTGACGCAATCGCGGTGATGTTTGAGAGCAAGCCACCGGCGGGATGCGTTCATCAAAGACAAGCACAGCGGCGCTCGCAACGAGGCTGTCTTGTCGTGTGCCTACTTCATACGACGTAGAGCCAGGAACTCGCTAGTGCGAAATATTGTGCGTCACGTTGGGGGTCTGCCAGAAAGAGCGGGACGTGACAAGGTAAGTGACACAGCAAGTGTCGCAGCACCGCAGGTTCGCTGAGACGAGAGGGTCCTGCGGCGCGCCGACGCTGCGGGTCGAGGCCGCCCGCCTGTCGCGCGGCACTCACCGGGGCGCGGTGTCGAGGCCTGCCCTCACCGCGCGGCATCATCTCTAACGCGTCAGCTGGCAAGGCATGCTAGTGCGCCTGCGCACCTCTCCACTAGTGAACGTCTCGGAGGTCACACGCTCTCGGCGGCTGAGATAAAACGTTGCGCCCGAGAGGTATCGCACTGACTAGCAGCTGTCATGGCTCTACCTGTTTCTCGAAATACGTAATGATGAAACGTAACCAGAGCCATGATATGTCGTACATCGACATCGCCGCGGACGATTCAGGTGCCTTTCTAATCTGTTCGAGCTGAGCGCTGCGCAGATACGAAACATAATATGCATACAGCGCAGTGCTCCGCGCGCCGCCGCCGACAGGGAGCCAGAGGCGGAAGCGAACGCGCGCGGGGAGGGGCAGGGCTCGTGGGAACGAGCGGCGTGCGATACTAGCTGCTGGGCTCGCTCCCATTATCATTAGCGGTTCCGAAATGCACAAAAACGTAAAACCGGTAGCTCCGGTGTGTTGTAACTATAACAATGAATATAAGTTTAGCAAGACCCAGAAGAAACCATGTACCGAGCGCGAGCCGACGCCGCCGACTGCGCCCTCTGGAGGGACGCTCCCGGCAGAGCTGGCCGACGGTCCACTCGGCGCGCACATACTGCTCAGGTATTACAATGAGCATCGTTGTGGTCAGAATAAACAGCTCTGTAGGCGACGCAACACGCTCCACATGCTAATCGTGAGCGTCCTGGAAACCCTTATTCCCATTAATTCATATTTGTGCATTTGTATATAAAAACTGTGTTTGTGTATACTAACTACTTACGACTCGTCGCATCGTTGAACAGTTCTGATTTTTTCCCCGTATTGTAAAGTTATTGATGTACGTGACACGTCCGCCTGGCTCACGGAGATAAACACGTGTAACAACAATTAACAAATTCAGAGCAAGCGACAGACGGACAGACACGCGACTGATCCTGTAAGGGGGAACTCTTGTTTTGTCTTGGACGCGCGGAACCCTAAATCTAAATGCGCTTCCCGTTAACACAGGTGACATGATTCATCCGGTACAGACGAGCGACGAGCTCAGAGCGGCGCGCGGGGGAGCGACTTCCAATTTAAGCTGCACCTACTTAGTTAGTACCAACTCGTGTTTACTCACGTCTCAAATCAAAAAGAGATGACGACTCATTGCGCGGTGGAGTCGCGAGCGCAACCGTACACATGTCTCACGTATGTTACTGATACGTTGTGCACAACAACAGCACTGCTCACACACACGCACGCTCACACACCCACACGGTCGTATATTCCGGAGCGAGGGACAGATATTTCCACAAGAAGCGCTTGAACACTTCGTGGCACGGCCTCTAAGTGCTGTTCTTTGTTTTAAATCGTTAGGAGAATAAAATTACATAAAGTTGGCAGACGACAAAGGTTTGAGCTTATTATGCTAATGAAAACCAATCATGTAATAAGTACTGAGAGTATATCCTTGAGCACGCTCGGCGCGGGCGCAAGTGCGTGCGCGCGTGCGCCACATGCTAGCGATCGAGCCCTGGGAGTGAACGCAGACGAGTGCGCGAGCCCAAACGTCGCCTCCGGCGGGTAACATTATGTACACACACATGGCGTCGACAGTTTACTTCAATATTGTCAAGTTCATTAGGAGCACAGAAGGCACAGTGAAGGGCGCTCAGTGCACACTATTGAGTATCGGAAATGTTAAGTGAGATGTAAGCGTTAAGTTATGAGTGAAGCGAGTCGAGCGAGGCGAGCGGGACTGCGACGCGCTGCAACAGACACAGAGAACAGACGCGACGCGGTGCGGCGCGGCGCGGCGCGTGCGAACCGGGGCAATGTCGGCTGCAGCGCTCCCACAGCGCGTTACATAAAGCCGCGCCGCGGGTCGCGTTACGTCAGCCGCCGCTCGGTACGCCACCGCTTACTCTGCATTATGTCGGCCTGCCCACCTGACCCGGTCACCCGCCGACCACCGACACTGACCGGTGGTCGGCAGGCGCGGGCCAGGGGGGCCAGGGGCGGGGCGAGGGCGGCGGCGGCACGAGCGGTACGTCTCGTAGTACGTAGCAAGCATTAGTAATATGTACAGCGGGTCGCGCTAGGTCAGCGATGTGCTAATACGTGACCTATTGCGATAGTCGCTGAAATAACATTAGCTCGAGACGTTCGTACACCGACCGTGGTCGGTGCAGCTTGACTCTCCTGAGTAGTGCGGGGCCGCACTGGGCCGCACCGGGCCGCACCGGGCCGCACCGGGCCGCACCGGGCCGCACCGGGCCGCACCGCACCGCGACACGTAACGTTATTACAGAGTGCTTCTTAAGACGAGCGCCGTGGTTGCAGACGCGCAAGGCGCCCACACCCGTCGTAGGAAGTTCAAGCTTCATCATTATAATGCAATTGTGATACAGAGTCAAAGTTGTTGTGCACGCAATGTTCCAACACAAACATAGGCCATGCGACAACGTTGCCGCGCATCCATATAATATGTTCGGAGCGTGCTTTACGTAAACAACGAGAGCCGGGACTTGTTCAACAGCGCGTTTGTACTGCTTTGGGTATGTTTGTGTTGGACAGCGGGTGCGTGTACTAGCAGGGTATGTACCTCGATGGGCTGCAGTGCGTCGTCGTCGGCGAGCTGCCGGCGCACGCGCAGGGCCCGAGCGGGAGGCGCGGGCTGCGGCGGAGCGGCGGCGGCGGCGGCGAGCAGCGCCAGCAGCGCGAGCGACGTGAGCGAGCGTGTGGCGACCATCGTGTGGAAAGCGAGAGACCAGACTGGCGCTCGGCCGCAGCGCCGGCGCCCGCCGCTCACCGCCGCGCACACCCCACGCGCGCATGCGCCGCGCGCCGGGTGGGGAGGCGGCCGCGGTGCAGCGCTGCAGCGCCACGCGCCGGCCGCGACCCGGATCCGCTCCCCGCACCTACAGGATTCATTCACAGAGGTCAGCATGTGTTGACCACGAGCTGTAAAAGTCAAAGTCAAAAGTCAAAACATTTATTTCAATTAGACCATTTACAGGCACTTTTGAATTGTCAAGGAGTCGGTCAGTTAGTCCGAAAGTTGAAGCTAGTTGCTCGTTCCAAAACGGAGGTAGGCCTATATGGAGAAGAACGAGCAAGAAACTCCACGGCACTCTTTTAAATTAGGTTTTTACAAAATCCTGGTTACATTATTCTTGTTGATTCTACATGTGATCACAATGAAGATGAATATAAAACAGTAGTTAAAAATAACAAAAATAAAGATGTAAGCCATAGCAGTTAAGAGATGACCAATCCCAACTGACAGCACCCGTTCACGAGCATGACGCATGCATCAGCACCACCTAGCTCAACCATTATGGAGGGAGCCAAATGATCCAACACATGCGCCACCATCAGCGAGACATTTGAGTGAGCATGACAAGCTCTCAACTGCCATGCTCATTAAGTCAAAACACATAGTAACTCAAAAATAAAACGCTCCATGGTACTCACATTTACAAAATTGAAATAAATGATATTAAATTAGTAAGGAACTCCGGACCCGGTTCGAATCGATTACAAAATCAGGATGTTGAACAATGTCAAACATATCGTAGTACTGCAGCACCTCAACTAAACTCGATTCGTGTCATTCGATTCTGATATCGCTGAGCTATAACATTTGAAACGTTCGCGTGCGTGTAAACGCACCTACTTACGCTAAATCTGAGTTAGGATCAATGAAGCCAGTAATTTGGTTATTTATGTCAGATGTTATAAACGTTGATGGATATCGTGGTAGGTAATTTATACGCTATTGCGACGTACTCGCGTCACACACTTGCAGAGCAGTCGGGGTCGCGCGTTGATGTCTTTTGTATGAAGCACATTGTTTGTGCACGCTTAGCACTAACGGCACTATTGGTTGTTTGACGCGCATGTAGTGTGATGGAGCTGCTGACCACTCCTCCCAGAGCGCACTATACTGTGCCTCGTCCAGCGGGTCCCTGGTACCATCACAATACAGGTTGACTGGTCATTAGCGGAGGATATACGCATGATTGTACTCATGATAACAAACAACTTTCCCAAAGAATCGATATTTTTTAATTTGCAAAGCGCATGACCTCAATTGAATATTGAGTAACAAAAACAACACACACCCAGCTGTAATATAATTTAGTTACTCATCCCTTCTTAGAAACAAAACTAAAACTTTTGACCATGCATTGTTTTTTGTTAATTTGACTAGGTACCCGTACGAAACGCGCGCGTGCTCACGCCTTGAGGTGATGCGTCATGCGCTTTACAAATAATAATAATAATAATAATAGTCCTGCACCAACCGGGGGTTGTCCTTGGGTGCACTTGCATAATGCATATAGGGATAATCGTCGGTTGGTGTCATAGATAATAATAATAATAATAATCTTTATTGCATCAACAATTGACAACCATACGAAAATTATATTTAGGGTGTACAATTTTTTAAAATATACTTTACAACAAAGTCAACATGTTCTAAGATGGATTGAAGGTCTCGGCTGTCATTAGACTAATTCGCCCTAACCCCTCGTACTAGTAAAAACTGTATCACGAGCGGTTAGTGTTCCTTGTCCTCAGAGCAGCACAATACTCACAAAAAAAATTACATTTCTTTGGGAAAGTTGTAAGTTATCGTGAGTAGGTACAATCATTATGTATAAGCATCGGTCACTATTCCCCGTCACCCCATAGCCATACATACATAAATACAACGCCATCCGAATGTTAAGTGCAGGCAGCACTAGTCGATGTGCCAACTACTTCATTCAATATACTTTTTGTTAGTAATGTACTTGTAATGATGATGTTTTGTTTTGTTTGGGCCACGTAATGCTGTTAGCCGCTAGGGCGCGCTCATGTCGCAAGTCGTCCTCCGCACCAGTAACGTGCGCATTAGACAGATATGTAACGCGGCGCATACATTATCAGAGTGAAGTGCTAATTACGTGCGGCGCAAGGTCGCTACACTTCGCTTTCAACGTAAGGCGCAAGGAAGCGTCCTTGCCACGGGCGCGTAGTGCGCGAGACGTCTGCTTGACACGAATACATCGGCCAATTCGTGACTACAGACGGACACTCGGAACTACGATACAGTATTATAACTAGCAGCTCAGCCATACGGACACCCAATAAAAGTCTGTTTATTCGAATGAGATGGCTGTCACCGAGACACGGTGCCTGGGAGCCCACGAGCGGCCGCCGGTCTCGGGGCGGGCGGTTAACTTATCAGGAAACTGATGGACCGCTAGATAACGATTATGCGATATTTAGTGTATAAGTAAATATGCAAATAATTACCAGAGTTATGACCTAACATGCATAAAAATGCCAAGAAATAGCGAACTTCCTACTTTTTAAAGTTGATTAATACACACACATAATGGCAGAGATGCTAGTGTGTGCGCGCGGACACTTTCGACACCGTGACGCGACTAGCAAGGCAGCCATCGCTACTGTAAACAGCTACAATACACAGCCTGTGCCTGCTGCACTGGCTTCTTGTGGACTGCACTACTACATGTCAACGTCTAAGCCAAATCATTTATGTATGTAATTGCACCATTAAAAAGAATGTTTCAAAAAATATATAATCTAGTTGTCCATTTCAAAAGATAGTTTCATATGGAAAAGAATGTGAAAGAAACTCCATACTTTATATTTTTTCAATAAAAAAATGTTTCCAATAATTTGTGCAGATAGTACATTAATTCAATATGACATAAAAGTGAAGATGATGTGATGTACCTAAAAGAAAAACAAGTTTAAGTACTAAAATACAGACCAAGTGCTAAAAATAAGAAATAATAAACGATTTCTCTCAGGTTGCAAAGACCCATAGACAATACTTTAACTGAAGTATAACTTATAATAATTATAATTGTAAAATAATAACAAATGACAAATAAATAGATTATGTTTATAGATACACGTTTACAATATTGTGACCGTAGAGGATCCCCACTAACATTCGTGAGCCGCAGATGTAGTGATCACCAAGTGTAGTACTCATGTCACGTCCAGATAAAACTAATCAAAATAAATTGTATGTATCAACTAGCAACCAGCTGACTGTGTCCGAACTGCACATGGTCGGACGGAGCAGCATCGGCCGGCATAAGCTAGCGTTGAACATAATCGTCTCATTTGCAATATGCTCGTTTACGAAGTGTACAATATACTTCTGACATTTCCTTTCATTTAGTTGTGATATTCCAAAAGGTATTGAGTTGTAACATGTTACACAGTACCCCATACAAGATGTGGCCACTTTGGATAATGTAAGAGAAGGTTGCGCTGCTGTGTCGATGTTCACCTCCACGGTAGTGCAGGCTGGCTTTCAAGAGCTCAAAGAGTTATTTACAGTCCGAAATGCACGCAACAACACATTTGAATAAATTATTGCATAATTAAAGCCCAAAGGGTATAATTGACTCAGCCCAGTGAACTCATAATAAGTAACGACTAGACGAGAGTACGCGAGTAATGCATCTGTTTGTGGTCATACCATACAGCTGTCAAAGATATCGTGGACACATTTCCGCATCCTACAAATAAATGATGTAACAGAACAGAATGATAATAACATTTGTGTATACGTTGATAGTTTGGTGCGAGCCGTGGCCGCCTGAGCGCTCCCGGAGGCGTGCGGTGCACGCGACATGCCACACCGTGTACCTGTCGAGCGCCTCTACGTAGCTCGTGAATGACTGATTGGATGTTACAAAACTCTGGCTTCTATGGAATTTCCATCCGTAATAGTTGATTAATTATTTATTAATGTGGTAGATTGTAGGTGAGGTCATAACCTGTCAGGCGCAGGTCGTGATAGATGGCGTGGGGCGAGTGTGGCGCCACATCACCGGCCACGTTGAACCACGCTCGCCAGCGTCCGTGGCGCACGCGGGCAGCGCCGCTGCACGCGCTCATGCACGGCGGCTGCTGTTATTTTCCATTAGTCGGTCAGTGAAGCCAGCGCGGCTATCGAGGCGTCAGCATCAGCCATTACCGCGGCTTATCTCATCAATTACGGGCTCATTATCGCATTAGCAGCGCCGAGGTGCAGAGAACGACTCGCTCGCACAAGGACGCTTCCAACGTTCTTTGTTTACATTACTCGTAGTTTACATTTCATCACACATTGTTACTAGCTTTTGCCGTTTCGTCCGTACAAATGTCGGTTATCGCGTACGCAGACGAAGTCGCGGAGTAATAAATAGCTTATGTCCTTTCTTGGGGCACCTACACGTTTACCTTACCCCGTAACAATTTTCATCAAAATAGGTTCAGTCGTGAAAGCGTAACAGACAAACAGACAGAGCTACTTCCGCGTTTATAATATTAGTATGAATCGCGCCCACTGTGGTCGCGTGGTCGCGGATGTGAGAGGCCTAGCACAGCGCCGAGCGGGGCGGGGATCTAACCCTTTTTTTTTTTTTTTTTTTTTTTTTGAGGTGGTAAAAATCATCAAATGAGTCCTTCCGTCCTGGGTGGGGCGGAAGGGACTGTCAGACTTTTACTGACTAAAAAACCACCCTGTTCCTTCTGTTGCCCTTTACGTTCCGGGGCCACGGTATCCTGTTAAGACGTCCCGCAACCCCGGCAGGCGTTTGGCCCCTATTGGGGCCCCGTCCCTGTGCTGACAGCTCTTTGAGGCGCGCGCGAACAGAACGCGCCGTCGACCCGGGCATGGTCCTTGATCGGACGGCGAGCTACCCATTACTCGCCGTCCGCAAGCCCGCGCCTACGGTGGCCGGATGTCGCCTCGCGACGTCCGACGCCCTGGGCGTCTCCCGCGGCGGCTGGGGCGTGAGGTGGAGGGTGTTGTTCTCTCCCTCACGCGGCCCGCCTCCTCCTTCGCTAGCATTACTGCTTCGCAGAAGGAGGTGACTGCATCCCATTCCCTCTCGCCCCGGAGCATGGCCTGAACCAGGTCCGGACGCGAGAGGTCGCCGCCGCCTATCGCCTCCGTGAGGACACGGCGGTGCTCTGCCCAAGCGGGGCAGACCTGCACCGTATGCTCCACCGTGTCCTCCGGGCGGTCCACACAGTGGTGACACCCGGGCGTTTCCTCCCGTGCAATCCGACACAGGAACCTCCCGAAACAACCGTGTCCGGTGAGGACCTGCGTCAGCCGGAAGGTGAGGACGCCGTGGCGCCTCTCTAGCCACTCCTCAAAGAGGGGTCTTACCGCCGCGATTGCAGCGTGCCCGAACCTAGGTTGCGACAGTCGCATCTCCCATTCCGCCATGAGATCGCCCCGGAGCTCGAGCCGCAGTGCCGCGATTTGCTGCGGCAGCGGGTTTTCGCCCCGGCGCTGCGCGTCCACGCGCCACTCGTAGACGCGCTGGAGGACTGTAGCCTCCAGATCCCACGGCGGTAATCCGGCAAGGAGGTTTGCCGCCTCGCCGGAGACCGTGCGGTATCCCCGGATCATCCGGATGGCCATGACCCTCTGGCAGGCGACCAACTTGGCTGGTGGCCGCCGCCTGATGATGGGGGCCCACACAGGGGCCCCGTAGAGGGCCATGGACCGCACGACCCCCGCGTACAACCTCCGGCAGGAGGCGCCTGGTCCCCCGAGGTTGGGCAGGAGCCGCCAAAAAGCAGCCCCAGCCCTTTCCAATCGCGGAGCCAGGCGTCGGAAGTGTTCCTGGAAGCCCCACCGGCTGTCGAGGACGAGACCCAAATACCTCATCGTCGTCCCGACGCCGATGTGGACCCCTCCCACCGTTATTTGGGAGCCCGACGGTGGCGCGTTCCGAAGACCATGAAAGCACATGGCCTCGGACTTGTGCAATGCCACCTCGAGTCCCAATTGCCGGATCCTTTCGACGACTGTCGCAACCCCTCTCGTCGCCAAGTCGGCCGCCGCCTGGTGCGACTCTCCCTGTGCCAGGACAAGCGTGTCGTCAGCGTAGCAGACCACGCTGACGCCATCAGGGAGGTCGGCGCGCAGCACCCAGTCGTATCCGATGTCCCACAGAAGCGGCCCCAAGACCGATCCCTGTGGGACACCGCACGACATTTCTCGCCGGTTCCACTCCGCCTGTTGGCCGGGGTAGATGACGGCCCTATCCGTCAAATAGTCCTCGACTACACGGCGGAGGTAGGTCGGCATCCGGTGGTACCGGAGTGCCTCCCTGATGCAGCTCCAGGGCAGGGTGTTGAAAGCATTGGCGATGTCGAGCGACACCGCCAAGACGACCCTGCCCCGGGTCACTACTTCCCCCGTCGTGAGGGCTCTCACGCGCATGATGGCGTCCACCGTGGAGCGCCCCCTGCGGAAGCCGAACTGGCTCTCCGCTAGGTCCGGCCCCGATCTCCCCAGGTGCCCGACGAGGCGGTTGGCAATAACTCTTTCAAAGAGCTTGCCCACCTCGTCGAGCAGCACGATGGGCCGGTATGCGGACGGAGAGTCCGCAGGGCGCCCCGGCTTCCTGATGAGGACCAGTTTCCCCGTCTTCCAACGAAGCGGGAACTGGCCCCTCTCCAAACATGCGCTTAGGAGCCCCCCCAGTCGAGGACCGAGAGCCCCCGAGGCCAGGACCCAGGCTTTGGCAGGCAAGCCGTCGGGTCCCGGGGCGGTATTCTTGGCCTTAAGCCGTTGTACCGCCACTCTCAAATCTACCTCGGCCACCTCCGGAACAATGTAGTCGTCGTCGCCGCTGTGGTCCGCGTCTTCGTCTGGCACCGCCATGGGCGGAGCCATGGACGGGGGCACATGTTCCCCTCGAGAAGGGAACAGGGCGCTCACGACGTCCTCAACGAGCTGGGGCCGGAGACTCTGTGTCAGCGGGGGGCCCCAGGGGCGGAGTTTATCCCGTACCCATTTGTACGGTCGCCCCCACGGGTCCCCGTCCAGAGACTCCAGCATCTCCCTGCGGGATAGATCCCTAGCCCGCAGCATCCCATCTCGGAGGACGGTCTTCGCCGCCCTGTACCCCTCGTACAGCTCCGCCTCTATGGCATCCGCATCCGGAGGTCGGATACGGCACCGGCGGTGCCTGGCGTACAGGCGTCGCGCATCAACGCACGCCTCGCGCAGCGACGTTATTTCGCGCGACCACCAGTACACCTGACGCCGGGCGCTTCCTGGCTGGGCCCGGGGCATAGCCATGTCGCAGATCGCGGACATGGCCTCCCGGAACCACTCCACCTCGTCGTTGACGTCGGCAGGCCTGTCTGGTGATGACACCCAGGCCTGCACGATCGAGGCTTCCAGGAACAGCTCCCGGTCCAGCTGCTTCAGCGCCCATCGCGGACCACTTGGGGTCCGTCGGACCAGCGCATCTGGGATCTGGGCGGAGACGTCGAACCGGATGTACCGGTGATCCGAGTAGGTCTCCACCCCCTCCTCTACGCGCCAGTCAACGACACGCTGCGACAGAGCGGGGCTGGCGAACGAGATGTCCACCACCGACTCGCCCCGCATCCGCACACACGTGGGGACAGAACCCCGGTTCAGGATGACCAGGCCTGTCTCCAGAGCCCAGTCCTCCACCATCCTGCCCCGCGCGTTGTCCGTGTACCGGGAACCCCAAGCCACATTCTTGGCATTGAAGTCCCCGAGGACCAACACGGGGAGGGGACCGAACCCGGCGACGACGACTCCTATCTCCCTAAGGGAGACGTGGAACTCGGCGAGAGTTCGGCTCGGGGAGAGGTAAACGCCCACCACGGCGATCTCCCCGAACCGTGCTGCCACACAACCCCGTCCTCTTTTGACGCTCTCGAGAGACGGGGTACCGGCGGCGGCCGACGATATTATGGCCACCGAGCCGTCGAGGTCCATCACCCAGTCATCCCTGGGCGGGACAAAGTACGGCTCGGCGACCACCGCGATGTTGATCAACCACTGCGCCATGCTCTGGAGCAAGAGATCCTGAGCGGCGACGCAGTGGTTGATATTCGCCTGGAGGAGGCGCAATGGGGCCGTGATTAGGCCTCCATTATATCCTCCTCCAGGGCCCTCCTCGAGGGCTGAGACGCGCCAGCGGCGGCGACGGTGGCGGCGGTGGCGGTGGCGGCTGCGGCGGCAGCAGCGGCGGCGGCAGCGGAGGGCCTACCTCTGCCCCTGGCCTTGGCAGGTGGGGCGCAGGCCCTGCCCCCTGCCCGGTGATCGGCCGGCTTGCCAGCGGCCGCACATGCAAAGCAGTGCGGCGCGGCGTAGCACGTACCGGCCATGTGACCGGGCTGACCGCAGCGGAAGCATTTGTCGCTGCGGTCCACCTCCGAGGTGCAGACGCATGCCGCGTGGTTGCCCACTTGGCAGCGGAAGCACCTCAGGGGTCTGGGATCGAGCAGTTTGACCTGCGCCGAAACCCAGCCCACCAGGAGCCTTCGACCCTCCGTTATTCTTTTGGCCGCCGATACGGGGCAGCTAACCATGACGGTTCGAAGACCCGCGAAGTCAGGACGGATGGCGCCGACCTTGACCTGGTCGGCAGCGCACTCTCCAGTCCTGACGACGGCGGCCCTGAGGTCCTCCTCCGTTACGGAGTCGTCCAGGCCCATTATGCGCACGTCGGCGCACTTGGTGGGCCTGGACACTCGGACCTCCTCCGCATCCAGGGACGCCCTGAGCCTTTCGGCCAGAGCGTCAGCGATGGGACCGCTGGTCGCACCGGGAACCTCCAGCATCCGGGCGCCCGTCGCGGTGACCTTCAGCCGTAGGCCCCCGACGACCCCGAGCTCCTGGAGGTTCACCGCCTCCTTCGCCTTTGTGAGCACGTCGCGGTACGACACGCCCTTCTTGACCGCGTCTGGCTGTAGTGTGATGACTACAGCCGCGGTCTTCGGGGCGCGAAGTCGCGCCGCGACGCTGCGCTCTTTGCGCTGCCGCCTCCTCCTCGCCGATCTGGCCTCCTTGCCAGCTCTCCTCGCCTCGCCAGCCACCCGCCAACCGGCATCGGCTGCACGGGTCTCCGGAGGCGGGGGAGACTGGATCGGCGGGTTCGCCGCCGGAGCTCCCTTCCCCTTCTTCCGCCTGCCCCTCCTTGACGACGACGACGACGACGACGCCGCCGGCTTGACCGGAGCCAAAGCCGGCCCAGCTGGGGCCGACCCCGCCAGAACCGGCCCCGCCGGGACCGGTCCCGCCGGTGCCGGCCGTACCGCGGCCGGCCCCGGAGCCGGTTTCGCCGCTTTAACAGCGGCGGCGGCGGCGTAAGAAGTCGCCGCCAGTGGGGGGCGCAAAACCTTGCTCTCCAACACGGAAAACCTCCGGTTGAAGGCGGCCAGCTCCTGCCGCACCAGTTTGAGGAGAGGGCTCTCCTCTGGCGCGGGCTGGCTTGGCCTCTCGGTGCCCCCCCCGGTGCCCCCCGGTGGCACCTTCCGACGATCGGCTCCTTGGAGCTCGGTCAGGTCCGCCTTCAGCCGGAGGTTCTCCTTTCGGAGAGCCTCCATTTCCGCCTTGAGGCGGCCGACCTCCGTCAGCAGCTCCGACATTGAGCCCGCCGCCTGGGGCCCGCTGTGGGAGGCCGCCGCCGCCGCCAAGATGGAGGCCGTGGCCTCGGCGGTGGCCCTGTTTTTAGACTTTTTAGTCTTTTTCAGGGCCACTACCCGTATGGCCTTCTCCACGGCCTCCTTCAGCTCGTCCGGCCTCGAGGCCAGGCCGACGTCAGGCTCGCCACCAGGTGGTCTGGTGGAGGGCCTCTTGCAGGCAGAGGACACCTCCCCCTCGGAGGACGTCCCCTGTCCTGTCACCGGGCGGGGGCGCTTGAGGAAGGATTTCCTCCTCTCCTCGACCCCCGCCTCCACGCATCCAGAGGTCACGCTCTGGAAGCCCGTGGCGTCCGATGCCGAGTCGGAATCCGACTCAGACAACCCTCTTGAGC
Organism: Hoplodrina blanda; assembly: GCA_949316365.1. NCBI lineage: Eukaryota > Metazoa > Arthropoda > Insecta > Lepidoptera > Noctuidae > Hoplodrina > Hoplodrina blanda. The sequence goes on along the minus strand of OX438567.1, from coordinate 13,848,134 downwards.
AGGCACTAAATGCCCGCTCCTCCGGTGCCGGTGATGAGGGCGTGCTGGAAAACTCCAGCGACCCCCCATCCCGGGCACGTGAGCCCCCCTGGCTCTTTGCGGCTACTGCCGGTAAAGTTTTTTTAGTTTTTGTAAGTGCATCCATATTTGATCCCACGAGTAATATAAAGTACCAACCATCCAACCAATAAACGTGGTTCGCACTAACGACTAATAATTAAGCTACCCATTAGTCAAGCTAACAACCTCCCTCACGGTGCGCCGCCGCTTGGAGATTTGGGGTGACTTTTTATAGAGGTTTTCTACCTCGCGGCCCGGGCGGTTAAGCCAAGACCCTCGACCCCCGTCAAAAGTCAGAGACATGACCTTGACAATCTTCGGGGCTACGAGAACAACGGTGGCAGAAGGAGGTGCGAAACTTCCTCCTGCCAGCCCGGCGGCAGGGTAAGTGCACACCGAGCCCGCTCTTACTCCGCCACTGTGCCCTCTGCTAAACAGAGGGACACGCGTTGGAGCGACCACCCGACAGAATATTGGCATGCGGACAAAGAGACCCCTAAAAGGGGAATCTTTGCCCGCACCCCAGGGTGCACCGTCCCGAAAAACTGGCCTTCCCCCCGGACGTATCCGAAAGAGAACTCCAGTCCACGGGCACACGGGGAGGTTTTCTGTCCAAGCACCCCGGGATCTAACCCTGACGCGGAGATGTTAGAAGTCATGGCTCAGGGAGTAGCGCACAGCGCTGACCGGGCGACCCCACCGCGACACGGAACACACAACGCTCTCACTCAGATTTGTATCGGAGTGACCCGTCTGTTAGGTAATGCGTTACAATGGCGACGCGAAACGTTAAGGAAATCGGCTCATTCTTACGATTAGACTTATTAATAAATGATTGTTCACGCAATCGTCGCTAGTGGAGCCCCACATTAGCTAATTGAACCTGGCACCGGCGCATTGCGACAACGCCGAGCGCGACGCGTCATCTTCACTTCGCGGTAGTGATTTGAACTCGTTACGTAAGCACCGGCTAATCCTAACTAGGTATATGTCTAATATCATTAATATAAATAAGAAAGTTGGGCGGTTGTGATATTGCGCCGGATGGGATACACGGAATTCGATGATTCGGCGCACAGAATATCACAACAGCGAGTGTAGGAGGTGCGACGAGCTGAGAGCCACACCACGGCTGCACACGGGCCGCCAGCAGTGCGCGTACGCTGCCAGCCAGAGCACGTCACGTGGGAGGTTCCTGTTAATGTTATAACTATGTTTACATAGTGTACATATGTCGGGACCCTGAGGTCCCGGGCCTTTGTAAGGCGTACGAGTGGCCGGGGTGCAAACTCGCAGAGGCCCCTTAGATAGATAGGCCCCTTTACATGAAATGACACACCAACCGACAATTATCCTAGTATGCACTATCAGCATTCAGCACTATGCAAGTGCACCCAAGGACAACCCCCTGTAATCGTGCTTCGGGAATGCTTACTGCAGCTCGCACGGCTTACTGCGCCGCTTGTGTGGCAGCAGCCTGGCAGTGGCAGTGGGATGACCGAAATGACATACATACATACAGCGGACATTAAATACGTAATCATAAAATTAAAATGATATCATGTTTGGCGTACCTACGTAACCCCAAAATAACTAATACAAAACTAAAAGCCGACTACGACAAAAACGTTAAAGGCTATAAACAAGACTTCAAGGTAGGCAATCTACTTATATGGCACTAATCTATGAGTTTTTAGTTTTGTAACTTTTTTTATTTATTTATTTTACCAGCATCAGAAACGTGTTAACAAACTTACGAATGAATGAATATGACTATGTTGTGCTGGCGCCGCGGGCAGGCCCCGCATGCGACACGCTGTAGATTCGATACCGAGCACGCAGTAGTTGAATTTGGACATCACTGATATCGGTGAAGGAAATCATCGTGTAAAACCCAAGTGTGGAGTTGGCAATCCGCCGCGAGCAAGCGTGGTGAGTGGCCAACGGCCATGCCTTCTGTGTATGTGACGAGGCGTCACCCGCAGTGGCACAAGAGCACGCCGGTGTTACTGTATTCATAAGTTGCAGTGTCGCAAGCGAGAGCCGGACGCGGGGAGAGTCACGCGCTAACTATTACCCAGGAACCAGGAAAATGACTAACCTACTGAGCACGCCGCCGGCTTGAGCTTGATTGGATACTATATATTGCAAACAAAAAGCAACATTGCAACATTCCGGCAAAACCAAAAGCGTATCCGTGGTACAAGCACAGAGAGCGCGTGCGCCGCCTCCATCCCTCCGACTCCATGCGACGCACTACAGTCGCCTGACTGTAATTACCTTATACATACAATTATTATAAATCAATTTATCAAGTATTACAACTATCGATTGTAATGACTTACTAAGTTAAGCAATTGTTAATCAAGGTTAAAATTGCATGTAATTTAATTTATTTATTATTTATTTATTTATTTATTTACAACAGAGCTTACACTATCATTACAGGTTAATTAAAAAATTAACCACTAATGAATTAAAATTAAAAAAAAATTAAAAAATAAAAAAATTAAAATTAAATGTTGAATGTTGGTGTTGTTGTTGTTGATGTTGAATGTTTGTGTTTTAATGTTGAATTTAATTTAATTTATTTTAAGTACATGGGGGACTTACATAATAAAAACAAACAAAAAAGGAAACAATAGTCACGTGAAAGCCAATTACAAATCCTCACATATAGATGTATAATATTAACTGACGGTGTGAGCACAAAAACAAAAAACAAAAAGCAAAAAGCACATCGCTATAAAAATGTAAAAAATTAACTCTACGTGTAAAATAATAGAAATAATTATGAAATAATAAAACCTATCACTACTTGAAAAATTTGAGGCTTAAGCACCTTCTGGCCGACTTCACACTAATTGTGAATATTGTGAATGGATCAAAATCAAATTCCTTACAAATAAATATCATTAAAGCTACTGCTTGCGCGCACAATGTAACTGTTCTGCCTATGATTCGAGGATGCATGAGGTACACGTATGGGTGGATTAAACCGAAGTGTTTTACTTGGCACATTTAAATAAAATTTTGATAGTAACTCAGGGTATTATCGATATTGTAATATTCTTTTAATGTGTCAATTTTAGATACATATGGTACGTGTAGTTTTTGGTGCGTATGACTTAGCCAGTCAGTGTTGAAATCGCTTTAATGTTCGCGTCCCAACGGGCGCTTGCTCGCCGACGCACGCGCGCCACTCAGGCCTCCTCCCGGCCTCTTACATCGGTGCGTGTCGGAAATGTGTGTATGCCCCAATAGGACCTTTTTTTTGAGGTGGTAAAAATCATCAAATGAGTCCTTCCGCCCTGGGTGGGGCGGAAGGGTTATTCAATTATATTAATATCTCCTGCATTCTCTTAAATACATGTAAATTGCATTTGAAGCATTTATTTAAAACATTTAACTAGGACGCTACTTAGTTCAAAGCCGATCATCAGAACGTAGACAGTGAATGGTGTATTTGAAACCATTTCTCATGTAAGTACAGTTTTGCAGCGTTTTAAATTCAATGAAGTTACAGTTGCCGGCACGTAACTTGGCAAGTCATAGTCGCGAGGAAAAGCTAGTAACAAAATAAATAGGATTTTCTATTTCATTTTAGTAGGTAAGCGGTGCGATGAACCCGCGCGCACGCACTGATATAGTCGCACGACCTTGCCTACCGCATATGCAACGGGGCCATTCTGATCTTTGAAACAGTATTCTGTATTTACTAACTATCGACCGGGTGTCGTTATTTTATTTGATTATTAGGTCTATTGAGATAACCTCCTGAAATGATGAGGATGTAACTGCACCTGGTAGAATCGCCAGGAAATAATTAATTCAGTGCATAGAAGCCACCCGACAAGCTTAAGAAGGACGTCGTGCGAGCTCAGTGCTGCCACTGCGTGTGTGTCCTGTGCAGTCCGTGCGCTCGGCGGCGCAGGCGTCGGCTGCGACCAGAGTGCAGCGCCGGGCCGCAGTGCCGACTATAAATGAGCCCTCGTGGCTCGGAACTGTGTCGGCGGAGCGCACCGCGGCGAGGTTTCGTTCCAGTTATCTATTTACTGAAATGTTTCACAAGCGTAGCGGTCAGCGCGCCACCTTGCCGCGGGTCACGCATTAGACACGCGCGCCGCGACCTGCGACCTGCGACCAAAATATTCGACAAACCAAAAAGTTTTGTGTCGTGTTGTGTACGACGAAGATTAAGATAAGCTCATCAGCTGGTGTCAGTTTGCCACGTGGCCAGCTGCGGCTGACCGACAGCGGCGGCCGCACTCCGAGATATCTCGCGGGCTGCCGGGTTGCACACACGACTAGTTATCCTCATAATTAAACCGTCTGCGAATGTGACGTAACACTTACGTCGAGCTAGTGTGATGGAATTATACAAGTCATCCACGCGTAATCGAGGGCAGTGTTCCGGACGCGGCCGCAGGCGGACACTGAGCGCTCTCTCGCTGCAGCAGGACGACATCGCATCCACAATAGCCGGCGGCGGCGGTTGGCGGCGTCCCTGTCGGCCAAGAGTCGAAGCGACGCGTGCGCTGCGAGCCAACGCAGCGCACGCACATAGTCATTAATTCGTAACGTATGCATTGGAGTCATGACCGCTGCGAGCCGAGGACTGCGCATGCGATCCCGCACACCGCTACTAAACATAGACTATGTACTGCGTACCGCTAACAGGTGCGGTGTGACCGGAGCGCACGTGGAGTGCGGTGCCGCGTGGTGCCGGACGCGCGCGGCGCGCGGTCAAGGCGCGCGGCGCATGCGCCGGTTGCGACACCGGCCGCGAGGACAGCGCTTTAACCTGTTTGCTATGAATTAGGTTAACTTACAGAGATATGTATAGCCGCGAGCGGGCGCCGGAGGTCGCGTGCTAATAAATCAAATTATGCAAATATGCGCATATTAAACCCTTCTATTGAGCTGATTTATTACTTTCACATTGAAGTGTAAAACGTCAGATCCGCGAATGCGGTGGCCACTTTGAAGGTTAACATTCACATTTATTAAAAACTCATAAGTATCAACTTTGCAATGATGGTTTAGGTAACGTTGTTGTTTGGGACCACCACAGCAGTTGTTACAAAACTAAATGAACAACATACATCATATGCATGAGCACAATGGCACTAACTCGTGGACACGGACACGGCGCGCACTAGCGCCAGCGTGAAAACGGCTAAACACGAAACAGACAACAACTAAATTGGTCCTACTTGAACTGTGAGCGAGGATGCTGGGACTATCAATTAGTGGTGATAGACGTAGTGCGCTGATCCAGCGCCCCCGCCGCCCCCGCCAGTAATTAAATATGAATCCGAAAGTAAGTTATTCTGTCTGTTTATTACCTCATCAAACCACTGAACCGATGCTAATGAAAGGCAAAGAGGTGCTGCTTTATTTGTTTTGCGCGGATCTTGAAAGTGTCTGTGAAAGCATCCGGCCAATCCCCACAGCGGGCTTCCGAGCACGTACAGTTTCACGTCAGGAAGAGTACGTTAGCTCTCCCCCCCCCAGTGCGGCACGTGCTCGCCTGTCACCAGCCGAACCGCATTGTTATTGCCCCCTTTACATTGACGAAAACAAACTAAAAGATATGTACTATGATATTAATTAGCCGTAAACTGAGAAAACCAAGCCAAGGCGCGCCCGAGTAGACGCCAGAGAGGGGGGGAGGGAGGCAGACTCGGTGAAACCGAGACAAAGAATGACGATGTCACTAAATTAAGTGTATTATTATCTGCGAGGAGTAGCATATAAAAAGCTTAGCATCGCGTAACATCGACTCTGTAATGACAGCATGTGCTAGTGACAGTGACAGACTACCCCCCGGCGCCCGCGCATGCACCGCATTTCCCCTCGCTATTGTTATTGTTGTTAGTCAATAATAACAGCTTTTCTCTTTGCCTTTAAATAACGAGCAGCACTTGATGACAACACACGTGTGCATGTAACGTTGTGATTGTGTTGCACACTCACCAGCACAAACACACAAATGAAAGGAGAGTGCCACGTGTGCCGTGCACTGGGCCGGCGCGCGCGGTGCCCCTCGCCGCTGCTATGGTGCACGAGTGAGGCGCTCGCACTGGTGCACTCCCGCATAGGCCGATGGGACGGTGCGACCGGGGAGAGATCGCAAGGCATAGGAGTGGACAAGGCTGTCACACCACCAACTTTCAAAGTCTTTTGCCTCACCTGGGAATCGAAGCCAGATGGGGAGCTCAACAATCGCGCTTGTGACCACGAAACCAACGGAGCAGTCAAACGAGACAAACAAGGGTCGCGTAATAAAAGTCGGGGACAAAAGCGTACCGCTATGATTGTGACTTTACGGCAATGTTAATTGATGTGACATATGACACGCGCCTTAAATGTCGCGCCGGGACCTTCGGCGGCGGCTTGCGGCCGTTGCGTGCGCACGCGACCCGCGACCCGCGACCTGCGACCCGCCGCCTCCACCGCGTCGCTTGACGTGTTCATTACATTCGCTAATTGTTGCGTAGTGTCAGCAAATGATTAACGATGACTTGTCTTAGACGGGGTCGCATATACAAAGTTACAAAGGGTCATAAAATTACAATATTTTATTAGGCAAGTGAGCGGCGGCGCGCTTGCGACACTGAACAGTGCTCGCGCAGGAGATCCTCTCACCAGCGCCTCGCACCAGGAGCGTCGTCGTCAACCTACGTTTGTGAGCGCCGCGCCAGCTGCGGGGGAAAACACATCGAGGAAAGCAAAAGCTTACGGGACATTTTATTTTGTTTATGTGTATATACATCACGCAGAGAGGCAGGCAGAAATGTGTAGTACGCCCGCACTTTGATAGTCATGTACAAGTCCCAGTAGTAGAGGGTGGACCTACTGTCGCGGGCACAAATGCCACTTTGATCGACCCGGAAATTAAACCCTTAGAGCCACCGTTCAGCAAGCGCGCTGGCGACCACACACACATTGTATGAATGAACGGTTCGTGTGAGTTACAGGCTCACTTGGAGAGCTCAGCCATAGTTCCACGCGCACGGCGACTGACGCCCAATAGGTCTGTACAATTATTGTACAGCATGGTTACCCACTCAGCACATAGAGCTGACAAGTTGCGCAATCACCGCGATCGCGCCTCTTGACAACTTAAACTAGATTATTAGTTTATAATACCTCACATAAGTTCATCATGTCGTAACAATTGACTAATAATTCCTACTAATACGTACATGGTACACTAGACGCACAAAAAAGGCTCCACTCTAAACAGACCTAGTTACTAGTGTTACGTCACACGGCCGCGCGAGCGTGAGTCAGTCGCCGAGCAGCACGGGAGCTCCGCGCGCCCGGGGCGGCCGCTCTGCCAGCACGCGAGTGGTGCGCATGCTCTGCTTGAGGAAGTATCGTACTGTGCAACTAATATCACACGTATTGTCAGTTGCGGAGCCAGGGTTATGAATGAAGAGTGTGCGGCGTGCGACGCGGCCCACAGCTCCGCCGTGTGCAGTGCCCGCTGTTCAAGTTTTCTGCCACTCGTACCTGTGTGACGATCTCTTTCTTACACTCGATCTGTGATGATTTTATATCAAGTTGTTAACATGCAAGTATTTCAAAACTTTCTAGGTGAACATTAATTGTTATTTGTGGCTACGATTGAACGCTGATGTGAAAATGTTACAGCCGAGGCTTCAGCGGGGCGGACCGGCTTATTCGACACCATCGTCTAGACACGTTTCTGAAGTGCTGTCGCGGCACGAGCTCCTACAAGTAGAGTTCCATTCAGATTCACATTAAGGAATCGAAACAAATTGGATGAAATCAAGCAAGAGTCGGTATTGATGATATGTTCTATATTTCTGATGGTCAAGTCGATAAATAGCTGTACAGTAATGTGTGCGGGCGACGTGGACCTGCTCAGCTCGCTTAGCCATGGATAGCCGAAGTAGTTCAGCATAGCACGCCTCGCGATACAAAAGCTCTGTCTGCAGGGGACGCGGATGGGAAAAGCCACCAGCCGCCGCGGAAAACTTACAGCGGTGTCCGGTGAGAGGCTGCGCGCGCGGGGCGGCGGGGTGGGGGGCGCGGGCAGGCGCGGCGCCGGCGCCGGTCGCTGCGGCACTCGGTCGTGCGCGCCCGCTCCGATCGCTCGTGTCCCCGGACCTCCCGCGCCAGCAGTGCAGCTCCCGTACGTGTCCGCCGCCTCGCCGCCGCTCGGTAACGTACCCGCACACACACACACTAACACTCCGTACAGCACGCGCGCTTGCATAAGCGCGATGTTTCCGCCTCACCACCCGTTACGAAACCGAAAGTGAGCCAGTAGCCGCCACTCCGCCACACCGCCACACCGGCACCCGGCCCGCGGCTGCCGGGCTGGCGCCTGGACCTCCGCGGCCCAGCAGCTCAGCAGCCAAATGTAGTGCAATTAAAGTCCATTGCCTCACCTGCGCGGCGCAACCTCGCCGCCCGACATTGGGCGCGTTTCGACACTCAATATCGATCTATCGCACGGTTGAAACCGATTTCGATAACATTGAGCTCAATGGCTATTTTATTGCCCTCCACCTTTTCGCGAACTGAATTAGTTAACATGAGCAGGAGCGTGTGATCGTACCGTCGCCTGTCAGCGAGATGTAAACAAACATGGCGCTGGTGGTGGTCGGGTGGTGGTCGCGCCAGTCGGTCACGACGCGATACGTTTCCTCGTACACAAGTGGGTCGCTTGACCATTATGTAACGGACGGTCGAGCGTTCCAATCATGTCATGTCATCATAGCTAACATTCTATATTATTATGTTTTGAAAAGAGTGTGTTCGGGCTTGAAACGAAAGCTATGTGACCGCCGCGGTCAAGGCCGCGTCTCGTCAGAGCGACCCCTCCCCCACCCCCGACCTCTCCACCCCTCGTGACAAAACAGAGACCTTCCACTGCGAAATAAGATAGCGGAACAACTCATTTTATTTAGACTATTTTCTTTGTTATTTTATTTTTTTATTTATTTCAATAAAATATTACTTAAACTAGCTTCTGCTAAAGATTTTGCCCGCGTGGTTTTTTTCACCCGCGTCAATTTACGCCTTCGATTATGTGTCTGCTGTTGTGTTGTTGTTCCAGACATTAGCTCTTGCAAATTTAAAACTCTTCAACTTTATTGTTAGTAGATTAAGATCGTTTGCTCACCATAACATCCAACAATAGCAGTCCCAATCGAGCCGAGCACGTGGGCGCGGGGGTGCGCGTGCGCACTGCACGGTGGACGATGCCACTGGTCGTCTCAATCTCAATTGGCACGAGTGTCGTGTGCGTTTGCATTCTGGCAGCGTATCTATCAGCTGCCTCACCCAGAACGCGTTGCTGGTCACAGTGGCTACGCGGCACGCCGCGCCGCCACGTGCGACGCTGACGGAGCGCACGCTGCATTCTGCACTTCCAATCTTGCCGGACGTTAGAGATCTAAAATGTTGAAACTTGTACATATTCGGCGCGAGTCAGCTTTAGGTCAGTGGTCCCGAGACAGTGTAATGCATTAGTTCCGCTTTCGATTACACTTGACACCAGTTGAGATCTACATTGGAGCAATGGCTCGGAGGTCAGCAGGCCGCGCTCGCCACCTCGCCACCTCGCCACCTCGCCACCTCGCCACCTCGCCCCCTCGCACCGTCACGCACTCGAGCTAGTCGACGTTGCTGCTTGCACGCCACTCTGTCCACCTATACCCAGCTTTTTATTATTTGCTTTGTCCTTCACTTGATCGGTAGGATGTATGTTCGTCCGTCTCGGTCTTTCATCATGGATGTTGGTGTTTGCATTGATTCTGTGGTACGATTGTGTGTGTTTGTGTTATAAGAACATGTCCCCCCGGGCCCCCATGCGCCGCGCCCGGCCCCCACGCGTCGCAACACACATGTGTCTCAGCGCCCCGCACGTATTCGCCCTCTGAACTGTTGCCTAGCTCGTACAATAGCGCTACAGACTCCAATTACGTTAGATGTCAAGTGACAACGTGTCGTAGTGTGCTGTACATAATCCTATTATCATACCTATTGTACGAATGCTCACGATCAACCTCATTTACAACTTTTCCGAGTTACAAAAGTTATTTCTAAGTAAGCGCTACAATATCTCTATTAAAAGGTTTCGTCATCACGAGCTTGAAGCAGCTTTATACTTAAGTCATTAGGATTGTACAGGCTGTAAAAGAGTCGTTACAAAGTCGTCTCGTACGCATTCTATCGAGCTGATATTATTGGTGGGAAACGTCTTTATTTTTTCATTCACTATTTACGGTAACGTGCACTCTAACGCAAGACTTGGCGCTTTAACTCAGACCAGGGCATAAACAATACAGAGGTCGCGGCGCTACGGAAAGTTTGCTTTAAAATAACGTAAAAGCTGGAACTGTGCTGTTGACTACCTCCGTAACACTGAAGGTTCCCGACCGCAACCCCAGTACGTAATGACTTTCGGCTTCGTTGGCTCTTTCTATACCCGTTATTTGAGCCATTGGTACCACGATAAGCGATTATTAAAGCCTAATTATTAGCTTACAGTGTCGGGTGCAGCTGCGGCTGCGCACTGTGCTACTAAACACACACGCAAAAGCGCCAAACAACATGAAAACACTATATCCAAATTGTTTAGTAAAAAGAAACAACTTTTATTTTTGGTGTCAAAATTAGTGTTTAAGGTGGCGCATAAACACAACATGCGCACGAGTGGTGAGATTGTTGGAATAATAGATATACATACATTATATGGTACAGACGAAAGGCGTACGACTATTTGTATCGATGAGATGTTACACAGCGAAGACAACACTAGATATTGCCATAAGTAGCGAAAGCAGCGTGCCACCATGCGACACGCACTCGTAGAAGAATAGACAGCGATTCCTCCTAGTGGATGAGGAACTATACAGAAGACTATCAGCCGCCGATGAGCACGTGCTAGGTGTGGTGTGACTAGCTCGGATACATATCAGAATATCGAAAATCAAAGAAAATCAAAATATCGAATGTATCATAATATAGAAAATCAAAATAACGAAAATCAAAATGTCGAAAATCAAAATATCGAAAATCGTTACGTTTTGTAAGCGAGCGAAGCGAGCTCGGAACTTGGGGCACCCCGACTCGGAAAGGTTAGGTTAGAAGGGGATGGGGTTGGCGGGGTCTACCAGACCCCGCCATCCCGTTCGTGGTTATTTTTTTTAAACCACTCAGAAGTAGGAGCCCCGCACAGCGGGGCTCCGTAGACGGGGATCCGTCGACTACGCCAAAACTAGATTGTCCAGATATTGGTCCAGTCCACAAAACGTGACGATTTTCGATATTTTGATTTTCGATATTTTGATTTTCGATATTCTGATATGTACCCGACTAGCTCACCGCGGGTCAGTACTAACGCGCTCACTTCGGGGGCAGTCTGTTGTCATTGCCATTATTTACGACAAACGAAGTGGAACGAGAACAAGGATATCGAGCGATGCCCCGCGAGCCCGCGACCGCTCGGCGCTCGGTTGCGAAGATCCATGCCGTCACAGGCACACGCAGCACCTGTTAGCAACTTGCAGGTTAAATTCCTAATTAAAATAAGCATTTGTTTTCGGTCCAATCACAAGTTAGTAGACTTTCTTGACTCAGCTGGAGTTCGTTTCAATTGCAATCCCTGCTCGAGTTCGTTTTAACTCAAGTCGCATAGATCTGGTGACTCCGGAACCTCAGTTCAAGACGTCAATGAAACCGCAACACAACGGTTTCTTCCACACGGCTCCAGCAGCCGTCATCTCACTATCCTCCTTAACACATGTTTCCTCTTGGTCTCCTCATCCCCCCTCTGCACTGGTTGTCCTTATTGTAGTACCAGCGCAGAGCAGCCATTGCATCAGCCACGGGACAGCATTACAATAACCGAACATTCTCAAGTGACTACAATAAATGCGATTCGTTTTTCTGTTTCATAGTGGAAACCTTTGTCTAGTGTAGGCACTCATGCATAGTGTAATGTATGCAACTACTTTGACGTAACCATATCTCGGTGGCATGTATGTACGGCTTTTGTATTTGTGTATAGTATTTCATGTACAATGTGACGCGAATCTGTAAGGCAGCCGAGCTCGAGTTATGAAAGTAGAAAACGCAGCGGTAAGGGCCCGACGCGCGCCGCGTCAGCAGTGGCGCACCCGGCCGCGGCTTGTGAGTGAGGACGACATGACGGACGTTGTGCCGCCGTCCAGCTGCCGGAGGCAGTTAGAGCTGACGTGAATGTTGACCGTGGGGAAGGAGTGCCGTGATCTGATTTATTGATCCATTGAAATATAATAGCGCACTGTCACGTTATGGTGCTATGAAGCAGAAGATTTATCCTACCGGTGACCTGCGCCTCGCTCTACAGGCACTATGAACATCCTCGGACAGCATTCGCGACAAAGGCATTGCCGTCCTTACGTTTAAAATGTGACTAAAATGAAGAATCGTGACCTGGTGACCTTGCCACTGTGCACTCGCCACACTTGTGCAGGTAGAGCACCGTTATCGATGACGCGCACGTGTGGCCGCATGTGTGCGTGTGTCGTGACCTTGTAGTGAGATGCGATGTGCACGCGGGAACCGAACCAATATACTCACAGAAGTGTCACTTTGTCCGAAGCAGGATAACAGGCTTGTGAAAACATACAAGAAGAGAGAAGGACTTGAGTGAAACGCCTGCAAGCACGTGCGCCTGTCACGGGTCAGCTGTGTATTGTTGCACCTATTAGATGGTCGCCACCGCAGAAGAGATGTCGCTGCGTTTGGGCCTTCTGCGCGGTGCTACTGTGTACCGCCTGCCGATTATACGGCGCTCGCGAGCATCGCGAGTGAGCGCATGCGCGACGACCCTGCGGCGTCCTTGAACTTGCGCATCTCGCGTTATTGTCGTGTACCGTGTGACATACCACCCCCCTCGCCCCCTGGGCCGCGCCGCGCCCCGCCGCACACCGCCCGCGTGCACTCGTATGTGCTGAACACTCCAACATTGAGGCATGGGACAAAGTGCACTGCTGTTTTCAATTTGGGATTATCCACGCTGGTCAGGCCAAAGGTGCACATTCAAGCTGCCTGAATGAGTATACATTATTAGTTATTATCGTAATAAACCGCATCGGCGATAATGTCGCCACTTTGTTGGCCAACGAGAACAAATCGATCGATCAATCTTGCGAATGTCATACAGCTGCATGTTCGATACTCCCGGCTGCGGCCGGCGCGGGCGTGTGACGCAACGCGCGACACACTTGTTGCGCAACACGCCGTGGGAACTCACCGGAAACATGCAAGCTCTACGTGAGTTATAGTGCAGCTTGTGACTTAGTAATATCATTAGCGCGTATCATTGTTTACGACCTGAGCCGACATGCGTGCGGTCACTGTTGCGCCACGCTCGTAATGTGCGCAACCCTTCGGCGTGGTTCGGGTGACACCACGAGCAGCAGGAGCCCAACCCGCACGTTCCTCAGCTTCAATCATTGGGAAAGAGTTTCTGGTAACTTGAATAGTGGGAGCGGCGCCCCGAGCCGGCCACACTCTAGTGTTGAAGCGGAACTTAGTCACGGTTGCGTCAGTACACCTGAGAGTGCTGTGCCTCGTGTGGGCACATGATCGATGAGCTGGGCCGCAGCTCCGCGTTGCACCATCCCGGCAATGGAGCCACACCAGCAGTTACATAAAGTGTAACTCGATATGTAATCAATAGTGCGCTCTCAATGGCAGTGAAGGCGGGGGGCGTGCGTGGGGCGTGCGGGGGGCGGGTCGCTCGTTACGTGTCCCGTCAGCGGTCTGCGGGAGGGTCGCAGCACGGGCGCGGACACGCGTCGCACGCGCCGTGACGCGTCCAGTGTTTACTTTCGCGCTCCGCTAACTACTTAACATTCGCCCAGCGCAAACATTGTCAACATCTGACGACGCGCTAACTGGCCGAGCACACAGCGCACACCAATGAGGAAATCGCACTTTGAACTTTACGATGGCTACGGAATACGGAATAGACGCGAATGCTAAATGAAAAGTGTTATCGAGTAATTAGGTATAAAACGTAATTATGCGAAACTCGCAATGAATTCTACAATCTATGATGACTTCCTGGTCGTAATAAAATAACATTAGCCGGTTAGTCCGCAGCACATGTGGCGGGCGCGCATGCGCGGCTGTGCGCTGTGACGCTGCCCAGTAACACAACTGCACAATGTTGTCGCCTGTACAATTCACAATAACTGCTGAAGGAGACAATAACACTAATTTGGATCAAGGCTATCAATTAATTTTTTGCACTCGTTCTTCAACGATTGCGCAAACTTTGAACTTACAATATCCAAAGGTTATAGTTTCGTTCTCCTATGAAATGAAACAATATTTTCGGTACGAATTCGTAACAGCTCAGTTAGTGAAGTGATTGATTGCCTCCGACCTTAATGATGATTCAAAACAATCGATTGCTGACCACTGGTGGGTTGGGCATGCAATGAGCGATCTGGACTCAGTAGTCCATTCTGACCAATGTAGTTTGAGGAAGTGCGCGTGTCACCGTGTTACACGTGTTTATGTAAGTAATGTGCGGTACATCCGGTCATGCGCACCACCATGGAGCGGCCAGTCACGGTGACGGCGAGCCGTGCTGGGTGCCCATCATTAACCAGGTGACATTGAGTTAACTCAGCGGATCGATAAAGCATAACGACCTGCCGACATGCCCCCCTCCTCGCCCCGCCCTCAGCCCCGCGGCCGTCTCGACCGGATCTAGGCACAAGTTGCGAAATTAAGCGCAATTATATTATCTGCGAGAGCTGTGAGTACAAGTGCGGCCCGCGGTAGGCGACGCAGCCCGGGCCGTCGTCGCTTAACAAAACGGCCCGCTCGTTATATCATAGCCCCCCGCACACCGCGCCGCCCGCGCCGCCCGCCGCCCGTTGTTTTGCTCCCTATTATTCAACCAGTTAAACACTCATACAAACTACTTTTAAATGTTTCACTAAGTCCAAATTGAATAGCGGAAGCCCAGACCGTCTGTCAGTACTTTTACAAAGCGATTATGTCAATAAACAATGACTTACATAATCGCTTGAATACTGGTGTCCAATGTTTTTATTGATAAACCCACAGCAATGCAAATATATCTGTAGTTATAAGTATGCGTTAAAAGTAAAACTCAATGCTGAACCAGCTGCAATGAGAGCGCGCCACAGCCCCGCGCACGCTCAGCGGCACATTCACAAGTCGCACTCATCATCGTGACACAGATAAATAATTAATGAAGTACTTTACCTCAGAGGCCGCGATTTCGTAGCGAATTTGGCAATTGGAAATTACGTTTGTATTATGTTTATGAAATTGTTTTTGCACATTTTCATTCAAATGTATACTTTATTTATTAACCTGCATTGGCTCTAATAATTATCTTACTTTATAATCATTTCCTTAGTTTGAAGTTTCTAATTGATCAATTAATAAGCTACTCGTTCATTTGGCAATCAATGTCGGCTCTCATCGATTGCTCCATCATGGACTAACTTTGTGGACCAGTGTAAGTCAGTGCACTGCTTTGGGTCGGTTTGGTTGTATGGAAATTAATCTCAGAATAGTACTGCTCCGTAGGTTGAGCAACTGTGTGTGTAGTCTGCGGCGTGCGCGTGCGCCACTTTCGCTGACGGAAGGAGGTCGCGCGCAAGCCCTGGCGAAAGGAAACTCACACAGACGCGCCGTGTCTATGCACGGTAAACGCAGTGCACAGGGACACACACAGCGACCGCGAGTTACGTATATTAATAGGCACATTAAGCTGGCGAACACATCTCATAACACGCGCAATCGCGTCCGCTGATGCATGCGGCCACTACGCGCGTGTGCGTGCGCTTGTCATCGTGTTCGTGTTGACGGTCAACGTGCCACATTCACATT
The DNA here is from genome assembly GCA_949316365.1 of Hoplodrina blanda. Lineage (NCBI taxonomy): Eukaryota > Metazoa > Arthropoda > Insecta > Lepidoptera > Noctuidae > Hoplodrina > Hoplodrina blanda. Next base: position 13,832,162 of record OX438567.1, on the reverse strand, counting down.
CGGGCCTTTCGCGGACTGTTGGGCAACCGCTGGCAGCGTGTCCTACAGTCCGCCACGGAGACCGGATATCTTTAAACATTACATGAACGAGATAACAATCAACCAATCGTATCGCATAACTGTACTCGCGCCGTACGTTACTAAATGAGCGCTTATGTTTGTCACCTGCCTTACAGCCGCAAGCCGTGGCAACTGTTTGCACGCTTAGTGCACCGTGTCCGGTGCACTTAGAACACAAGGCGTTCGTGTGACGTCACGCGGCACGCGACTCGTCTCCGGCCAGTCGCCTGCCGTCTGCTCCGTCCCCCGTCGAGTCCCGGGTTGTAGCGCTACTCACCGGACGCTCGTGCAGCCGCGAGGCGCGCACCTCTTGCTGGTGTTGTGTTCGCAGCGTTTCCTTGGACAACAACACGCATCCCACACTGAGCCATACGCGCGCAGATGAGTTGGTGCTCCGAGGAGAGGAAGCCTCCGCCGCATTCAACGCTGACCGAGGGGTGCTAGTAATGTGAACGACTCGCTTTGAATTGTTATAATGAATGCAACTAGAGAGCTATGTCGTCAACGTCTGGTTCACGGTAGTAGCGGTCTTTTCTCCGATGTCTGCGAGCGAGCCCGCGTCACATAACAAAGTGGCAGTTGCTCCAACAATAGACGCTTAGCGCAGTGTCGCGTTGAGTGTCCTGTTTCTCATACATTGGTAGTGTCCCGGGGTTACACTCGGCAGCCAGCGCAGTTAGTCTTCTGCTCATAGTTACTCTGTGGCAATGCAATTAGCGGTGCGCCTGCGCTGGGTCAAGGTCGCGGCCACTGCGGGCAATTACTTGCGCTTTCACACTGACCGGTCCCGGCGCAGGCGTGTCGAGAGCAAGCCTTCTACTGAGTCATCCATACGTCGCGTGGTGAGCTGAACGCGGCACTTCGCAGTATTGATATAACTGTGCGCGAGTGCCATATTGAAAATACGCTATGATAGCCGCCTAAGTATTGATTGAAATCCACAAACCAGTACATAAAATCAATGTATTGATTTGATAAAATGTACACAAACTCGTTGACCTCCGCTTGTCCGTGTTACTGCGACCTACTGCGTGTTTCTCGTTCGTTCGATAATAATAATGCAATAGCAGTCGATTCGGGCACAATCTTTGAACTCAAATGCCAGCACATCGATGCACACTCGAGTGTGAAACTAAAGCCGTCGAGCTTTACTACACGTATCATTTATTTTAAGTCATATTTCCTTGACTTAAATGATTCAAGTTTACTTTCAATGTGATCAACTTGTCGCGCCGCGTCCGCACTTTGTTTCTTAAGAGTTAACTCTCTCTTGGCCTCCAACTGAATTCAGTTATTGGCCAAATAATAAAATAATTTTGTAAGGACGCGTGTCGGGTAGATATAATGTCGCTCGTAGGCCCTGCGCGCGCGCCGGTGACCCACACGCACCGCTACGCCGACACGCTTGCACAGACCAATAAATCGCAACTGGCTATCAGATGAATACACTAAACGCATGAAATGACATAACGATACAAAACCCAAGCGAGGATGACTTGTAGCAAAGTGCTACGGTGCTACGGAAGGCTCGTGCGTTGATGTCTTTTACACGGGGCGTTGGGCCAGTGACGTATTAATTCGTAGCAATCCAGTTTTTGCTATCGTAGAAATCGTTTTGTACTGCGCGAGTAAACAAAATATGTGCGCTGTTTTTCTATTTATAAGTACGAACGAAACGATCTCAAACTAATCTCGCTGTCAATCTTTTAAAACTGCCTATAATAGTTACATTTTCTGACATTCATTATCACTGAGATGGAATTGCGAATAGGTTTTTGTTTAGTAGAATTGGCCTTCAGATATGTCAGCTAAACCCTAATGAGCCGGCGCGGGGCTCGTGCCTGTTCCGCGTCACTCGAGCGCTCGCTGTTCCTTAAACTCTCCGTTTAATAACATAATTCCGAGTGTTCTTGTGACACTAGCATTTAAGAGAAACAATGATACTAATCTGTCCGTGCGTGCGCATGGCTGACAGCTAGTGTGGGACGCTAGCGGTGCGCAATGGGGGCACTTCTTGTGGCGCCCTATTCACGGCTCGTAATGTTCACGTTTTTCCTCGCGTCGTTTTAGTAGTCACAGTGTGGGAACTTGCGCGGCGTGCCTGTGAGAAGCTCGACGCACGCGCATGCCGCATGCTCGCCTACCAGCATCCGCTGTCCATATCGGCCGAGTTCACCCTCTTGTTAGCCATGTGCTCGTGCGCACACTCCGTCTATGGTTTCGTTTTCATGTCGACACACGTAACAGCTTATTTGTATAGATAATCATTCGATGAAACATTAGGACACGTCGCGCGTCGGTCAGCGAGCTCGTGCACCAGTGGACAGGCAAGTGCAACATACGCGACGCGACGCACAACAGGGAGACGGCAGGCGCACAGGCTGAACTTTGAGCGACGTGACACCAGCCGCCCCGGGGCTGTTGCAACAACGTGTGGCAGCAACGTGCCAAGTCCGGCGCAAGTGTTGCGCGAGGTGCCAATGCGAACGAGTGCAACTTTTACCGCCGACCTCGGCGCGCCATTCACTGCACATATTCACCTTTTCGGAAATATGCGTAATAACACGTGAACGTCAAAACTGTAGCAGTGCGGCCACGAGCGACGGCCTCGAGCTATACCCGGCCGAGAGGTGCGCGCGCGCCGCCCCAGCCACGGCGGTCGATGGCAGGCGATGGCAGGCTATGGCAGCGCTGTACAAACATATCGATCACATTCCGCACGGCATCCGGCGCGGTGCTTGTGAAACGTCCGCGCACGCGCACTCACGCGGACGCTTGCCTCATCGAGTTTATTTATAAATTTTATGAATCAAATACTCCATTTATTTTCTGGATTATATTTACTTCCTCTTCACTTAACTGACAATAGTTGCGCAAACGCATGACATTTAGAATATGACTGTTTGTCGACGCATCGCTACAGATCTGGATGATTATCTCATAATGTCGTAGAACGTCATCCGTCGTGGTGTATCCTGATGATGGAACCGCTCACACGTGTCGGGAGCGCACGCGGCGCTCTCGTGTAAACATTAGCAGAAGCTGTTCCCGACGCGCTGTCCGGACGGCACGAGGCGCGGCTTGCGTCACAGCTAGCCGATGAACCGCGGCTCCGTTTAGAAAGTACTAAAACTGTGCGTACTTATATTTGTATGTGATTATATCTGTCAGCGTTGCGTCACACGAGCCGGCAGCGCCTGCGCCGGCGCGCTCCGTGTTAAACCCCGGCTAGCGCGCTTCCCTCCTGCGCTCCCCGCCGACACGTGCCTGCTCGTGAAAGAGGACTCTGCCACATATTGAACCATGCAACCACACACAAAACTTGTTGCGAACCGTTCAATACCCACCCAAACATAATGTCTTTATGTGTACGTAGTACTGCTCCGTGAACGAGCCGTGCATACTATTTCAGAAGATGTCACATACTGATGTTTTCTGTAGTTATCATTGATGACACTCGAAGTGCCCTGGTCAGCAGGAGTAGTGTGGTATCGCATGGCTACTCAGTACAGCTTTCGGTCCGCGTCAGCAGTTGGCGTAATTTTAGTTCATGTGGTGTTCACCTTTACGTAATTGTTACACTGTTCAAAGTTTTCAAAATTGAATTTTTATCAAGATGCTTGTGTAAATAATTTTACTACTTTAATTCTACTTAGTTTTTTTTTGCTGTAAGTCTTCCATGCTTCATTAAATAAATAAATAAATAAATAAATAAATAAATAATTGTTGGTGAACCAAATAAATAAATAAGCCTCGAGCTCGTGCCGGACGCGAGCTCGTTGTACTCGTTGGGAGCAAACGTACATACATGCGTGCAATGGTGTTGCGTGCGTGCTACACGTCGTGCTCATCATGCTCATCATGCTATACCACACAAGGTGTACAAATCTTTAAGGTTTTCAAATAGTCATTAAAATTATAAAATTTGAAATTCTATCAATGAAATTGTCACAAGTGAAAGTCTCAATTTGTCGTTTAAGAAGTCAGTTATGCTAAAGTAACATTTCATGGTCAACATCTTTTTCAGTTTTGTCTTAAATCAACACACACATAACATCACGCCTGTAATCCCCGTAGGGTTAGGCAGAGGTGTTCTCATTAATACACCCTCAATTCGCCAGTTATGTTTTTAAATCCCATGTAACAGGGGGCGAACCTATTGCCATCAACCGGGCACAAATCCAGACTCCGAGGCTACTACTGAGAAATTCCTGATGAAAGAACCCAATAACAGTTTGCCCGTGGTGACGTCACACGCTCAATGATTGCTTTACGGAGTGGGCGTCGTCGAAGGGCGCCCGAGGACGTTAACATTCTCCAGATTTGGGTTTTTTCCTTTATGAGTCACCCACCACCACCACCACCACCACGGTGAAAGGGTGTTGTGCAAACTGCTCGCAGCTGTGCAGCCCGCTCGCCCCCCCCCCCCCCCCCCACACGCGCCCCCGCCCCCTCGCCCCCGCTCCCGCCCGCCTACCCGCGCGCGCAGTCCCGGCTCGGGCCGCGACGTAACTTGATGGGCTTAGCAAACCGCTCGCTATTTCAGAATATCAAACATACTAGAACATGCTTCCACATACTGGTATTTACATAATCTTATAAAACCACATCGAACAAAAAATGTGTTGTTTTGAGGAGCCGCCATTAACTGAACGTTGCATTTTTTGCTATTTATTTCCTTGTTCTAAAAATAGTAATAAAGTTGGTGTTCTCACATCAATGAATTGTTCAACAAAAGGCGATTCGTTCGGCAGCAGCACTGCGCTGGTGCCGCCGAGCCGCGCGCAGCACGAGCGCTGGTGCAACTATCCGCCGCTAATTATAAACAAAGTCGTAGTATTTAAGTAGGTAATAGGCGTTGAGCAAAGGTGCCGGCGTTATCGCCAGCCAGTGGAAGTTGCCCTCACCGCGTCCGCTCAGCGGCGGGTGCTCGACACCGTGCGCCGCGACACCCAATCACCCATACTCCCCGAAACTGATAGACGCGCGACATTCGCAGCTGCAGTGGCTTAATTGCGACACGATTGAAAGCCTAATGCGAATTTAATACGACTAAATGGAGGACCTCAATAAACACCCGTCAATAACGGCTGAGTGCGTAACTGGACACATTTCAGACGATCGCGAGCTTACAAAAGCTGCGCGTGTCGTAACTCGCTTACACAACGTAAGTGCAGCTAGTGCAGCGAGCGCTGCGCATGCGCCGACCCGCCCGCGTCACTGTCCGGCAGTGTGACGCGCTGGCTGCACGCCGGCGGCGCCTGTCTGTCACAGCAGCAGGGAACGCCGGGCGGCGAGCGAGGCGTGCCCGGGGCCAGCACTAATGTTAAACAATATCCATGAATTAAGGTCATGTTTAAATAAATATTTCCCGCTTGTTGCACATTCACGAGCATAAGGAAGTGTTGTGGTAATTGTTTTTAAAATAATTGTCCGCCAAAAGACAATCCGTAGAAACCTTTGAACAGTGGCGTGCGGTACGTGCACCTCGTGCACACGTCACTTCCGCAGAGCGGCGTGGCCATGGCGGCGGGCCGAGCCTACACCTCCGCCTCCACACTCCACTGCAGCCCTCCTCTCTGCAACATCCTTCTTCTTTTGACGCTTTCCAAACGAGAGCGTCACGTAGGTACATGTGTACATAGGTTCTCACAGAACTAGCTTTGTACTTTTATTTTAGTTTCTCCAATCAATTCCTTTTCATGTAATGTAATGATGCAGCGCAGAGACATTACTGGTTTAACCTTTTGACCGCCAAAAAAGCAAAAACGTGCCCTCGGCGTCTAGCTACGAATTGGACACTTTAGTTTTTGTCATGTGTATTAGTTTTTGTCATCCTATGCTAATATAGATGAATACATATAAAGAAAGAAGTTCAAATAATATAAATTAGGACGAGTATGTTGTTTCATGAGCTTTATTTACGTATTTAAAGCATGTCATGTAGTCGTGCATGCAGCACGTGTCCCGGCTGGCCGGCAGCCGGCGCCGGGCCAGGCTCGGGGACATCGCTCAACCAGCCGGTATTGATCACTTTATCGGGTAACAGTCGCGCTAAACCCGCCAGCGACGCGCGACGACGTCAGTTTCGGGCGCAGCGCGTTGCGCCACGTGCGCGTGCGCTTCGAGCTGTAATAAACCGCATCTAACTATACTTCGACAACAACATTACGAAAAAACAAACCGAGCTATCAGATTGTCGCAACACCGTACTGACACACGCAGATGCCGTAATAACTTAAACAGCTATGGAAACGTTTTAAACCACTGCGGCGAACGCGGCTCACACTTAACCTAATTTGTCATGCTTAAAAAAACACATAGTAGTTAAAAACCTGGCAGTTGGCAAATCAAATCAGTGGAGCGTTATTATTAGTTATTATTTTACAATTAGGGGCGCCGGCGAGCGCGAACCTTCGCCGCGAGTGCGAGGTCGTGGCCTCTGCTCTGCCTGCGCCTGCGCCGAGCGGACGCTCGCTGTGCGATACAACGGTAACTCTACTATCGTAGTAAATTGTTCATCATTGTCATTTGCGAGCAGTTCCCATGATGCTATCTATTCTGAAGCCTGTAGCAGACGAGCTGTTACGTAACATGTCATTGCCTTCGCGCCGGTCATGGAACTATACAATTTGGCGGCAGATGACCATAGTGGGCCAACAAGGAAATACGATAATTATCGTTTTGTCGTGAACAAAGTGCACGTTACATGAGCACGCTAGTGTTGCACCACATCGAGCGCCCAATTCGCCGGCGCGGGCGCAGAACAATCGTCGCTTTCGCAAACGTTACGTGCTGGACGCGGAACTAGCGGCGATTGTGCACAATGCCAGCATTCTACACAATTAGTGTAATTGTAATGATTACATGTCGTTAGAGTGTTGTCGCCGCGCATCGCTCGCGGGCCGCTCGCGCCCCCGCCCCCTGGCCGGGGCGCACGGTGTTGGGGCAGCAACTCCTCTCTCGAATGTATCCTCCAAGTACGGGCTCATGCGCAGCGCGTCGGTTATGTTGGGCTACGTAACGTCCGAGCGACGAACACGTCTAACTACGATATAGTAACCGGCTCCACGAGGTACCCACACGAGATAAGGTCAAAGTGCTCGTATTACATTATGTGCCACAACACGCATAGCTCAGGTAACTAGCTACTAGCAGTCCGGCAGCTAGACAGGACGCGGGACTCTATGATATTCGTCATTCAAATTCAATTATTGTTTGTTATCCCAAAGAAATATAAATAAAATAAATAAGTAGTAGGTATCCCACAATATGGCATACAGCAGGTGGGCCAGCGAGCTGCGTGTACGCCTCCTTCCGGAGCGACCGTGTCGGTGTGTGACCCGCGCGCTGCGACTTTGTGTCTCGTCAAAGGTCACGGGCGCGGTGGCTCACGCGCATGTTTCTCTTCTCACACACGTGTTCATGAGGAACATAACTTGAGCAGCGGCTCCCGAGGTGCGCGCCCTTGTGGGTCCACAGAAACTATGCGCACTTGTTCAGGTATGTTTGCTGTTGCGTCAGTCAGGGCGCCATACTTCTAGTGTCAACTCATTTATTATTTGTTAAGGCCCCATGTCTTAACAAATAGGGACTAAATAACATTTGGTGTAAACAGGCTAATCACATTTCCGAAAACCACATATTGTACCCAATATTACGATATTCTTATCTACTTCTTCATAGCAGGGAATCCACAGTTTCTGGAAATATCGAAAGTAACTGTTAATGTTACAACTTCTCACTACGTTTTATTACGAAAATAAGTTTTAAATGTTCCATATAAATCTTAAACACTCCCGCGCACGGCCCCTGAACTATTGTAGGCTCCCATAAATACCTGATTTGCGTGTGTTACAATGCATGATATCTTAGTGATTTTTCACAGCAATGAAAAATAATTCCATGCAATAATATTATTTATTGCTGATACCTAGTTAGTTAGTTTGATGGGCGGTACACGTAGTTAGTGTGTGTGTGTGATTTGTCTTTTTACACCCCGTATACAGTTCCAAAGCTTAAACAATAGGTCTCCATGTAATGCCCGGAGGCGTTCCAAATGTTCCAATGTCGAATGCGGGAAAGGACCACTGACACAAACATGCTGTTACTCAAATAAATGAGAAATTATATTGTTCATATGATGTTGTTATCCGAAACGAGATGGTACAGCTGTGCCCCACGAACTGCGGGCTGCAGCGAGCGCGTGCGCCGACCAGTAGTTGTTCCACTCCCGACTACTCATAGTTAATATTCTTTGCTCAGCCGTTCTAATTTAAGACCAATTTAACGTTTTATGTAACGTAGAGGCAGCAATTTAAATTTCGTAGAAGTCATTAATTTAGCAACAGCGCAATAGTAAATTGATAGATATTTACTACCTTTAATTGAGGATCTCGGCTCTAAATCGATTGGAAATAATGATCACCGATACGAGCAGCGGTTACATACGCGGCGCTAGTAATTGCGAGCGGTCGGCGGCCAGCAGCAACCGTTACACGTTGCGACATTTATTGTAAAGAGCGCGCTCAGATGCTGAACTATACTACTTAACGATGATTACGCGTAAGCTGCACATTAGCCCAACGCCGGCCGCGACATACACGCGCACTGCGCCGCCCGCGGACCAGGACGCGGGGACGTCTCCTCACTACACCACTCGTTTGTGCACACTACGGGCCACAGGAGCTCGTAGCCGCGTAGCAATCCGCTACGTGCTACGGGACTACGCCACCCGCGCGCTACGACGCGCACACGTAAACAAATAAACATTACGTAAATAAACTTAATTCGTCGTTGTGTAAAACTGTCAGCTTTAGTATGTTTATTAGTCAACAAAATTAATTATATGGTGTTGCTTCATAAGTTCTTTTAATAAAAGATATTGAATAGAAAAATAAATTAATTATGTCGTTTCGTAATGTAAATCTCGTCATTAATCGAATGTAATGAAAGGCCACGGCCGACGTCTGCAGCTACCCGCACTACTACCCGCGCTACTACCCGCACTACCCGCGCTGCCAGTAGTGAGCAATGACAACGTTACTTAGTAGTATAACAGCTGATAATTCCCATTTAGCGCGGTAGGGGGCGCCACCCACTATATTCCTGTTTGCACGTGTTTACAATTATATTATATTTATATTAATTGTCCTATAACAATGTCTAATAATAACTGTTATTGACTTCTAATTGCTCCTATTTGCTTTACAACCGCCATTTGATAGTTTAATAGTGGAATAAAAAATGCCCGTGATGTGCTCGTAATCACCTATTGTAGTCATTGATTGGTGCACGTGCTCCGTTGTATCTCAGCAGAGACAATGAACAGCCGCTCATCTGTAGGTAAACAAACAATGCGCACGTGCTCGTCGCCCGTATGGACGGTACGTCTATTAATACTTAGTGTTTGCGTCGAGTAGGGGGGCACGTGTGTGCTGTGTCCGAGTCGCCGGCGTCATCCAGATCGCCAGACTGCAAGCGCACGAGTGCGTGTTGTCAACATAACTGTGGCAGCACGCAGCTCGACGAGAGCACGTCGCGCGACCGGCTCCTCAATGTAGGATGAGACGGGCCTACTGTTTATGCCAACTCAATTATCGATGTAATAATAGATACCAGATAGCCATTGTCTATGTACAATTTGAAAAACGCTTTTGTAAAACCAGAGATCAGGCCACCGCAACGTCGAGTTAACATCGGTCCAAGCGGCGTGCGGGCCCAGCGGGGGCGGCAGGCGCATGTGATGCAGTGATCTGTGGTGCTGCGCTGGCGGCTCACGGACTACTAGCGGCCGTCACTGTGTCGGCACCTCCGCCCGCCGCGCGCAACCTACTGCGCAAGCGTTTGCCTCACTACCAGATAATTTCACTTAACTAGTTCATCAATCCGTTTGAAATGCATCGCTTTACGACACCCGCTGCAACGTTCGGCGAACACTGCCAAGCACTCCGGCTGCGGCTGCCGAGTCTACTGACAGCGCTACAGGTAGCATTCTCAATGATGGCAGTGTTCCCGCAGTGGTCTGGCACTGAGCTCGGCAGCCCCGACGCGCCGACTGCATTGACTTTCATACAGCCTAAAAAATGTCGTAGCATTTATGTCGTTTTGTATGTTTGCTTAATCAACAACAATATCTAGTGTTGTCGCCATCTCATATTGCAGAGTGAACTTTGATTACGTTTCTTGTCGCTGTAGGGTGTCGAGAGACATGTGGCGATGTGTGGCAACACATGTGCCACGCTCGGTGGTGACTACTTTTGATCTGCTGTTAGCGCAAGGCTGGACATAACTACGACATAAACTGGAATAGGCACTGATTTGCATAATGCAAAGTGTTGATATTGAGCAAGTTTCACCGCGCTTACGAAATATTATATCGTATATTTAAAATTCAAATGTTACCTTACCGAGACGTGACCTAACAGCAACACTACAGTTCAGAGTAGTGCGCACACAGACACTCGTGCGCGCGTGTGTGTGTCGCGCCGTCCTCAGGTGGGGCCATGACTGCAGAGCACGAAGTCCTGGAGCCAATATCCAGGCGTGACAAGCGTTGTGGCGTTTAACTTTATTGAGAAAATGGTGAGGAATCGTAAAGCGCGGAAGTGAAGCGGTGAAAGGCTCGAAAGCGGCGACTCACCACATCCTTTCAGGAACACTACAAGGTTAACTGCAATAAATCCTTGAGCTGATGTCATTGACTCGCTCGCTCCACTTACGGCGCTGTTCAGTTGTTGCGCCTTATAAGTAACAGCGGTAAATGCTAGGTGACCCACTACTTGCACAATACGGAGCCAAATATCCGTTTTCCTCGAGTGACTGGCACCAGCCGTACAAGTATATCGCGTCACTTGCGTCACAGAAAGCACCCTGACTCCCGCGCCGAATCCTTGCTCAGAACCAAACTTTGTGTCACCGACCTAGCAGTAGCAATGTTCGCGGAGCTAGTACCATCTCTTCAATAGTGAGGAGCACTTATCTCGCACAAACGGACAGATATGTGTAATTATAATGCTGCGTTCAACTACAAACTGCGCAAGCCAGGTACTAGTATGCTAACTGTAATTAGTCGTTTCATCATTACAAAGTTTTTTTTACAAAATAATTGCATACTTAAGATTAGGTAGTTGAAGCTCGTTACAGGTTATAATGAATCCGACATTACAGTACTTTACCGTGATTGCTTGAGGCAACAGCTATTACCGTGTGCGCACACGCGCCCTCACACGCCCTCACGCGCGCCGCATTCGCCTGTCCGCCATCCTTTGTCTCCAGTCCGGCCGCGTATTTACAAAGGCTTATACCATTAGAGTGAAAGTGCAAACTGAACTGGCTTAGCTTTTGTTTGACAAAAACTTGATGAAACCCTAATCTATTCTAGTACAGAATTTAACCGAAATCGCGTAGACTTTGAATTTATCTAATAAATTCATTCTAATATTGCAGCAACAAAAGCTATTCAATTTGATACCGATCGTTACGGTCTACGGAGCCCCGCTGCGCCTGGCTCCTATTTCTGAGTGGTTTAAAAAAAAAAATAACCACGAAGGGGATGGCGGGGTCTTCCAGATCACGCCATCCCCTTCTAACCTAACCTGTCCGAGTCGGGGTGCCCCAAGTCCCAAGCTCGCTTCGCTCGCTTACAAGGGTGGTTTCGTATGGAGAAGAATGGGCTAGAAACTCCATACAGTAGTATAATTCTTAGGTATTATAAAATTCGGACTTTTGAAAATCGGAACATCGAAATTAGGAATAAAATATTTCGGAGTATTTCGATGTTCCCTTTGTCCGTACGTAATGTTTGAAAATATCTCGACAAATGCTTATCTATTTGAGTGAATATGAATAATACAGTAACGTACTAGGTTTTGTCCGTGTATTTTCTTTGAAAATATCAAGGCAAAAAGCTAATCCATTTGAGTCAATTTTTTTATTGAGATAGATTAGGTATTGTCGAGTAATAGGTATGCATAAACAAAAGCTCTTCTATTAGAGTCTGACTCGTGACTCAAATAGTATAGTCTTTGTAAATAAGCAGTCCGGCCACATGCACATTTTATTAAAAAGTAACGATTTCGCCTTAACCTCGAACGGATTAGAAGTAGTCTGTCGTTGTCGGTGGCCGCCTGATCAGCGAGCACAGTGTTGCAACAGTTAATTACTGTCGGCTGTAATGTAATGCTCCGTGAGTTTACTATCGCTAAGGACGCGCCCTTGCCGCGTCCGCGCATTAGGTACGCGCGTACTTCCTGTGTCGAAATTATGATATACTCAAAATATTTGTTAAAGCCAAGCCAGTCGTGAATATAATCAAAAACATGACCTTTTCTGCATTTAATGACGTTCTTAAGTCTCAGTGTCAGCATGTCGCGAGGCCCAGTGTGCGCGTGCGTCGCGTGCACACGCGCCCGCACACGCTCGCACGCCACACCTCGTCGAGTGCGCCGGCGTGGCAACAATAGGCACTCAACGATCACTTAACGACTGAACCTGCCGTGTTACACGGCTATTACAGCTGCAGGGAATGTTCACACTTCACTAGTTTCCCAACTCATTAGAATGTCGCATGTCGATACTATTAGCCAAGCAGACGCCTATTTTATGTTTTTGACTTAATATTATTCAATTTACGACTTTTAGTTTTGATGAACGTTAATAGTAACGCAACTTTGCCACGGCTGTGTGAGTGCGAGTCTCTCGCAGCGCAGCGTGAGCACAACGTGCACGACGCACACACAGCCGCGGTCGCGATCGATTGCCATTCTCGCAGAAATTGTTGCCTAAGAGTTCTCTCACGGCCTTTTTCTTTTGAAAAGCAAAGCAGGCGATATGCTTAATTAGAATTATTATTATTCAATTATGGGAATATTTGTATAGGTAATGTAATGAGTGATTAAGTGACCGATTAGTTGTCTGATCGCGAGCAGAGCAGAGGTCGCGGTGCGCCGGCGCAACCCAACGCGCCCTGCATACGTAACTACCACACATAATATCACACCATCACACACACACACCCTTATCTACTCATACACGTGCGGGTGTACCGAGCTGCGATTGTATTGCTTGTTCTATTTGTAGATCTACATATATGTCGGGGTCCTCTGGTCCGAGCTTGTTCTCACTCTACAAACACAGGAGCCAGCAAACGATGTTCACAAAGATATCCAACCGTCCAACTTGTGGGCATCGAATTAAGCTTCCCAGAGAGTGAAGCAAGCGGAGATACCAGCGCCGCCCCGGCGAGAACGTGAACTAACCATCTCTGTGTCCCACAGGTCCCAACCAACAGTTTGCAACGGTGAGAACCAACAGGAATTGCGGTGCTAGTCGAGAACCACGTGAGCAACACAAGCATGAAGACGTCCGTGTACATAGCAGCGCTGTGCGCGCTCGTGGCCGTGCGAGCAGCGCCGGCCGCCGAGCCCGAGGCGGCGCCGGCGCCCGCCGCGCTGCCCGACCCCGGCGCCGACGACAGGCCCGAGATCATCGAGATCATCGCGCCCGCCGCCAGCGCGCAGGTGACTTACCGCTCATTACAGCCCGCCGCGGGTGACGGGTCAGCGCCTCGCGTGACCCTAATCACTTCAATCCATCAATAATATAATAACGTAATTGCATCGCTTTGTTCGCGACAATACCCCTAACATTAATCATAATGAACGATTCGTCTATCTCTGGCCACGCCGAGGCTGCGACTTTTCGACACCGATTAGGAGGCCACGGTGACGCATCGCAAGCACGCGATTCTTGTGCAATTTAATATCAAGTCCTCCCATCACAAATACGACAATCGACGTCCAGCGCGGCGGCGGCTCAAATAGTGTCACTTCATGTCTGTAACTACGTCACAACGTCGACGATCGGCCGCCGTCTGGTTGCGCCCTTAGTCTTCGTCAAGCTAGATCTGCCTTGTAACACCGATTCATGTTGCAGGAAACGCTAGCCACGCTGAACCTGGGCGCGCCCGGCTCCGAGCTCAGTGAGAGGAACAAGCGAACCATCGGCATCCTGCGACAACTGTTCCCATCTCTCACGCAGGTAAAACATGCAGGCTCCGGTCTACGCCTTCTATAGGCCACAGTGTTACTAACAACCAGTAGTTAGACCCCCTTAATATGCACAGGAACCTATCTAGCCCTTCGGAGACGTTCCGAGGCAGTCGAGCAGGTGGCGGCGGGCGCCGGTCACCCCCGGGTGGCTCCGCGGACTTTCGTGTGTTGTGTGAGGTCGCTGCGGGCGACGCTAAGGGCGGTGTATGTTCTAGATAATCGAACAGAAGGTACAGCAACTAACGAGCATGGTGCTGCAAACGCTCGGGCCCGTGGTGCTGCGCCTGTTCCTCGGCGGCCGGAACAACGGCGGCAACACCGGCGGCGGCACCGTGGAGCTCGACGACGACGACGACGATGACGATGAGGACGAGCCCACCAGCACCACCGCCGCGCCGCGCCCGCCCATCGCCGGCTTGCGGCGCCGGCGCGCGCTCTACTTCCTGCCGGTATGACGTCACCGACCATGCGCACTCTCAGCCTGCCCCGAGACGGCAGTGCGGGCGCGCGCAGACCGCGCGCCTCCATCGTCATCGCATCGTCATCGTCACTCACGCATGGCCACGTCACGTCACACTAACCATCACCGCCCTCCACCCCCGCCATCGCTCACGCCGGCTTCCCTTGCAGAACGCCATCGCGGAGGAGAACCAGCTGCTGTCCGGCGCCGAGTCGCAGCAGGCGGAGGTGCGCGTGGCGTTCGGCGACGGCCTGCCCGCCGACCAGCAGGTGGCCGCCAGCGACGACCAGCAGACTGCCGCGCAGACGAACGCGGCGAGCATCGACGAGATCACGCTGGACGACGCTGACAACAGCGAAGAAAACAGAAATAAGAGGTGAGTGTGAGCAAGCAGCGACGCGACCGCTTCCTTACTAGGTATCTTTATCTGACTTTCACTTGCCGATCGATATGTATATGTAGGTACAGAAACCACCGTATGCGAAGGATAAAGGATCGGAATATTTTGACACAGACTAGGTAGGTCTGTACTGACTATGGTTATATGAGTTACTTATGATGAATAAGATGTTCAGAGTCGCGCCTCACTCGACGCACACGTGGACGTTACGTATTGAGCCGCAGATTGCGTTACCTCGAACAATACTCAGAGTGAGAGCTGCTATTGTAGGTTTTTGCGATCAATTTCGCACGTTTCAACGTAGTTTCGTGGCGAGGCGTAGGATCATGTAACTGTTACATGAGTGGCTCACACTGCTCGTCACGGTGAAGCTAACGCGCCGAATGTTCCAGATTCCTGAGCTTCGGCGGCGGCGCCGGCGGCGATTCCGGCGGCGGCTCGGGCAACTTCCTCTTCGATATCGTCAGGGTAAGGCTCCGTCCCCACATTGTCTTTTACTCAAAATGTCTTCTCTATAACTTTTTGTGTTCATACTTCATACGAGGATAGCAAATGATGTATGTTGTTCGCGTGAGCACACTACACGCATACGGGTACATAGTGTAAGCGCCATGTAAACGCGGCGCGGGGGCTGCGCGACAGTTGCGCGACATTTGCGAGTGAGAAGATTTGTTTTCAGCGCGCACCGGAGGCGATGGCCCGCGCGGCCGGCACGGCGTTCCGTCTGTTCGCAGGCACGGACTCGCTAAACGTGGGCCTGACCGCGTCGCACACAGCCACCCTGGACCCTAACGACCCACAAGTATACACACCACGTTCTGCACCACTACATAGATCACACACACCGCGTAAACGTAGAAACGACGCATTACGACACCAAAAACTGTAGTTGTGCACAATAGTTGTTCAGCTTGGTCTACCGTAGTGGCCGACACAGCTCGTAGAACATAGTCGGCGACAGTCGTGGACGTAGAACACAGTAGTGACAGTGAGCGTTGACTCGCGCAACCCAAAGCTGCCCACGCCCATAAAACAAGATATCTCTGGCGGTCCCTCTCCGTTCCTCCCGTCCCTTCCTCTCCAGTAAATTAGCCAGCACATATAGAATACGTATTCAGTCATTCATACTAACACGTAGCGAGGTGATTTTCAAAGTCATTGTACGGCTCTAAAAATTTTACAAAGCGCGTGTCGGGCCGTGTGAAACAAATATTTAATACAAATATAAGAAGAGCTACAATCTACGAGTATATCACATACATAAGATAAATAACAAACGCAGCACATAAATAGGGGGTGTACAAAGAAACGTCACATATAGCCGTTAAGTATGCTAATGCATAACTAATTAACCCGTCGACTGCCGGCTTTTCTCACACGTGCGCTTTCCTATGCGCATATGTGCCTATGAGGTACGTATGTACGACATAAAATAAGCAACATTGATTGAAATTAGTAGCTGGGAAAAACTTTAATATTTGGTGTGAAAAATCAGAACAATGCTTACGGGTGCATCCAACAGTACCTACAGGGATCATGAGAGTATTTAAAGATCAGTTTTTAGTTCAGTTCAGTATTTTCGTTTTCTTTGAAATTGAGCCATATGTCATGTTCCAAATAAAAACTTTTTACTTTAACTTTACTTTTTACCCGACTACGGCAAAGCCAAAAGGAGGTTATGATTTTGACCGGTATGTATGTATGTATGTATGTTTGTTTGTTTGTTCCCTCGTAACTTCTAAACTACTTATCATTACATGACAAATGAGGTGTCGTTAGAAGCGTCTCAGTTGTCCGCTGGTTAAAGGGTAGGTGACGTGTCACCAAATCCAATATGGCGCCCTCCAGGGGATGTAAAGTCATTATCGAAAAAAAAATATTTTCGTACAGTATCGACATGGGTATAAAATTAAAGGGCTTGATGAGCACATTTCAAATATATATATACATTATATAGCTTTTACTAGCTACTTTGCCTGTTTTTAACAGTGTCAACATGGATACAAAATAAGAAATGCCCGATCTATATATTACCTACTCGATACCTACTCTTTATGAAACTGTACTTTTTTTAGCTAGCAGTTATTTTTAACTTATTTTTACTACTTAAGTTACTTTTACTAAGGTACTAAAAAAAACATTAAAAACGTTGTAACCTTGACCTTCAATATGTCCGTAGCCAGAAGGTTCCCAGTCCTAGGTATGGTCTAGAACAGAAATATTTCGGCAATGATGGAACATCATGTCATTTTCGGTTTCGCTAAATGTCTTTTAAAATCATTTATAAAATAAACAACAATTTTGTATGAAATCAGCTTTATTTAATATTCGTTACGTAACAAATTACTTATTCAAAACATTTGAAGATTAGGAAGAATCTTATTGACCCTATCGTATTCTGATTCGAAGTTTGTCGTAATAATTATTCTTCAAAATATCGTCAAAAATATTAGAGACAGCTTTACAGTTGTTTTTATAAGTAAGCAATGTACCTATAAATAATTGTTGATAAACGCGGCACGACAACAAACACACTTCTCTTGGCACCCGCTGCCGATGGCGGCTAGACAGAAGTTTTGTTTTTATCTTCATTGGGTTTGAAAAATGTTGCCAATTGAAAACAACGAATATGTCCACTCTACCTAGTAATGCTAGTGTTACAAAAAAATATAAAACCGAATGAAATGGATGTAATGTATTTACTATCATTTATGTCACAAACATATTGTTCAATAGGAACAAGCAAAACGTTCCACTTGTGTTCTTTGCAATGTTTATCTAATACGCACGCTTATAGACCCGAAATTGTTAAAGATGCTATCTGTAAATGGAAACATTAAGAGACTATAAAAATAAATATCTGTTAGACTTCATATGATAAGGCCATTTGAAACAAATGTCGTTCAAGGACAATAATAACAAGATCGCTTTGATGTTTTATTCTTGGACAATATTATTAACGTGGACGTTCTCACACAACAATATAATATATACAGAAAACCCAACATTATTAGTCGAGTGTCGTGGTGTGGACGTCACCGCGCCGTCCGTCACACCGTCACGCCGTCACGTCGGCATATACCGACTGCTCCGTCGTCGTTGTTGTAGCTAGTCTTGCAGATTAACATATATCGTTGTCACGTAAAGCCAGTTGCTTTCAGGAGCTTCCTGTAATTGGCGCAGGACTCCCTGGTCTGCTCACGACATGCCACATGTTGTACATACACCACGCCGCGCCCCGCTGCCCCACAGATTGCATACCCGCCATAGCAATACCCAAACGACACTCGGTGCAATCATTGTCGTAGGAGAACAAAATAGCGAAACAGAGGGGCACCAGGAAAAGATGAAATTCCGTGTTAAGCGTGTGCTCTCATCAAGTCATTGGTGGAGTAAATAATAATTCCATCTGTATGAATGTAATCTGTGGGCACTGCGTGCATGATCACTGTACTAACTGACGCACTGTGTTACGTTCCAGCTGGTAGCCGGCTCGTCATCAGGCTCGTCGGGTGGAGACGCGGGCGCAGGCGACGTCGACGACGCCGGCGCCGCCAAGGGCGACAACCTCACGGAGGGCGTGCCTGGCCCCATCACGAGGCTGTTCATCATCGCCAACCGCGGCATCGCCAACCTCATCCAAGACCTCATCCTGCGTATCGCGCAGACCTCCGAGAGAATAGTCAACTTCAAGGCGCGACTGATCACCTCCATCATTTAATGCGCGAGCATGTAGAACAATATCCTAGTGTAGGTAGTAGTGTAGAGGCCAGCGGCGCGGGCGAGGAGCGCCCGCGCCGCTTGCGCGCGAGGCACGCCGCGCGTGACGACAGCGGCTCGTCGCGCCGGGCGGGGCGCGCACGGGGCGGCGGCGTGGCGCGGCCCGCGGACCGCCCGGCGCCGCCGCCGTTCCTGCTCAAGCTTTTTTATACCGCGACATTCTCGATTCGTTTTTACGTTTGTAAATATGTATTATAGCGGAATTTGTATAAAATAAATAAATAGTTAAATTATTGTCATCTTTTACTTTTACTCTCTCTAGGCCATGGGTCCCTACTCCCCAACCAGTGCAGCTGAAAATTAGAAATTGTCAGAAATACACATCCATGACATTAGCCTTGTATGCACTGTGCAAGTGCACCCAACAACAACCCCCGGTTGGCGCAGGACTATTGCAGGATATGGAAACAAAGATTGGGACTATGGGCTTGGGTGGCTTAAGTGGACTAGTTACCTGGTACTATGGAAGGACTATGGCCCCGCCCTGGTCAATGTTTGTAAACACGAATAAAATGACATGGGTTGACTTGTGCAATCACTAAATGGGCCCCCTAAAACAGTCTCTAGCAAGTGGTGGGTGACGTAGCGACAGGGGAGCAACATAATCTTGAGGTGCTAGAGATTCCACGGTTATCATGACAATCCCTGAAGTGCGGTCAAGCCAGCACCACCTGGACCTTCCTGGAATACTTCCTTCCCCCCGGCCACGTTGGCTCTCGCTGGTGTCCACTCAATCCGGCCAATCGAGGCAAGAGAGAGGTGGGAGCTCTGTTCCTCGTAGTGTTCACTCTTATCTAACCAGTGGGTGCAAAATCAATGTAAGGTGATTATTGTTTTTTGTACAAGCTACAGCTTACCTTACATAATTAACCATGATGGGAATTCTTTCTTCTGAAGACACAATACAACATTTCAAAAAATCACGTTTTATCAATTATTTTCTTGTACTTTTACTTATAGATACTTGAAGAGGCCACTGAGTTCGCGCTGCGCCGCGCTGCGCAGCGCGCCGCCGCGAGACGCATCGCAACGTCGCACTAACGGGTATTTGAGCCAAAAAACCGGTCAAAAGTGGTTTTTCTAAAATTCATAAAATGACACAAACAATGCATGTTTAAGTAACAACAATAACCGGTTCACCGCTTCCCCGCCCCCAAACCCGCGTGCATTACTGCGTCTGGCCACATAATCAGTCGGAACCTAGCCTTTGTGTGTAACGCGTGTCTTTGTTCTCGGCGCTTTCGATTATTTTACATCTTTCTCTGTGTTGATATGTCTTCGTATGGTGAATTACCAGAAAAAATCGTATTGAATATGGATGTTGAAGGTATGTACTTTGTATAAAAATATGTTACAGTTAATTTCTCTTCAAAGTTCCGCATTTAGACATATGTTGAAAATTTCCTTCTTAAAAACGTGATATTTTTAACAAAAGTTTAAAACAATAGTGTTTTTGTGTATGTGTCGGGCTTTGTCGCCTTACATTTTAAATGTGGTAATAAAGTTTGAACCTTTGCCTATCTGAATCAAAAATAAAATCTCCCCCCGACCCACCCCAACTTTTTTTTAAATTCTTTTAGTTAAATGCATAATTTAAAAAAAAAATATTTTTTTCTTTTTTTTTATAGGTTCTCCGGAATACTATTGAAGATATTGATGATGATGAAGAGGATTCGAATGTTAACAGCGAATCGGAGGGCACTGATGCCGAATAAAATAAAATTTAAAAAAAGTTACTTTTTAAAATTTTATTTTGTTTATTTTTCTTGTTTTTTATGTATTTTTATTAATAAATTCTAAATATTGATGAGATATTGTTTTTTATTATATTTTGAGATAATATAGGCTCCTAAATAATTTTGACCGGTTTTTTGGCTCAAATACCCGTTAGTGCGTCGCCGCTCTTGCACGTCGCGCGTACACCTTTTCGTACACGATTCACCGCTGCGTCGCGATGCGTCGTCGCTCTACGCCTCGTGATGCCTCGCGGCGTAGAGCGACGCATCGCGACGTAGTGCTGCGTGGTGTAACGTATTCTAAATTCTCACAATGAAATGTGTATCTTTTCGTGTAGAAAATAAAGTTATATTTTGAGTCGCTCTTTTAAAGTGTGCACGCAGCGTCGCGTCGCGTCGCGTCTCGGTGTGAGCTGACGCTTAGCGCTCTTACGCACTAGCGGTTAACCGCGGGGAAGGCTAACCGCGCGGCTAGACGCTTTATTCCAGTTTAATATGCAACCGCTTTTGATTTTGTGGCGGTTCAGTGCGTACAATCATAATCGTAAGAGTGCTTATGCTGGGGCTACATTAGCGGGCTACGGCGAAAATTCGTGTTAGCGCAATGTGTGTGGCAATGAATGAGTATTCGGGCGAAGGCGATGTACTATCGGGGTACTGTGTCGGTAAACAGGCGCGCATCAAAGGGATTTGTCGCGACAATATTCGCTTGGATGGCTACACCGCACAACAGAGAACAACACAATCCGGCACGATGAATCTTCGTGTAGGTAGACAAGAACATCGACAATACACGATGTTAACGCAATACGAATCTTCGCCCGCTAATGTAGCCCCAGCATTATTGGTGAACCTTAATCCACGTTTGAATAGGTATATAATTAAAAATATAAAATAAAGGCATCTCCAAAGCGACACCTCGGTGCCACACTGATATTTACTCAGGATATTTAGTAGCTCTGAGCATTGACTAAAATCACATCAATAATGATAGTGAATATTTAATGTGAATAAACGTCAATGTCGTCAACTCAATATTGTCATTTGTCATTGTCAAATTGTCTCCTTTATGGAGTCATTCATTCATTTTCATTTCATGAGTCACAGAGTACCTACTTTTTTATATATCATGAGTGCATGTGATGTCCTATGAAAAAGATGAAATGAAATGTTGGATGAAAATGCCGTTATAACACCCTAAGGAATTAACAAACGTATAAATAAATGAAAAACATGGCGCTATACGAAGGAATAGCGTTAATACAAGAGAAGCAGGCCGTGGTGTTGGACCTCGGTACCGATTACACGAAGTGAGTTTCTTTGTTGACAATTTCCTTGCTTTTTAACACAACACCAATTTTTGTTAATTCCAAAACCAACACAATCATTACTTTGAGTCCACACTTCACCTACCAAGTAAAAAGGTAAAACCCCAGGTGTGAATAATGCACCTGTACTGTATCCTATGGTCTGCACACATAATAATGTTTCAAACTCCTTTCCGACTTGTTTAATGGATGCTTAAAACAGGTTAGCTGGTCAATAGATCAATTAAGGAACTTAATGTATTTACAAAACTGTTTTTTAAAAACTATTATTGCAAACTATATTTATAGCAAAGGAGGATTGGTAAAAATGTATGGAAGCTGGTCTAGGAGCCAATAACAACTACACATGTGTCATTAGGTAGCCCTTATAATGTACAACAATAGTTATTAAGGCGGGTCATTTTAAATCACTGAGAATAAAGTTATGGCGATGTATCATAAGTAATATTTAAGCAAAATTGGCTGCAGGTGCCTAAAATCTCTGTGTCTGCTAAATCTTAAATACCGCACTATGGAGATAATATGTGTACAGCTGCCAGTATAAATGCTCTAGGTATCAAAAAAATCGTGATATCAAATCCAGTAACGAGCCGAGATCAAACAATTATAAGAGCAGGTACACAAATCAGTAGTCAATATCAATGTCAGGTTAAATAGTCGCAGGAACACATATTTGACGATTTGTGACGTAGTTGGGTACTCACAAAGCGAATGCAAACCAACAACTGCAAATGGTGATTAAACCCCTCCTCTTTAATAGCCACCTTGGCATGGCAATAACTTTTTTCACACAGCGATTTGAAATGAACCACCATAATAAATATTGTAGTACATGAAAATAGCTTTTCAATGACATAT
The DNA here is from genome assembly GCA_949316365.1 of Hoplodrina blanda. Lineage (NCBI taxonomy): Eukaryota > Metazoa > Arthropoda > Insecta > Lepidoptera > Noctuidae > Hoplodrina > Hoplodrina blanda. The sequence continues at coordinate 13,809,489 of OX438567.1, read as the reverse complement.
GTTTGGTTGTTATTGGTCTGTAGACCATATTGCCGATGGTCCTTTAACTTCACACAATTAGGTTGGTATGTTGAGGTTAAATCTTGGGTTACATATTAGGAAATCAAAACTTTTCTGAGCAAATTTCAAAAGAACAACGTACAAATCAACAAAGTTTTAAATAAAAATGGTCATTTGATCAAAAGTTCAGCTGACCAAAGTCTGGAATATCAATGTTTATATTATTTATTACACTCTTGACCAAATTGTTTAAAGGTCAAATGAATTACTGGATAAATTATTAATTATCAAATGGATTAACTGAAAAAGATAAAAATAGTATTAATTAGCGAATAGCGCCTGTCTGATACAGAAAGCCTTTGCACAACATGATCAGTTTGCTAATACAAAATATCGAAAATCGTCACGTTTTGTAAGTGAGCGAAGCGAGCTCGGGACTTATGGCACCCCGACATGGACAGGTTATCGAAGATGCCTATCTAGATATTAAAAAGGACAAAAATACTAATTCATTATAATATTGGCATATAAGCTTGAGGCTTGAAATGTCTGGATACTAACAAAAACTACAAAGTGAAAAATATAATTTATTTATTGTGTGGAACCCAAATTCTTTTTCTAAAATAAAAGTAGCCTTAGTAACTCCTTATAATATCAACTATCTGCCAGTGACAGTCACGTCAAAATCAGTCCTGCCCTTTCGGAAATTAGCCAGAACAAACAGGCTGACAGATAGAAGTTTTTTCAAGTTTGTGCTGTGTCATCATCTGCCTAGTCTTTTCCCAACTATGTTGGGGTCGGCTTCCAGTCTAACCGAATGCAGCTGAATACCAGTATTTTACATGGAGCAACTGCCTATCTGACCTCCACAACCCAGTAACTGGGTAATACGATACCCCTTAGCAAGACTGGCTGTCAGACTTTCGGGCTTCTGACAACCCGTAACGACTGTCAAAGATCCACGTATGACAGCCGGGACCAACAGCGAGGCACGGAATGATGTCAGTAATGTCTAATAAACTTTAAAAAGTACATTATGAATTGGATAAGTCACATTGGTACTTGCCCGGATTCGAACCCACAACCTCATGCATGAGAGGCGGGCGCTTTAAGCGCTAGGCCATCACGACATTTTCACCACGACAGTTTGTGCTGTCTGTGTCAACATTCATATTTTATTCTGTAACATACTTTTATAATACCATTACAGACAGACACTTTAAATTAATAATGTTATCCGAGTGGCGATGGCGCGTTGATGTGTTACGCGTGCGGCTGCAGGTTCGGCTTCACGGGGGAGGCGGCGCCGCGCTGCATCGTGCGCTCGGAGTTCTGGTGCGCCGCCACGCGCCGCTACCGCCGCGTGCACGACTACGCCTCGCCCGACGAGCTGTACGACAACCTCGTGCACATGCTGCACCTGCTCTACTTCAGGTGCACGATTGTATGCCTTGTCAGCCGTCGAGCTTACATGCACTCCTTTGTCATTGATATCATCGTTTCTTTGTACCTCAAGGCCCTCCTCATCGCATGCCTGTACGGAGACTATTTCGTTATACTATTACTACTACTGGCGCCACTTACCTCTATTATTGTACCCACCTATTTCTCATAATTATAATAATTTTTGTCGCTCCACACACCTCAACAATATTCTCGCCGAGTAACAAGTCTACCTGTGGCATAGGCACGTGCTGGTGAACCCCAAGGAGCGCAAGGTGGTGGTGGTGGAGTCTCTGCTCACCCCGACCCTCTTCCGCGAGACGCTGGCCAAGGTGCTGTTCACTCACTATGAGGTATGCAACCTGCTACCTCCTGCTACTAGTGTTCCCGAAGACTATAGGCCTTTAGCCCTATAATTTAAACCTATTGGCCCTTTCCTGGAGCTATGCTATAAAGGTCTTTAAAAGACTCGTCTTTTAAAAAAGCCTTTAGGCTTTTTTGCAGCTGGAGTATTTTTTCAACTAATAGGCTTTTGTCAAAAATGGCCATTTAAAATTGTAAAAAAAGAAACCTATTCGAAATTAAAAAACATTAAAACAAAAAGTTGGAGCATTTCTGAATAATATGGGATAACTTATAGACTACAGGCCCATGTCTAAAAATGGTGGGTCATATGAACCACCAGGTGACGTATATAGGACGATATAAGAGCATAAAATAATAAGATTCAGCACTATGCCGTCACTTGTAAGCTGTCCAACTGAGTGCTGGTGAGAATATTCAAAAGTGCAGTAGAGTGAGTACATTTTGGTCATATATTTTTGTACGGCATTTTTACCATCGATAGATCTATGAAAAATAATAAGAAAGCGCGCAGTGCCGTACAAAAATGGTGCGCCACAAAGTCGGTATTTTTATTTTTTTTCTGACATTTTCCAGGGTAAATTTGGTCATTTGATTCTGAACGGCATCAGTTTCATACTGTTTCAATACAGCTTCTAATCCATTATTCCGCAACGCCGTACAAAAATCATGCGACAAGGGGAAAAAATCGAGGGTTGCAACCCCCTCTCTTTCCGTGGGGGGTGATTGGACAGCTTACAAGTGACGGCATAGTGCTGAATCTTATTATTTTATGCTCTTATATCGTCCTATATACGTCACCTGGTGGTTCATATGACCCACCATTTTTGGACATGGGCCTGTAGTCTATAGCTTGGTGGCACCGTACGGAATTTTGTAACATGAGCAGTTTAGAGATTTTTGTCAATGATTTTCCTTTTTTTTCTTATCGTTAATAATAACCTCGAGGACTAAAAGCTTCACAGCCGTTTCAGAAGGCGTCGCGTTACTGTTTTCAGACTAGCATTAAAAAAGCCTATTAGGCCTATTAGACCTATTACGCTTTTGCAAGACTTTAGACCTTCAACCAAAAGTCTTGAATAGCCTATGGGCCTATAGGCTTTTAGGCTTTATGGGCTTTTAGCCCGCCAAGCCCCTTAATTTAAAGTCTAGTCTCAAAAAAAAGGCTAGAAGCCTATAGTCCTCGGGAACACTACCTGCTACCATTGTATGTACGTTGGTCTGTAGTAAGCTAACATCAAACTAAAATGTAAGGACATAAATAGCAACACGTGTTTAGCTGATAAAGGGTTTTCCTTCGGTTCGGCAGGTGTCTGGCGTGATCTGGGCGGACAGTGGGCGGCTGTGCGCGCTCACGCTGGGCACGCCCGTCGCGCTCATAGTGTCCATCGGCGCGAAAGAGGCCGAGGTGTGCGCAGGTATGAACATTCAAAACACACTGCTTCAAAAACGGTTTAAAAAATCTTTCTTCAGATCTGTACAGAATATAATACAAAGAAAATGTTGAAATAACATAATTTTTTGAAACAATAATTATGTCCAAATGTCCACCCATCACTAACAAAAGTTATGTCACTGAATAGTCCATTGAATAAGGAGTAACTTTTACTAAGACGTGTATTCAAAAAAGAAATTGTTAGTGGTAACTAAAAGCAAAACATTTTTTTTCGTTTTAGTAATCCATTGTCATATTTTGCTGTGTCATGTTTTGAAAATAGATATCAAAATTGTAGAAAAATGTCAAAACCGTGTACCGACTCATGTCATTTATTGACTCTTACAACAGCGTCCTCCCATCGTTATAATGTACACTTACATAGTGGAAGAGCCTATGCTCAGCCAACATACGTGGTATGGCTGCGGTTGATCCATGACGTGTGATGCCAGTGGTGCACTCGTGCGTGGTGCTGCACGCGCTGCAGTCGCAGCCGCTGGGCGCGCACGCCGTGCACGCGGAGCTGGCGCGCCTGCTGGACGAGCACCACGGGGCGCCGCTCGGCCTGCCCGACCACGTCATTGAGGACATCAAAGGTCAGCGCAACCGCTTACCTGCCGACCTTATGCGGCGGACGTTCCGTGCTGGCGCCTTCGATGCTTTTGTAATTACCAGCAACGATGACCTGATGGCTTCAAAATATTTACCTCGCTAAATTACACGAGCATTGCCGCCATTACGGAAGCAGCGGCCGGTCTGTCGCTACTCTACGACACGTGTCCTTCCAGTGAAGACATGCTTCGTGAGTCCCCGGGCGCGCGCGCTGCAGTGGGCGTCCGCGTCGCCGCCGGCGCCGGCGCGGGCGGTGCGCTACGGGCGCGTGACGGTGCCGGGGCGCGCGCGCGAGCTGAGCGCCGAGCCGCAGTTCGCGCGCGACGCGGAGCAGGCGTCGCTGCCGGACGCGGTGCTGGCGTGCGTGGCGGCGTGCCCGCGCGACGTGCGGCGCGCGCTGTGCCGCAACGTGCTGCTGGCGGGCGGCGGCGCGGCGCTGGCGGGGCTGCGCGCGCGCCTGGCCGCGGAGCTGCGCTACCTCGTGACGCAGCCGCCCTACAGGTATCGATGTTATATGATGTTTTTATTTTGTAGATCCTGAAAAAGTCACTGTTTAACCCAATGAAGAAGGGTTATTAAGTTTTTGTCCGGCGTCCGCAATTTTATATTAGGTGATATATGTATACCAGAATCTCATGGCAAATAGGGAAATTAAAAGTAGTATGCAATACCAGGGAAATTGGATTAAATTTAAACCAACTTGATGCTGTTTAATGTTTAATTGTCTTTAGTATTCATGAACACCTTGGAAAATAAATCAATCGTTAACATACTGATCTGGAAAAATCAATGGGCCCTGAAGAGAAATCCTTAAGATTAATTATTCCTTTATTTTTTAAAATAAACAAAACTGCATTCACAGATTTCTCGACAAGCTTATTACCTAAACTGGGAATCGAACCAGCTAAAATTAAAAAAATAAACACTCGCTATTTTATTTCACTAGGAGGTATAAGGCCAGAATAATGTAATTTTCATGGCAAAATGTGAAGTTTTTTGAGTAATATAATATTTTGATGAATCCCAGCTCGAGTCTGCACATCCACGAGTTCAAGTTCCACAGCGCGCCGGCACACGAGAACGCGTGCGCGTGGCTCGGCGGCGCCGTGCTGGGCGCCGGCGACGCGGGCGCCGCGCGGGCCCTCCCGCGCGACGCCTACGCGCGCGAGCCGCGCCTGCGCGACTGGGCGTGCCTGCTCGACAACACGCCGCCCAAGCACCCGCATCGCGACCTCGCGGACATGTAGGCGACACGAGCCGATCAAATACTACCGCATGAACTATATTTTAATTATAATTTAGTTATGTAATTTTAATAAATAACTTATTTTTTAACATTATTTTTGTCTCCAAACCATACGAATTAACGCCATATTATACTTACTAGACGGAGCTATCCATCCTCGTCAAATTCAACACGAAACAATACTAAAATAAATAGTTTTTTTTAGTTGCTATTTTTTTTTGTTTTCATGAGGTCTTGGGTTCGATTCCAAGGTCAGGCAAAGTGTTATTGAATTTTTCCATCAGGACTTTCTCAGTAGCAGCCTCGGAGTCTGGATTAGTGCCCGGTTGATGGCAATAATAGGCTCGCCCCCTATTACATGGGACTTAAACATAACTGGCGAAATGTGGGTGTACTAATGACTACACCTCTGCCCAACTCTTCGGGGATTACAGGCGTGACAAATCCAGACTCCGAGGTTGCAACTGAGAAATTCTTGATGGAAAAACCCAATAACACTGCCTGACCTGGGAATCTAACCCAAGACCTCATGCTACGCAGTCGCGTTTTGCGACCACTAGACCAACGAGGCAGTTAATTTTCTTTTCGGTTTTATAGTTCATGTTTTTAATTATTAAGAGCTTCTTGGGTATACTTTTAAGGCCGCTGCACACTTAACTCGTAACAACCAAAGCCACTCCATGCGTGCTTAATGACCAATGACGAAAAGTAGCTTCACAGGATGAAACGTGGCAAATGATGTACCATTGTACGCTTCACTGACGTGACAAGCTGTCAAACTAGTATTATTTACGATTCTGAAACATTTCTCCGACATTCGTTTCGCCGTTGAACGGTTCACCGACAGAACGATTCACTTTTCATAATTTTCACCGATATAACGTTTTAACGGCGAACGATTCGCCGACAGAACGATTCACTTTTCATAATTTCACCGATAGAATGTTTTAACGGCGAACGATTCACTTTTCATTATTTTACCGATAGAACCAAGATAGAACGTTTTAACTGCGAACGATTCGCCGACACAACTGTTCGTCTGCCTCTGGGGTATAAAAAATACTTACTCGACATGGAGAACTGTTTCCATTGATTGTTAACACCTAAATTAAGTTGTGAAGACAAAACTTAAAGTTTAATACAAAACTTGTGAAAAATACATAGATTGACATTGAATCAAATAAGTTTTTGTCACTATTTTGGGCTAGTTTTTCACAAGTTTTGTATAAAACTTGTGAAACGGTGAACCGTTCAACGGCGAAACGAATGTCGGAGAAATGTTTCAGAATCATTATTTACTCTATATGAAGGTACGTCATCGAATGTTCTTAGCCGCTGAAAGTAAAATACGTAGACAATGATATTCTAATACTTACTTTACTAAAATATCATTGTACGTAGACAAATGATTTATTGTAACTTTTAATTAAAGAATAAAATCGGCTCAACCTCAAAAGGTTGTTTTAAATGCAATTCAAAATCGTGTTTTATAAAAAACTAGGTAGTTTATTTGTACGTACACCTCCATCCTAAATCAATTATATCTAATAACCGAACCGAAGATACAGCTTAATGTTTGCATTAAGCTATATCTTCGGTTTTATGAGCACGACGGATGATGTCATTGATGCTGGCGTGCCGACCTGCGCTCTTACTGCAGGGTAGGCCATGGTGTCGGAGGCAGTCGACAGCTTCACCGTACTGACAGCGGTCTGGGGCCTTACAAGAAGCGCCCAGGCGCAAGCCGAAATGTAGTGTTACCCAGTATAGTACCTATATTGAGGGACGGGAGTGCCTGTAGGGCTGTAGCCAAACATTTTGATGATCATCAGTGTGTCAGTGACGAAATCGGTGTATTTTAGATATAAATAAAATCTAAAGTATTAGAGCTATTCAATTGAGACTTTATATTTTTAATTAGTCTATTATTGACATCATATCCTGAGAATATGAACTATCTGGTCCATCGGAAACCAACTCTATGAGGGTTAAAAAAAACGACGAAACACTTCGAGAAAAGGTAGGTAGTGCCCTTGCGCTTCGCTTGGCTCGTCTTGGCGGTAGCTTTAAGGTCTAGAGCCCAAAAGAACTGACACCATGTCAGGCGGCCTTACCCATTGCGAGGCTCCGGGCGGCAGGTATTTGCGAGGCCCTTTGCCCTTCGTGAAAAGTCTGGTTGTTTGGTCTTTCAGCAGACGCAATTGTAATAGGTGTGGTAGCAATAATTCTCAGGACTGTTTCGATAGTGGGGTACCTTAATATTTTTGTCCCCAGATGGTAACCAGGGTCTGATGATGGAACTGGAAGGTGGCCATAGGAACTCCGTAATAAAACGACAACCCCGTCGAATTTGGGTTCGTTTGACTCGTCTTGACGAGTACTTTGTCTCTAGATGGTATAACCAGGGTCTGATGATGAAGCTGGAAGGTGGCCATAGGAACTCCGTTATTAAACGACATAACTCCATTGAGATTGGGCTCGTATGATTCGTCTTGACGAGTACTTTGTCTCTAGCTGGTAGCCAGAGTCTGATGATGAAGCTGGAAGGTGGCCATAGGAACTCCGAAATTAACCCCATCGAGTTTGGGCTCTTATGATTCGTCTTGACTAATACTTTGTCTCTAGATGGTAACCAGGGTCTGATGATAGAGCTGGAAGATGTTTATAGGAACTCCATTATTAAACGACAACTTCATCGAGATTGGGCTCGTATGATTCGTCTTGACGAGTACTTTGTCTTCAGATGGTAACCAGGGTCTCATGATGGAGCTGGAAGATGTTTATAGGAACTCCGTTACTAAACGACAACTCCATCCAGTTTGGGCACTTATGATTCGTCTTCACGTGTACTTTGTCTCTAGATGGGAACTAGGGTCTGATGATGGAGCTGGAAGATGGCCATAGGAACTCCGTAATACAATGACACAACCCCGTCGAGTTTGGGCTCGCTGGATTCGTCTTGTCGGGTATATTGGTCCTAGGTGGTATCCAGGGTCTGATGATGGAGCTGGAAGGTGGCCATAGGAACTCATCGAGTTTGGGCTCTTATGATTCGTCTTGACGAGTAGTTTGTCTCTAGATGCTAACTAGGGTCTGATGATGGAGCTGGAAGGTGGCCATAGGAACTCTGTAATAAAACGACACAACCCCGTCGAGTTTGGGCTAGTTTGATTCGTCTTGACGAGCTTTGGTCATAGATAATATCCATATGCAACCCCATCAAATTTGAATTGAAATTGAAGTGAATTCTATTTGATAAGATAGATGTAAGTTCTTTATATAATAACTAAAAAGTGAAAAATAAATTTTATTAATAGTAAAAAAAACTTTTTTAAAAACAAGCTTTTATTTAAATTCGCTAAAAAGATTAAAATAAACTTTTCCTTTAAACTTTTACTGTCAACTTATAACGTCATTTCACAATTTTAAAAGCTTGTCGCGAGATTTACCTGTGTAGATAAACAAGTAAATTAAATAAATTAATCTGATTGATTTTAAGTATTAAAATTTTATCGAGTACTTCAATCTCGCGACAAGTTTTTATAACATGCAAATTGTGAAATGACGTTTTATGTTAATAGTAAAAGTTAATAAAAGTTGATAGGAAAAGTTTTTTTAATCTTTTTAGCGAATTTAAATAAAAGCTTGTTTTTAAAAACGTTTTTTTACTATTAATTTATTGTTTAGGTTGTTGCGCGAGGCCCCTGCAAGAGCGAGGCCCCGGGCGATTGCCCCATTGCCCTGTTCGCCACCCCCTAAGGCCGCCACTGCATGACGTAAGTACAGCAAAACGGGGTGAATAGAAAGGCAGAGGTGAATCGAGACGGAACTTTAAAAGGGATTTTAACGTTAAAATTATAGGTACTGAAAAACTTTTTGATTTTTATAGGAAAAATCAAAAAGTTTTTCAGTAAAATTTCCAAATAGTTGTAAAATAGAAGAAATATAGCAACAACAAAGTAAGACGTAAGGCAGGGGAAAAAAAAAGAGACCGGATCACCGAAATGTCACTTGTCATTTTCATTTTGTCATCTGTCATTGTGTTAATTTCAGAATTTTGTGTCATTGTCGGTCGAAAAATCTAAAAATAATAGAAATTACTGCAAGTTTCGAAGACTTACGAGTTTCTGAAGTTCATACCGAATTAAGCGAAGTTTAAGCATCATGTCGGATATTAAAATTGTAGCAGCAAGCATTGTAAACTTCTTAAAGCGGCAGCTAGAAGCAGACTCGCTCAGCGTGGACTCACGCGAAAGTGTCGAGGTCGGCGTGCAGTGTATCGAGACCGCCTTTGAGCTAGGCCCCGAAGATGCAGCTCGCGGCGTGGACCTGCTGCAGCTAGTGCGCGCTCAGACGCGCAGCAGCGCGCCGCTTAACGCACCGCCGACGCGCTCCGAGGCCGAGAAGCTCAAGAACGAGGGCAACGAATTTATGAAGAGCGATCGCTACCGGGAGGCGCTGGACAAGTACACGCGTGCTATCGAGCTCGACCCTTCCAACCCCGTGTACTTTTGTAACCGCGCCGCAGCGCACTTCAAGCTGGGCGAGAATGAATCGGCCGTTACGGACTGCACGATGGCGCTGACCCTGCAGCCCGACTACGGCAAGGCGCACTCTCGCCTTGGCCTGGCGCTCACTGCACTGGAGCGGCACCGCGAGGCGCGGATGGCGTACGCACGTGCTGCACAGCTAGAGCCTGACAACGAGTCGTACCGCCAGAACCTGCGCCTTGCCGACGAGCAGCTTGCCGCGCACGGTGAGCGTGCTCCACTAGACCTTGGCGGACTGCTGCAGAACCCGGCACTGCTTAACATGGCTACAGAGATGCTGGCTGACCCCAACATGCAGAACCTCATCTCCGGACTCATGAGCGGCGGAGGCGGCGCGGCGGCGGGTGCGGGGGGGCCCAACGGCGGCGCAGGCGCGGGGGGCATGTCTGCGCTGCTGGAGGCGGGGCAGGCCCTGGCGCAGCACATGCAGGCCGCCAACCCCGAGCTGGTGGAGCAGCTGCGGCGCCAGGTGCGCCCGCCCGGCCCCAACCCGCCGCAGTGAGTCTACGCCACTAGCCTTTAGCAAGTTGTTCCTCGGGGAAGATTGTTTAATCTTTTAAGATGTAATATAATTTTATTTTATTCACACCTGCTAATTTTCCGCCTGATAGTGGGAATGAATATATTGACTTTTTACTTTTATTATAAGACACTACTCGTGCCTGTCACTTTTATAATGTTTGGCTGATGACTTACATGTCAAATTGATAGTCTTATGTCTGGCATTGGTGCCTCCTGCTCATAAATGTATATATTATTATGATGAAATAAGCCTTTGCCATGCTGCATTGGCTTCTTATTACTTATTTATGTTATTTTTTATATCTAATATAGAATAATTGAAAGCAATGGAGGTAGTCGGTAGCATTATATGCATTTATTTATCAGCAGATATTATTTACCCACACAGGATTCAATATACTTAATCACTAGTTAGACTTAAAATTGTATAAAGTGAGCTCCCATAAGGAGCAATGCATGTAGGCCATGCTCAGGTGCCACATGTAATGTAAAATATTATATTTGAACTATGTGTGGAATGTTAAACGAGAGAGAAACATTAAGGGAGTTTATCTCTCTTTAACCCAAATTATTAAAAGCTAAGGTTTCAATTATTGGTATTGTTAATAAATTTATTTAAATAATATTTCTTCTTCTTTGTAAATAAACACTTATTTTTCTGAAATTACAGTCATAAATAGCTATACTTTACCTGTAATCTTTGGCTTGGTATCGCAATAACCTTATTAAAATCAAAATTGTAACTTTAGCAATGTAAACATTAAGGGGTGAGGAATGGTCATTTTTGCAAATGTTTAAGACAACTTTGTGACGACTGGACCAACATTTTAAAATAAAAATATTTTACGAATACTGAACAGGAAACTCTTTCAAATTATAAAAATCTAACACCTGGACACTTTATAATTTTAGAAGTTTCTTTATTTCCAACTGGCTTCCCTAAAAAATAAAAAATGGTTATTTAGGTATTGAGAGGCGAAAAACCTACTTAATAATATGCGTCATTGACTAGATTGTGCGACACGTCTCTTGTGACAAACATCAACAAGTTACCTACTTACTATAAAATCTGCGATCAGCAATGTACCTTACCAAGTACTAATGATACAGGAGAAATTCCTATGACTGTGGAGCTTTCAAATAAAAAATTATCTACTCATTAAAGTAGATTATAAATTTTGATTATAGATTGTAGATTTGACCATCAGATTTTTTTATTAATTATTGTAGTTATTATAAATTTGCTAGTGAATTTAAGTTGTAAAAGCAAAAAGTTGCTAGCTTTGAATGAGTGCAAGTTGGATCTATGATTAAAAAACCTGCAGTGATATTTTGTCTGAATCTCCTCAGTTAATTTAGCTAAAGTGGGTGTCAATCCCTATTGTGAAGACAGCTCACCTCAAGCTCACACGTCACCTTAATTCTTTAAAAAGATTTTACAGAATAGCTACACAACACAGATCCTTTCCACTGTCTGTCACCAAATAGACCAATCCTAGGAGCGAAATCTTTAACTTGATGGGTCTGTGATTAATTAAGGCCGAGTGCTTGTGGCCTTCCTTCTGTTCTTCACAATCAGACTATGTTTACCATCTCTAAGTCAACTACTCATCGAGACCAATTGAATTACCCCAAACACCTATGGTCTGCTGTAAATGGTTGTGGAGTTGGTCAATCTGTAGCCTTTCCTGTATTGGCCTGGCTGGTAGGGTAAGAACTAGCTGGATTAGACATGCCTTCAATTTAAAAAAATCGCATCAAAATTAAAGCAGTCGTTTACTCACAGGCATGTACACATATAATACATACAAAGCGTCACACTGTTTACGTCGAGTGTTAATGAAAGTGTTCACATTTAAGGTTTCATTTCAGGTCTGAGATTACGGACGGAACTTCACACACAGGGACCACATCTCTTCCCTAAATAGTATAAAGCAAAGTCCCTTTTTTCGTCTGTCTGTTTGTCTGCTTACTTCTAAACCACGCAACGGATTTTGATATGGTTTTCACTATTATTTAGAGAATTTCTTTCGGAAGGTTTACATGCATATGTTACGGTAAGTGTGATTAATTGAAAATTATTAATAATTGTCTATAATTACCGAAATTCGAGGTAAAAGTAAGAAATTAAAACTGATGCATGTAATTAATTTTCAAAAATAACGTAGGTACCTACGCTTAGAACTCTTTAAAGTTGCATAAAAGGCGTAGTCGGAGCCTAATGCAATTAATGCCTCAAGCCCGGAGGTTAAAATAAATTATCACATTTATCAAATCAAGAGGTAGGTAATGAATAGTTAGGTATTATAATTTTCAAATAATCACACCATAACATGTACCTACATGCATTATTGTAGTAGAGAAAATCAGAGAATTACAAAGATTTGTAATGCAACGTCATTTCAAATCTTTGTAATTCTCTGCTTTTCTCAAACAACAACGGACAGTAACCATTTTATCTTTTACATAATTCTGTTACTAAAATTTGTCGTGATGGCCTAGCGGTTAAGGCACCCGCCTCTCATGCTTGAGGTTGTGGGTTCGAATCCGGGCAAGTACCAATGTGACTTTTTCAATTCATATGTACTTTATAAAGTTTATCTTAGACATTACTGACATCATTCCGTGCCTCGGAAAGCACGTTAAGCTGTTGGTCCAGGCTGTCCTACGTGGATCTTTCACAGTCGTTACGGCTCGTCAGAAGCCCGAAAGTCTGACAACCAATCTTACCTAGGGGTATCGTATTACCCAGTTACTGGGTTGTGGAGGCCAGATAGGCAGTCGCTCCATGTAAAATACTGGTATTCAGCTGCATCCGGTTAGGCTGGAAGCCGACCCCAACATACCTAGTTGGGAAAAGGCTAGGCAGATGATGATATTTTGTTAGGTACTAAAAGATAATGGTGGGTATAGTTAAATAGTGGGATCTATGAAACTATTATAAACAATATAGTGTTAATCCTTATATACTAATAGTACCTAATTAAATACGTAAGATACGTGTATTAAAAAAATATGTAGATAAAACTCCCCCTTAGGTACAGCTTATCATTATAATGAATATCTTATAGGTACCTATTCTATTCTTTGTTTGACACGGTTATGTTCACGTGTTGTTTAAAAATATAGGGCTCGAGAAGACAATTCATAATTAAACTATCAAAACTAAAAAACAAAACAGACTGTAATCTATACATATAATAAAACAGTAAAAAAACTGTGTCTGTACATTGAATTAATTAAAAAAAAAATAATTGAGGGGGGTTTAGAAACAGTAATAGAGCACGAAACCAAAAAAAAATTCTGTCTGTTTGTCTGTGTGTCTGTTTGTCTGTTTGTCCGTTTGTCTGTTTGTTTGTACACGCTAATCTTCGGAACTACTTGACAGATTTGAATGATTTTTTTGTTGTTGTATAGGTATTAAGTCTGGGCAACATATAGGCTATAATTTATCTTGGAAACTTGAACACCTGATGCAGAACCGCAACAGACCAGCTAAACTATAAGAGATACAAAAATGGTACCATAGCAAAAATTGTTTCACGTGATGAGCATTTTCTGCTAAGAGAATAAATTTGAAGATCTGGAACACCTGATGTGGAACTCCAAGAGCCCAGCTACACTATAACATATATAGGAATGACGTCTTAGCAAGAGTTGTTCAGCCTGATGAGCACTCTCTGTTGTCGTATAAAATTTGAAGATCTGGAACAGCTGATGTGGAACTCCAAGAGCCCAGCTACACTATAACATATATTGGAATCACGTCTTAGCAAGAGTTGTTCAGCCTGATGAGCACTCTCTGTTGTCGTATAAAATTTGAAGATCTGGAACAGCTGATGTGGAACTCCAAGAGTCCAGCTACACTATCTATACATATAATAACATATATAGGAACATAATGACGTCTTAGCAAGAGTTGTTCAGCCTGATGAGCACTCTCTGTTGTCGTATAAAATTTGAAAACCTGGAACTTCAAAAGTCCAGCTACACTATAACATATACACTATGTAACAAAATTACAAAAACCCTGTCCGATCAGTGTTGCCGTTGATCAGTTTTTACCCGACTACGGCAAAGCCAAAAGGAGGGTTATGATTTTGACGGTATGTATGTATGTATGTATGTTTTTATGTTTTATTTTAATTTAATTACTTCTTCTTTCTTCTTTTTTTTTTCACTGGGGAAAAATAATAATCTCAAATCCATTAAATGGTTACGTTTATGTGTACGCAGTACGATGCCGAATAATACCCTTAAGGATCGGACAGGGTTTTTGTTACAGGCTGTGTAGGAATGACGTCTTAGCAAGAGTTGTTAAGCCTGATGAGCACTCTCTGTTGTCGTATAAAATTTGAAGATCTGGAACAGCTGATGTGGAACTCCAAGAGCCCAGCTACACTATAACATATAAGTATAGGAACGACGTCTTAGCAAGAGTTGTTCAGCCTGATGAGCACTCTCTGTTGTCGTATAAAATTTGAAGATCTGGAACAGCTGATGTGGAACTCCAAGAGCCCAGCTATTCTATAACATAATAGGAATCACGTCTTAGCAAGAGTTGTTCAGCCTAACGAGCACTCTCTGTTGCCGTATAAAATTTGAAGATCTGGAACAGCTGATGTGGAACTCCCAAGAGCCCAGCTACACTACACAAAGTTGTTTAGCCTGATGGGCATTTCCTGTTGACATACAATTAAATGAAAGATCTGGAACGACTCCAATCGTCTCGCTCATCCCGTTGTTTTCCCGTCCCCGGGCCTTAGAATTCTACATCAGACGTTTCAGATCTTCTATTTTGACGACCCCGTTGTCGCTGGCATAAGCAACAGGATCCGCGTACGAAGTCGCGGGCAGAAGCTAGTGTAAAAATAAACCTATAGGTAGGTACAGTTACCGACACGTAAGTTGGCAAGAGTTTTTGTAGTGGGGGAAGTTTGCGCACGCACAATTTTATACATTTTTATATGCGCGAACTTCCCCCACTACGAAAATCTCTTGCCAAGTTACGTGCCGGTAACTGTACTTCTACTTGGGGCACAGGTTACTATACTCTATGACTGAAAGTTTTGCACTCTTGAAATTCAATATTACTGTTCGAATTTTGAATTCTTAGACATTACAAAAAAAAAGATTGGCGGGAAAATCATTTGTCATTTATTTTGTATCGCACATCAAAGTTTGCCATTCGTAGTCAAAATGAAGTTAACGCAAAAAGATTTCAGGGCGATGATTTTCTATGATTTTAAAAGTTTCTCCACAAGATTGTGCGGCTCGATTGCAAAATGTTTTTTTGGGAGAGAAGCACCTCTCCTCAGCACCGTGAGACGGTGGTCACGGGTCAAAGTCACGGGAAGAGTGCCAGCATGTAGGTATATCAATAAACCAGACGGGATATATTATTCTTCTTCCGACCGAATTTTGACCAGGGCAGCGGCAGTTTCATCTTAATAAACACTGCACAAGTACCTACCTACGCAGGAGATGTAATACAGTGCACAAGTGTGTGCGCAAGCGTGCTCCCTCTTCCCTTATACGCATCATACCATGCACATCTCCAGTACAATGAAATGAAAGGTCAGCTAAATATGCTCTAAATAAAAACCACCAAATGCTTTCTTAACTATTTATTACACTCTATGTGTAATTTATGATAATAGTAATCAATTTACATAATTATCTTTATGTACATACAGTAGCAAAATGTAAAAACAGCGCGAGTCGCCGGCGCCGGCGCAGCGCAGCCCGCAGTACCTACAGACTGTCCGCGACTGTACCGGCACTGACTGGCAGCGAGCGAGCGGCGCCCAGGACTCGCTAATTAATACCAAAACATCTACCCGATATAAAATTCTGTATTTACACAAACCCCACACGAAGTGCCAAAAGTAAGTTAGTATTCGACTATACATAGTTGCAGCGCACTCCCCCCCACCCCTCTGCCCCGACCGTCGTACAAAGCTTTACATCTAAATATTTATTGAAGCAAAGGCACCGTGGATCATCGATAGTCCCATATTACATAAATGCATTTAGTATAAAGTGAAGTATTCAACGATTTAATGAAGGAACAATATAAAAATATGATGCCAACGCGTCTGTGGTGTGGAGCGCATCAGCGCACACAACTATTGTAAACATAGTAACGACGATCGCTATATTAATGTTAACCCAGAAGTGTCTAGTAGGAACCACGTGATGACGTCACTGCTGAACCGACGTTCAAGTACAACATCATGAGCAGCATGTCGACATGTGAGCAGAGATGACGCGTTACGTGTACGTACATACTTATGTAGCGTGTTTGGTGAAACACATTATTTTATCGACTCGCTCGAAAGGAAGTCACTCATTCATCAAAACAGATGATTCCACATACAATTTGAAAAGTGGAAGATGAAAAGTAATAAATATCTAAGATATCGCAATAACAATCACAAATCGACTACAAAATAATTTTATGAACATTTATCAAATAAAGATGTACTTACTTAAAATATAACGTTTATGATTAACAAACAATAATTTAAGCGGCGAGTGATCTAACAGTAAATTAAGTAAATAAAGCTAATACATTGGATGCAGCTATTTGATCAATCATTCGACTTTAAACTAGTTCATACATTTAAAAAATAAAAACTCACCAATTGAACGTAAGCTAATAAACAATATTTGGAAATTTGTAAGTAGTAAATATATCTTCAACAGTTTATTTTATAATGCTATAAATGAATAAAGAAAGTAATTGTGTAGAATAATATAATATTATATAGTTGTATGTCACAGCACCACATTGCGTTGTTTTGAACGACAACGTGTGTGACGTCATAAGATGCGAGTGTCAAATGCGACTCGGATCATAATGAACGGGCGACAGTTGCAAGGATTGCACAGGATAATCCGAGTCAAACTGTAGTCGCGTTGGCGCGGCCCCTTCGCACACAAAACTAACGTAGGGCCTGGATGGCGGACAACATGAACCTTGCACATACACACGACGCCATGCGATCACCTCAAGCGAGCGGTTCTCTTTAAGAGACAATTATAGCAAGGTGTGAAGTGATCGCGCAGCGTTGCACACAACTGACACGCACACAGGTGACACCTACACTACGCGACTGACAACGGAACGCAGCGTAATATACCATTCAACAGTTCCTAATCCAGTCACGTTCATTCCACAAAAATATAATGTTTCAGGTTCCGGCAGGAATGAACGTCAATGGTTAGGCCGCTAGTGTGACATCAAATAGATTAGCATAAGCCTCAAATACGCTGCCAAAAAATCTTCGATCCATCGATCATTCATTATATCTGACTTAAAATAAATCGCTATGCGATTGCAAAGGTTCTTTAACTTGCATATGAACGTACAATTATTGTTACTAAAAATTTTATCACTATATTTTCTCAATTTTTTGAGAAAAAAAACAGTGCCCAATGTGAAGATTACATAAAAACTTCTACATGTAGTTCTGTTAAAAATCGTTCGTTATTAACAAATAATCGAAGTTCGATATGTCCTACTTTGCGTACATGCGAGAACAAAACTCGAAGGTAGAGTATAGAAACATCGTAATGTTTCACCTGTATCGTGTGTGGTGGGTCACGATACGAGCGCCGCGCGGGCCGCTGACGAGTCACTCAGTTCCTCTTGGAGGGCGGCACGAGATGGTTGGGCAGCTCGGAGGGGAGGTCGTGTCCGTCGATCTTGACATGGATGAGGTGCATGGCGAGCGCGAACTCGTCCTCGTCGAGGAAGCCGTCCTTGTCGATGTCCGATAGTTTCCAGATCTTCCCGAGCACCGAGTTCGGCAGCTTCGACTTCACCATCTCCGTCTTGGCGGCTGTCAACAAACGCCTTCAGGTCAATGTGTGAACAGCAGCGGACTGCGTCGGTAACGAACGTGGATAGCGCTACTGCCGACAGTGTGAGACGACTGTAGCTAAAGCAGTAACCAAGCGACCAGACAACGTAACCGACTGTTTACAAATCGGAGCCATGCAAGCACTGACCCGCTAGTTTCTGATAACCACTTTCGTTGCTAACAGAATCAAAAAGGAATAAACATTTATGAATAAAGCACCAAAGTTAGTTTGGTAAACATTGTTAGAATTTGAAACTGATCATGCAATGTGGAAGATTATATCGTGAGTAGAAGCGTGACGATAAAGAGGCGAGATAGCGCGGTATTGGGAAACGATAGCGGAGTTAGATAACACTGATGGCGAAATGTTTAATACCACAGGCGAGCAATACTCGTTGTACTACGCTAATATTTGCGCCTAAGGGTCAGTTCACACCGAGACGCGACGCGACGTAACGTGACGATACTTGAAGAGGCCAGTGACTTCGCGCTGCGCCGCGAGACGCTTCGCAACTTCGCCGCTCTTGCACGTCGCGCGTACCGGCGATTCACCGCTGCGTCGCGATGCGTCTCGCGGCGCCGCGCGGCGCAGCGCGGCGTAGAGCGACGCATCGCGACGTAGTGCTGCGTGGTGTAACGTATTCTAAATTCTTACAATGAAATGTGTATCTTTTCGTATAGAAAATAAAGTTATATTTTGAGTCGCTCTTTTAAAGTGTGCACGCAGCGTCGCGTCGCGTCTCGGTGTGAACTGACCCTTAGGCTCACGTCTAACACTACACATGTCTAATACTTTGATGGTAACAATACCTACACCCACAACTACCGATAAGAGAACCACAACACGAGCACCACCTTATCACAATGAAGACTAGACCGTAAACAGAATTGAATCTGCATCAATAACTATGTACCTATATGTGTGATTACTTAATTGAAAATGTTAAATTATCCACTACTATTAATAATAATTACCTCTTGATTTGGGAAATGTGAATATGAAATTGGAATTCTTCCCTTTTTTAGCAGTTGTTATTCAAAATTCCCGTCGGTGAAAGTAATAAAATAAAATAAAATAAGGGAATTATATTTTTTGTCATCAACTTGTATCATATAATTAATAGGTCTCCAGATCCAATAGATCTATCGCCACACCACATTATTAATAATCACCGATAAATGTGATTAATTTTTATTAATTTTACTTTTACCTCGACTTTCTGTAATTATTATTAATGATAGACAATAATTAATAATTTTCAATTAATCACACTTACTGTAACATATCCACTAGGCTAGAATAAGTCAAATTTCACATCGGCATGGAGTTCGTCAGTTTATCTATGAAGTATTTGAGGATATGAACGATATTGTGTCGATAGAACAGCTCGGCGACTGACTGTATCCTGACAGCCTGCTGGTCCGGCCCGAAGGTCACAAGCTTCGCCTTGTCCAGCCAAGTGATCGGGGACCTATCCACGTGAAATTCGATGTACCTCTCTCCCGTCAGGACATAGACTAGCGATACGAAAATGCACTCTGCTGTTATCAACAGCGTCACCATGTTCAAGGACAGGAGAACTATGAACTTGACTGTGTAGAACAACGATCGCCAATACCCTGCGTTACTGTCAGGCACGTTCACGCCGTTCAGTGGCGCCGGTTGCGGCTCGGGGCTACTATCGTCGCCACTGTTCTCACTTTTATCGTCATTCCTAACGTTATGGTCTGGCTGAACCGATCTGTCACAAGCTCTAGTTTCGACCCATTCGTGATGATACCTAGGCGGGTTGGAGCGCCACCTGTCGCCAGCGCCGTCGATGGCTAAGGTATCGTCCAGGCTATGCATAGACACAGCAGGTGATATGCGTTCACTGACGCTCGCGGCTTGTGCTTGGCGAGCGTTCAGAATGAACTGCGTAATCAGTTTACAGTTTTCTGTAGAGCTAGAGAGGGATTGTACGAGTTTCGCGAAGCTATCGTCATCCTTTTGGTCATTCTCGCTATCTTTCAGACGTTTGCACAGTTCAGTGATGCTGGAGCAGTTTTGTGTGGTAGTGAGCAGCGCCTCGAGCGCTTTGTCAACGACGAGGTGGCCGCGCAAGTGTGGGTGTGTGTTAAGTAGGTGCGTGAGGGTGCGTATGTCGGAACGTGAGAGCGTACCGGCGCCGGTGACCTTGCCGTCGATGGGATTGAGCGACAGGAAGAGCTCGTCGTATCGCGGCTTCTCCTTGCTGCAGATCCACTCGGGGTCCCCGTGGCCCGCGTCCACGCCCTCGCCGCGCCCGTAGCCGAAAGGTGACACCTGGTCTTCTACGCCTTCGAACGCACCACCTGGAATGTAACGTTCCGAGCATGAATGGTCGATCAGCTTTCGTTAAAACACATAGCTACAGCAAAGGTTAAATAGATAAAGTTAAGTTAGTATATCATGTAGGTACAAGAAAGCTCTTTGTCTCCCCCACAGCGGAGACAGAGGTCTCTCGCAAAATTGTTTAGATTTGAGTTGTACTCAGCTGCATCCGGTTAGACTGGAAGCCGATCCCAACATAGTTGGGAAAAGGCTAGGTAGATGATGTGTTATCTGATTTCTCATTCGTTGCCGAACTCGGTGATTCTTTTTTATCCACAAGGGTATAAATACTTTCAGTATGGTCTTACATTAGTTTCATGATACATATAATATATTATTAAGATCTGAGGTAGACCTTCAGAGATAGACAATAGAACTCCTCAATAACTAACAGCTTCTCCACGTGCCTATGGTGATCCGGTTAATGAACCTACTGCACATCAAAGAAAAAAGGTGGGTTAGTTATTTAGTTTTAACGTTTGTTCACAACACGCGTAGTCAGCGCGTTTAAAAAAAGGGGTGTGCATAAGCCCTTTCAATATGTTCGAATGTATGTTTTCCCTGGTTTCCAGGGTCAGAAAATTAATCTATGTTTTTAAAAACCTGCGAACATCTGCTAATTTTACCACACTACGAACAGTATACTTCGCTCTGGCACATTCAATCCTAAAATATTGTATTGCAGCTTGGGGTGGGGCCGGAAAGTGCTTAATGCTCCATCTGGAGAGGGCACAGAGGGCAGTGCTAAAAGTCATGACTTACAAACCTATTCGATTTCCAATGCAATTGAACTTTACGCTCTTTGTGAGTTACCAACAGTCAGACACACATTTCTTCTTGCTGTAGTGCTGCGTAAACACTTAGACCTCCCGTTAGATTCTATTGTAGTTACCCAAAAGCGTAGATCTGACAGAGTCTGCCAGGTGGAACCTGCCAGAGTTCAAGTTGTTCGGCGGCAATATCACTTTCTTAGCTCCATTTTGTATAATAGGGTAAATAAATTGCTCAATATATATCCACTGACTTTGCGAGAATGTCGAATAACCATGGATAAATGGCTCCGCACACTCACCTATGAAGAATTAGAAACATTTTTTAAAACTTAAATTTACTTTTCGATTCCCTTTGTATGAATAACATGCGCAAATACTCCCCCACACACAAACACACCCCCTCACACACCCCAACACACCCCCTCACACACCCACACATACCCTCTTTTACACTCCACGCACAACACAAACTTACATAAAATTCACAGTTAAGTTTTGTTTAATTTAAATTTAATTTTAAGTTCTGAGTGTTAATTTTAATTTTAATTTTTAGTTTTAGTTTTACCCTTGCTTTTGTCAATTTCGGAGGTGGGCGTTAATGACTGCGACACAGTTTTATACTAATGCAGTTGTTATCGAACACAGAGTTTCTGTAAACTGAATTTTCGTTTCAATAAAATTATTATTATTTATTATTATTCTTAATATATGTATATCATACTAGCTGACCCGCCGCGACTTCGTTCGCGTGGTATCCTACACTACCAATACTCCTACCCTAACCCTGCATTACCCTACCCCCTACCCTACCCCTACCCTACCCCTACCCTACCCTTACCCTACCCCTACCCTACCCCTACCCTACCCCTACCCTACCCCTACCCTACCCCTACCCTAACCCTACCCTACCCCTACCCTACCCCTACCCTACCACTACCCTACCCCTACCCTACCCCTACCCTACCCCTACCCTACCCTAACCCTACCATAACGCTACCCTACTCCTACCCTACCCTACCACTTCCCTACCACTACCCCTACCCCACCCCTACCCTACCTTACCCCTACCCTACCCTACCCCTACCCTACCCCTACCCCTACCCTTGAGACCGACTTCCCGACTTCATATTAAAAGAGCTGTTTTAGGGACTTCGTTCGCGTGGTATCATGCCCCTACCCTACCCCAACCCTACCCCTACCCCATATTTTCTCACCTTCAAACCTTCCCTAGACCTCCACGAACATTTCAAAATCAAAATCAGCTAAATCGGCCCAGCCGTTCTCGAGTTTTAGCGAATTTACACCTTGGGTCCGAAAAACCTAAATATCTTACGGACCCCTATTTTTTCTAAAATAAAATATAGCCTATGTCACTCGCAGATAATGTAGCTTTCTAATGGTGAAAGAATTTTCAAAATCGGTCTAGTAGTTTTTGAGTTTATCCATTACAAACAAACAAACAAACAAAAAAACAAAAATACAAAGTTTTCCTCTTTATAATATTAGTATAGATTTACGCAGATAGACCATTTGGGAAGTACGTGAGTGGGAATTAACGAAGATGGCGAGCATCCTCCCAGTGAGAAGATAACCATTGGGTAGGTAAGTCAAAGCCGCAAAAGGCTAGCCCGCCGCTCTCGACGTGGCTACGGCGTGCGGTTGTACAGTCGCGTGCATTTCATAAGAACACGTGGTTGCAGTGGTCACAGTGTTCCAACTGGCGATCCGGAAAGTATGCACGTTACCAAATCTCAGTCAGCAAACAAAACACAAATAGGCCAGCTGTGTAAATTAATTATAAGTAATTTTATTATCATACTGTACAAACTGTGTTGTCATGTTACTGATGGTCAAATTCACAGTGATATTGATAATGATATCAAGGTTAGGGGCGTACCGCTTCATTAATCAGTGATTCACACTACAAAAAATAACAGTAGGTACTTGTAATTAGCAAAAATACTGCAATAATATCCCTAAAAATAAACTAGGTTTATTTATTAAAAAAAACCTTTTCAATTGAACATCGGGAAGTGGATCTAATGTCAACTAACTACCAATTATCTCGAAAGATTCCAGTACAGGCAGGTGAAACTAAATGAAAGCAATAACATTAGCTTCTTGCTTAGCGTGTTTCAAATGAGATACTTAGTTATGTTAGATGTTAAGAAATTTAATGAAAACTGCTGGTGCACAATTATTAGCTCCAATTATGCTCCTATATTAGCGCTGACCGTTACGAGTCGGTGACAAGCTCAGCATCATTTGTTTCACTGCTCAATTGTCGACTTTAAGCAAATGTGCGCACGTGAGCACTTTTTAAAGCGGACTACATTGCGCGCGCTGAATTTGCGCGGACAAGCGCTAACTCTGGCTGCGGTAAGCACGTGACTCATCATCGGTAACTCGCACCGGCTAAAGCTGTCGCCTCTGACTGCTACGATCGATATAAGGCCGCTATCACACGGACCGCACCACAACAACCGCACGCAGTCTCTATATTCAACTGCATGCAGTTGTACGTTCGACTTCCTGCAGTCATGATACCAACTGCACGCGGTCGGCTGCAGTCGTGCCTTCAACTTCACGCGGTCAGCTACAACTTCATGCGGTCGGCTACAACTGCAGCCGACCGCGTGAAGTTGAAGGCACGACTGCATGCAGTTGATATTGACTTCTCTCGACTGCAAGCCGACCGCGTGAAGTTGAAGGCTCGACTGCATACAGTTGATATTGACTTCTCTCGACTGCAGCCGACCGCATGCAGTTGGTATCATGACTGCACGAAGTCGAACGTACAACTGCATGCAGTTGAATATAGAGACTGCGTGCGGTTGTTGTGGTGCAGTCCGTGTGATAGCGGCCTAATACTTTTTTTTTTTTTTTGGCTCGGCTTTAGGTATAATTATTGACTGCAGTGTGGCCCAACGGCTTGTACCTACTCATAATGAATTTATTGTATTGTATGTTCCAGTTGACCAGAATTTACCACTTGACCGAAAATGTAGGTAGGTATGTCTTTTTTTAACCGACTTCAAAAAAAAGAGGAGGTTATCAATTCGACTGTATTTTTTTTTATGTTTGTTAGCTCCTAACTTGCGACTGGGTGAACCGATTTTCATGATTCTTTTTTTATTTGAAAGCTGGTGCTTCCCGTGTGGTCTCATTGTCACCATTTCAATATCTGATGATGAACTTCGGAGATATGGAATGGAACTCCTCACAGAATCACAGCAGCAATATCGTAACAAGTGAAATTGCTTTGTTTATACGTGTAGTCAATGACTGACTGAAGGAAAAGGGGTGGGTACGTCAACCCCCCTTCTACCAGTTTCCAAAATTAAATATATCGTGTGAGGTATTGTTTGAAAGGGCTTTTTGTAAGGATTTCAAACATTAATACACAAGCACTAAAAAGTGAAAAATAAAAAGCTTTTTCACAAAAAAAGATAACCGCCTTCATAAACTACAAAATAAAAATAACTAGTTTTGGAAGTCGGTGGCAATACTTACCTACATAACAAAAACCGGCCAAGTGCGAGTCAGACTCGCGCAACGAGGGTTCCGTACAAACCTGTAGGTATATAAGTAAAAGTTATGGTATTTTTATTGCTAAATGAAATATGCGGCTTTAATTGCTGTATCTTTTGATTGCGTTGACGTAGAAGTTTGATTTTGTTACAGCTTAAAGATATTATAGACTTGAGTATTTGTTAAGAATTTCAATATAATACCACTACGCGTTCATGAGTAAAGGGGTAATAAGTTTAAAATTATTAAAAATATTTTTATTATATGATGTAACTAAAAATTTATGCTTTTCGCAATTTTTCCTTTATCTGTGTTATAAGACGTTGCTTCGTACCAAATTTCAAGATTCTGAGTTCACGGGAAGTACCCTGTAGATTTTGATTCCCTTGCGAGTAGTGGCGAGTTTCAAAATATGCGGTTTTAATTCCTGTTTCTTTTGATTGCGTTGACATAGAAGTTTGATTTTGTTACAGCTTAAAGGTATTATAGATTTGAGTATTTGATATGAATTTCAATATAATACCACTACGCGTTCATGAGGAAAGGGGTAGTAAGTTTAAAATTATTAAAAATATTTTTATTATATGATGTAACTAAAAATTTATACTTTTCGCAATTTTTCCTATATCTCTGCTATAAGACGTTGCTTCATACCAAATTTCAAGATTCTGAGTTCACGGGAAGTACCCTGTAGGTTTTGATTCCCTTGCGAGTGTCGAAAATTTGCGGCATAAACGGGAGTATCTTTTGATCGCGTTGACTTAGAAGTTTGATTTTTTCACAGCTCCAAGAGACCATAGACTTGAGTATTTGATATGAATTTCAGCTTGATACCTCCACGCGTTCCTGAGAAAAAAGGTCTTGACAGACAGACAGACAGACAGACAGACAGACAGACGGACAACAAAGTGATCCTATAAGGGTTCCGTTTTTACCTTTTGAGGTACGGAACCCTAAAAACAAAACCAAAGCCGCCGACTTCCAATACTAGTTATTTTTATTTTGTAGTTTATGAAGGCGGTTATCTTTTTTTGTGAAAAAGCTTTTTTTATTTTGTAGTTTCTGAAGGCGGTTATCTTTTTTTGTAAAAAAGATTTTTATTTTCTTAATCAGATACATAGGTACCTACGCTAATAGTTCAAAATAGGTAGGTATAATATTCAAATGATTCCGTATACGTAGTCCCATTAGGTACGTCGAGCCTCCAAAATACTCCAAATAAAAGACACAATTTACACAAAGAAGATCACGCTTGACCTCGTTGATGGTCAACTACACTTCCAATTTGCAATGGCTGTTAAAAGGAAAACACATGAGCGTGTGTGGCAGGTCGCTAAATCATAGTTATTGTGAGGGTCGTCCTTAATCGTCAGCACACGTAGGTATCGCTTGCACAGCTTATGTATGTAATGGAGACGATCTGTACTGTACCTATCTACTGTAAGGGCTCGTTTATAGAGCCGCGTGGACCGTGACACGCCGCGTTGCTCGCTGCGTGTTGCGTCTGCATGGAGACTCTCATACATGGACACACGTACGAGACACGCGCGACGCGTCGCACCACGTCTGCATAAACGAGCCCTAAGGCAGCTGTATTCTACTCGTATCACATCAATTGTAACGAAGACCCGACTACTTCCATCACGATACACATTGATGATAACATAATTATTATTCTCCTGAATTGGTGCACCAGAATGTTTTTTTTAATAATAAATGATAAGTATATGGTGATTATTAAATAAGTAGGTATTAGGTATGGCACATTTTCAGAGTTCCTCAACGTACCACAAAGGATAAAAAATCACCGTTATAGGATCAATCCATTATCGTCTGTCTGATTTATCAATACTCTTTTTCTCAGGAACGCGTACAGGTTTCAATTTGTAATTAATATCAAATAAATACTTAGGTGTACAGTCCCTCGGAGCTCTGAAGGAAACCGAGTGCGTCATGCATGTATGTGATGCCCAGTGGCATGCATCACATGCTCATTCGCCCCATGAATGTTCATCCGATTAAACGATTCCCCGAATCTTTGACCAAAAGTATTTCGCCCGAAGAACAATCTAGAAATGAGATTATGAAATTATTATATACGGCAAAGTCTGCTCTTCTTAAAACAGCATAAATTACGACAAACAAACAAAACATGACGAAGACTTGTGAAAAAAAATAATGTCAAATAATAATAACTTTAGTACCTACTGGGCTCATAAAAAACAACAATCGGCTCAATAACTGTAAATTAAAGGCGAGGACATTATTGATTGCTGTGTCAGCGCTCAGCGGCGCGGATCGCTTGTTTTTATGTGCCGAAGAAACAGCGGTATTGTTCTGCCGCACTGCCTACTTGAGTTATGTGCGACCAGAGCAGCAGTCACTGTTACTTCAAGGATCGCGACAATTGTGTAGATGTAGGTCACTGTTTACTTAAAGTAAGTAAAAAGAGCAACTAAGGTGAGGTTCCACCGTCATCTGGTTTTTGTAGTGAGCGCCATCAGAGCGTCGCTCTCACGGACTGGTGATGCGCCGTGCTGACATCGTCCTACGGACACGATAACATTCGCGCCGGCCAACCTCAGCAAAGACTGGCCAAGTACGCAGGCGATACTATAGTGCACTCCCTCTTCCCTCACTCACGTAACCCAACAAGACGGCACTAACTTCGACACGACTGAGAAGCTTTGCGAGGCATAATGGTGTCACACCACTAACTTTAATTAAGAAATTTCTAATGGAAAACATACATAACATCAACACGCCTGTAATCCCCGAAGGGTTAGGCAGTGGTGTACCCATTAGTACACCCACATTTCGCCAGTTGTGTTTAAGTCCCATGTAATAGGGGGTGAGCCTATTGCCAACAACCGGGCACACCACACTCCGAGGCTGCTACTGAGAAATTCCTGATAAAAAACCCAATAACACTTTCCCCCAACTTGGGAACCGAACCCAGCAGTCGTACTTTATAACCACTAGATTCTAGCTAGAACAACGAGGCAGTCTAATGGAAAAACAATGGAATCCCGCAAAAAACATTTCATGTAAAATGTTGCCAAGACAACCACATAAGGTTTGCCCTGTGAAAAAGATATCAGATCTCATGTAGAGCCAAGCTTCTGAATCTACACGGCCTAACTCTACCGACTCTAACTTTACAAATTCTACATATTAGTAAAAATGTATGGCTTCGCCGTTTCGGAACCGTCGTGGAGGTGATGCGAATATTTAGTTTCTGAAGTAAGTAACGAAACAGCCAAGCCATACATTTTTAGTGATATGTAGAATTTGTGAAGTTAAAGTCGGTAGAGTTAGGCCGTGTAGATTCAGAAGCTTGGCTCTACATGAGATCTGATATCTTTTTCACAGGGCAAACCTTATGTGGTTGTCTTGGCAACATTTTACATGAAATGTTTTTTGTGGGATTTCAGTTCTTTTTGTAAGTTGCTAGGCAGTCTTTCTACTTCCAACTAAACTTTGTTTACATACCAAATTTCGGCTTTCTAGCACTTCAGGAAGTAAGTACCCTAACATTTTGAAGTTTCATACAAACTTCCACCCCCCCATTTTAGGGGATGGGGGGCGAGTTATAAGTTTATGAATTTTTTTGTTGGTTGTATACTAAACTTAGATTACATACCAAACAGCTTTCTAGCACTTCAGGAAGTAGCCAAACATTTTGATGATCATCAGTGTGTCAGTGACGAAATCGGTGTATTTTAGATATAAATAAAATCTAAAGTATTATAGCTATTCAATTGAGACTTTGTATGTTTAATTAGTCTATTATTGACATCATATCCTAAGAATATGAACTATCTGGTACATCGGAAACCAACTCTATGAGGGTTCAAAAATACGACGAAACACTTCGAGAAAAGGTAGGTAGTGCCCTTGCGCTTCGCTTGGCTCGTCTTGGCGGGGGCACTACCGTGCCCCCCGATAACAGTTGCCCAACCTGGGATTCGAGACCTGGGCCTCACACCTACTGATTATATGGCCACACTCAGCAGTCGTGTTGCGACGAGACCACACATATAAATCAATAGTACGCTAAATAAACCACTTTCATCTCTTATTCGTCACGAGGCAGCGCTCCCATTCTTAAAAACTAGTTGTTATTTGATGAACCGCCATGCTGCCGACGATACGCCCGAAATGTTCGTTTTATTATTAAGGGACAAGCAGAGCACTCGATGAAGAGTACCTTTTGTACATTATCTGATATGATCTAGTTCCCAGCCAAAGGGAAGTCACATTGTAAGCTAGGTGTACGTGACGGGCTGGCGGCATCAGAGCCCGACGTCCTGTGCCAAGCTCAGTGTTCGCAACAATAACATGACTGTTATGTGTATTTAGTTGCTTCTCATCCAAAACATTAGTTTCAGTTTTGTTCAGGAAACGATTTGCTAATATTTATTAAACAATTCTGTTACTTCAAACAATCCCAGCCATGTTCATCTGGTTAGAAAATAAGTATGCACACTACACGTGCATTACGTGAAACGCGTCATTTAATATGTACCTACACGAGAGGTGCTAAAGCAAATGGCATCACGGCGATTGCTCTATATTTACACAGCAAGTACTAACAACTAATAAGTGCCAATGAGAAGAATTGCCGTGGTATTATAGCACAATATCGACCATAATATGTATACGGAATGTCCAGGAAAATGTCAATTGCATATGGTATAATGGGTAAGTACTCATGAAAATGAAGAACTTTTAGCTTAACATCTAGATGTACTAGATGTGCTAGTGGCACACTTTTTGATGTTCACATCAAAAACCAAGTTATAGAGATTCACCGCGGGGAGCATTTCTGTGGTTGGCGTGGCTGCTATAGGAAAAACCCTTCGATACATGGAAACTACATATGGCAAAACTGTCCGGTACTGGCCCACCTTACAAGCAGAAATCTATACTATACTCATTACAATTGTATGTTTTGCAGACGCGGTCGTGATGGCAACCGGCGCAAGTGGGCCGGTCTCACGGCGACAAGTGACATCAGTCCCTAGCAATTGTGTGTCGATGTGAAACCGACGGAGTTGTGAATGCAGAGTGTATCCCACACGACTCATGTAATAGTTAATGGCGCACTAATCTAGATCGCGTTTCATGCGAGTGAAAGTGCAGGAAGCGCGGCACTCACGTAGATGGCCGGCAGCCGGCGGGCAGCGAGTGCCAGCGAATCGGTGCTTACACGCCGAGCGCGACCACCGGCGTTACTACATGAACACTGCGTCAATACATTGTCCACATATCTGTCACCCACAATGTGCGATTGTGCGCTGTAGATATTCCTCGTTTTCCAGTACTTAAATATCGTATCCAAATGGTGGGTCCATTTCCCTTTAGTGAAGACAGTGAGTATGAAAACTTATCAGAGGAAAAGGAAGATGTAAGTATTTAAATATCCCAGAGGCGACCCTCCTGATTAGATAAAACGCTACAAGGCCCAACTCTAACTGTATGGAAACTCAATTCGACAAAAAGAAATACTTACGTGCAGTGAATCTAAAAGAATCCGCTGTTTTAATCGAGCAGTAGCCACCGATTGCCGTAAATCCACATCATTCGATGTGAGACTGCTATAATTACCACGCCACTTAGACTGATGATTATTTTTATTGCGCAAGTAATAAACTTTCTTGTACAAACAGCTACCCACATTATAATAAGGTTTTTGTTCTGGATACCCTGGGCCGATATAGCAAGAAAATGTATATCAAATATCTGATTTAGTCATAGGTAACTACGATGTCATAGTCAAAGCAAACCGAGTTATCACGAGTTAACACTGCCTGTAGAGCCGTTGGACAAACAACTAATATTTAGTGCCCAATAGTAAGACTCCGTCGTCACGAGCAGAGGACACTCTAGGAAGAGACCTTGATGTTATCACTGTGTTATATTAGGGCCGAAACTGCGTTAAGCGGGCACCCGC
Organism: Hoplodrina blanda; assembly: GCA_949316365.1. Taxonomy (NCBI): domain Eukaryota; kingdom Metazoa; phylum Arthropoda; class Insecta; order Lepidoptera; family Noctuidae; genus Hoplodrina; species Hoplodrina blanda. Next base: position 13,778,837 of record OX438567.1, on the reverse strand, counting down.
GCGGGTTCATACAAAACTGCTCCGTCGCGGGGTCACGCGCGGGCGTCCGTCACGGGGAGGCGCGCCCCGCACCCGCGCAACGGGGCCCGCCTCCGTGCGACGGGACCCGTCGCGGGGGCACGCGCGGTGCGGGCTTATTCAGTAGAGATGGGCTGAGTGATGATTTTTCTGTATCAATGACTGCATGACAATGACAAAAAAATATCGATGACGGGAACAATGACAAAATCATCAATGATTTTTATTTGAGTATTAGATCTCGTCACTTCAATTGTGAGTAGATACTGAAATGATCGCGGAACGGCTTAGTGAAATTATCATTAGTTACTTAGTACGAGTAGTAGGCATGAGTCGAGTTTGTCAGTTAGCTAGCCCGCGTAATTAAATTTTTCTTAGTTTGTGACATTCCTGGCGGGGTATTTATTTAGGTATTTATTAATAATCATGGAAATCATCAATATGATTCCATTAGTGATATTTACTGCAAGATATGACAATACTTAACACATTACACTAAGTTACGTGTATTTCGTACGCGTAAAATTAAATTAGGTAAGAGTGGTTGGTCGTTCTCGTCTAACTAAAACAATGATTCACGAAATACTAAATGCTAGATAAATAGCATTAGTGAATTGCCGCGCATTTCGCAACTCAGTATCGCCGATCGCAAATTCACAACGTCCGCGTCGCAATACTCGCAATTCACACCGCAGTGCCCGAGACGGCCCGAGTCCGTCCGATCCGAATCACCGAAGTTCGCGTTCATTCGAAAAATGATTTAAAAGCATTGATGATTTTGTCGTTGTCATTGCATGATGAAATGATTTTAAATATCGATGATTTTTACATGTGACATGATATCGGACACATCTCTATTATTCAGTCAATAACGATATGTGATACGGGTCGTACGCACGCTCGGAGAAAATCAAGGATAATAATAATAACGACTGATACATGCCACTGTTAAAATTGTACTAGCGACACTGCGTAAATAAAATAATAAAACTGGTGACCGCGACGGTCCCCGCGACGGGACCCGTCGCGTGCCCACGGAGCCCGCTCGCGTGTCCACGCGCGTAGACACGCGACGGTTGCCCGTCGCGGGCGCCCGCTTAACGCAGTTTCGGCCCTTATGAACGAGCGACCCACCCCGGCTTCGCACGGGTGCATGTATTATACATATAAACCTTCCTCTTGAATCACTCTATCTATTAAATAAAACCGCATCAAAATCCGTTGCGTAGTTTTAAAGATCTAAGCATATATAGGGACAGACAGACAGAAAAAGCGACTTTGTTTTATACTATGTAGTGATACGCAAACGTTTCGAAGCAAAATGTGTGGAAAAGGCCTTGTGTTTCTGGTTGGAAGCTTGACACTTTGAGTTCTGTGTTATTTGACAGACACTGAGACTTACTATAATTATCCATACATAAGTTTAGTACAAGCTACACTTAGGCACGGTTTCGAGACACCTACACTCTTCTGTCGTTAGAATATACAACACGCAAACTTTATTTGTATAAAAAATCATTTCTTTATAACTATAGCTAAAAGGTAATTGCGTGATAACAAAGTAACATCACTTACACACAACCTATACATTATAGGCAGAACACCGAGTCATGCGCAAGCGTCCCGCGCTTGTATCTACGTCCAATACGTCGCGTGGCCGTCGCATGGGGATATGTCTTTCCTTTACGAAACGAACTAGGTAATTTGGGTGTTCCCCGGTGCCTCAAGGTCTGAATCTAGCGCACGATACCTGTATCCTCGCGGTAAGGAGGATGTGCATCCGCCGCCACTGCCCACGCACCGGTCGTCAGCGAGCAGCGGCTGACCGATGCCTCAAGGGCACTTGGCCTCATAGCGCGACCTTGGAGATTACTGAAGGACGCCTACATTGTATATGAATTCATGAAGAGAACCAAAATCTTTATTTGACGATTACCAACTGCATGCTTTCATTTGAAAAACAGGCATTGCTCAAGAAATTGATTAAGTACCAATTCGACTAAGTGGTTAACAGGATTTTTTTAAATATCTTTCTGAAACTATTATTATTTAGATAATTTATTTATGCTAGGAGTATTCCCAAGTCCCAACCGATTAACTGAATCGCTTCGAATCGTGAATTCGTGACTCCTCGGATATACGTAAAAATCGCAGAATAGTTGATCAACGAGAACGTAGCGTACCGTTGTTCTAACCGTCGGGTGTTCAGATGCATTGTCAAGCAGAGCATACAATAATTATGAGTTGGATTATAAGGCGATGGTTCTATTCTAAGGACAATGGCTGCATACGGTCACGCGCACATGCGAGGCACGTCGCGTACATATTCACCGCTTCGAATTCATTACTTTTAATCACCATCGCCAACGCATCATCATAAATTCATAACAGTTATTATAGTTTATTTGCATACTTAAAAAAAAGCGGACATATACTAAAACACCGATTCAAAAATCTGTTGAGGAGTTTGCGACCTCCGAAGCCGGAACTTGTTGCTGTTGGTTCAGACCGAAGCGTCAAATAAAAGACCACTACAAGAGCGCACCAGGCGCGAGCCGTGTATCCGTCGGCTACATCTGTAGGGACCAACACTTGGACGGGACCGACAAAAAAAGTTAATTAGGAAGTTGATCACATCTCTACAGAGCCACATGGTTTATTTTGTACTTTGAACAGGGGAGCGCAATGCTCTTGTACAAACACATGACACGCAGAAAAGACGGTCAAAAGCAGAAGAATATAGCGTTAGTTCCGTTACAAATTCAGTTATGTTTATTAACAATATGAACAGGGGTCGGTACCGGATTGACCTGGCCGTGTTAGCTCTTATATTTGCATTTGCACTGGATTTTCCATACTCTACTGATATTTTTATCAAATTTTCTTCCTCGTGTTCCTTATTAAGGTAACGTAACGATAACCTATGTACTTTACAGGTACGTAAGTTAGTGAATTATTGTTATATTTTAAATGAGTTTATTCGTTTGAAAAAATCATTTCGTAGCGTAGAATGCTGTGACCCTTTCCTTTTTAAACACTTTTACTGCCGCGAAGCAGACATAAGAACAATTCAAATAATCTTTTTACTTTTACATAACATAACATCACGCCCGTAATCCCCGAAAGGTTAAGCAGTGGTGTACCCATTAGTGCACCCACATTGTGCCAGTTATGTTTAAGTCCCATGTAATAGGGGGGGGGGGGAGGGGGGACACCGAAGCTGCTACTAAGAAATTCCTGATGGAAAAACCCAATAACACTTTGCCTGACCTGGGAATCGAACCCAAGACCCCATGCTCAGCAGTCGCGTTTTACAACCACTAGACCAACGAGGCAGATCGAGGCGATCTTCACTTTTACGAGGTGCTAATTACTGCGAATCCGCGAAGTGCTAAATTACCACCTGAAATGTATGGGGGAAAATGAATGACCGTCCCTCACATAGCGCCCTGAGTGTTCAGAAACGTACCTAATACGGCAAAATCTAAACAGCCCTATCGAATAGATAAACGCAAGAATATCTCGGGAAACGGACACGCCACCTTTCAGCCTTTCAATCAAATGCGCTGCAAATGGCTAACGTTGTAATGTGCCATTCCGCGCGTACCCATCGCCATTCTGCGCACGCGCGGCACACATCATCCACAGCTTCCAAACCTTATCATACCTACTACACCAATAGGGTCATCGATTTCATTTGTTTGTTTTTGTGCCGTTGTGCCCCACAACTTTTACCTAGCTACCAGCTACCTAGAAATGCCGAATCACAAAGCACAACGGCACTCACACAAGTACGTAGCTACACGTACAGGACATCCAATGCAATCGATTTTATTGGGATTAGTTGACAAAGGCAAAAAGAACAAACGACCGATCAAATATTGTTGGCTGTGGGTGCTCGATGTGTCGTGATGTGAGCACAAAGAGTCGGCATTGAGCGACAAGTGGGTCGCCGCTGGCACAATGGATGCTGCTCAGATGCGTCTCAATGGGCGGCTACAGCGGGTGATGTCACAGCGGATGCGGAACAAAGGCCGCTACAATTAGCGTCGCGTGTGTGCGCCTGCGCATCGGACGTAAACATTGAGCGTGCGCCATGCGTACCTATACAAATTGGTGGATCTAACAAATTCACTGAATCGAAGCGATCAGTGATCTCACTGAATGAGCTGCCTTCCTGTTGATTATGATGTTTGTACTTCTCGTTTCCAAAACCACTCATCACCATCAATACTGTACTGAATCAACTTAATTGTCTGGTCAGTCCCGCAGTCCCGCACCCCCTGCACAACTCTCCTGAACCTTACATAGATATGTATCAATCATGAGCTGCAGGCCCAGGCGCATACACACTATGAGTTTTGTTGTGTGACGTAACTGACGTACTACATAACTAGGGCTGCCATCATCTTAACTGCCGACGCCGGACAAAAACTTCAAAAACCCCGGACATTTGGGTGAATATGAGTTTTTTTTTACCGGACATCCCAGAATTTTTTTTTTACAATAAAAATTTATTTAATCGGGATTCCCCTGACATTAAAAGTGTCCGGGTTTTATCCGGACTCTTTTTGACAAGCCCTGCCGGACTACCCCCGGACGCCCTCTAAACTAGGACAAATCCGGGGAAACCCAGACGGATGGCAGCCCTACTGTCGGCGACGAAGACCCCATGCACGTACTATAGCGCAAGTAGTGGCGGGGGTAAGATTTGTACAGTTGCAATAGTTTTAAAAACTTTGACTGATTTGAAAACTTAGTTTTTGTTGTAAGGATTTTATACTTAGTTAGTTTTGAAAAGTTTATTTTTTATGTTTCATTATTTACTTAGTAAGTATAGTTATTGCGCTAACGTCGTTCTAATAAGACACAAAATACAATTCTTACACGAATATCCTTGCAACATACCTTCTAATTAGACAAGGTTTTTAAAACTATTGCAACTGTACAAATCTTACCCCCGCCACTACTTGCGCTATAGTAGAAAGGAAGAGCCGAACCCTCAAGAATAAAAATCAAGAGTCGTTTCTTTGCTGCATTCCTGCTTTCCTGTAGTTGCTCTGCTACCTGTGAAGCCATCCGGATTATAATATCAAGCACTACGCATACACTAGGGGTGCGTGGGACGTGTGCCACCAGCGCACCAAGGCAAGGGGTACATGTCAAACGTGGGGAGACCGTCCCCGGACTACGGCTGGTCGTGGACCAAACCCCGTAGGCCATCACAGTTGGTCCTTCGAGCCGGATCCCTAGAACACAGAAGAGTTCAGAAGACAGAAGACAAGAAGATGCCCGTAACAAGATCGCAGAAGGACGCGCCTCTTCGCCTCCCGCCGCCGAGTGGTGCGGCAAAGGATAATACCGGGACGCAAGAAGAGACTTCTGCCTCATCATCAGAAGATACGACGGCAACAACGGCAACGACCTCTTCTGGAACTACAGTCACGAGAAGCAGCGCCGCGACGGAGAAAACCATCGAGGCTACCACGGCGGCGAGGGAAGAAGCCGCCAGAAGAGGAAGGATGGACCAGAAGACTCCAGAAGAAGCCCGGGAAAAGGGTGTGCAGGGGTCAGAGACGACGCTGAGACCGAAGATCAGTCGCCGTACGAGGTCCATGAAGACGGGAAGTACATCCGCAAGAAGGAAGGAGTTGGAAGCAAGGGAAGAGCTGGCGCGTCTGGAACTGGAACAGGCGCAGGCTGCGGCCAAGCTCGCACGCGTCAGGTTGGAGATGGCGCAATGTGAAGATGACGACTCCGTGGATGAAGACCCAGAAGACCGAACTGAACACGTGCAGAACTGGATCCAGACGTCGCTGCTGGACGACAGCGACATGGAACAGCCTGAAAGAAGAAAGGATCATCGCGCAGAAGAAGCTGCAGTGAAGCCAGAAGAGGACTCCTCGTCGAAGACGAAGACCAGCGAGATCCAGGTCCTGGCAGCAGCACTAAAGGAAGCCTTCAGCTCAAGAGGAGGAGGGCACGACGGGCCGCCGAAGTATATCCACGAGCTACCCTACTTCGACGGCAACAGCAGCGAGTGGGTGGCCTTCAAGGTGGTGTATGAAGACACTGCACCTATGTTCAGCGACGTCCAGAACATGGCTCGACTAAGAAGAGCAATCAAAGGGAACGCAAGAGAAGCTATCAAGAGTCTGCTGTATTCAGAAGCTTCTCCGATGGAAGTGATGCAAGCACTGAAGAGAAGATATGGAAGACCTGACGCGCTGGTACTGGCAGAACTGGAAAAGGTGAAGGCGCTTCCGAAGATTTCAGAAAATCCAAGGGACATATGCATCTTCGCGAGCCAGATCAACAACAGCGTGGCAGCTATCAAGGGTTTGAAGAAACCACAGTACCTGCACTCACCAGAAATAGTGAAGCATATCATGGAGAAGATGCCAACGATCCTGAAGTTCCGGTGGTACGACTTCACAGCGGCATCAGAAGACGGCGAGTTCTCCGACTTGAACATGGTGGCCAGATTCCTGAACAGAGAAGCAGACAGATGTGGAGCCTTCGCGACTTCAGAAGAGAAGAGCAGCTTCAAGAGGACTCAGCGGCAAGCGGCACATTCTACGAACGAACGGGAACCGAAGGAGAAGAGTGCAAGACCAACGGAGAAGAGTTGCCCCATGTGTCAGGGCGAACATTACCTCCTGGAGTGTCAGCGGTTCCAGAAGGCGTCGGTGCAAGATCGTTGGGCAACAGTGAAGAAGAGTCGCATCTGCTTCAAGTGTCTGCAGGGGAGCCATAGGAAGGAGAGCTGCAGGAAACCGCCGTGCAAGGAGTGCAAGAGATGGCATCATCATCTGCTGCATGTGGAGTCAGAAGAGAGGCCAGCGGACAGCAAGCAGCAAGAGAAGACAACGGAAGCTGCGAACGTCATGGCATCGGTTAATGCAGTCACCAATACAAGGGCATACCTGAAGATCATACCAGTCGAAGTCTTCGGGACAAAAGGAAAGAAGAGGATACTGGCACTAATGGACGAAGGATCGACAGTATCACTTCTGGACGCGAAAGTTGCAGAAGAAATCGGCGCGCAAGGCATCAAGGAAGGACTAGTTCTTGAAACAGTGGGCGGCAAGCTGATCAGAAAGGAAGACTCACAAGTGATGGACCTAGCTATCAAGGGCGTTCATCAAAGAAGTCAGAAGATCCTGAAGAAGGTCAGGACCATCGACGAGTTGAAGCTTGCACCGCAGTACTTGGACAAGAAGAAGATAGAAGCTTGTCGACACTTGAAGAAAATTGCCGATTCTCTGATTTATGAAGGGGAGTCACCACAGCTGCTCATAGGACAAGACAACTGGGAGCTGATCGTGACGAGAATAATAAGAAAAGGAAAACCAGGAGAACCAGTAGCATCAAAAACTGGACTTGGATGGGTGCTGCACGGGTCGGAGTCTGGAAGCACGAAGCCAGTGAACTTCTTGAACACTTGTCTGCACATCGGTACGCCAGAAGAAGAGATGCACGAGATGATAAAGGATCACTTCGCGATCGAGGCACTTGGTGTGCAGCCCAGAAGACCCACAACAGATGCAGAAGGAAAGGCACTCACCATCCTAGAAAAGACCTGCAGAAGACTTGAAGATGGACGATTTGAAGCTGGACTTCTGTGGAAGAATGAAGAGGAACAGATGCCAGAGAGCTACACTTCTGCCAAGAACCGACTGATCAACATTGAGAAGAAAATAGACAAGGACCCTCAGTTGAAGGCGGAGTACAGCAAGCAGATCCAGCATCTCATCAACAACAAGTATGCAGAGGAGGCAACTGACGGACACGACTCCAAGAAGAAATGGTACCTCCCTCACTTCTCCGTCGTGCATCCATTGAAGAAGAAGATAAGGATCGTCTTCGACGCTGCAGCCAAGTCAAGGGGAAGAAGCCTCAACGACGCGCTCCTGCCGGGACCAGATCTGCTGCAGTCACTCTTCGGGGTATTGCTGAGGTTTCGGCGAGGACCGTTAGCAGTGGCAGCTGACATCAAGGAAATGTTCCTGCAAGTGCGCATCCGACCGGAAGATAGAAACAGTCTGCGGTTCCTGTGGCGAGGAGACCAGCGTGACGGGACGCCGAAGGAGTATAGGATGACTTCAGTTATCTTCGGCGCAACATCGTCTCCGAGCACAGCGATATACGTCAAGAACCGGAACGCAGCTGACTACAAGGAACAGTATCCGGAGGCGGCAAGGGCAATCGAGCTGAACCACTACATGGACGACTACCTGCACAGCTTCCATTCAGAAGAGGACTTCAGAAGAGTCACAGCGCAGGTGGACACCGTGCACAAGAAGGCAGGCTTCGAGCTCAGGGGATGGGCATCAAATCAACCTGAGCTGCTGCAGGGCGTGAAGACAGAGACGACAGAGAAGACAGAAGTGGACCTTGGCGAGAAGGAAGAGAAGACACTTGGTCTGCGCTGGTTTACAGAACGAGACTCCATCGGCTTCAGGGCGAACCTCCGGAACACGCCGGAAGAAATTGCACAAGGGTTCAAAGTGCCTACGAAGAGAGAAGTCACCAGCGCCGTGATGTCTACATTCGACCCATTGGGACTAGCATCACCGGTTCTCGTCCAGGGCAAGAAGCTGCTTCAAGGAATTTGGAGAAGCGGCATCGGGTGGGATGAAGAGATAGAACATAAGGACTACGAAGCATGGAAGACTTACCTTGAGAAGATGAAGTTACTTCAGGATCTTCAGGTTCCGAGATGTCTGGCACCACGTCGCACCGAGGGGGAGCTGCATACCTTCACAGATGCGAGCGAAACGGCGTATGCAGCAGCAGTGTACTGGAGGACCCGGGAAGAAGATGGGACGCACCTAGTCAGCCTGGTAGCGGCGAAAGTGAGAGTCACCCCATTGAAGCCGGTGTCCATCCCGAGGCTGGAACTGCAAGCAGCACTCCTGGGAAGCAGACTGGCGCACTCAGTGGAAAAGGAGTTGGACCTGAAGACGACAAAGAAGACTTATTGGACCGATTCAAGCATAGTCCTCTCGTGGATCAAGACAGACCCGAGGACGTTCAAGACCTTCGTGGCGCACAGATTGGCCGAGATTGAAGACCTGACGAAGCCGCAGGAGTGGAGATGGGTGCCTACAGCACAGAATCCAGCGGACGACGCGACGCGCAACGTGCCAGAGGACTTCAGCTGCAACCACAGATGGTTCACCGGGCCGGACTTCTTGAGAAGAGAAGAGATGGACTGGCCGAAAGCCAGAAACTTCAAGAAAGAAGCCACCGGAGAAGAGAAAGCAGCAGACGTCGTGGCAGCAGCAAGCATCACGGCCCCAGTACCAGACCCGAACAGGTTCTCGTCATGGAAGAAACTAGTGCGAGCGACAGCGAGGGTGCTGCAGTTCATAAGGCTATGCAGAAGAAAGGAAAAAGTCAACGCCAACAAACGAAAGGAAGATCCCACCTGGAAGGCTACGAAAGGAAAGAAGACGGCGATCGCACCGAAACGTCAGTCCTCGAACAAGAAAGAAAGGAGCTACATACCGCTGGACATTGACCTGCTCGAGCAAGCTGAAGACCTGCTGTTGAGAAGAAGCCAAGAAGGAAGCTTCAAAGATGACATCAGGCGTCTGCAGCGAGGACAGCAGCTGGAAGGCAGTAGCAAGCTGAAGAAACTCGACGTAATGCTGGAAAACGGACTGCTACACTTGAAAGGAAGAATCGACGCAATACAGGGTGTGACCAGAGAATACAAGCGACCTGTAGTGCTCGACAGTAAGGAGAAGACGACGCGACTGATAATAGAAGACTATCATCGCCGTTACAACCATGGAAATCACGCCACAGTAATGAACGAGATAAGGCAACGCTTCTGGATATTGGGGTTGAGGTCAGCACTCAAGGCAACCCAACACGAGTGTCAATGGTGCAAGATGAGAAGAGGAAAACCTCAAGACTTACCGACGGGCAACTTACCTGTCGAGAGGCTGATGCACAGCAATCCACCCTTCACCTGTACCGGTGTGGACTACTTCGGGCCGATGGTGATCACAGTGGCAAGAAGAAACGAGAAGCGCTGGGGCGCGTTGTTCACCTGCCTCACAACTAGGGCAGTGCACATAGAGCTCACCCCTTCGCTCTCCACCGACAGCATGATCATGGCGTTAAGAAGATTCGCTGCCAGAAGAGGAATGCCGAAGACGCTATACTCTGACAACGGTACTAACTTTGTCGGTGCCAACAAGTAGTCTCGAAGCAACCGTCGAACGAGAAACATCTCTCAAGAAAGGAAGAGCCGAACCCTCAAGAATAAAAATCAAGAGTCGTTTCTTTGCTGCATTCCTGCTTTCCTGTAGTTGCTCTGCTACCTGTGAAGCCATCCGGATTATAATATCAAGCACTACGCATACACTAGGGGTGCGTGGGACGTGTGCCACCAGCGCACCAAGGCAAGGGGTACATGTCAAACGTGGGGAGACCGTCCCCGGACTACGGCTGGTCGTGGACCAAACCCCGTAGGCCATCACACCTACATAACGAATAATCGTATTCGTATTCGCGAATTTTCGCATTCTAGCGTATTGAAATCCCGTAAAAATACTCGCTCTAACCTCAAAATTCTTGCTTCTGTTAGTATAAATATCGATGGGTAAGAAACGGCAAAGGTTTTCTTCGGATCAGCTCGACTATTTTTTTTGGTATTAGTTGCAAACTGTGACTTGCGTGTGCGATTCGCGTGGCAAGTATGCTGCCGACTGTCTAATATGATAATACATATAATTAATAACAAGCTAACGGATTTTTCGCGTTTGTTAATATTGGCGAAAGACTAAGGATCAAAATTAAATATGATTTTAATCGAGTGTGAATTTGAATAGGCAAGGAAGATTTCAATGAAGCACTAATGAGGCAATGTTACAATAACTATTTGTTTGTTACATAACGCGGCCGCGCGCCGCCGCGCGTTGCGACTTTTGAGGAAGTGGCGGTGTTGCGCCGGCGCCGATTTGCGACACTTCCCCACAAACACACGCGATGCACCGCCGCCGACTTATCGGATTCTAATCAAGTAGGTATTTCTTGCAGTTTAATGAACTATAATAAAAATTGATTTACCCACTTAATACATAGTTACATACATCACAGCAATAAATTCCGAATACGGACGATGAATTATGAATTGCTCATTACACAGTTTCGCATGCAAGCAAACAAGTACTAGTTACCTACTCACGACATAACATGTCCATGTAGACACCATGTAGAATGCACGTCGAGTGTTATATTCGTAAACTACGAGGGCGGAGTGATAAGTCTGGTAAAAATGAAATAAGGAGACAACTTTATTTAAAAATTATGATTTATTTTTCAACTTAATTTCCATCTAACTTAATGCACTTCATCCAGCGTTTCTCAAACTTTTCGATCCCTTCCGTAAAGTACGACTTAGGCAACCCTTCGAAATAGGCATTGGTTTCGAGCATGATCTCCTCGTTGGAGCTAAATCTTTTTCCACCGAGCCATTTATTTAAATTCGGAAACAGAAAATAGTCGCAAGGGGCCAAATCTGGCGAATATGGTGGGTGAGATAGCAACTCATGTAATTTGGCCATGGCAATCGCGCAGGTGTGCACTCGTGCGTTGTCTTGGTGGAAGAGGATTTTCTTCTCAGCCAAAATTTGGTTAAATTGGTCCAATAAATTGGCATAATATTCGCCATTGATCGTTTTACCCTTCTCTAGGTAGTCAATATGGATTACGTGCGTCCGAGAAAACTGTAGCCATCACCTTATTTGCCGATAAAACTGCTTTGGCCTTCTTCGGAGCTGGTTCGCCCCTAGCAATCCATTGTTTCGATTGTTCCTTGGTTTCTGGTGTATGTGGTGGAACAACGTTTAGTCTACCGTTTTATAACGACGCAAAAAATCAGGTTTATTCCGTTGTAACAACGCCAAACCTGCCTTCGAAGTGGTAACTCGCATGCGTTTTTGATCAATAGTCAGTGAAAGCGGCACCCATCGCGCGGAGAGCTTTTTCATATCGAAATGTTGGTGTTTGCGCACACGTTCGTCTGAGATGCCTACTATCTCGACTATCTCGCTCACTTTTACTTTTCGGTTGTTCAACACTATGTCATGGATTTTAGCGATCATCTCTGGAGTAGTGACCTCAAAGACATTAAATTATACTACAGTGACCTCAACTGGGCGTCCTGGGCGTTCAGCATCACTTGTGCTTGTACGACCACACCGAAAATCCGTAAACCATTAATGAATCATTTTAATCGACGGAGCAGAGTCCCCATAATATTTATCAAGCCTTTGTTTCGTTTCTGTAATAGTTTTTTTGCGCAAAAAATCTAAATTCACTTGTCCCCATATTTGCGAAAATGCGTTCAAGTGTTCAAGTGTTTTTATTTAATGGCTCTCAAAAAAAAACTAACCGGCGGTACATACTGGATGAAAATTTAAATATAGTTCCCTCAAAAGAGTTGTGAACAAGGAGTTTACATGCAATTTGCAATAATTTTATTCCAAAATAGATTTTAACCAGACTTATCACTCCGCCCTAGTATAGTCAGCCACTAAGCACAACGTATAATTAGGTTGTAATATAAAGTATTGATTAAAACTAACAGTGGTACCTAGTGATGTAGCACACCGCGTGTAGGTCGCGACTCGCGCTCGCGAGTACAACAACCTCCAGTGACTAGAACATGGCTCATGCCCATTTTCCATTGTAATCATGATTAATCTAGAGCTAACGAGCGCGGCCGGCGAAAGTGCCGGCGGTGCCGGTCGCGCTCCCATTGCCGTCTGCACACTGAGTCACCGTCACCGCCACCACTCTTGATATATATGCCATTCTTTTATTGGAGGGCCTTGACATTCGCATTGAATTCCACGTTCTGTCAACTTCTGTCCTACTTGCAATCAGTTTTCGGACCGTGACGTGGGGCCTAAGAAGAGAGCATACGAGTGCGAAGCGTTATTTTCCCCTCGGTATCAACCTAAGGCAGGCTGGTGGGCCTTAAGGCTCGGCGCAAATGGGCCACCGACCACAGCCACCGGTGGCTGTCGCGCGCTACCGCCACATTTCGAGTGTCAGACGCGCGCGGCAGCCACCGGCCACGGCCACCGGTGGCTGTCGCGCGCTACCACCACATTTCGAGTGTCAGAAGCGCGCGACAGCCACCGGTGGCTGTGGTCGGTGGCCCATTTGCGCCGAGCCTAAGTCCGCTTTTGAACGGTTGTTTTATTACTTGTGCTTGATAGGATAGTTTATTAAAGTTGTCGACTCGGGCGTACCCTTAATTTCGTTTCCGTACAATAAAGCAGCGACTCGTCATCACACTAGCGCGTGCGCCGCCCGTGAGTAACCGCACTCACTTGACCTTTTAACACCTGCCTAATCCATACAAATATATTATTATGAACGCGAAAGTAAGAAAGAAAGAAAAAAACAGTTTTGATGACATTTGGAACGGGGTAATTTGGAACCCCAGCAAAGGACGCACGCTACTTTTTATTCCGCGACTTCTGCGTCCGCGATAACCGACACTTACTTATTCTCAGAAAAGAAAATCCTAATTCTCAGGCAACTCTGGCCCATGGATAAACTACCACTATATGTACAAAATATTTGAAAATATATACAACAGACAACTACAGGAGACGGACGACGCTCGACCCACCCTGCGATCAAAAGTCGTGTGTAAGAATCGTGTTGGCACTTTGGCAGACAGCGGCACGGCTGGCTAGGTGCACCGACGATGAGCGCGGCCTTTGAAGCCGGACCTTACCAAGTGACCCTAACCTATCCCCAACAAGGAAATGATTTACTACAAGGAAATGATAATTAGAATATAATTAGAATACCTCGAGACCTACAAGATAAGGCAGCAATAACAATCAATAATACTGAGTATTATAATGTCGATGTCAATTTCATATGATCACGTAGTACGTGAATGCAATGCTGAGTCAGTAACGGTGGGTATCGCAAAAATATAAACCTACTACTTAGCTTCATTAGCGATGACTAACTGAATGATGACGCACAATACGAAGAAAATGAAGTAAGAAAAGTTTTATGCTTGTTCTCATTAACACTAGCACTACAACCGACACCTATTTGTAATCTAAATAAATGCGCACTATTGGATTTACAACGCTCGGCTGGACGCCGACAGGTGACAATCCAACTTATTCAACAGTGCAATCATATTCAGGCATTACATCTAGGTGTCGCCAAGTGAAAAAGTGTTAGTGTAAATGGCCATTAGTGTGTGAGTGTGAGCAGTCAGTGAGCGATAGGGGCGATACTCAGATATCAAAGATAGGTGTCGCCGTCGCAGCACCGCGGCGCTGTTACCAAACAGATTAGCTGCGTGATAACACAAACGCAGCAGATAGCAATAACACTAATTGTATAACGTGTTTGTTACATTCATTGCTAAATGCGAACTGACAATATCATCTTACAGAGTATCACAACTCTGTCAATAATTTGTTAGTGCCCAATCCAATGAAACCAGTAAAAATCTGAGATGCTTCAGTAATAATTTGATTGTTGGGTTACCTACTTTACCTACTTTTACTGTGGTTCTAAGTGATGTACGAATAGAACGATCGATACAAGAACCAAGTCCGGTCTCCAGCAGGCACTACAAACAGAATTTTCCTTATTTCGGCGCATTGAACGATGCAACTAATTCAAGTGGCCTAGTAACTCTTCAAAACTTGATATACTCATTCTAAAAAATCAAAAAACTTTCCGTGATCCATTTTCAAGGCGTTATATTTATTCTTAAAATGACAGTCGTTATTATTAATTGAAAGAAATGGATGTATCCAGTATCTTCTGTGTATCTGTTTCTTCTTTATTCGACTTCTTAATATCAGCATGAGGAGAACACGTCTAGTGCGGTCCATTTTTGGAGATTGACCACACGACGAAATCGTGGCTCAATTGCCGTGTCGCTTGCTCGTCGTAGATTCCCAAACATGTTTTAACTGCAAACTGCAGTGAGTAGAGGCCGTAGTGTAACTACTCGTAACGCGCCGAGGAGGTCACGTCGTGTGCTGCCTGCTCACATGTACACTATGACCTAAACGGTCCATGCACCCAGTGCGGGAGCCTACACAAAGTTCACGAATGTTATCGATAACCACTGATCAGTCGCCGAATAGAGCCAAGTGCTGGCCGAAGTTCGGCAGACGAGTCTCAAGACTCACAAGTGCCAATGATTTTCTGTAGTTCATGGAATTTGACATACTAGTGCTTACTACACTCGTGAGCAAAAGTATGGAATCACTTACTTGGAATTGATTCCGCGCGATCTTGAGTACTTAATTACTAGTTAAGAATAATAAAAATAGTACCATTTTAAAGGTTTAACTGTTAACTTTAAATTGATACCAAACTCATTCAAATCACGCCATTATTTAAGAAGTTATCCCGGATTACGTGAAGAAGTAAGGAAAAAGATACGTTTCAATTGTTTGATACGTCACGAGTTGCACTCTATTGACCCCCTATAAAAGCACGCATTATCGGATTTTCTTTCACACGTTGACCGGTACACATCTCCGCTACTTTTGACCCTTGATCTTGGACGACAATGGATACTCTACACCTACAGAATCAGCACAAATTGTCGCCATATTGCAAAAAGGGCTCAGCCAGCGGGCTGTCGCTCGTCAGCTCCACATAAGCCAATCCTGTGTTTCGAAAGTTTATAAACGCTTTCGGGAGACTGGTGGCTTTATCCCGAGACCAAGATCTGGACGGCACCGGTGCACATCGGAGAGGGATGACCATATCATCGTGTCAACCTCTCTCCGAAATCGACATTTAACTGGTGTCGACGTTCAACAGGAGCTCCGAAATGTTCGTGGGGTAGCTGCCAGTGAGTGGACAGTTCGTCGAAGACTTAAGCAAGCTTATTTGACTCCAAAAAGGCCCGCCACAGGCCCGAAACTGACGGCAGGTCACCGACAAGCACGCCTTTAATTTGTTTGCTCCCATCTTGATTGGTAGGTTGAGCAATGGAAGGGAGTCCTGTTCTCCGACGAGTGCAGAATGTGTTTGCACGGCAGCGACCGAAGGGGTCGGGACTACAGCGGCCTGGGGAGCGATTTGCGCAGTGTTGTTTCGCTAAAACAGTGGCTTTATGTATGATGTGGGCCGGCATTTCGTTCGACGGTAAAACGGAGCTTGTTTTCGTGCCTGCCGGGGGACGAGGAGGCGGTCTAACTTCAGACCGCTACATTTCCGATATTCTGCTGGAACATGTCGTTCCTTATGCGGGATATATCGGTGATGACTTCCTCCTTATGCACGATAACGCTCGTTGTCACACTTCCCGCGCCACAACTGAATACCTCGAAGAAGTCGGTATCGCCACATTGGACTGGCCAGCGCTCAGCCAGGACTTGAATCCCATTGAGCACGTGTGGGATGAACTGAAGAGAAGGGTTCGTTCCAGAAATCCTGCTCCTTCAAGTGTGTATGAGCTGAAATCGGCTTTGATAGAGGAGTGGGAAGGTATCCCGCAAGAAACGATTCAGAAGCTGATTAGGTCAATGAAGAACCGTCTTCGATCAGTTATTAGGGCGAGGGGAGGGAACACAAAATATTGAAACTTAATTTAAAGCCAAATAAAATTTTTATTAATTAATTTTTGTTGTTTTCTTCATTAATTATTTTTCCATTATCCTTATGTTTTCCTAACTCCTTCACTCAATCCGGGATAGCTCCTTAAATACTGGTGTGATTTAAATAAATTTGGTATCAATTTAAAGTTAACAGTTAAACCTTTAAAATGGTACCATTTTTATTATTCTTAACTAGTTATTAAGTACTCAAGATCGCGCGGAATCAATTCCAAGTAAGTGATTCCATACTTTTGCTCACGAGTGTAGTCTAAACTAATAGAGGTAAAATAGTTATTTTGTTAGTAACAGCAACAGGTAATCTCTTAAAGTACCTACTTAATGATTAATGATACGATTTAAAAACAATCTTAAACTGTTAACAAAAAGTTACGTTATTGCCGAGTGCCATAGGAATATGTTTTTCAGTAAAACAAAATAAATATAATTTGATCGTACGGTATTATTATGGAAGATAGTATAAAATAAAGAAATACCTACACAAGAAAAATGCATCAATTCTGGGCTCGCGGAGCGCTAAGATTGTATTGTACCTATATGTATAATTATGGATTCGTTTAACTTGATGAGGAGTAGGTAGGTACGTGATTTGTTAGTTGTGTGTGATAAAATGTCAACATTCTGCGTGTTAAAAAGTGTAGGTAAACATTAAGTCGTTTATCGTTAATAATTAAATGGGAAATTAATATTTATGTGGTACCTAATTATTTTTAGAATAATAAAGATTGTTATCGGTACTCCACTCCATACAGTAAGTATGGAGTATGATGACAAATAATTATAAAGTGATAAATTATTTTATTCATTAGACAAATAAGCTGTCGATGTGAAGATCTTTGTTGTGTATGGAAGGTAGGGTTGCCAACTCTTTGTCGGTCAAATATAGTAGTTCTAAAATTTTTACCCATAAAAATATAGTAGGTAAGGAAAATATTTAAAAAAATATAGGTAGTAAGTTTCAAAATAAGTACTTTATTTAAAAAAAAATAGAAAATCGAAATTGACAATCTGTTAAACTCAAACTGTCTATTGAACGTAACTGTCAACTTGACATTCCAGAATCGTTAAGAAATAAATAATTACGTTTCGTTTTACGCTTAGACATTTTGAAACGAATATTATTGCTTTATGAGTTAATGCCTTCAAAATATAGTAGTTTCACCTACTATATCTTTTTCCAAAAATATTGTAGTTTCGCCTACTATATCTTTTTTCCAAAAATATAGTAGGCGGGGGCTCTAATATAGTAGGATACTATATTATATGTATAGTAGGGTTGGCAACCCTAATGGAAGGTGACAAGGTGACACATCAACACACATGTTTCTCGGTACCTAACTACCTATAAGTACTATAGGAGCACATGACAGTCGATGTGTTTGTTGTAAACAGCAGATTTATGACCGGCCGGCAGAGTACTTACCTAGCTTTATGAAGTAATTACCTCGGCAGATTAGGAGCCGATCCCGTTCGTTAGGATCGCGCCACATTTCCTATAGGCCTAGCACGAACCTGAAACTCGCGCCTGTTTTCACTAACTCTTCCACGACAACATGTACATGACCCAGACACAACGAAGTAAGCGGGACGTAAAGAACCGAAATGTTCCTAAGTACAGAAAATCACAAGTAGAATCTTATTAGAATAACAATTTATTGCAGTGTATAGTGGCGGGCGCAGGATTCATTTTCCGGTGTAGGTATCTAAATCCGGAATATTTCCTGTTCATTTAAATAAACATAAATGGCCAGGTGGTCCGTAGGTAATGATGCGCAACAATCATTCTGTAGGACATAATATTTTTTGTGATAATGTTCAGAGGCGATAAATGATTTTTCATGTACACGTTGTCATCGTTATCACACTCTGGGACGAGAAACGTATGAGTACAAATGGGGAGGTGGAACCAAACTGGGATATAAAAGATTGCTTTGTCAGGAGCTAGGTAATTGTATTAAAGTGGACAACGAAAACATGATAATAAAAGATCGTTCGCAAAACGCGGCGTGGACACTTTCGCTTTCGCCGAGTTCATCCGCTGACGAGCAACGACCGAGTTTCTTATTGTCAATTTGTCATCAATGTGGAATTGTGGACTGATATTATTCGCACTCAATTTTACGCGAAACTACCTAGTTCAGACTGAAATCGAAAAGTAAATCGATATTATACTAACGATGTTGCTCGTACTATTATTACGGAGACGCAAACGCGACGACGTCGACTTATCCATTCTACCATCGATCGATCGTTGATCGACAATCGATCGATTGGTCTAGTAGAAACTATCGATCGACGTCGACCAATCCATTCTACCATCGATCGATGGCATCTATCGGCTATCGATCGATTGGTGTGGTAGAAACTATCGATCGACGTCGACTAATCATTCTACCATCGATCGACGCGCGACGGGCGGGTCGCTCGATTGGTGTGGTAACACCCTAACAATAGGGGATCGGACAGTAATCAGATTAAAATCTAAAATGTACTTAGATAAAATAAATAAACTGTTTTACGATTATTTATCGAATAATAATTTAATATAATTCATTTAAATGTTTTTAAATGAAAAAATAAAATGTTGTTATTTACAATATTTTTAATCTGTACAGAAACAGTGCGTCACGTCAATTGTGGGCAATCATTGACTGCACGAGCACTAACTTAATTCACTCAGTTATTTGATATTTCCATAATTTTGTTGAAATTCTAAAAGTTGCTAAAAAATTACTGATAAATTAGGATACGGTGATCAATTTAAAAACTGTCACGTGGTGTTTCTCTAGTTTTTCATAATGGAAATTTTGTTATGACCGCAAATAACGTCATGTGGCGTTTTGGCGGGATTTTTAAACAAACAATATTAAAACATGATTTTGAGTACATAAAAGGCTATAAATAAATAAAATTTTATTTTTCATGAGAATAAGTATCCATAAAGATTAATTTAAAACACTTTTTGAAAATTTAGCCGATCCCCTATTATGATTATGACAAGGTAGGTAGGTATGTAGGTATACCTATATCCTTTTATTGAACAAATCAACATCGTTTATTTATTTGATAAATAATTATTTTTCGTATTATAGGTACCTATAGCTATATATATTTTCTTCCTCACCTAATAAATTTCGCATTGATTTACTTAAAATGATCGAAAAACCAGAAGATTAAGCGTTTTTTTTTCGTTTTTTTTATATAAGTATAATTATGTTTAAAAAATTGTAGTATTTTAAGAATAAGTTTTATTAACTTGTAAGATTTATTAGTAATGTTGTACTCGTGCTCTTCCAAATTTCCATTAGAATTTCTAACATGCGGATAACGTAGTTAGTTACGCATTGATAATCTAGATTATAAGCTACTTTTAATCATGTATAGAGTGTAACTGTTGGTTTTCCTTAATAAATAAAATAAAAATAAAATAGCTATGCGCTCCTACATACAGAGACGGACGGCGTAACCCATCATAGTGGTGGCATGGACTCATTGGGGAGTTGCTTTATCAACAATGTAGGCAACTGTGTGTTTCCAATTTCCGATCATGAGGTCAGACATCATAAGTTAATAACTTCTAAATTTAGCGCTTGCCTAACGCTAAACAGTAACGTTAGCGAATTCCCAGCAAATGCGTTATCACACTGATAAGAATTTATATTCAGGTCAATATCTCGTGATAGTACAGTCATGTGTACCTTGCTCTTAAAGGCCAACTAGGTACTTACCACTTACGTTAATATGTAATATGCTAAGCGCCATTATTTCAATATGTGTATGACTGATGACATAATAAATTAAGCTCCAAAAAAAATGCCTTGTGGGAATCCGCCTCACCGACATAGGTACTGTGGTGGAGTGTGTACGTGCCCTACTGCTACAGTGTACTTGTAGCCTCGTCAACTGAGTGATAAGTGCCGCTCCTATATTATTACAAGTATGTTGATTGTAACGCTGAGATAGTAAGTATTTAGCTGAATATTTTAACCACTTCACTACCTACTTACCAGTTTTTATTGGAAAAATGATTCAGGAAATTGTTGATAAAGGCTTTACCTTAATAAATAATAAACCACACCTACCTATTATAAGAAATCTCAAATAGGTACTTTGAATTTCCAGAAATTCATTAAAGAGCATTAAATACCAGCCTATTGTTGCCCCACTGCAGGGCAAAAGCTTCTTGTCATAGAGAACAAATGAGCATCATTCAATACGCCTGCTCAAGGCAGATTGGTAATTCCAAATTTGCATTCATTATATGTTCAGGTTTCCTCATGACGTTTTCCTTCACCAGTATCAGTGATGTTAAAAATAAACTTTGAAAGTATCCACGTAATTATACATTGGTAATGCAAGGTGCTGTCTGAATACTCAAGATCTTATTTAAATAAAATAGAGAATGTAACTCACCCTTTATGAGTGGTTCTGAGACGATGTTCACATCTTCCTGTGGGATCATGTCCATGAGGCGCGCGATGTCAGTAGCCAGCATGTGGTCCACCACCTCCAGCAGCTTGGGCTTCAGCGGGTGGAACTTTGTGAAGTCATGGTTAGCCAGCGTCTCCTGCATCTTCTTAATGTCAGGGAAGTCACCAGGAGATATCTGCTGCTCCCGCTGTATGCGGTCATACACTTGACCTAAATTCTTTATCAAGTCTTTCTTTTTACCATCCTTACCAAACATTGAAGGCATCTCTTTCCTTAACTCACTGACAATGTATGCATGAACTTTGGCAAGCCGAGCCCTCTTGATCAAATCGTTCAGTTTGCGCAAGGCAGCATTTCGGGGAAGGGATTGCATATCTCTGAAGAGGTCTTGCTCTTCATCCTCAAACAATCTTCTGTTGACATCGTAGCGAAGGGGCTGGTCCCAGAAAGATCCTATATACACACGGGCAACCTCAGGCGTCTGCAGAACTTTACCTAATGACCACATCAGTGCACCATACACGCGCATCAGCTGTTGGTGATCAATCATGTCGGCCTTGTTTAATACAATACGAATTTTGTCATCGTGACCCCTGAGAGCCTCAATACTGCGCCTGAACTCATCTGATATATCAAGTTTGTGTGCGTCAAACAGCAGTATAATGCGGTCGACGCGCTCGGCGAACCACTCCAGCACGCCAGTGAAGTCGTAGCCGCGGTCCACACGCTGCTTCTCCCCCGACAGGATGCCGGGCGTGTCCACGATGGAGATGCCCTTGAGCACGGGCGAGCTTACCGTGGAGCACTGGAAGCGGTTAAGGAATGCGTTGCCGAACTTGCTGAGCGGCCGGAACTGTTTCTTAGGGTCCACGACGAGCGCATTGCCGGGGATCACGCCCTCCTTTTCGTCGTACATGACGGCGATGAATCTGTCGGTGGTAGGTTCCGGACCTATCCTGATTCCCGGGAAATCCCGCTCAAGCAGGTATTTGATGAATGTAGTTTTACCGGTGGAATACTGTCCCACGAGCAGGATCATGGGCTTCGCATCGAAGTCCGGCTCCTCGAGCTGCGGCGAATGGAAGTCATGGAACTGGTAGTGCAGCTCCAGGGGTAAAAGTTTCGTTCTATAAATCCTTTTGAGACCTTCCACGACATTTTCAATACTTTCGGTTTTTTCACCTTCTTTCTTCAGCCAACTAAACATTGTGTATGTAAATGGTTTCGCTTTGTAATTACAATAAATAGGACGGCACTGGCACTAGTTCATCCACTGCAACACTTCAAAATATTTTTACATGTAACAACAAATACGATAACTGGTTATGCCCACCACGATCCACGATCATCCTCCCCCACGAAATGAAATGTCAAGTGACGTTGACGTGAGCGATGACGTGACCAAGGCACTGGACCAATGACGAAAGTCCTGAGACTTTAAACCATTGACATGTACTTATAGTCGGTACACTAACGATAATTTGCTGCCGCTTTCATTTATCACACAAAATGGCCGCCGAATGGTAACCGTTTCATACAATAAAAACGTGAAATCAGGTAACTCGGTAACTGCGATTCAAAATGGTGGATATGATCCATTCCGACAGGTGCATGGCCTTGGCGGCATGTTCAGCAAGCTGAACCGTGTAGGTGTATAAAGAGCGCTCTAGATCAACCCAATTTATGTGTTACCACAGCTCTAAGGACGAACCTGATTTATTTCCATCTAAAGGTGGGTACTGACCGGCGTTACGGGGCGTAATGTAACGTGTTACACCGCGAGCATTCGTGCAGTCAGTACGTCGTGTTACGGGGAAACCAGCGAGCAACGAGCCGCTCGTTGCTCGCTTGGAGTGCTCCACCCGGCTGTCGGTTTTTTAGCGAATCCTTTGAGTAGTGATGTGCCGATTCGATTATATTAATAATCGATTAATCGATTGTGCTAATAATCGTAATCGATCAATAATCGATTATTAATCGATTATCAAGCGATTATTGACACTTATTCTAACAAAAAATATGACTTCTTAGGGTATACTCTTCTAAAAAATATATATTATAATATATAAATTATTGCCATGTTTTATTCAACATGGCGTCTCGTTTGCTTGCATAATTCATTCGTTCTGAAATTATGTCTCATCAAATTAATGTTTAAGTAGAAAAAAAATTAAAAATGTGTGTGTTCTTGAAGTGTAAACATAAACTATTATTCTATTGTACAGACGCCAGCAGATCAACCTATCCGAATCTGTCAAATTTTACCAATCGAATATTAACCTTCCAGTATTGTGATAAGGTTGAAAATCTATTAAAGAAATTTGACAGATTGAGGTAGGTTGATGTGCTGGCGTCTGTACATATTTTTGAATAAACATAATAAGGTACCACGATTTCATCGTTGCAAAAATCTTTTATTCGTGTTTCTGAAACCCTCAAAATGATCGCTTGTTGATTGGCGTAAAAGACCAAAAGCCATGTCATAAAAATATTAATAAAATAAAACGTTCTTGAAGTGTTCAAAATAAACTATTATTCTATTGTATGTACATATTTTTGAGTAAACTTAATTAAGTTCCACGATTTCATCGTTGCAAAAATCTTTTATTCGTGTTTCTGAACCCTCAAAATAAAAAAACAACAAATAAAACATAAACAAACAAAACAATTCTAGGTTATGTAAATGTCATCTCTACAACCTGTCATGACTGTCATAACTCTTAGGACAAACGTCAAACATTTTTTATTTTTATCTTGTGCAAAAAACTGTTACTTTATTCTATTCAGGGGTAATTTTCCCAGCTTTGGTAAAATGTACATGTTATGGCCGGAGCGCCATATAGAAATGAAACGTTTCCTTTTAGAAATAGTAAAAGTTGCTAGTGTAATAAATAATAATAAATAAATGCTTTTTGTCACAATCGATCATGATCGATTATGTGAATTATAATCGATTGGCAACGATTATTCTCATAATCGATTAATCGATTATTGATAATCGATTCCGCACATCACTACCTTTGAGTGTTACGCGGTTCCAGTGATGCCAACTTAGCAACTTTATAGCTAGATCTAGCTATTATTTGGTGACAGACAGCTACAATTTAATAAAACTTGTAGCTAAACTTTTTAGCTACTTTTTCTAGCAACTTTTCATTTCATCCTAAGACGCGAGTCTATTGAAATTAGTCGAGTAGTGTGCCGAGTCGAAAGAAAAAAACATCTATGGTCATAGATGCTACGGTAAGTACAGGTTGACAGTGCTGACACTGGCCGGGAATTCCCTGATTCCTTTGCGACAGAATACTTAGTAAACCAAAATAATACGCGCTATTCGTATTCTACCTTGTGTTGTTTTGTTTTATCCATATAAAACTAATAGAAAAAACTAAACTAATAGTCTCCATTAGAGACTCCCTCAGGAAAGGTGGTAAATCTGCTATAACTGTGTTTTGCCTAAAGATGTACTGCATAAAATGGGCACTGTTGAAAAATATTCGAAATCAATGAAAGATACTGAACCCCAGCCATCGACATCTTCCTCTTTAATTGATTTTTTTTTATTCAATTGCGTACACTAGACTTAATTTAACTTCTTGTTGGAATTAATGAAAATAAAAATGATTATCAGAAATTGTCATTTTATTGTAACCTACATAAATATTGTAACATAGCAACTTCTAGCAACATTTTAGGGTAAAAAAAACTGGAAATCTAGCAACATTTTGAAAATGTCTAGCTACTGGGTAAAGCTAGCAGTTGGCAACACTGCGCGGTTCGGTCAGTACGCTCTTGCAAGTCGTCCCGAGCGCACGCGCGTCGCGAGTAATCACACGTCGTTCCTCTCGTAATAAGGAGTGGCACAAAAAAAAAACTCTGAATTTTATAGACAAATACAGAGAAGAGGAAGTGTTGTGGAACCCAGTAACGTTTTTTCTTCTTCTTAATTTGGTTGAAACAATAATTAAGTAGAATCAAAGATACCAACGCGTCCTCGCTGTCGGCCATCTTGAGTGAACTAACGGCGAAAGCGGAGCACAGAGTTTTGACGAGCATGTTACGCCGATTTTAAAACACAGCGTAACATCACATTAAAAAGATAACCAGTAGTTGCACTCGGCCGTAACCTTGAATTAAGTACCTACGATTTCGTGCTACATACTCACGCGTTAGGGCTGCCCGCACATAGGTAGTATTTTAATTTCATCAACCTATTGAGTTTCTTTGTAGTTATGTGAATAAAAATATATATTTTTTTAGTTAAAAACAATAATTCGTTGTGATTGAAATAGTGTTCAATAAAAATACATGTTGCGTTGTACTTATAATTCAAAGATTTAATAAAAAAAAATCGCCGAAGGAAACCAAACTCCAATCCTTACAAACTCCAACATCTACTTACTCAACCAAAATGAAAGAAACATATAACGAGTAATTATAAAATCTGTTTGCATCTCAGCTTATTAACGTTCACATTACTACCTATAGCTACAGCTAGGAGCACTTTGGTCACCCATCCAATGTCGCACTGCTGCAAACGTTGTTTAATATCAACCATCTCATCGCGTGTGCCGTATCTACAGCAATGAAAATCTTACTAAGTAGGCAGGTATCATTACCAGGTAGTAGGTTACCATTAAGGTATTACTCTCATAATCATTTCATAATGATATTTCGTCTATGGTAAATACCTAACTATTTAAGTAACTAAGTACCTACAGATAGCCGAAACTAGGAAACTACCTAGGTACCAGTTCTACGGGAACGGCGTAGTTAGGTCATTCGTATCACTTTTTACACTCTATCCACAATTGAACGAAATGTGTTGGTATATAGGTAAGTATTAAAAAAATAAACAAATTACGTAATAGTATGTAGGTAAGTGTTTAATTGTTTTTAAAGTCTTACCTTTCGTATTTAAAAAAATGTTATCTCTGGGTGCGTTATCGAAGAATTCAAGCAACCAAACACTGCACAATATAGTTTATAATTTCTCCTTGCCATATTGAGAAATCGCACGCTCACTGCTTACAAAAATATTACACCATCCATTCGTCACTACGGCGCGGCGGCGCAGTCAAAACTGTTTGTGTACCGAGAGTGTACCGAACTCGACGCGCGTAGGTATGACTCGCGTTGCGACCGTTTCTATGAAGATCACCTACTGTAGTATTTTTATACTGTGGTAACATGCTCGATGCGTACAATACACGCTTGATGTGAATGTTACATTACACCCAGTGTTTCCACAATGAGGGGAAGTTCCCCATTTGAGGGGAAATTAGGGTCCATAGGGGGAGGAAAAGGGGAAGACATTTAAAGGGGAATTCATGGGTAAAACCTAGCTTAAAATATTGCGGTAGAGCGCCAAGGACTTGAAATAAAGTCAAAGAATGACGTCATGAAACAATAAAATTAGAGATGTACCTAATTTCTTATGGCTCTAATTGAGTTATGTATTTGTTTCTTTGATACTTATAATATAAATTGTTTTTTCTTATTATGGATACTGTGAAATAAAACAAATATGGAAATATTTAATCAGTTTTTATTTACCTATATCCGTAAAATCTAAATATATATACTAACTCAAAGGTGACTGACTGACATAGTGATCTAACAACGCACAGCCCAAACCACCGGATGGATCGGGCTGAAATTTGGCATGCAGGTAGATGTTATGACGTAGGCATTTATTTATTTATTTTATTATTATTAAACATTAATTCTACCCCCAAGGGGATAAAATAGGGGATGGAGGAATCAGAGTCTCCTTGCAGATTATAACGATTCCATGGATACTGTAGGCTATTGAAAAAATTGCTTATAGAAAGCTACTATGACGTAGGCATCCCCTTTTTTTTTTTAGTTACTACACTAGTGAAACATAAGTGGCCGATAATTTAAAAAAAAAATTGTGCTTATAGCCAATTTCAAAATGGTATGATTCATTATTGTACCTAATGTAAATAGTGAATTATTGCTATTCGTTTTCAAAGGAGTGAAATTTAGTAAAACCATAAAGTTTGCAATATTGTAACAAATATGAACATAGATGAACCTGACCATCTGGGTATAAATAAAATGATTAGTAGATGTTAGTACTGAATAGGAAAGCTTGGTTAGCCTGTTGTGGGACTTGTGGGTTTGAAAATGTGGTGTGACCGTGATTTTTTTTTATTGGGGCTGTCCTAAGGAAAATTATTACGCGAAGCCGATCCTTGGAAGACTTACGAAGCTGTGTCCGGTCAACCACATCGAAAATAAGCAATCGACGTGATAAGCCACTTCTTAGGAGAGCATTTATTCTAAGATGTAAGGTCTGAATCAGAATGGGTGGCAGACAATTTGAACATTTATTGTAATTTACAACGAATACAGTGTTAACATCACGCCTGTAATTCCTGAAGTGTTAGGCAGAGGTGTACCCATTAGTACACCCACATTTCGCCAGTTATAACACTTTGCCCTATAACACTGCCCAACCTCATGCTCAGCAGTCAAAAACAGTGTTGTTAATATCAAATGATGCTTTTTATTAAACCCCAATGACAATGATTTACTTAATGACAATGATTTAATGTAAATAAATATTCCAATATCTCAAACTTTGTTGTTTAACCAAATTTCACTCCTTTTGAAGACGAATAGCAATTATTCACTATTTACATTAGGTACAATAAGAAATCATACCATTTTGGAATCGGCTATAAGCACATGATCTTACAAAATTATTGGCCACTTGTGTTTCGATACATTTTTTTTAAACTACGGACACAAAAAAAAAAAATTTCACGAATTTTTTCAAAAGAACATAATTCAAATTGTTTTTTTTTAAAAACCGCGTAATAGCAGTCCTTCTTTTGATTACTTATCTATCAGCTTAGTTAACGTAAATTACTTTAACAATAAAAAACCGATGGAATTCATTAATTCGTGGTCGTGGTGTACAAGAATGTAAAATAATGGTACTGATACACATGCTAAACTAGCATGCTAAAACACGAGAGCATGCTACTTTTAAGCAAATGCTACTTAGTAGCATGTGTATCGAAACCATTTGCTAATAATAAGCAAATAAAGGTCATTCGATTATTTTTTTGTCCAAGACTTTGTTAGAACTGAGAGCGAGAAAGCATGCTTATTCAGTAGCATGCTTATTGCTAGCAAATGTAAACTATTCATAAGCATGCTCGAATGAAGCATGCTCATAAGCATGCTAGTTTAAAGCATGTGTAAACGAACCATAAGGTAACAAAAAACTTCGAATATTATTAAATAACTCATATCTTTGGTACTACTTGTTTTTTGTCTTGTACTTGTCATTAGTTCTACCATGACCCATTTCAAGACTATCCATTCTTTACCGGGCACCCTGTATGTAGGTACCTATAGCATAATATTGGGTTAGTTCTAGGGATTTGATATGAGATTCATTATGGGTGACAAAAAATCTCTTAAGAGGGCTCTCTATTCCCTCTATTATTACTATATTCTATGGTCTCCTCTGTGACTGTGAATCAATCTGTGATTGTATGGCTCAATAAAGGAGCGTAGGCTAGGAGTAATCAGTTATCGGTTAGTTCTGATAAAGTTTCATAGACGGCAGCACTTTCTTCGTGGACGTTCTTTATGGTCGACTTGCCTCTCTATACCTTTTTTAGTGAGTCTGTGGTAATAGTGTTCTCCTTCTCAGAACACGAGAGACGAACACTGTTCTGTGTTGTTTATAAAAAAGTACTCTGTGTGTGTTGTATGGTTTTCACAACCTAAACACGTCTGTAGTAAAGAACTGTAAAAATAATGACGACATTTCACGACGAAATAGAAATTGAAGACTTCGAATATGAGGAAGATGAGGATATGTATTATTATCCCTGTCCGTGCGGCGATAGGTTTCAAATAAGTAAGGTTAGAATTTTATAATCTTATTGATTTCATTCTTGTAAAATTTGTTTTGGGCACTACTCTAGGGCAGCTGGTTACGCATAGGAAACTATGTAGATGTACCGACATGCACATTTTGTCTATCAATTTTAGTCCTATCACTAAAATTGTAGAATGGTTAATTTTGATGAACACAAAATTTTTTCAGGAAGAGTTACTGGATGGTGAGGAACTAGCTACTTGTCCAAGCTGCTCACTGGTAGTCAGAGTTATATATGATTTGGTAAGCGTTTTATATCTTGGAATGGAATTAACATATTTTAACTCAATCATCATTTGAGGCAATATCAGATTATATTTTGTAAAAACCTATATTCACAAATTTCAATATACTAACACAATTCTCATAAAAAGTCTATCCTACAAAACCCTCAGTGCGCTGGTGGTTGATCTTCAAATCATCCAATCAATATGATACTGAAAGTTGGTTGTGTGTTGCATACCTAATCCTGTTGAAAGTTTTTGGCTTCTATTTTACACATTTATGAATTTTGTTTCCAGGAAAAGCTAAAAGCAGAAAATGAGGAAAAACACAAGCCAGAAAATAGCAGAGAAGCTGTGAGAGCATAAACCAGTGCTAGACATTGAAGTGGTAAGCAAGCCGCTGGAGCATTAGCAAATTACCCCGATTGCAGAGACTCGGGCCAAGGAACAGATCTGTGATGTTTTGTAGGGATATAATACAGTTTCTGAGCTATGGACAATTGTTTTATTAGCCAAAATTCTTTAATTTACTCATGTTGTCTTTGAAACATAACATAAGCAAATTAACGAATTGAGGAATGGCTATTCTTTCCAAAAAATATAGTTTTTTAAAAGACTGATTTCTCAAAAATGAATAATTTAATTAATTATGATTTGGTACATGGGTTGAGAGATGCCATCAATACAGTTTTTAATAAGTAATCATTTGTCAACTTATGGCATTTTATGAAAACAAATACTATTAGCCAGTACCGAGATGTAAATGAAACAGCATAAAGTGGCAAGTGATCTATTTTACACTCCTTAAAAATATGATAAACACATTGTCTTACATTTATGATAATAGTGTATAATTTGTTCTCTAAAATAATAATCGTATTTAAATAAATAAGTCACATTGATAGTACAATCAACTAAAACAAGAACTTGACTAGCTAGTATGAAACTGTTCCTATGCTCCACACACCTAGGAGGCTTGAGCTAACTCTGTGCAATATTGTCTTAACACACCCGATCATTGGCAGTCCAAACTCATTGAGCCGACTCTGGTAATAATATGAGATCACAACAAGTGCTAAACTATGAGAAAGTTTCCATTTTGGCCAACTTGATGTTTGTTCAAACTGCAAATAAATGGGGTGTAATAATCAACAAGATCATAATACATAATCCACTAAACACTTGATTGTCGCTTAACGATAAGTTGCAATAATCCATTATTATCCTATAAGTACATTGTGTGAAAGTACATAGACTGTGATAATGTTGGGTATTGATAATATTACTAACAACATAATATGTTAATGTCTCAACACCATGCTGCCATTGTTCTCAGGACATTATTACAAACGGGAAATATATACATTAGCTTATTAGATTAATTTATCTGCAGTAATATTAATAATGAATGAATCATGATATCCTGGGAACACGCGGGGTTCGCGTGGCATTCAACATAAACTTCGTTTATTCCACAATATAATTGAACACAGAAGCTGCGAGCACATTGGAGGGTTAATAACGTCGCGCTAAAAAATTAGACTAACATTGTGCCTATACAATTCAAAATATAATTTGAAATTGATGTAAATGGTCTTGGAAAACTACACAGGCGTAACACATTAAATAATACTGGAATGAATAGAACACAAGCATACGAATGTAAGCTTGGTGGAAAAATATCAAAACTGAGTAATAGACTACAAAAATAAATTATTCAGGTCCTACTTACGTTAAGGATAAATATTTGTCATAGTTAAATATATGCTCAATGCGTTACATGCAAAAATATACTTATGTGCTTATAGGCTCACTACATTAGATCAAACAAAGAGAAAACACTTGACTTTAGTAATGCAATGTAGTGATTTGAAACAGTAATAAGTAACGCTCCAAGCATACTTCTGTCATAGAGGTCAGAGAGTCTAAAGGGCAATTTCAATTTGGTCAAAAAGCGCAGTTTATATTTTACATATACATAATAAACTAAAGCTTTGTAATAATCATATCACACGTATCGAGTCTTCTCCCACTGAGAGCCAGCGTCGCGATCACCTTCAACGTCCTACATAATACGCAAGTATTATTTACACCTTTCCGATTAGTACCTTGCTGTTTGAAAAGCTATGAAATGTTGACAAATAAAATAAAAAATACGAGACTCAATTAAAATTGTTTGGAAATATTTGACTGATCTATTTTAGGATTCTTACATAGTGAGTTCCAGCATGTATGGCAAAGCATGTTTCTATACTACAACATAATAGGAACATACAATTTAACGCATTCATAAAAAAAGGGAGTTCAACTTTATTTTATGAGTAACGGAGTCGTTTTATTGTTTAAAATTGGGGTAACGTGGGCCTCGGTAAAAGATTTAGTTTAAATGACGAAACGAAACACAACGCGTGGCTCCTGCGCCGGCGCCGACAGCGCGGCCAGCGCGCGGACCACTACGCGCCACTATGCGGGGCGCGGGGGCGCGGGCGCGGGCGCGGGGGGCGCGGGCGCTAGGGGCGCGGGCGGCGCCAGGGGCGCGGGGGGCGGGTGGATGTTGAAGTGGCGCACGGCGGCCTCGAGCGCCACGTTGTTGCCGCTGAAGTACGCCGACACCGCGTTGTGGAACAGCAGCAGCTGCTTGTTCATCACCTTCACCTGATACCGAGACAGATTTAAGTTACCTTTTGTTGGTATAGCTGTTAATCGACGAAACACATTTAGTTAGCGTGAGTATGGCGTCGGAGCATGAAGCAGTGGTAGCGACCCTGTTCTCGTGCAGCAGCTTGAGCTTGACGGCGGAGTCGTCGCGCAGGCGCTCGTAGTGGCGCCGGTGGCGCTCGATGCTGGCGAGCAGCAGCTCGGGCGGGTTGCCGCCGCTGGCCTCGAGCTCGCTGCGGTACGCGTCGTACTCCACCCTGCACACGAGCCTCGTTTCAGATGCCATTCACTTCTACCGTTTTTAAATTTTATTTTGTGTATGACTAAATACTAATTTACAATAAAGTGGCAACATCAATAGTCGTCAATAGTGTAGGTACAAAAATATGTTAGTAAATACTAGCTGACCCGCCGCGACTTCGTTCGCGTGGTATCCTACACTACCAGTACCCCTACCCTACCCCTGCCTCACCCTACCCTACCCCTACCCTACCGCTATCCCCTTGAGACCGACTTCATATTAAGAGGGCTGTTTTTAGGGACTTCGTTCGCGTGGTATCCCCCCACCTCTACACTACCGATATCCTACCCAAACCCTACACTACCCCTACCCTACCCTACCAATACCTACCCTACTGTACCCTACCCTACCCCTACAAATACCTCTACCCAACCCTACTCCTACCCTTGAGACCGACTTCCCGACTTCATGTTAAAAGGGCGGTTTTTAGTTAGGGACTTCGTTCGCGTGGTATCCTGCCCCTACCCCATATTTTCTCACCGTTGAAACCTTCCCTAGACCTCCACGAACATTTCAAAATCTGCTAAATCGGCCAAGCCGTTCTCGAGTTTTAGCGAGACTAACAAACAGCAATTGATTGATATATTTATATTTAAAAAAAATCACATCACAACAAATAAAAAAATAAAAAATTAAGCAGCAATTCATACATCAATTAAATTAGATTAGTAGAATAACATCTTTTAATAATATTGTAAAAAAAATCACATCACGTTAAATAAAAAATATCTATTTGGATTAGTAGAATAACATCTTTTAATAATAATAGGTACTTTTTTAATAATACTTTTTTCCGTGTTATGGTTGCGTTCAGAATTTTGACAGATATGATTGAATTTGAACTTTGTGCAGCGGTAATAAATTGCAAATTGACTCTTTGAAGTTAGGAACACACCTATATGAACTTTATTTAATAGCAATAAAGTTCAAATTGACTCTACATTTTATTTAGAAAACTTTTATATGGGAACAAGAAAAGGGCTGTTTTTAGGGTTTTCCCGGCAATTATTCGAATTTCTCTCACCTTTTAAACATTCCCTAGACCTCCACGAACATTTCAAAAATCAAAATCAGCTAAATCGGCCCAGCCGTTCTCGAGTTTTAGCGAGACTAACAAACAGCAATTGATTTTTATATATGTATATAAGTAGTAGATAGTAGATAGCAGCAGGCTGTAGTCGTGGGCGTACCTGGCGGCCTCGTACTGCCGGATGGTGAGCAGCGTGTCCTCGATGGTCTTGTTGGTGAGCGTGTTGAGCGAGTTGTTGAAGAAGTGCAGCGCCGCCAGCAGCGTGTCGCCGTTGCGCGTCAGCGTGCGCTGCGTGTCCGCGTTGTACAGGAATCTGGTTACACATTCATTATCGCATTATCGTTTGATGGTTTAACATGCATTATAAAATATTTGAGAGGATTGACGCTGATAGCTGAAATACAGGCTCCTGCACCCTTTTATTTGTACCCAAATCATGGGTGTACACAAAATAACTAGTCCGCCATCTTGGCTGGTTCGCCATATTGGATTTAGAATAACCGAATAACGTCACTTAACTCACCATGCATTGTCATCCATCCAAACTACTACTAATGTACCTACATGCAAAATTTCAGCTCAATCAGTTAAGGATAACTGCTTAAAAAAACAGTTGCAAAATTTGACCCGAATAAACGCAGAAACATACATGCATACATTGCAAGTTAAGAGAAAAGCTTGT
This sequence comes from Hoplodrina blanda, assembly GCA_949316365.1. Lineage (NCBI taxonomy): Eukaryota > Metazoa > Arthropoda > Insecta > Lepidoptera > Noctuidae > Hoplodrina > Hoplodrina blanda. The sequence goes on along the minus strand of OX438567.1, from coordinate 13,744,920 downwards.
AAAAACTTGGTCTTTATAAATTGTTTTCAAGATTGAGTTCTCTCGTTCTATTGAATGTGGAGTGCGGGCAATACTGACTGGTTCTGCAGCTCGGGCGACTTCTGCGCGAGCTCGGCGAAGGCCTCGCCCAGCGCGCGCTGCGTGGCCGCGGCGGCGCCCAGCTGCGCCGTGAGCGCGCCCGACAGGCGCAGCACGCCCGCGTACTTGCGCTGCGTCTCGCGGAGCATCTCGATCTGCGCCTCCAGCTCTGCGGCCGTACATTCGCACATTCATTTTCAGGATTTGAAATGTGAGCGCCGATTTTACTCTAAGTCTAATGGAAAAACACTACACTAAATAGTTATTTTTTACAATTAAACAAAAATATTTTGGGGAAGTTTAAAGAACTAGTCTAGCAAAAAAAAAAAAAATGTTGTCTGTTTGTAATGTACTGTATGTAATAACAGCTTTTTGGACACTAATACCTATTATAAAAAGGAAAGATTTGTATTTTTGTATGTTTGCAACGAAATAACTCAAAAACTACAGGACTGATTTCAAAAATTCTTTTACCATTAGAATGCTACATCATCCCTAACATTAGTAGATTATTAACCAAGGGGATAAAGCAGTGTCTTCTGTGGCGGGTGACGATTTAAATCGCGAGCGTAACTATTTTTACACGACTGCCCCAAGAAAAGGAGTGATAGGGGCGTCGCTCACACGATTCAGAGTCGAGGTGCAGTTGAGGCGCGGGCGCATAAGAGGCACGCCGCAACAAGGTTTTCTTTACAAATGAATGGTAGTGCGCTCACATACAAGAGTCGCGGCGAGGGCGAGGTGAAGGCGGGGCGGAAGCGAGGTGCAGGCGGGGCGGAGGCGAGGTGCAGGCGGGTCGGAGGCGAGGTGCAGGCGCAGGAGGGGCGCTCAAGTGTGCCCAAGCCACGATCCCACCGCCATTTTGTCATTTTGTCATTCAAAATGTGAAGGAAGCATAGCCGCCTGCGCCTCGACTCTACGCAGAGACCTATCCTCGACCGTGCTGCGACGCCGCACCGCCGCTGACGCGACGTCGCCTCGACTTTACCAGTGAGCGACGCGCCTTATGTGTTCAGGGTTAATGTATGTATGTATGTATGTATGTAAGTTTCTTTATTCCACCATAACTTTTGAACGCCTGAACCGATTTAGATGTATGGGGTATCGTTACAATCCTTGCATTGTTCCGAGTAACATAGGCTAGGTTAAAAATAGGTGTGGTCACTTTAAAAAGTAAATTAATACCAGCCTCAATTTATTTTTTTAATGAATCTGGTCGTGTCTATGTTTATCGTCTAGAATTTGACAAGTAGATTTAAAAAATTTAAAACACTGTAAATAAAAAACGTCGTAAAAAAAACTGACGAGTAAACAAAGTACAAATATGTGCAATTTTTGCAGTCGTGTTTTTTAATTTTTTAATTATAGTAGCTTGTTATGCTAGAAAAAATTTGGAACCCTACTAAAACATCAATAATGTAACACAAGAAGTTAAAAAATTAGCCATAAAATGTCTTTCATCGCATGAGCTGCAGAAACTATTGATGATAGAACTAGAACTGTTCTACAACATTAAAGAACAAATCAATATCTACAAAAAACTTTGGGATACCATATGTCCAACTATAGAGTTATGTTACTAAAACTACTTTTTACATGTTTAAAGTTGATACTGACTGCCTCTTTAGTCTAGTGGTCGCAAGGCGCGACTGCTGAGTATGAAGTCTTGGGTTCGATTCCCAGGTCGGGCAAAGTGTTATTGAGCTTTTCCATCAGGAATTTCTCAGTAGCAGCCTCAGAGTCTGGATTTGTGCCCGGTTGATGGCAATGTGTTCGCCCCCTATTACATGGGACTTACACATAACTGGGGAAATGTGGGTGTACTAATGGGTACACCTCTGCCTAACCCTTCGGGGATTACAGGCGTGATGTTATGTTAAGTTGATACAAATGCGGACTAAAATCAGACCATACCTTTGTATTAAGCCTTATCCAAATAAATCATTTCGTACTCAAGACTGTTTCAATACCTGCAGATTACTTTTTGAATTATCTAAATGGGACATTCCATTGAAAACATATTAAGAATTTGAAAATGTGAATCTTAGCAAATATCAAATAAAATCGCTTCTCACCGTTTGTACAACAATATAGCACATCTAGTTGCAAGTAAAATAATTCCTCACCAGTATCCACAGTGCGCGAGCTCTTGCCGAGTTTCTCATATAATATCTGTTTAGTGCACTTGTATGTGGAAACACCCCAGTTGCGGATGGCATCGAGTTTAGACGAGCCAGCTCGTAGCAATGTGCTGGAACCTGCACCATTCTGTGACACGTCTGGGGGAGCTGACACAACACACACAAATAATGACACAAATAATTTTAGGTTGATTAGTAATTTGAATGATCAAGTGGGTACCTATGGAGTTTTCATTTATTATATCTTTTTATAATGATAATTATTAATTTATTATTCATAATGACTGGGCTTGAGTTTTGGCAAACTTATTCAATGTACAATCTCTCAATAGTTCACTTATAACTAATGTAACATTTGCTCTTTATTTCTCTCTCTTTATTCAGCAACAACAGTCTAAATCTCTAACTAAAACTTATGCTTATGATGATAGAAGAAACGAATCAGTCTTAACCATCCAAACCCATTACAATAACTATAGAAAACGAAAAATAATTGATGCAGGTTTGTGTAGGTTTGGTTTATTTTGGCACAATAAAATTAACACACTATACAGGGTGTTGCTTTATGTTTCCACAGTAATACCTTATCACATAAGGAGTCAGACAAACAGATCTATGGTCCTCTATTGATTGTCTTGACAATCATGGCACAAGTAATGGCTGGCCTATTCAGTTAATTAACTGGAATGTGCTTATATACTAGTGTGTGTTAGACATTGCTTTTGCTTATGATTGATTCAATAGAACAGTGTTGTGTTGAAGAACACAACAAGAACTTCCAGCCTTTTATTGTCACTTGGGCAGAGTTTAATGACATCACTCACTGAAGTATTTCATGTAAATTAGTATTGTTTTGGTAATAGGACACACTTGGGACGGTGATTGACTGAGTTGGATGGTTGGTTCCCTAGGAGTGTGCAGACTTAAACAAAGGTAGGTTGTTATGAGCACCCACAGTTTGTACATAAATGAGCTTACCGTACGCGGGCGGGAAGGGCATGGAGCGAGACGTGGGGAATTTGGGCTCCGTGCCCGACGTGATGGAGTCGCTGGACTCGCGCAGCGGCGGAGTGTCCTTCAGCATCTCGTGAATGCTGCGCTCCGATTGCCTGCATGATAACTATGCGTTACAACCGCACTCGCAGCCAACACACAACTACGGAAGCTGTAGTCAAACACTTATCAAGTAAAACAGATAACAACCTGGTATAAATGCATTAAACCAAGACAATATTTCTATAAAATACGACACACCATTTAGACATCTTGGCGTATAATAATTGATGTCTCTTTAGGGCGAATAGACGTCGATCGCGATAAACACTTGCTTTTTCAGTTACGCGATAAACTTAGCATTTTAGATATAAATGCCGGATTATATTTTAAAAAATATCACTCGACGCTTGTGCACTTTGACAATGACAATTTAGTTTTAGACAACAAGCAAGAAAGACTACGAAGTTTCAAATCTGACAGATGACAGGTGACAGGCGTGACAGCAGGTTTGTATAGCCTTAGTCCTAAGTTTGATGCTTCATTTACACTCTCGCCTCGCAGCTCGTCTCGCGGCTCGCCTCGCGGCTCGTCTCGTGTCTCGCCTACAGGTCGCGTGTGTAAACACCACGCGCGAGCCCCTTTGACTCGTGCCCAAAAACCGCTTCCGACGCGACCGCGCGAGTAGCGAGACGAGCCACGAGCGCACCGATTACACTCGCGTCTCGCGGCTGTCAGACTTTTACTGACTAAAAAACCACCCTGTTCCCTCTGTTGTCCTTTACGTTCGGGGGCCACGGTATCCTGTTAAGATAAGACGTCCCGCAACCCCAAATTGGGGATTTTGGGATTTACTCAAGCGCGGCAGCTTTATAGGGGGGATACCTTACATTACATCCTGTTAAGTGCTTCCACCATAAGCCCTGTATGTAGGGCCGCGCGTCTAGGGCAGCGTATTTTTTTTTTTCAAATCTTCAGATTGAAGAAGTCCTTAATTAAGAAGAATAAGAAGCACATAATTGTCAGATTGAGGGTCAGCACGACAAGGAAATCAAGCTTAACTGTTTGTATATTAATCTAACACGCGCGAGTATTTCAATGTCATAATTTTATCTCCTATATATTTTCAACCCCTTCGTGCGACCACCCCCACCATGCAAACCGGCAGAGTAATATTCCTCCGCCGTCGGAAAACCGTGGTGGGGCGCTTAAACTATTATTATCTGACCCGCTCGAGTATTTCTTATTGACTAGATTTTTTTCAGTTTTGAATATCTGTAATTACCTACACACTCCCCCTACAAGTGAAAGGTATTCATCCATCTGAAACCATTTTTTCTTTCTAAGATATAATCTTCACAATCTAAAACGTCCCCACGACGCGGACGCTGGAGTAAACCCACATTTAGGATCTTGGCCTCCCCTACCATGGGCTCAGGGTGGGGCAGCAGTCTAAAATAATATGTAACTAGCAAACTATACCCGCGGTCTTACCCCGGTTAATTTTATCATCCAAAAAGGTTACACCCTATAGCACCCGGTATCTGCATGTATAATTCGAATTATCCAAAACACTTTCTTATTGATCACCTACTTACACCACGACATCTTCTATTCAAAAATGTGTCTCTAACTTCAGCCGTTTGGGCTCTGTGCGTATAGCAGTTTGTTAATCAATCAATTTAGAGGTTTGTTTCTATCTATAGATACCTAGTACTATCAGGTACAGAAAGTAAATTACACATAGGTATTATAGGTTGTTTCTTTATTTAGGTATTAACTATAACTTCATAATATTACTTTGAGAGAGCCGGCGTGGGTACTGGCAAAACCTCTTTAGCACTTCAAACTTTCTTACGGATTATTATGTAAGTATTGTAGTTAGTACTAGTAGCTAGATAATTTATTTTTTTAGGTTTGGTTAGGCACCTTACAGGTCTGAGCCAGGGTGGAGCAAGCGCCCCACCCTGCCTCATCGTGGCTACGCCCATATCCCCTACTAATATATTATAATATGTGCTACCTACTATCTACAGTCTATAATTTACTGTAACCAGTCTGTTTTTTTAGCAAAACGTAAGTGTTCCATATTCATTAAATAAATAAAATAGACAGTAGAATATACTTAGTATTGAATGTGTTATTTTTCGGTGTCGGTAGAGCAGCAGTTTTTGAGACCTTCCCAAGGGACACCAGTAGTAGGCATCGAGTCGCATGGAGTCGTCGCCGCTACACTGCACTGTGAACCCAACAGTTGAGCAATAAGGGCCAAAACTGCGTTAAGCGGGCACCCGCGCGGGTTCATACAAAAGTGCTCCGTCGCGGGGACCCGCGCGGGCGTCCGTCACGGGGAGGCGCGCCCCGCACCCACGCAACGGGGCCCGCCTCCGTGCGACGGAACCCGTCGCGGGGTCACGCGCGGTTTAACTTAAATGTTTATCATAGGTTACTATTAACATCCGATCCATTTATTAGTTCGTACGAGGAAGATAAACCGCAGCAAAATTATTTCTGCCTGAGACATGCAGCTATTGTAGATGATTAAGTCTCTGATGCAAAATCGATTATTTGTAGTGATTACATATTTAGCTTATGTAACTTTCCTATTGTATAACGAATGTGAAGATTTTAATAATAAACATTAATTACCTATTTATTAGGACATTATTTATTTAATAATATCCAAAAGTATTAGTGAAACGTGGGCACCTATCTAGGTAGGTGTCTCTAGTTGTCTCTCCTTGGCGAAAGACGTGAGTGTATATTAAATTTATGTTTAAAAAAACTTTGGAATTAAGTACGATCTCAAAAAAAAATTTTTTTTATAAAAAATCACAAATAGGTAAAGCACACTACCGTGCACCAACAAATAATTAAAATAATAAAACGAGCTAGGTATGTGCGACGGGCCCCGCGACGGGACCCGTCGCGTGCCCACGGTCCCCACGGAGCCCGCCCGCGTGTCCACGCGCGTAGACACGCGACGGTTGCCCGTCGCGGGCGCCCGCTTAACGCAGTTTCAGACCTAACACCCACTTCACATAGTGTGTTCATAAATCTATTCTTATTAGATAGATTTTACCTACAATAGTCAGTCATCATCATCTGCCTAGCCTTTTGCCAACTTTGGGGTCGGCTTCCACTCTAACCGGAGCTATACATATAACCACCTGAACACCAGTATTACATGGAGCGACTGCCTATCTGACCTCCACAACCCAGTAACTGTGGGTAATACCGGTACGATATCTCTTGGTAAGAATGGTTTTTAGATTTTCGGGCTTCTGACGACCCGTAACGACTGTCAAACTTAACATGCTTTCCGAGGCACGGAACGATGTCAGTCATGTCCAAGTTTAACTTAGAAAGTACATTATGAACTTAAAAAGTCGTATTGGTACTTGCCCGGATTCGAACTCACAACCGCATTAGAGGCGGGCGCCTCAACCACTAAGCCATCACGACATTCGATATTAATAGGTAAATACGTGTGTAAGAATAACCCATTTTGCATTGTTTAAGAATTTATTGACAAAACATCACAATAAGGTACTTTAGGGAGTAGTTATAGGCATAGGCAGGCACCTATTTGCAACTCTCAGTGGCAGATCCAGGATTGTCGTTTGGGGGGGGGAGTTGACCTAGCTGAAGGTTAGGCTTTTAGCAAATAAACACTAAAATTAACACAGGGTAATGCTTGCTAAAAAAGTTTTATTGGAATAATATCAAGTTCACTTTAGTCACCCTCCTCCCTCCCCCCCCCCCCGGATCCGCTACTGGACTCTGAGCACAGCATACTATATAGAACTAACGAGTATTACTTATACCTACGTACTACTACCGGATTATCGGATTTATTCATTAAAGACATCATGACACATAATCTTGGTAAGTACTACCAAGATTATTATTTTTAATTTTCATCATCACTTAGGTACTACAGTTTATAATATAAGTAGGTACTTACTAATACCAGTTTGCCACAGCACAGGTAGGTAGGTAATACCTACTGAGAAGGGGCCTATACCTACTAGGCATAGGTCCCTAGTTCCCTACTCAGTTAGTTATTAAATTGTTAGCAGGACTCAAAGGATGGTAACAGTCAGTAAGTAGGTTAATGTACAGGTTAAGGTACAGAATAATACCTAATCCGGTTAAACCCCTCTTAAGTGATCTAATAGGTACAACATATTCCACCATACATACCTACCTATATATTTTTATAAAATTTACAAATATACAGTTGTACACATCTCTCATAAAGTATTGAATAAGAATAAAAGTGTAAGTAATCATAGGCGCTGCTATAATATTTAGAATAGGTACCTTGTATATACGCAGATCTACTTATACGGCCCTGCATGCCAGTAGGATAATTTGAAGCGAAAGCAAACAATGTGAATACATTGACTTTTCATCAACTTTTTGTAACTTGGCGATTTGGTGGGACAGGGTGGAAATTCTTAATTTAGGTACATTACACACATACTAGCATATCTGCCCCTAGATCGTGCCAGTTCCCCAATACGCCAGATATAACGTTAGCATTATAGCACTGAGTTTGCAACGAAACAAAAACAGACAACATCTCGCTGACCATGATCAATATCGATCTATTTTTATTTGTTTTATAAAATTATTTTATCCAAACAACCCTTAGGTACCTACTGGTTTCGCTTCTAGCATTACAGATGGATCAAAGTACTCCTTCAGTGATTTTCTCAGGGTTCATAACATTTTCTGACCATGACTAATAACTAAATCTATGATGATCTATGATGATGATGAGATATTGAACTGTACCTAGATTTACATGGTTAAATACCTAAGTAGATGCAAATACTTATCTTAGGTAGGTACCTATCACTTATTTGTCATAGGTGGCGCTTTTTACCCGACTACGGCAAAGCCAATAGGAGGGTTATGATTTTGTATGATCCATTCTACGACCTACTTACTTATAGCAAATGAAAATAATTAGGTTAATTTGTGTGAGCAATAAAATTAGCACCAGGAGTCGGGGTCACGGGGGTCACATGATCCCCGCTCACATGAATGCTGGATCCGCTCTTGGCTAGGAATCCGTTTCTTATTGCTCGCAAAGATCTGTTCGGTTTGCGTATAAACTACTGCTTGCTAATATTGTACCTGCTGACCTGCTCCATACAATATCGTACCTATAGACCAAGGGTGCTCAACTTTTTTGACAATCGAGCCAAATTATCGATTTAGAAATTTTCGGCGGGTCACTAACGATTCTTATTTTGTTTAATTTTGGGACTTGGGCAAAAAAACCAAGAATATTATGAAATGCATGAAATGTTTATATAAAAAAAAAAAACACAGAGCATCAAGCGAATATTTAAGTATTGTTAGACATCAAAATGATTGTATCAATAGATGCAATTACTTAATGTGATTTTTGACAATGTTTCTGTGGTAGGTGTCATAATATCACAAATATGTTGCTGAGTTAAGTGACATGCGGTATTTATTTTTTGCATAATTGAGATTTGAGAAAACCTTCTCAAAAAGATATGTTGACCTAAAACTGCAGGGCTAGTTTAGGATTTTTTTAAACTAGCATGCGCGGGCCATATACTTCCGCAGGCCATGATCCGTCGTAGAATGCATAATTATCATTGGAACGCAAGGGTTGATGGGTTTAAAATATCCTATTGGTCCAAGATCCTAGTGACACCAGAGCTTCGTCGTTTTTAGCTATACGCGGTATGCGTAAACGTATGCTATAAACGACATCAATTTCTGTATCATAAAATGTGAGGCATGCTCAAAGGAAACAGATCTGGCGATTCTGAGATCTCAGTCATATTATATAAGTAGGTTTTGTTCGTTGGGGTTTGTAACGTTTTACACTAAAACATGTATTGTGCGAATTGAATTAGATTGTAAAAATAAACTTATTTATACTTACTCACTACGGGTAACTATTTGAGACTAGCCTTTCACATACCTACTTGCCAGCTACGAGTCGTAACTCATTAGTACACTTAAATACTTATAAATAACACATTACAAAAATATAAATCGTTTACTTTTATATTTTTAATTAGGATAATGATTTTTAACTTCACAGCATCGATCACAAATATTTTTATTAGTGATCGATGCTTCACAGTATTTTACTCTTATAGGTTACCTAAATGCGAACAATATCAATACTGTAGTCTGTAGTCAACACCTCGAAGAACTAATATTATGTCAGTGTGGGTACAACTGTTCTAGTACTTTACTGTATCGGTAGGGGTAGGATCTTTTCTGATGAGCAGGAGTACCAGTACCGATCCATTGTTCTAGGGCACGGTGACTTTTGAAGCCTGCCTTACTGAAGGGTTTCCCATTGACTCCAAAAGTTAATTACATCTACAAAATGTTAACCTTACAACTATTCACTTTACCTACTATCAGAGCTTCTATTGACAGCCCAAGGAAAAACCACATCAAACTGGCTGTCTTTGGTCTTTAAAGTACGTCAAGCACAATATTCGAAGACGAATCACAATCTACCTTACACCAAGCAAGAGTCGAACTGTGTCTTTATGGAGACTGATGAAGTGATTACTTCATAAACTGACAAACCAATCCAACGCTCATCAACTATCTTACAGCGTTGAAGTGTAGTTAGTTGATGGTGGGTGTTAGATGTCGGAGGGCCTACATGTGCATGAGTGCGTGAGGCGGGGGCCGGGGCGGGTGCACGCGCGGTGGTCAGTCCAGCATGCGCAGCGTGTGGTCGGGTGTGCACTGCGCGTGCGCAGCGTGCGAGCGCAGCGGCCGCATCTCCGCGCCCGAGCTGTCGCTCACCACCAGTGTCTCCTGCGGGCAGCACGACGTCTTCATCGACATTGACTCCGTCGATGTTTTGTGACTCTGTTGGCAACACAGAAAAACAGTAAGCAACACACAAGGAAATAAAAGACTTTGTGAAAAAGTTTTCCCGGGGAAGTACCTACAACCATCATACTACTTTTGAAGAAAATGCTTTTGGTGTAGCGTCTGTCTCGGCTCGCGTCACGACGCATGGTGCGATATCTAAAATAGAAGCTTGTAAAAATGAAGAAAGAAAATGTTTGTATTCGTCAGTGACAGCTCTACAACGCTATAAGCTCGACATGTCGACCACTTGACTGTTATTCTACTTTAGTAGAGACTACCGCGCGCGGGCATTGCATTCGCTTCGGGTTTGCCTTATGCGCCGCCCGGTGACCACGAGAACTTTTTTGCAATAACATAAAATACTCAAGTCTGTTAATACTCCTGAACTTCTGAAGATGGCTGTTTGGTCCGGAGTACTTATTCACATTGGTATGCATGGTTGCTGGCATCAAGCCGAACTGACAACAACGCTTCACAACTAGCCAAGTGGACATTACTTGTCCGTTCATAGTAGGCACATCACGCCACGCTCCGAAGATCGGCAGCGCCTTGCTGGTGAGCCGACTGGTGATTTAGTGGTTAATTTAATCTCCATTCGTGCCAATTCTCTACTGTAATGTGAAAAATTGATATGTATAAGGCGAGCACATCCTTACCCGCTTGAAGCAATGTGCGATGGAGTGGCAGAGGTTGGTGAGCGACAGCCGCCTGCGCTGGCGCATGAGCACGTACAGGATGGGGTTGAGCACGTAGTTGAGCAGCATGAGGATGTCGGACAGCGTGGACAGCGGGTTGAGCCGCGGCCACGCCTTGGGGCCCAGGCCGAGGTACAGCGCCGACGTCACCTGCGGACCACCAGCCACACATCATAGCGATAGCACAGCCTTCACTCTCACCACCTCATGAGGTCGTGCGATACTCGGACACAGATGGAACTACGTGAGGGATCATGAACAACATTTTAATCTGAAAAAAGTAGGTATAGTAAGGACCTACTTACTTATAAAGAAATCACTAATTGATGTTGTAAGTTCTTGTACATGTAGGTACCTAGTACATACCTAAGTACTCCATATTCTGTGTCGAAAGATGCTAGCAAAATGAGATTTGAGGACTCAGTTAAGTACAATTTCCGCCTAAAATCTAGATCTAAACCATATCGTGCTGCAAGTAAGGCATAACTTATTAGACACAAAAACATTTTAAGTATGTACCTAGGTAAGTAACTCTCATGAGATTTAATAAAGTATTAACTAAACACTAGAAATAAACTACTTATCATAGTATGTCATAGCACCACGCCTGTTATTTCTCGAGTGGTCAGGTGCCACAGAAGAACAATCTCTCCGGTCGTGTCGCATTGCCGTCCCATCGGATGATCGGTATGATTGTGAGGAAAGAGGGAGTGCACCTGTGTTTGCACACACTTGTGCACTATAAATCCCCCGCATACTTGACTAGTCTTCAATGAGATTGGCCACCGTGACCGAAATCAGTTTAGGGAACATACATATTACTAAGTATCACATACCATTCTGTTTACGGCTGGACTAATACGACATGTGGAAAGTTCAACCAGTTGTTATTATTAAGTGCAGATCCCGCCACGACATCAATGAAGGCAATCAGTTTAATTGATCACTTACCAGCACCGTCCAGCACTCGCTCGGAACTCGCTACATTCTACATTTTCCTAAGTACAACTGCGAACTTGTATTCTTAGCTTTTACATTATTGCTTATTATAAAACACTATGCAGTCTAAAACATACATATTGAAGCATCGATAGATATCTGTTGTGTGTGACTTCTATTTCCAATCATTTATCAGTGATGACAAAATTACAACTCTTTCTTGCTTTCATTTTTGCAAGGCAGCGGGAAGATCATAACGTCAAAATCGTTCGTTTCTTACTTATCAAAATTTTGACTAATAAAAAGATTTGATTATTAATAATAAGTGATCTACATAATATATTCATGACGTGTTACTCGTCTGGAATATAATTGTCCAGTGTATGAAGCGCTATACACATGCGGACATGCGAGCGCAGGCTCATTGAATAATAATTTCTAGTTAGTTCGCTTACCATTTGAGAAACAATGAAATATTTTCGCCAATGTGATGTGATGCGCGCGCGTAGCATGTTGATGATCATGCTGTGTACTTACAGGTCAACAAGAAATATCGTAACATGTATGGTTCAAGATCCCAGCGTCGCCACACGCACATCATTGTAGCATGGCTGATAGTTTACCACTGATAGAGCAATACGTACTATAAATACTTGCTGGCGTGAATGCTGAGCCCCATTTTCAGGTTCAAAACGTACGTTACTCGCTTGTCAATCAAGTGTGGCGGCTGGTCTTTATATGTATCCTGCAAAATACACACACACGTGTGTTTTGCAGGATATCGTTAAAAGGGAATTTTAAAGCACATAGCTAATATTATGGCCCACGGAAAGTGTCTGGGAATACCTGACGTACCTATGTTGGTTTTTCAATTATTATGTAAAACAATATAGGTAGGTACATATACTTATTACATGTTTATATATGTATAGGTAGGTACATATACTTATTACATGTTTATATATACAGTCAGTCATCGTACTTTAACGTACCTATATGAGTAGGCTAGTATCCTTTTCCTTGATATCTGAAGAAAGGTCCGGAACTCCGGACACGCTGGCAAAGATTCATACATTTACTTTACACTGAGCAGCAATAGGCGTGAGTGGTGTGAGCGCACCGTGGGCCGGTGGTGGTGGATCACAACAAGTCCTCCAGCAGTTTGTTATTCCATCAATTCTGACATTATTACAATAATTTGATTACATTTGTGTCGTATTTCTGTTCAGGGGGCCTACCACAACCTCTTAAAACAATGTTATTTTAATATCACTTTGTAATTTCTGTTGTTGCATTTTCAACTCTCGGCGCTGATCCGAGCGTTGAACAGAGCGGAACGCAAAGTAATATTAAAATAATATTGTTTTAAGAGGTTGTGGTAGGCCCCCAGACATGAGAGGAGAATAATAATGTTGATTTCGATTGATAAGCAAATCGTGGAGGAGCTCTTTAAAATAAATCTTCTATTTTTATGCGAAGTCTAACGTAAATAAGGCGTATAATAATATTCATAGAAACACAAAGGCCTCGGGTCTAGGATATAGATTAAGGGCTGAAACTGCGTTAAACGGACGCCCGCGCGGTTTCATACAAAAATGAACCGTCGCGTGGTCCTGCGCGTGCACTTTTAGAGCAATAGCGCACTAGCGGCCTGGCCGCAGCGGCCAGGCCGCGGCGGCCATCGAGATACATACCTTAGTATGAAATCGCCACAGAGCGCGCGCACCTGGCCGCACGGTTTGGCCGCTGGCCGCGAGCGGGCAGGTGCGCGCGCTCTGTGGCGATTTCATACTAAAATATGTATCTCGATGGCCGCCGCGGCCTGGCCGCTGCGGCCATGCCGCTAGTGCGCTACGGGTCTTAATGATAACAAACCGGCCAAGAGCAAGCCGGGTTCGCACAATAAGGGTTCCGAATCAAACTATACGGAGCATTTTATAGACCGGAGCTGGTTTGCCGTAATTACTGTATACGAATTGCAAAATAAGCCTATACTATCTCCAAAAGTAAACCTAACCTAAAATACCTACATGTAAAAAAGAAATACCTTTTTTAACTAGCAATGAGACACATTATAACATTGTGCCAAAATACAATTTCCTACGTGCGGTACTGCGGTAGCACCAGACAGATAAAAAGAGATCCGTTTTTTCTTATGAGATACGGAACCCTACAAAAGTACATGTTAGCTTGTAGTAGAACATATCCTTATGCGCCGCATGCACCGCACATATAAATAGCGCGAGTTTGCTTACATACAATGCTCAATTCAGCTGCCCGCACTCTCGCAGAATATTGATGTGCCGATGACTGATCACAGATCAGCTGCCCTACCATGAACTCTTATTGCGATCCAAAAAACTGAATTGTTCTTCAAATAAGTCAATATAACGCATCAATTTATGTCATTTATTGACGTATTTTCTCTTATCGCGATCCAAAAACTGAACTGTTCTTCAAATACGTCAATATAACGCATAAATTGATGCGTTATATTGACTTATTTGAAGAACAATTCAGTTTTTTGGATCGCAATAAGAGTTCATGGTAGGGCAGCTGAGCTAATAATACTATCTTATGATTGTTTCATTTGGGTGTTTCATGTTTGTCACATGCTTACTTAGGGTTTGTAATTATTTTCAGTAGGTAAGCCTTGTCTTCTTTTCAGCTCTTTGCCTGGTTCCAGCTACATTGCGGGCCGATACCAGTGTGGCCTGCATGGTGTTGAACAAGGTGTTGCAATGAGGACTTTTTCGTTTTTATCTATTTGCATGAACTTTCTAACAATTATTTTTAGTTATATTTATTTATTTATTTATTCACACACGAGGAATCAAATATCGATTAGGTACCTACCATGTAAAATTCTTTGACTTTATTTGTCGCTTTCAAAGGCTCGACTTTCTAAAGTAATTGATTGTTACCAGTTGTACAGAAAACACGTGAGGACGAGGGCTAGTGTTTACGTCAATAATAGACATGCACAACATTTGCCTTTTTGATCAGGAACAAGCCTTGGAATTGTAAGCAATACAACAATGCACACAACAACAATGTTTCATTGTTTTAAACTATTATGAAGTTTATTTCGAACGTTTTCATTTAAACAAATCGCTCATTATTTCCTGTGGGTGTTATGAAACCGATCTCATGCCAAATAAGAATCATACAAAGTTGCAAATATAATGGAATACTCAGACGAGCTGCTGAGTCACGCGCGTGAGCTCCTCATCTCGCTGAAGGTACTACAAGGTCACGAGGAGCCGCTTCGCATTCCTATAGTACCGCGGCAAGGACATGTGGTGAATACAAATGGTGCGTCGACGAGTGCGGCCGCCGACACAGGGGCGCGAGCGCGTGGCTCGCACGGTGCTCACTCCGACACTCGCCAAGCGCCAAAATTGTATCAGTCACGAGTTCACGACACGCCCACAATAACACTTCTTTGAATGAGCTTTGTAATCAAGGCATGTCTGCAGCACTGCTATAAACGACAGTGTCTTCAACAAGAGTTATCACCGCCCGAAGCCCTAGAGGACAGAGACCTCTGTCTAAATGTATGGTCTTTCTTTCTTCATCGTGTGGGCAGTAAGGTCTTACGACCCCACACACCCTAGTGTCAGATTTTCTGAACCGCCTCAAGGGCCTCTGACATGGTTTGAGTGGAACAGTAAGCCCAGGTTTCCTCACGATGTTTTCCTTCACCCCGATGCCAGTGCTGTCCAAGATATACTTTAGAAAGTACATATGAATTGAAAATGTCACATTGGTACTTGCCCGGATTTGAACCCACAACCTCATGCATGAGAGGCGGGCACCTTAACCACTGGGCCATCACGACATACAATGTATGGTAGGTGCCTTGGACTGCCTAGTGCCTCTTCCTGGGTGTTGCACTGCGGTTATTAATGTTTTTTGTCGCGACAAATTACAGAGGTTGTGTTAGTGATAAGATAAGATCCAAAGTTTCTCTATTATATTAGCGTCCTGACTGAAGGCCTAATCTTTCCTTAGATCCTCTAAGTGGTGGAGGTTGCTGCATAACGTATGTCATGTACTAAATACTTAACTTTAGTATGGAGAGATAATAATAATATGATAATTAGGTAACACATGACGTATGGCGGACGGGGGTACCTAAGCAAAGTTTGTGGGTGGTATCCGCGGTATGGAGTGCCAGGACAACCTAGTGGAGGCCACGAGAATGTCGTTGAGGAGATGCTTGGGGAAAGTCCTAAGTCCAGCAGGAGAAGTTGTTCGACTAAATGATGATGGGGAAGTTACGCGACCAGAGGGCCAATTCTACTAATTTTTAAGAACGATCGCAATCTAACCTCGGTCCCAAAAATGCCTCTAATTTACCTTCATTAATTGTCGCTAACATGAGATTGTGACTAGATTTTGAACGTTTATTACTACAAACGTTCAAAATCTAGTCTAATCTAGGAGTGATACTTCACTCCTTTAAATTACCGGACGTGGGTGGATACTTCCAGACAGACTGCAGGGTTCTATCTATATTTTGTTGATATCTCCATAAGTGGCACTCAGCGCTGTTCCTCAACATGTATTATGCTGGCAGCCCATTCTATTTCATTCTATGAATCTACTGACTTGTCCCAAAGCATGGCTCATCCCAATAAATTAAAAAAACAATAGTCTACTCACCATTTGCGGCAGCCAGCAGATCATGAAGAGCACGGAGAGCGTGGCCATGAGGCGGCTGAAGGCGACCTCCTCGGCAGTGGCGGCGTTGTGGTGGGCGAGCGGCGCGGGGCCGGCGCGCGCGCGCTGCCTGCAGCTGGACTTGCTCACGCGCCGCACCACGGGCGCGGTGCCGCGCGGCGCGGAGATCGCGTACAGGGCGCGGATCACCGCCAGGTTGCAGTACACCAGGATCATGCACAGCAATGTGCCTGCGCATCATCAATACCAAGCGTTACGTATTTAGTAGTTCTGACGTACTGAGTTAACTGTACCAAGAGGATAATTTAATATTATTACTTACTTTATTATTTAATATTTGTAATATCTAGCAACAATAATTTATTAAATTCTAATGATAAGTGACATTACTCTAATAATTCAATATTGATTTGTGTGTCCTCATTGTAACAGTTAGCATTCACACACCTCATTAGGTTATAATACTCGTATAACACAGTGTAGGTACCTCCTATTATTTTGTAACACCTTATTAACATGAATTATGCAAATTAATAAAGTATATACAACCTTAATTTTAATTTGATACAAATCTTTCAGGGGGTGAATGTACTCATGAATATGAACAACTTTTAAAAAAAAAAAACAGCTGATCCATACATTTTGATCGTAATGTAGTACATTATTGTATGGATCAGCTGTTTTTTTTTTCACATTTCGTACTATGTCCCTTAATAAAAGTTGTTCATATTCATGAGTACATTCACCCCCTGAAAGATTTGTATCAAATTAAAATTAAGGTTGTATAAGTAATTTGGTTTGTCGACATAAACCGTAAACATATACCTAGATAGATAAACGCTCTCCGACCCCTCTCGGTATACCTATTATGCTGTGCCTGCGCCCGACAGTCTATCAATTGATAACATAATCTTAAGCCTACCAACACCAACTGTTTTAATATTACATTATTACGAGTATGCCCCAAATATTGACTAGCATTTAAGTCATACAATCATTCCGACCACGCATAAAATAAGTTAGTCTGGCTCACTGTATACCTATACACTTATGGAGCCGTGCCCTGTTTTATTAACCTTTCATGTGCATATTTGTGTCAATAAGTCCATCGGGAGCGTCTCGGCCATACCTAAGTACACACGAGGTCGATTAGGCACCCGACGGAGCCGATCAATTTATGCTAGAACAGTGCCAACTTAGGCAGACTGCCAGAAAGTGCGTAATAGCGCAGCACGCTGTAGGCAGGTACAAGAAGGAAATGTACCTAATTGTGCCACTTAATTAGCTAAACCGCAATTTAAACATTGGACTCTTTAAGGCAAGTCAAATGATTCATGAAAATTTTAGTCAATGAAAAGCTGTTGAACAGTATTTATTACCTACGACTTAACTACTTAGATACCTACATGACTAATTTACTAAACAGAACTGTCTAGATATTTTGTTTTGTTTATGTCTGTCTATATCACAGAAGTATAAACTCAGGAGAGTTTAAAATACTGCTATTAATATTGTAACTGAAATTAAATATTCAATTTATTGTGTACGATTGATGATGATCGATTAGTCGATAGTCGTTCGATGATGAACGTAGTCCGGCTGCCGTGCGCCGTGTTGTTCGACGTAACTCACCGAAAGCGACATAGAACACGGCGTATGCCAGGTCGGTGGGTGTCTCGGCGTTCCTGTAGCGAATGCACTTGTGCTGAGCCTCGTCGTAGTACAGGCCGAGCCCGAGGATGGGCGCGCACGTCAGGCACGCGGCCCAGAACCATGACACCAGCAGCGCCGTGCGGATCACGTAGTAAGTCACTTGCTGAAACGAGGAGCGTTATTATTAGCAGGCCGCGGTCTGGTCTGCCACTATTTAGACTGCAATCGCGAGCAAGAACATTTACTACCTAAGTAAGTACTAACTTGTATACCTACTACTTTAACTCTGAGGAAAGTCAGGGGACGACAAGGACGCAGCGTTGTCTTTGCTTGTCCAATAACTAGTACTGATATTGAACTTCATGACTCATTTGAATACCTACATTGCACTTTACTTTTTGAAAGAAAAGAAGGGTCTTTGTTGAGTAGAAGAAGAAAGAGCCTTTATTACTTGTAAATACCTATTATAATGTTAGTAGTTTTTGTGCAGGTAAGTAGGTACAATCATCGTACTTATTCACGTATAATCTTGTATGATCCTGGATACAAAATATTGTAAAACATGGAGTTTCTTGCTCATTCTTCTCCACGCGAAACTACTCTGGCAAGAGACAACAACTAGATTCAATTATTCTTTCTTTTATTTAACCTGTGATGTTCATCAAAAGTGCCTTTTATTGGTCTAAATAAATCAATGGACTTCGACTTTGATGAACCTAACTGTCAGTTGTGGTGATACCTATTGCGTAGTCTTAGCTTCAGACCCATCCCCACACTTCTATAACATGAGAAGAAATACAAAAACGATCGAAGGAATAAGCAAAAGTACCTTGTTTCATCAATCAAAGATTCTCTGGCGACGTTAAACTTTGTTAATATCATTTGAGGTGTCGTCATCTGTGCCTATAACATCTCGTATGGTTATGAGTATAGTTTTCCTGTCCAGCCTTTCACTGCATGGTTGGGAATTCCTCGCGAACTAGTTTAAGTACTAACAGTATTGTCGGTCAGTGCTAGGAGGCAGCCGAGGCGAGCCGCTTGACTGGCCGCGGCGAGGTACTCACACATTATACAACTATTACAGTGTCACCCAACAATTAACTACTTTGTAAGCTGTTATTAAATGTTTGAGGGCTGGCTGAGACACTTCGTTACCACACTTCGTAAGTTTGTGTACAGCATTGTTATTTGTACTTACTTCATGTTATGCCGGCCATCCACCATCCAATCTATCGTCCAATCGGCAGGACGCTACCGATTGGATCATGCCGATTGGACCGTGGATGGGAGTGGATTGGCATGATAGTTATAATTGTCATGCCAATCCACTCCCATCCACGGTCCAATCGGCATGATCCAATCGGTAGCGTCCTGCCGATTGGACGATAGATTGGATGGTGGATGGCCTGCATTAGACGTCTATTATACCTATTCCGTACATGTCACACTTCACAGACCCACTGTGAGCTCTTATGGCTCTTGCCTTTTTATTTATTCCTGCCAAAAAACCTGCCATTCTCACATATATAAATGTTTGATATGCTTGTGACATTTGCATGGTACGTCGTACCAGTTTATTATAATATGCTAAAGGATTGAATCATTCGAATAGCTTCAAGCAACTTCAGTTACCTTATAAATGATGGAACGTTTTGGAAATCGGACGAGCCGACACCTGCGTCACTATCGCCGAATTAGAAATGGTAACATGACATGATACACGCGTCTTCGACCTATTTAGTAGTTGCTCAATCTGATAATCTTGAATTTACATAATGTAGTCACTTCACTTACGTTCGATACAAAGTGTTTTTATGTTTTTGTGGCTATTTAGTACCTACCTATTAACTCCTTGTTTCATATTTTCTATTAAGCAAATAGTGACCCGTCTTTCTCTGGCGAGGCATTCTATTAAATTCACATTAAATTATAAATATGCGAAAGTATCTCTGGATGTGTCTCTGTGTGTTTGTTACGTTCATAACGAACCGATCGTAATGAGATCTGACAGAGGCTACGACTTTGTCTACATCTTCGATAACCGACGAAGTCGCCCGCAGAAGCTAGGAAGAAATATCTGTTTGTCTTGTTTGAATATGACAATATTACTTAAGTACCTACATTGAGTTTAAATGTTGGACATCAGTTTGGGAAAACATAAAGCAGGCAGGGCAGCTGGCTATGGTAATGCGGCGCGGTGTCCCAAGGCCACTCCTGCGCTGTTTCGTTTGTTGTTTTCAGCTGATATGTAATTCAAGATAGTAATATTTATTGTGTACTAGCTTATGCCTGTAACTTCGGTTACCTGCGGAACCCTAAATATTTCTCTAAAATAAAAATAGCCTAAGTCACTCCTTATAACATCAGCTATCTGCCAGTAAAAGTCCCATCGAAATCGGTCTCTCCGTTTAGAAGATTAGCCGGTATAAACTGATGGCAGACAGATTGACAAAAAAATAATTAAAAAGTTTATTTTGTGCAAATTCCCTTTAAACATTTATATTGTTATGCATTTAGTATAAAGATGACATTTTGACATTAGAAACATGTTGTACACCGCTCGACTTTTAGTTTTCACGATAAATTATTATCGGTTGTACCTACGTTGTTTAACAGACAGTTGTTTTATAGAATTTCGTTTCACATAAAATTTTATTTTAATAAAATTATCATTTCATAGAATAATCAATACGCAGAATACCTACTTACTTCGAAGTATTCCTAGATTTATAGAATATTCATAGAATATTAATTATTTATTTATTTTGCTTTTAGTTATTACAAGGCGTAATAAAGAATATTTGAAATAAAAATTACGTAAACCGAATATTGAATGAAACATTTTCTACGAAATGAAATTCTATGAAACTTCTGTCTGCGAACGTAATTTCAACCAAAATATTGTCTTTTCAGTTCCTGTGGCGTGCGCTCAGGAGCTAGCACGTGATCGGAATGTTGCGGAACCGACACACGACGTGTAATTATTTTGCGGAAGACCATGCGCGACCGGCACATGCGCGCATCGTAACATGCCCAAACAAACCGCGGAGATGCGTGCGCGACGCGACATGCGCGTGCGTCGCGACTTGCATTTAGCTTTCAACTCCTCCAGAAAGTATGTAGGTACTCTGTTTTATTTTAATATATTCATAAGATGGGCAGTGTTTTAAATGACAAGGTACGGCGTAGATCTGGTAACATGAGCGTGTTTGCTTTTTATTATTATTTAGAATACTATAGTTCTATTATTTTGTATTCTAAGAAAGCTGCAAACCGGTTTCCGTGTCTTGACAACAAGCAACAAAACAGTAAAATATGTACAATCAGTTGGTATCCGCGACCTCATGCGAGGAGGACGTCGCTACTCAACCACTTGCCTCACTCGTGTTGCTGGACATGGACAGTCAAGGCTGCCTATTGATTGTAAGATTACTCACAACTCACAAACACGAATGTCGTTAGGTACTCACCCACACCCGCTCTTACGTAGTTAGGGACCGCATCACAGACTTCCCGAAGTCTAAGTAAACATTCATCAGAACACATCAGTCATCAGCTTCTGAGCCGGTTTCATAGCATTAACCAAAAAACATGATCATCTCTGGTATATTTCTTTGTTTGTTTTCCTCCTAACATTCCCGAATCAAGTCTGTGACCTAAAAATATCGATCCGAAAACACATAAATCTCTTTTAGAGAGATTTAAAAATAACTCTTTTATTATGTTGGAGGAAAGTGCTATCTGTGATACAGCTTTCTATGTTTTATGGTGTACCTAAGTACCTATAGATATAATAGCACTGTCTGTGTAGGTAGGTAATAACTACATAAGAACATGTATCTTAAGTAGATAAGTTTATCTAAAATAGACCCGGCCAGGTATCGTGTGTACTGTGTGTAGGAAATTAGGAATAAAGGAAAACAACTGTCTTTCAGAAGAATTTACAAAAATAGTTTAAAAAAAATGTATAATATAATGCTCCACCTGCAGCGAGGTGGTATTATATTATTATTAGAAGATTATTAAACAGATAGGTACTCACAGTTCACATTAGATCTGGAAATGAGTTCGGTCTGTTTCAGACACCAAGTTGTTTTGACAGCAATGCGTCTGAGCTGGGCTTAGCGAGTGTTGATGTTAGGCCTGAGTTATTGCTACACTCTCAAAAGATCGATTATTTACAAAAAAATTGGCGTTCTTTGAATTTCCATATTTATTTTAGTTTTTTTATAAAACGAACAAAAGAATCGTTTTAGATCAGGGAGTACGACTATTCAGAACATATGGGGTGTAAATAAACACATCACATAGGTAGCCGTTTACTACATTCGCATATTGCTCATCAGACAGAGTAACATTGACCATAATTATATAATAGTGCTGTGAAATTATTATGTTTTTGTGTAAAAATAATCAAAATCAGTTTATGGTAGCGCCCAATGTGAGACACGCATTTAACGCTTAGAATGCTTTAGAATTCTGGCCTTCTATAATTATCTCCGTAACCAAAAAGTTCCCAGGTATGAACCAGAACAAAAAAAAAAAAATCGCAGTGTTCTGAAGAGCGTGTAACCAAAGTATAAATGTGTAACTGTCGGACTCGTTGATGTCTTTTTAAACCCGGTATTATAGTCAATGTTTAGTGTATTCAGTTCCGAATGTCCGATTTATGTAATTGATTGAGGATAAAGTCCCAACATATCTTGAAAACTCAAAAGGATTTGATTGGACATCAAATATCAACATGAATTTAGTTGTTTACGTTTTCTCAAATGTCAAGGTCGTCCATTTTCGCATGTTGCAGCGTGTGTCAATGAGTGTGATCAGGAAAATG
The DNA here is from genome assembly GCA_949316365.1 of Hoplodrina blanda. Taxonomy (NCBI): domain Eukaryota; kingdom Metazoa; phylum Arthropoda; class Insecta; order Lepidoptera; family Noctuidae; genus Hoplodrina; species Hoplodrina blanda. The sequence goes on along the minus strand of OX438567.1, from coordinate 13,722,004 downwards.
GAAACGTCCATCGGCGGCTCTACTGTGGCACCATCATACAGGACCTACTTACTAGTTTATTTATTTTCCCATGTTTATTGCTTAATGAACATTATTGTTAAATTGCTTATTTAAAACTCAGTAGTGGACACAGTAACTACAGCCTCAGACCGGGCTACCCTCACGAGTAATCGAGTACCTAGGTAAGTACATGCCGTTGTTACGCGCACAAGTACCTAGTTTCCATAAATGTCGTTAAAAGCACACTTCCCATTATGTTTGTTAATGTTGTCGTCATTTGTCGTCGAGTTGAGTTGTTGACGTCAGACACGACCGCGCGTGGTACCGCCGCAGGTGGTCGCAAACAATGTGCCATTTCTGCCTCCTGATCGTTCTGATAACCTGGTACTTAGACACCTAGTCGCTACTCATAACTGTTATGTCCATGTGTCCCCATTTGGCACTGCTGATAACAATAGGACAAATTGACCGATGGAACACTTCAGGTGTGGTGGGCGAACCATTACATTCAATTAATGAACTGCCTCCATTTCATATGTTTGCAAATTGATATTATCTAGAATGTCACAAAAGCGAGTGCTTTTTTTTACTCATAATAGTAATTGTTCCTAGAACACAAACAATAGCCTCGTGGCTATCTATTAAGTACATAGCAAGGTGGAGCGGGGACAAGTCGGCCATTCATTTACTAAAGATAACTAAGCTTTAATTGATTAATGTCCGACACACCTTATAGTTTTCACACAGAGATCAACCAAAACAAATAGATTAAATTGTTATTTCACTCTTATAGCTAATAACAGTTCACGTTATGATCATATCAAATGTTACGTACACAAACATGTGAATCGTTTGAGAATGTGCCGCATGTAGCCGCCCGCAGCTAAAAATAATTGTTTTTGATTGATTTGATCGAGCGTCGATGAGACGAGCTGGCTGTCAGCGAAACGGACGAGAGCAGCCAGCCGTGTGATACATTGCGCCCGCGGCTCCGGGCCTGCGGGGCTCCGGGCGAGCGCACCGGGAAAGGAAAAAGCCTTCAAAACTACAAATTCATTTAATTATTTCTCGATACAATGTACAATTTAGTATCGATGAGTCGTAGATTGTGATTGACTAGGTGAAGACTGAAGCCACCCTAGGATATAATATCGACACGAAACGCTCTAATATTGCAATTTGTATGATCAACAAATCGTTTCGTATTTGTTATTGGAGTGATCTCATGTTACTGCTCCGGAATGACAAAATATAAAATAAGTACATTACTGAATACCTTAATGTTCGTTAACTCTTCGAATCGGTAGTATAGTGTAGAGTACTTCTAGAATGTCATCGAATGTAGAGAGGCAGCACAACTCTCTCGCATTTATAAAGAACAAGCAGCAGGCTCTGACTTATCGTCTAAATTATACATAGTTTGGATGTACCGCCATTAGTAGGATCACAAGCAATCTTCATAAAACATATATTCATTCATGGCCTCCGGTAATAGATTACCTGATAGCAGCCACTATACACGTAAACACGCGCTAACTGCATAGTTACACGATAATTGACTTGTCTGGTATCCGATCTAAAGCACACCAGAGTGCTTTCTGATCCTGGATCGTCATATCATAACGATTTACCTACAGTTTACGTAAATCCTAAAGCTGCGCTTACACGGAAAATCCTTTTTTGCAATATGCATGAAGCCTATTGCTTAGTACTAGCAGAGGTATAAGCTATGTAGTTTTATTCCTAGAAATGGCTTCAGCAATATTACTTCTTATGAATTGTAGATAATTGTATGTAGGTATTCCTAATGAAGTAGTGCCTATATACTTACTTCACTCACTAGGACAGCATCTCATTCATGAATGTCGTCGACTATATACTTTTATTATTAATACATATTGCCCAGAATTGAGCCACTGAAGTAGGCCGTGTGGCGCACCTTTATACTGGAATATTTATGATGATGATTGATCCTTGCGCTACTCGTTTTGCGTACAATGTACGTAGTTGCGTTATCTACGAGTAATCACAGATTTTGGTAATCGAGTGTTAGTGACGAATATTTTTTTGGAAAATCGATAATATTATTGAAGGTAAGTTCGCATAATTAGAGAGATATCATCGATTACAAGAGACTACAATTGATCAACATGTCTTCTTTATTTTCAATTTTATTTCAGTAAGTATACCTATTAGTGACATAGCTTGATGATACAAAATGTAACGGATGGAAAGAAAACTTAGAAATTTTAAGGTATTGGTAGAGTATATTGCAAATTAAAGATGATTTTCTTGTGGAATGAATACATAAGCAAGCACATACCTACGTTGTACGTCGGAAGTTTAGAATAGCCTTTGTGAAAGTTTTTATTATCACATAAGTAAAGCTTATTTGATAAAAAAAGCTAAAAAAAGCGAAAACTGAGCTCGAAAGCTAAGCTAGTGCCGCTAGTGCGTAGCTTTCACATCTCCGAATTACTCCAAATGTGCGCTTGCACATCGGAGAGATTCGCAGATGTAGTATCTACGTACGTCATACGTAGTCGTACGTAGCCGCGTGCGCAGTATAAGCCACACCACACTCCGGCGTGGCCACGTCGGCGGTCTGCTCAAAATCAGGGCAACCTCGACTTTATCTATCTTCTAGCCGTCAAACTAAATCAACACTATGAGTACGATCATTTCGTTTATATTTAGGTACTTTTGCGTGTCTACTGCGAAAAGCAGATACCTACCTACCTATAGTTATCGCATTTCATCCATTGCCCAATGTTGAACATGTAGGTAGGTATTACCAAAAATAAAAACTAGCAACTAGGTATATTACGAAGCAGAAAATATCCCGAATGGACATTCGCACTCAATATTGTAGGTGTCATGATTGATCATGACCTTTATTCCTGTGTCGTAAATCTGTGAGATTCTATCACCAGTACAATGTTTGTTACGGTGTGGAGCGTCGCGTTGTATCAACACCCACTTACATCGAGTCTCTGTGCCCATTGTGATTAGTGCCGTTTCATTATTGTCAGAAAGAAAGAGCAGGCTTACCTTCTGGTAGAGGAAGGGCCGCGTGAGTGCCAGGTACCGCTCCAGCGCCATGGTGACGGCGATGCACACCGAGCCGATGCCGAACACGCGCAGCACGACGCGCGTGGCGCAGTAGGCGCGCGTCGTGCCCACGCCCGCCACGTGCTCGCCCACCAGCATCGCGCACATCATGCCCACCTGCCACGGCAAACAATTTTCAGTCTTCTCAATTATACAATAAGGGTAATAATTATTGTGAGAAAGTGTATTTTCTACTTTTCTTGACTCTGGCCTAAGCGATCTTGTCAACAGGCAAACGCAGATAGCAACCGACTCAACCCCTGTACCGTGGCACTTAAATATAACTGGGTGTACTGTTCACACCTGTTCCTCAGACCAAACCTTGGGGGAATACCGGCGTAGTGTTATATTGTTGTTGGATGTAATGAGATAAGACTGTCGAGCAACTAGAGAACCCTAAAGAGAACATTAGACCGTCAATCATGCGCATTAAGTCTACATAGTTGGTGCACCCAGTAATAAATGACGGGCACCGGTGTAACTACTGGCACATGTGTTATTGCAGCGTTTTCTGTGTGGCGGCGACGCACCTGCGCGTTGCACATGTGGCCCTTGTTACAAAATATTAAGTTCCGGATTTATAAGATTGAAAAACTAGAAAACTTGTGTAAATCTGTGCTTTGATATGGCGGAGTGCTACTGGACTCTATAGTTGTATGCGGTGCGCTGGAGGACAGCGGTCACTTTATGTTACAGGTTCGTTACGGTAGCGGACCGGTTGCTTTAGCACAGATAAGCAGTTACGACCGCTGTTGATATAATGTTCCATCAATGCGAGTACTAAACATGCTAATAGTCTGTAAGTACTTCGGAAGTTACCGCGGTCACCAGCTTCGCAAATAGGTTTAGTAATCAAGTGCGAATGAAAAACTCAAAGACAATTTAAGAATATTGTTACCGTAAAGTTACAGGACAGCAATATACAAAACACTTTAAAGTGAACGTTTAACATTTTCAAACTACTAAATTAAGTAATTTTTAACTGTCCACACGTGTTCGGAATTTAAACGATAGTATTATCAAAGTAACTAGAGCGCTCTCTAACTGCGAGGAAACCATTGTAGGAAACTGTCTGGCACAGTCACAACTGAGAGTTGGTATGAACCCATCGGAATAGAGCACATCTGGTACATGTCGATACGTGTGACGACGACTACAACTCACATGGATGCAACCCCTATTCATTCTTCAATATTAAGTACTTTGTGCCGTATCATCATCATCATATCTGCTGCTGAACGTAGGCCTCCCCCAAAGAGCGCCAACTATCCCGGTCTTGGGCAGCCCGCATCCATCCGCTGCCCGCCACCTGCCGTATGCCGTTTACCAACGCACGCAAGATGATATTTTTTAATTCGAGGAGAAGGTGTGTCGTAAGTGTGTAGAACCTAATAGATAAGGTACCTACAAAGGTACTACAGAAAATAGTAAATATTTGACTTCATCGGTGGCAGTTGTTGAAATAGCAAAATAATCTAAAATCAAAACTGATGATAGAGTTGTCTTGTTCTACCAGCATCAGCTGCGTAGAAAACATTCCGTTATACAGGGTGTAAGAAATAGCGCACGTCAATGTATGAATATCTTTTACGATTGAGTTATGTTTTCTTTCTAAAAGCGTCGAGACTTTCAAAGCATTAAGATATAAATATATATACATTAGATATAAGTAGTTAAAATTCTCGCGAACTCTGTCTCAGATCTAGGCTTCTATAGTTCGCCAGGCAAGGTCGAACAGAACTTTTTATTAGAAAAAAGGCTGCTGCGTATTTTCAACAGTTACGGTCGCAAACTATATGGCTCATAGAGTTTTTTATAAAGATCAGCTTGATAGAGTTACGTCTCTCTCAATCACACCTGTGTGACAGGCACTTTCTGAAGACTTTCTTACGTCCAGGAACTGTCCCGAAAGAATAATGCGCAGGGGAAGTGCCTAACCTCCAACCAACGTCTGTATTTAACTATACTCGTCAAGCTTCAATGAAAAAACGTACAAGCAGTCTCTGAATACTCTCGTCATGGACTTCGTCCACCGTTTTCGTAATTATTAAACAAGTAAGTAGTTGCGTGTCACTCACCAGCGCCACGAGATCGTTAGCTGCCAGTGACGTCAGCAGCAGCAGATGCTTCCTGTTCCGGACTCGTCGCTCTCCGCGGCGCAGCGCTATGATGGCGCACGCGTTGCCGACGATGCCGATGGTGTACACGACCTTCACCAGCAGCACGAACATCTTCCCCATGGGCCGCGCCGGCAGCCCGGCGGCCGTGCCGTTGCCCGCGCTCGTGGAGTTCTGCATATAGCTCGAGTGGCCCGCACCGCTCGCATCACTCTCGTTGAACATATCCATGGCGTCGAGCGTCATGTTGAACATCTCCGTCACATGCTCATAATCCGCCATCTTGGCAAATCCTGTCATGTCTTCTAGCTATCTATACCTTTTGTTTTACAAATAATTCGTATACGTTGTACTGTATCGTTTCGGTAGTAGTTAGAAGTCCGTGTAATCGTAAATGTGTTCAGATACATCGCAGTCTCGGGGCCACGTTCTCTCTGAGAATAAGACAGTTGGTTATAAGCAAAAGTTACTCGGTAATAAACAAAGTAAGAACATATTTTTAAGTAACTACTCGAAGCAAGACTGAATACATTTCCTGTTTACTTACTCAGGAGTGAAGCTGCGAAGTAAGTAATAAGGAACGAGCTCATAGTAATGTATAAAGGGACAATTTCAATGTGACTGACTGACTCGCGGATGATATTTCCACGAGAGGTGCTTGTCATCAAAAACCGCAACATGAATAATCATAATAATCGTATTTAAAAAGGGGAACTTCCCTATTTTTCTACCATTGGTCCTCTACCTACATTATGTCATATCTACAATATGTATGTATATACTTAACAACATTTTAAATCAGCCTGGTAACCTTGTGATAGAGAACTTTAGGATTAATTTGCTTTTTTATAGTCATTACTATGTGAGTGATAAGTAGGCTCACATCGGTTACGATGCTGCATCACTGCTTGCCGCCGGACGCTCGACATGCATTTAATTACTTCAGGCATCGAACCTGTAGGGACGTTAGCGATCAGATATTGTATGGAATTAGTTTACAGTTGTCATAGTCCAGGGACTTGGATTTGAATTAGCGATTTCTAACTGCAGGCAAGAATTTATCGAAAAGATGTTACTTATTTAGGAGGAATTTCAAAACTTCATTAATTCTGTATTTTTTTTGTTTAATTTACATTCGCTTGAGTAATTCAAAATTAAAAGCATAAATTCATGAAATGCTTCGAAAGCTCTGCAATGTTACTTTATTATGCAATATGTATGTGTGTATGTTGTATATGTATGAACGCTCTGCCCACTTCAACTCACACATTGGCAAAGATTCTTTACTGTTCCATATACTGACGACCCTGACAACGACTACCTACCCAAGCTTACAAACTTATAATTACCGGTAGGCAATATGTGCAAGGATTAGCATGTAAATACGTCATCACTATTGATGACTCCTAATGACAATTTATCTAGTGAACAGGGACCTAAGATAGCGCTGCAGTAAGTGGTTCCCGCGAGGTAGGGCTTGTGGCCGGTTTGTAAGTGTCGTAAGCAACTAAGTAGGGGATTATTAATAACTTACTGCGCTTACATTCATAATAAAATTGAACTTCATCGCGCTGTCGCTCATCTAATAGGATACCAACCCATTTCAAGACACTGAATGCAAGGCTACTAAAAATTAAATTGTACAAGTGGTTGAATGAATGCAGCTTTTATAACTTAAAAGAGTTCCTGGACTACAAATGCTGATCCAATATATTTTCTCTTGTAAACTGAAATGTTTGCATGCTGCCACAATGTAGCTAAACATGCTTGTGCTTATTTTATAATATTTTAACACTTAACTATATTGTATGAAACGATTTATTATTATTATTAATAAAAAGGTACTGCGATTTAAAGGAATCAGTTCACTAAACTTGTTGGAAATATAATACAATGACGTCGATTCCCAGGTCGGGCAACGTGTTATTGGGTTTTTCCATCAGGAACTTCTCAGTAGCAGCCTCGGAGCCTGGATTTGTGCCCGGTTGATGGCAATAGGCTCGCCCCCTATTACATGGGACTTAAACATATGTGGCGAATAATGGGTACACCTCTGCCGCTGCCTAACTCTTCGAGAATTAGGCGTGCTGTTATGTTATACCTATAGTAATTGTCACACGAGATACGTTTTTGTTTTTTCCTTAATAATGTATTCAATTAGGGAAATGTGGTGAGTTTTCCATTGGTATAATAACGAAGTGTATTGTATTACCACTGGCCATTAATTAACGGTAACATTATAATCGTATTTAATTTAATAATAAGTCTTTATTTCAGACATGAACACGTACATGAACAGTCCACATTGTTATGTTGATTAGTGATAGGTTAGTAACAGAAAGTACTGATGTGACAATATAATAATATTAGTATTGTTAGTAAGGAGGCTCAGCGTGGTAGCACCATAGGTACATCTACCAGTTGTTCATCTATTTGTACTAACTTATAGCTAATTCCACCCAGCGCCTTTGTATTCAGAATGCCGTTGCGAGTGTTACGCAAGCGCTGTAGCAAGGAAACGCTTTTTTCACGCATGATGGCATGAAAACCATCCGTGCGAGCTTCGGCAAACATGCCCGATGCACATTTATATAGATAATTTTAATTAAAATATACTTATTAACATGGTTATAAGAATATCACGAGCGATCAGCCATCAACATATTATACCACAAAGTAATGGTGCCCTTTGCAACTTTTATCAAAGATTTCATAAAATGATAAAAAGCTATTTTACAAAAAAAGATAACCGCCTTCAAAAACTACAAAATAAAAATAACTTTGCTTTGGTTTTTTTTTGTTATGTAGGTAAGTATTGCCACCGACTTCCAAAACTAGAGTTATTTTTATTTTGTAGTTTTTTAAGGCGGTTATCTTTTTTTGTAAAATAGCTTTTTATTTTTCACTTTTTAGTGCTTGTGTATTAATGTTTGAAATCCTTACAAAAAGCCCTTTCAAACAATACCTCACACGATATATTTAATTTTGAAAACTGGTAGGAGGGGGGTTTAGTTCCCCCCCCCCCTTTTCCTTCAGTCAATCATCGACTACACGTATAAACAAAGCAATTTCACTTGTTACGATATTGCTGCTGTGATTCTATGAGGAGTTCCATTCCATATCTCCGAAGTTCATCATCAGATATTGAAATGGTGACAATGGGACCACACGAGAAGCACCAGCTTTCAAATAAAAAAAGAATCATGAAAATCGGTTCACCCAGTCGCAAGTTAGGAGCTAACAAACATAAAAAAAAAAATACAGACGAATTGATAACCTCCTCCTTTTTTTGAAGTCGGTTAAAAAAAGAAGCAAATTGTCAAAAAATTTCGTCTAGGGTGTGAGATAATTATTGCATTCAATGAGCAGTAAAGGACATTGGGATTATATGTATTAAGCTTTAGCTCCCGCGTGAATGTTACTTAGTCATTGCGGACGCAGTGTTCATCATTGTTTTCACATGTAGAAGCAACAAGAATAATGTACGTACTTAACCAGGAATTTGTAAAAACCTAATTGAAAAGAGTGCCTTGGAGTTTCTTGCGCGTTCTTCTCCATAGAGGCCTACCTCCGTTTTGGAACGAGCAACTAGCTTCATCTTTCGGACCAACTGACCGACTCCTTGACAATTCAAGAGTGCCTATAAATCGTCTAATTGAAATAAATGTTTTGACTTTGACTTTGCAGACGAAGTCGCGGAATAAAAGTAGCCTATCTCCAGATCCCAAGCTACCTCTTTGTCAAATTTTACTACGATCAGTTCTGCTGTGATGTCGAGGCAGCAATTGCAGCAAACAGACAGACTTGCTTACACGTTCATAATATCATACTAGCACAGAATAAATACTAGTGTATAGCAGCTGGGTAGCTGCCGGCGCCCATGACTACAAGCGGGTGCATGCACCCCCTTGCACCCGCAAGGGGGTGCAGTTGCACCTTTCTGTCGTGATAGAAAATACATTGGATAAAGGTTCTGTTTGTATAATAATAAGTTAAGGCGTCTAGTTTGCTGTCCAATTATCTTAATTTGCTGTCCAATTATCTTAATGGACATAACATATATGTATTTGTTTATTCCTGGCGGTGCGTGGCGTCAATGTGCGAGTTGCTGGAACAGTGCGCTGCGCTGGAGCATTATAAGAGACAAGTAGCAAATAATCCGGGGGATTCAGTTCGCTACACTACGAGCACAATGTGGTAACAGAGAGTGTTTGCCAGTGACTAATAGAAAACGTACACGCTGTGTCGTCCTGCGCGGGCGCAGTCCGGGGCCCTAATCAGTGGCGCCTCACTACCGCTTTACACATCATAACGTGATAATTAACTTTAATGATTGTCATTTATTTAACTGACCGTTGATAGAGAGAGAACCATACTTTAAACTCGTTACATTTTAAAGATAAATGGTACAATGTCTCCGCGGCCCAGCGAATATTTATTTTCGAAAGACTTGGACTATTACGACGCAATAGAGCGAAAGAAATTAATGAAAAGAGGAATCTCTAAATATTCTTTAGTTTCATTTATTTATTCCCTTTGGATCAAATGATTGAACATTAACATCAAAGCTTCACTCTGCCTTGCATTGATTCATAAATTCCGTATTGTTTTCGTTGTTTCATTAGATGCTGCGTTTTTACCCGACTGCGGCGGTGCCCACGAGCAGGGTAATGTTTTGGTTCGTATGAATGTATGAGTGATATGTATATAAATATATATAAATGAGTGGTTCATCGTTGTGAGGATAGAAATGAAGCATTACAATCATAATGCATGTCAGCAGGTATAATTAGTACAATAAACAATAAATCAATAATCGTCCTCCTTTTTCCTTAATTTTTTGCATTGTTTTTTTACTAATACATAAACATGTTAAGTACCCTGTTTCTTGTACGGTTTGATCACGATATTTAGCAGTTGGGATCAGTGGTGTTAATGTACGACGAGGTATAAACGGTTCACGATTAGCATATCGCCGTGTTTACCGACGCCGCCGCCGCGTGTGTCGCCTGCATGTGATTGATGATGTTTGTGGACGCTCGGCTGTCATGGCGATGCAGCACATTATATTTATGATCAAATTATTGTATGTTATTGTTTAACAGCTTTATGCGTTTGATCCTTTAATCGGTAATCGGTTTCTCTGATATTACCTTACTTTAAAACTATATACAATTTTAGATCAATTAATACCTTAGTGCAAAACCAGTTAAGTATCCAATTTGAATGAAATTAGCAGTCAGTGAAACGACAAACACTCGTGGCGATTTGTTACATGTCAACATTATTTTATTACGGCTGTTGGCTGCTAATGATTTATGTAGGTTTTAACATTAATTAGGTACACAACGCCATCGCCACGCTAGTGTAATATATCATAAGTATTCATATAGGTAAGCAGTGGACACAACTTACATTGTTAATGCCACCACTTTTGAAATGCAACACAATTGTAGAAAGGTAATTTAATAACAAGTTAATGTATCAGATGCCTATGATAAAACGATCCCTTTGATTAATTTAGAGACAAAAAATGATGTGCTTTCAAGCAGAATGTGTTGTGATCTGTGAAGGTTTAGTTACATTGGAATGGCTTTGAGAAAGACTATAGGATATTTTCCGTCCAATCACAAGTGCGACCTATCCGTCCGGCTCATGTGTTTTGTGTCGCACGAGTAATGACCACGAAGTGAGGTCAGTAATCAAAAAGTGTTGAGGGCGAGCACTCAAGCTGTTACGAGTACTTGCTTAGTGGCGAGTTACCCGAATATGTACACATAATATCAAGTATTTGTGTTGGATCTGACTTGTTTTGAATCTATATTGAACATTATTGTTTGCTTGTTATTACGATAATAGATCTCTTTACCAGTGATGCGTAGAGCCGGGAGCAATGAGTAGGCTGACATTAAAATATTGATCAAAGTATCCGTGACACGCTCAGTATCTATTGAGATTTTTACATAATTCATAAGGCTAAATATAATAACATATAAATAAACATCACGCCTGTAATCCCCGAAGGGTTAGGCAGGGGTAAACTCATAGTACACCCACATATCGCCTGTTATGTTTATGTCCCGTGTAATAGGGGGCGAGCCTATTGTTATCAACCGGGCATAAATCCAGACTCCGAGGCTGCTACTGAGAAATTCCTGATGGAAAAACGCAATAACACTTTGCTCGACCTGGGAATCGAACCCAAGACCTCATGCTCAGCAGTCGCGCTTTGCGACCACTAGACGAACGAATAATAACTGGCAGGTAATCGTAGTTAGTTTGTGAGCGGCTGATAGGTGACGCGGTGTTCATAACGTGACGATACGCTATCACTACGAGTTTCAGAAGCTCTCACTAGCATCGCTCGCTGGTGTTACCTGTATATGAGGCAGCCGTTGTTCCTACTCGATAACGGAGACAACACTCACACACGACAGATATTATGAAACATTGTTTGTTTACATTAATTACACATTTAGGAGATTTTGGACATTATTTACTACACAGACAGCCCGACAGGATCGACTCACTTGTAGAAACTGGAAAAGATATGAGATGCGCCAGTCAATCATAATGTATTCTTCCTTCATCCGTCGTATGTGCTAAATATTAATTACAGATATTTAAAAAAAAATTGTAATCAGACTAGTACTTCCAGAGATTACCTCTTACAAACAAACAAACTACCTTTCCATAATATTAATACAGATATCGGAGCGTGGGAACTATCTTATCTATTGTAATATAAGAAGTGGAAAGTTCTGTTCGCGTTACATGTGCGCGTAAGAGCCTCGGTGTAAAGCCTTCGTGTCGGGAAACTTTAAAAACTTTCGATGACATGCGACGAAATGCATTGTCGTTTATTACTATGGCGGAGGAGATTTTTCTAACGTAAGGTCCGCTTTACAAGCGAGACTCGAACCTGGAACAGACGTGCGCGGGAGTCGCGCATTCGCCGCATATTTGATCTTTTTCACACTGAGAAACTTCTTTCTTTTGTTGTGAAAATTATTACTTAAAATTAAATCAGTTGATCATATCAACTTATTTTACGTTTTAAACATGATCATAATATTTTTCACTTATAACGCGTTTTAAATACACAATACCTACCTACCTATAAAGTGTTGTTCAGTTTGAATGAGTGAATTTATAAATTAAAAAATGAATTGTTGTGTAAAAATATCAAAACAAGTCAACACTTACAACATCCAACGTGACACTGAACGCATACTAAAAGTTTATTCCACAAGTGTTGCGGCTACGCGATCGCTACGCGGCTGCTACGAGTGCTACGAGCGCTACGCGGCGGCGGCGCACACGGGCGAACTCCGCTAACACTACACCACTACTGACGATCAACACCCGTTGATCCGTCTACCGGCTGCTGGCTGTTTACTAGCGCCAGTAGCTAGCGCGTGCCAGAGCTTCCGATGATCACAACTGAGGATAGGTAACGACGCGCGACGCAATGCTCGCAACACGTATCATGGGTGATTGTGTGCCTAACTTGACCAACAAATGTACAAAGTACATAGGTGGTAACTTGCCTCCCCCAGCTAGCAACAACAACAACAATTATTCTATTCTATTCTATTCTAGACATTACATCATCGCTAATAAGCACACTTTGTAGCGTTTTTGTTTTTATAAACGATGCATTTGCGGTCATTGAAGCTTGTTTGACTATAGCATCTGAAAATTGTGCAGAAACTATACCTATAAATAGATAAAAATTAGGTGTCCGTTTGTAATGTTTTACTAAATGCATTATTTAGAAGATTTACACAGTATATCAAACAAGCGTTTTTTTTTAATTTTGCTTATCTGTCTGTCTGACCGGTTTCGACGATTTCACTCGCGGATAGTTGATATTATAGGTAGGCGGTGGCGGGCGGCGGTGGTTGGTTGTTTGTTTGGTAATTGTCGAAAAAGAATAAGGGTGCCGCGCAAAAAAAAAAACGGGTTGCACTCTGGGAGTGCCGGCAGAAGTGAAAACTTGATTATTAACGTTTACGTTTACGTTTACGTTTAACATACACGAACATTCGCGCAAGCGCCCTGCGCTGTCTGAACGAAACAGTAGGCCCAGGCATACATTTTCGCCGCGCCGTAGAGAGGGGATAGCTGTCTACTCTCCATCCGTCTTAACGCTTTTTCGATCAGGTCACGTGTCCTGACGCGCACGTGTCCTGACGCGAGTTTAAGATTTTATACCCATTACAGAAAAAGTGCTCAACGCCGCTAAAGAAGTTTTCACTTCAAAAATATAATACACACCCTGCAGAAACTCAACTAGTATTACATTAAATAGTTATTTAGGTACATGGTTTGGCAGAAGAATTGCTATAGCTATCAATGTGACAGTACCTAATTCTCTATCGTTTATATGTAAACAAGTGCTCATTTAATCTAATATGTAATTTGTGGTGATTAATTAATTGTTATAATTAACATCAAATAACATTATTATTATCAGTCTCGAACTCTCGAGATAAATGCAGTATTTATACTACTCATTGGTGACGATCGTGTGGACTGTGGGTGCATGTTGATAGACTTGCTGCACGGTACTCCTCGTCGACAGGCTCTCGGTGAGGGCTGCGGTGGTTGCTAATGTCAGTGGATTCGTTGTTACCAGACACTTTCTGTGGGCCCTAATGTGTGTGCATTTTTAACTGCCATACTACTATTATAAATGCGAAAGATGATGAAATAAGTTGTTTGGATGCTTCTTTGTTACTCAATCAAACGGATCTGGATACAATTTGGCACAGAGATAGATTATAGTCTGGAATGCCACATGAGCTACTTTTTATTTCGGAAAAAATACTGTGCGCATGCGATAATAGGTGACGTGTAATGAAACTTTGACGTGGACGAAGGTGCGGGCGGAAGTTAGTATCCTATACCTATATATTACATATAAAATCAGCCATCACAATTCACAATACAATGTAAGTGAGTAATGTATGTTTTTTACGTAATACTTGAAAAATGGCATTGAAACTTTAACTCCTCAACCCTTTATCTATTCTCATTTGAGTCTGGCTAGCGCGGAGTCTCACACTTTAATTTATAAATAAACTGCCTCGTGTCGGACCCCTGATTGTTTAGTTCCGCGTTATTTCCCAAAGGTGAGCACGTCACAGGGAAACGTATAATTGTTAGAAGAGTTTCTCCGCCATGACGTGTGATCGTACTATAATACACGATTGTGTTTATAGAATGGTGTCAGACCACTGCAGTGAGCTGTCACCTACCCTACATTTGTGTAAGAAAATACTGAAATTATACCTATTACCTATTCATGTGTTTTACGTCAGCCATATTTTTAAGGCCTTTTTGGTAAGACTGAGGAAAGGTTTTAGTTACAGAAACTATTCAAATTAATTGTAACGACTACAACCTTTTCGAGAACATTGTCTTCCTTCCCGCCTTAAACTGGAAGCTGTAAAAAGTTAGTGACTGTTTATTGGAGGCATAACCTTCGAATAGCAAGAACTGTTATTCGCCTATCAGTTAATGTCTGTCGGAGTAAAATTCGCTCTAAATTCCTATAAACACGGCCCTATGCGTGCGCGCACTGCTCCCGGCGAGCGCCTGCCGCTGCACAGGCACGGGACTGTTCCATGCTCTTATCTTATCAGAGCTGTACTGCTCCGTGATGTATGTGCAACTAGCACACAACTGTAATGCATGCATACAAACAATTTGGGCGATTGATAAAACTGATGGACACATCATAGATGTCATGTTTTAATTAGTCATTTAGGCTATGATTAATAAATGTTTAGGGTCACTGCGATACATTATTGCGCTTTGATTTAGAGTAAATAATTATTGGTTGGATAGAGACACGTCTGGTCTCGGGAGATAAATTATAACTCTCTTAATTAACTCTATTTAACGATACAATCCTTGCTATCGTCTCGGTTCTCTTCGTTTCTCATCCAGCTTTAACTGACTCATATTTTTTGCGAAGTTGCATAAACTTCGTGTGCACGAAATTATGGTAGGTAAGTACCTACGTCATCACAGTGTGTTTTAGTGACAGTTCAACATCTATAAATGGGCGGTAAATTACATTAACACAATAGTCTAAACATGACTTCACCATAACTTTGCACGCTATTTTGCAATTCAAGTAAAAAAGTAAAATCACATGTTAGTGAGCCACGTGCAGTACTCTTCGCTACAAATGAATCTAGAGCAAACATATTACAGTAAGTAACTGTTACCGTATCGACTGGAGTACTTACTCCAGTGATGCTACACACAGCTCCTGCCCTACTTATTGTTACCTACCCCTACCGTGCCCTGAGCAGCCCTGTGTTACCGCGGAGCCCAGCCAGCTACTTGGAATCGTCCACAAACACCTATTGTTTATGAAACTTCGCCGAGTCACAGCGCCTCGACCGCCCTACCTTATGTATCTTTATTTTAGTACAACTTTGCATAAATACAATAGCACATCCATTTCGGGAGCGCGTTCCATTGCTCGCTTCCTTTACGGATAAGGCACCTGCGCCCGTATAAGGCAAGGCATGAACCCGCCGGGCGGTGTATCGCCACTTGTTTTTTACGACATTGCTAATCATGAATTTATGTTATCTTGATCTGTGTGCTCCTAATTGTTAGTGTTCTTATTGTATTGTTGAAACGTTCCGTTACTACAACTACACCAATACAGTTTAGTGCTGCCCGTTTTCACCAACACTAGGTAGGTAACCTTTATGTAATGCCAAAAATAAATAGGTATAATCATACCTAGGATTATCAATGCAAACGAAGTAAACATTGTAAGTATACCTCTAAAAAATACACCCTTTATTAGGTATAGGAGCCTTTTTATTAGGTAAAGGCTTTTGTACAAGTGACTCCAACCTAGGAGCCTAGGTTGGAGTCACTTGTACAAAAGCCTTTACTGTAATATACAGCATGCCATGCGGCATCTCTGCCACATGAATTAACTGAATCACAATTTTTTTTAAGCTAAGTATTTATGTAATACCATCGATTTTATTTTCTTGCCACTTGCCAGTGTTATTTCAATGAATCTGATAGAGGGTTCCAATTCTGGCGATATACCTATGTTTGTAACACAACTAGTATGACGTAAGTTGATAATAAATAATATGTCAGTAGTTACGACATTAATAATAAATTATATAATATTGAAATATCCTTTCAGCGGAACGATGTGTGAATGGCAAACCGCAAGTTAACCGCAACTGTAGGAACTTACTGCTCGCAAAATTAGACAAACATAGGCAGAGCTTGTTGCTTGTAGGTTCGATAACTATACTATAACATCACGCCTGTAATGACCGAAGGATAAGGCAGAGGTGTTCCCATTAGCACACTCACATTTCGCCAGTTAGCCATCTACCGGGCACAAATCCAGACTCCGAGGCTGCTACATAGAAATTCCTGAGAGAAAAACCCTATTAACACTTTGCTCGACTTGGGAATCGTACCAAGGACCTCTTGCTCAGCAGTCGCGTTTTGCGACCACTAGACCAACGAGGCAGTCATACTATACTAATGACACAAGATCCCATAGTCGCGAGACCCACGCCATGTTTTGTTTTTTTAACACATTATGTACACATACTTACCTAATTGAATAAAATAATAATAATTAAAATAATTATTTATTTAATTGATTTTCGTCCTTATTACTCGTAGATCAAACACTATTGTGCTTCAGTAACAATAGCTGATTCTACGAATTAATCCATTAAGTAACTATTCACAATCTTTACACTTCCTAATGGTAAGAGGAAAATCGTTGAAAATTGTGTCCGCATAATATAATGAAATAGTTATTCATTCACTATCGCAGATCAGTTAATGGTGGTTTTGGCAAGTAGACTTGCACTTTTAATATTTCGATGATGTCCGCTTGAAATGGACGAATTCATGCATTCATGTATGATGCATAATGGACATCGGTCGAAGATAGTACATCAAAACTGTGCCGTGAGACGATCCACTGGAAATTTTATCGAGATCCGTGTGATAAAAGAAAATCATGAAGCTTTGCTACTGGAGGTTCCAAACATTTTTATCGTCGTGTTTGTAACTGTCCATGAACGATACTGCCAGGACTGGCTCTGGTACAGAGTCAGGTGGAGACGCTACTTCCTAGCAAAAGCTTATCTATCTCCACTTAGTTACTGGCCGCAGCATGGTGCTATACGGGCCGCCTGCTGCACAGCTTCTCAAGACAAGTAGGTGATAAACTCGGGTACCTCCATAGGAACGTCCTCCTCTTCTTATATTTATCACTTAAAGGAATTTTCATCGGATTCTTCAGAAGTATCTGTAAGTATAACACGTTACAACTGGAGTTCGTGATCAACATGCCGCATCAGTGTTCCCAGCGTGTCGTCGCCCGCACGTGGCACAGGCTAGCTGCGCGACTCGCATGCTGATTGGTCGCCGCAAACAATGGGTACTACCTTCTCTATTCTATAGCACTACTACCCTCACTACTGCAATAGCCCAGCCCTGCGCTGGCGCCTATAACGAGCCAACCTCATGCATGATGCAACAGTCGTGAATACAATATGACTAATGCGCATGCGACGCGAATTACACTCGCTATATTATGATAATTAGTATTATAAAACTAACATTTACATAGATACGTACTGTTATTGTTCTAAACATATAATTTTAGTTTCCTTATCTAAAGGGCGTGACCATCCGAGATAATACATACAGAGGCAGATGTTATGGTTTCTCCCAATAGCTCCAAATTAGAGCGTCACGCAGTAAACCAAATGTTATGTTTTGAGGAAAACGGCATACAATAGTATATATTACAATGATCTAGGTACGTTACATCAGATCAGATGAAGCCACTTCCTTAAACTTGAACTCAATTTACCTGAAAATGAATAATCATGTATTAAGATGAAAACTATTTCTCCGTACCTACATTTATTGATACTACTTAAGTAAGCAGATTAGAAAATATTGTCTAATGGGTTTAGGTACAAATTATTATTTCTTAATTAAAAATAATATTAAGATAACCTCTGCCAAGCAGTGGGAAATTCAGATTTGTTAAAAAACAAGATAGCTTTATAACTTGTGAATACATACCAAACCAATAAAGGCCGTATTATAGGTACTGATTTCCCGAATTGTTTCTAAATTTTATTCACTATGAATAGGTAAAATTATGTGTGGATGACGTCACGCGTGTGTATTGTGTCACGCTCAACGTTAATGAGCTGGACTCATTGTACCTAACAGACATTTTCCTCTTAATCACTGATAGCGCCTGTGACCACTTGCGCAAGCGCGCTTGTGGTTTAGATAGTGTCTCCATCGCTGCATTTCATGTGTCACTGACTAATCCTGAGTAACTATTGTGACGATCCTTCAATTATCACAATCAGGTAGTGCTGACCCATGACCGCCTTTTTTTTTAAGTTAACCTGTCACAAATCCAAACTCTAGGCTGTTATATCATTAAACACGTTGCCCGACCTGGTTCATGGGGATCATGTCCGGCACCCCTCATGCTGTCAAGCATCGCACGCTCGTAACCAGAAGGAGCAGGCAGTAGTCAGTATGACAGAGTCCTTTAGTGGACGCTGTAGGTGGTAGAGGGCCTCTTCGACCGACAGTTGGTAAAGTGCTGTGCAGATAATGGTTTGGATAAACTGACGCGAAACACTGGTACATTTAGGTATGGCTGTGCTGTGTTGCTCGTAGGCCGTAGCGCTCGTAGAACGCCGTAGCGCTCGTAGAACGCCGTAGCGCTCGTAGAATGCCGTAGCACTGTAGCACGCACGTGCTACGATATTTTGATCTACCTTCTTGCTCCATTTTTCTTTTTCTAGCCTGGTCAATGAATGATTGTGGTTGGAAAAGTTGAAAGCAGAAAATCTGACTTATGAACTTTGTTTGGACTAGTTAGAAGATAAACATATTAAAAGTCCTGACCCCCCCGAGGTGAGCCCGAGGGAGGGGGGGGCAAAGAAGGTCCCGTTTTTTGGTTTTTTGCTTATATCTCGAAAACGATGCGTCATATAAAATTTTGTTGTACTAGAGGATGAAACCTCATAAAATTCTCTACATCTTTGTTTGTCACACTTTTTATCTATCTCCAATATTTGCATAGCTGTGAGCTCCGAAAAAGGACCGATTTTCAAAAATGTGTTAAATTTTCTGTCTCGTTCTTTGTTTTCTTGTTTATATCTTGAAAACGGTGCGTCGCATGAAATTTAGTTGTACTAGAGAATGAAACCTGATAAAATCCTCTACAACTTTGCTATATTTTTTTTATTTATCTCTTATCATTGCAAAGCTATGACCTGTGAAAAAAAAATAGATTTTTCAAAAATGTGTCCAATTGTCTGTACCGGTTTTTGAGTTTTTTTATTACATCTCGAAAACGATGCACCGCATGGAATAATATTGTACTGTATAATAAAAGCTGGCAAAACTTTCTCCAATTTTGTCTTTCCTACTTTTTATCTATACACATCAAAAAAGTCTAGGGATCAACATCCCTAACAAATGTTAGGGATGTTGATCCCTAGACTTTTTTGATGTGTGTATCTTCAATAGTTGCATAGCTGTGAGCTCCGAAAAACGAGCGATTTTTAAAATGTGTTCTATCTCTATAGCACATTGTAACAATTTGAATGCCAAAATTATTTATTTATCTATTAAAAAATTACATAAGCTGGGAGTACCTCCACGCGGTGAAGGCGGAAACAGTTTACTTTTAAACTGGCTAAAACTCCCAATAATATCTATCAAGATGCCTTCGGCCTTATGTTGCTATTTCGTTCGTGACCTATTGAGTTTTGTGACTGTGCACCCGGTAACGCAGGGAAGCAGTCACAACCAAGTTTTCAAAATGACAGAAATGTGTTTTATTTGTGATGAAGTGCTGGAAGAAGGTGGAGAAAATGTTTCCAAGGTCGGTCAAAAGGGGATAAATTCTCTGATTTCTGCCAGTAAACTCAGAAATGATCAAAAGACTCACACCTTGAAGATTTAAAGTCTCTGAGGGTTCACACATCTTGTCGGAAAGAATACACAAGACCTGACAGCATTAAAGCAGATCTAAGGAAACATACTCCGTATGCTGGACCGTCCGGGATTCATACTTTGAGGTCCTCAAAACCAAAAGTTGACGTCAAAACTCGATGCCTTTTTTGTGCATGCCCATTCAAAGATGAAAAGAAAAAACCTTTAGAAAAACGACAGACAGTATACTCTGTTAGGAACGTAGCCTTTAAAGACTCATGCATTGAGGCTGGGCATGCAAGAGGAGATGATTGGGACTGATTGAGGAGACGAGTTTTGACGTCAACTTTTGGTTTTGAGGACCTCAAAGTATGAATCCCGGACGGTCCAGCATACGGAGTATGTTTCCTTAGATCTGCTTTAATGCTGTCAGGTCTTGTGTATTCTTTCCGACAAGATGTGTGAACCCTCAGAGACTTTAAATCTTCAAGGTGTGAGCTCTTTTGATCATTTCTGAGTTTACTGGCAGAAATCAGAGAATTTATCCCCTTTTGACCGACCTTGGAAACATTTTCTCCACCTTCTTCCAGCACTTCATCACAAATAAAACACATTTCTGTCATTTTGAAAACTTGGTTGTGACTGCTTCCCTGCGTTACCGGGTGCACAGTCACAAAACTCAATAGGTCACGAACGAAATAGCAACATAAGCCCGAAGGCATCTTGATAGATATTATTGGGAGTTTTAGCCAGTTTAAAAGTAAACTGTTTCCGCCTTCCCCGCGTGGAGGTACTCCCAGCTTATGTTATTTTTTAATAGCTAAATAAATAATTTTGGCATTCAAATTGTTACAATGTGCTATAGAGATAGAACACATTTTAAAAATCGCTCGTTTTTCGGAGCTCACAGCTATGCAACTATTGAAGATAGATAAAAAGTAGGAAAGACAAAATTGGACAAAGTTTTGCCAGCTTTTATTATACAGTACAATATTATTCCATGCGGTGCATCGTTTTCGAGATGTAATAAAAAAACTCAAAAACCGGTACAGACAATTGGACACATTTTTGAAAAATCTATTTTTTTTTTCACAGGTCATAGCTTTGCAATGATAAGAGATAAATAAAAAAAATATAGCAAAGTTGTAGAGGATTTTATCAGGTTTCATTCTCTAGTACAACTAAATTTCATGCGACGCACCGTTTTCAAGATATAAACAAGAAAACAAAGAACGAGACAGAAAATTTAACACATTTTTGAAAATCGGTCCTTTTTCGGAGCTCACAGCTATGCAAATATTGGAGATAGATAAAAAGTGTGACAAACAAAGATGTAGAGAATTTTATGAGGTTTCATCCTCTAGTACAACAAAATTTTATACGACGCATCGTTTTCGAGATATAAGCAAAAAACCAAAAAACGGGACCTTCTTTGCCCCCCCCTCCCTCGGGCTCACCTCGGGGGGGTCAGGACTTTTAATATGTTTATCTTCTAAATAGTCCAAACAAAGTTCATAAGTCAGATTTTCTGCTTTCGACTTTTCCAACCACATACCCTTTTTGAGCACTTATTTACCAGACTATTCCTTTTCTGATAAAGTTGATAAAAGTAAACAAATAATGAACTCTTGCTCGAATCTAATCTGCACGGTGTGACACATGAACCGCGTACGATACTCTATACAGAAGTAGGTTTGTCTGCAGCAACAAGATTCATAGTTTTATACTATCAAACCTTATTCTGCAATAAAAAATAAATAACCTATTCAAACTCCACACTCCACAAGTTTCTGTCAAAAACAAGAAAAATCAAGTCAACTATCACATTCATTCTACACGTTCTAAACAATTTTCATCTCCAGGCACTTTAAGAAATGTGAGATTCTGTCGACGAGGGACTGGGCTCAGGCTGGATGATGAGGATCCTGCACGCCATCGTCGTGGTCCTCACCGTCGTGCTGCTGTTCATCCAACAGAAGCTGTCCGTCAGCGCCGGACCGTGCCCAGTTAGTATCGCACACCGCCTGTTCTGCGTAGGGTGCCGGAGCTTGCGCAAGTGTCCACCATATAATTGTCCTCGCATTTCATAGGTACCGCTACCACTGCTTAGCGAAAGAGCTCTGATGACCCGCAAATGGCAGGATAACCTTCCGACATACCAGCCAAAATTCTCCCGCCAGGTGTCTCGCAGCAGCAGGTCAGGATACGATACTATCCATCTATGATAGGTTTAGATAGATTGCGCGATCACATTCATCCTCCAATATGATGCAGAGTGAGTTCGAGTAAGTGACACTTCCTCAGTGTGATGTGCCAGCGAACTTGACCAAGCACGAGTGAGCACGGAGCCATGAGAAACTTGTGACAGGTTTCCGAAGCTCTGACAAACGGGAGTTTACTACCGATTCGTATCCGTTTGTAAAGAACATACGAGGATATGTCGACTGTTATTTATTTATATATTTATTTTACTTTAACATACAACGCACTGACTGTTCACACTGCAGGGCAATTAATTATACAGGTGTTACATCTAAGTGATCGTGGTTGTCAATACCTTGCAACGTTTAGGGTTTATCTTGAGCCGGTACCAGGAAACTGAAGCCATTAGAGTGCATCGCTAGCTGGCGACATTGCAATATCCAATTTCTCCAAAAGATGTTAAAAACAGGACCGTTGTATTACACGTTCTGCATGTCAAATATTTATTACCTAGTTTAGTAAGTTCACTTGTAAACTTTATAATTATGAAAATAAGCTTACAATTAAAAAAAAAAAACACTGCACTCCGGGAGTGCCGGCAGAAGTGAAAACTTGATTATTAACGTTGAGCATGTTTGATATTTTGGAATGGTTAGGGAATAATTTTGCACCAATTGCTTTATCAGTATAAAAGTACTATCATTTATGTGGTAGAATACAATATTCATTTATTGCGCTATCGTACACAAACATGACAATTTATATTACATTAAAAATTTAACTTTAAAACTATTACAATTATTTTACATTAAAAAGTTTATCTCTCCGAAAAATCAACTTTCATCCATAATTTCAACGACTTTTTCACCATCATCATTACCAGAACTATCATCGCCAATCTCTAAAACTGATACGATAGGTTTATGGTAGCTGAAGTAAGAAACGAACAGTTTTGATTCGAACCTATTTATTATCATTAATAGATGCACTTTGTTCAATTTCCATATCTGTCACCATCCATGGATACGCGTGGCACGCTGTAACATACACGAACATTCGCGCAAGCGCCCTGCGCTGTCTAAACGAACATCCTACGCTTTTTCGATCAGGTCACGTGTCCTGACGCGCGTGGTCACGTGTCCCCTGACGCGAGTTTAAGATTTTATACCCATTACAGAAAAAGTGCTCAACGCCGCTAAAGAAGTTTTCACTTCAAAAATTAGTTCATACCTATGCTTTAATATTTGTTACACTGTTTAGTCTAACAATTCTTGGTGGACCAAATAAATTTTAATTTAGTAACAGGATCCTAAGTTTGGGTAATCCTAATTACAGTTTTTTTTATCCGTCTCCAGTTCGCCACCAAATTACAGTCTTGTCCCTAAGGGTGCGTCCACATCTGGCGAATGCAGTGCAGCTCGCGAGCCGTTTGCGAGCTGCCGGCGAGCTGCGCGCGTGCAGTCACGGCAATAGTTTGGTGCGCCTCTTTAGCGCAACTCATGCAAGGCTCGTGTAAAGGGTGCGCGCGGCGCGCGATCTGCGCGCACTCAATTCTCGTGCTTACAGTTCCGTTTACTGGCGCCGCCCGCGCGCTGTTCGCGTCGCAGCTGATCGCGGCGCAGGAGCGGCGCACGAACAAAAATGCACGCGTGCAGCTCGCAAACGGCTCGCCAGCTGCACATTCGCCAGATGTGGACGCACCCTTACGTATGACAATTACGACACTTCAATACTGAAGGGGTGGAGGTTTATTAAATGTACAACAGCGTTTATGTTACAACCTGCGTTACAACCTGCGTTTATGTTACACATAGGGAAGAGGTCACCTACCATAGCTTGATACGGAGCCCGTTAAAAGGTCTCAAATGTGGCCCCTCAGCCGGTGGATTATTGTTATATACCAGACGCTCTGTTCCAGGCCAAACAGTACATCCCGGCGTGGCCGCGCTCGTCCGGTGACTCGCCCCTCGCCGCGCTCCCGCTGCTCGCTCCGGACTGTGTCGTATGCGCACGCGCAGCCCGCTGTCACCAAGAGCGTGGACAGCCCAAATACAAACGCGATCCAGAAATAGCAGTTGACAACGAGTTCATTGGATATCGTCCCCACGACGATTAGACAAACATACCTTACCAAGTTAATAAATACTATTATAACCTATCTCGAATGAGTCTAAAATGATTATTCAATAAAAAGTGCCTAAAAATTGTAGCGTATTGTACCTAATTTAAAATGTCAATAAAAATTGCAAGATAGGTAAAAATTGTTTCAATTTGCTCTCAACCCTTTCAATAAAATTGTACCCCGGACCCCCGGTGGCAAAAGTACACAACTGCTGTAAAAATACGAGTACCTACCTTGGCATTAACTCATGTTCATCGTTTCAGTAACAGTTGCCGCGTTGCTACTTGCTGTTATTGTTGACTTTACTAGCTTCTTCATTTCCAGAAATTCTCCCCGGCGGAGCAACGCATTGCCCACATCGCGTCGTGGTCGTGACGCTCCGCACGCGTCTGGGCGCTCAATGCTTTTTGTTGCATTCATCTTAAACTTGTTTATAAAAGTAAACGAGTTTCTACGTTAGGGTTTTGTAATTCACAACATTCCAATACCTGACAGACAAAGAGAGAGAAGATTCCCGGTATACATATATATATATATATGTATATATATACATATATATATATATATATATCTCTCTCTCTCTATATTGTATATATATATATTATGCAAAATAATCATTAAATTAACACACAACAATCTATGGAAGTAATTCTGAAATAAATTTTATTATTAATATTATTTATTATTGGAAAGAAAATTACCTTATTTGGGTTATTTACAATGTTTATTAATATTTTATAAAAGTAGGTACTTACCACCATTTTTTTTGTAAGAAATCAGCAAGCGTCGATAGCTTCCTAAATATTTATTTATTTATTTAAAGAAGCATGGAAGACTTATGTACTGCTTAAAAAAATATATTTTTTAAAAACAAGCTTTAAAATTATTACAATATTGAGTAGGTACCTACATATTGGACATTGTATTGTCAATTTGTCATCAGAACTAAAGGTGTATGCAAAATTTCAGCTCAATCGGATACCAACAAATGGTCGAATGGTTTGCAAATTTTGAAAGGACAACTTATTTACATACATACTTACATACAAACAGCACAAGCTAAATAAAAGCTTGCCTTTGGGCGCATTATGTCCAATTCGCAAAATGTCCAACTGTCCAATTCTCAATTGGTCCAGTTCGCAATTGGTCCAGTTCGCAATTGGTCCAACGCGGATTTATGGGGCGTGAAGACCACCACGTGAGATTGGGTGAGATTCGGCTCGAAGTAAAAATGCATATAATTTGTGATTAACTCTTTTATTAGAAAAAAAAATACAATTCTGAGCTGACGTACTTCGGCTTACATTGTTTAAGCGTTGATGTCAATCAACGGATACATATCAGAATATCGAAAATCAGAATATCGAAAATCAAAATATCGAAAATCAAAATATCGAAAATCAAAATATCGAAAATCAAAATATCGAAAATAAAAATATCGAACGATCAAAACATCGAAAATCAAAATATCGAATGCTCATATGATCGAAAGATCATATAATCGAAAATCAAAATATCGACAATCAAAACATCGAAAATCAAAATATCGAATGATATGATCGAAAGATCATATAATCGAAAATCAAAATATCGACAATCAAAATATCGAAAATCAAAATGTCGAAAATCATATTATCGAAGTACAAAATATCGAAAATCAAAATCAAAATGTCGAAAATCATATTATCGAAGTACAAAATATCGAATGTTCAAAGCGGGGCTCCGTAGACCGGGTTTCCGTTGACTAGACCAATACCTGGACAATCTAGTTTTGGCGTAGTCGACGGAACCCCGGCATAATTTACGCTCAACAGATGGTCGCTCTGGGCGGTAAAAAAAAAAGCTGCCGCCTTATCTCCTGTCAGCCATGTCGTCGGAGCTCCGCCGGCCTTCGGCCTACGCTCCTCATGTCCCAAAGTCGGACTTCTGGGACCAAAAGTAAAAAATCACTAACTTTTGTAGCACACCATAGTGATTTTATAAAACAATTTTTTTTTTCAATATGACTAATAAAATTATTTCTATTGAAATTCTGTGATCTTCGTAGTATGCTAAGTCAAATTATGCCAAATAATCGGCGCTCTAAATAAACGTAAGTTAGTGATTTTTTACTTTTGGTCCCAGAAGTCCGACTTTGGGACATGAGGAGCGTAGGCAGAACGCCACCTGCTACGATCCTTATGTATTATACAATATATCTACTAAACTCCTTAAACGACTTTTTTTGGACCATTTGCTAATTGGACAATTTGCTAATTGGACAATTTGCGATTTAGACAATTTGCGATTTGGACAATTTGAGAATTGGACAATTTAAGAATTGGACAATTTGAGAATTGGACATTTTGAGCCCACTGGACATTTTGCGAATTGGACATAATGCGCCCAAAGGAAAGCTTGTAAGTAAATACTATAAGTAAGAAAGGAGACTATAGTTGCACATACATTCATTTTTTTTTACATGTGTGTGTAGGTAATTTTTATGTATGTGTGTGTATGTACATACACGCCTCCTGATTCGGAAACCTGATCCGGAAACCGGACGTTTGCGCCCAGCCTTAAATTCAATAATTTTTATGTTCATAGATTTTATAATGATGAAGTACTATTTTTAATATCAATTGTTTTTCTGTAGTTGTACTACCTACGCTAGGCGAATCGAATCGATTAATAGGTAGATGGGAAGTTAATTATTGAGTGGCAAAGCATTTGGCCGGCGTTAGTTCCAGTTGCAAGTGTGAGCACACCACTATAGTACATACACAATCACTTGGCCGGTGACTTGTTCCAGGGTAGCTAACCGATAACCATTGCTTATGTAGATGTTAGTTCGCACTATGTGTGGGCTGGCGGCCGGCCTAAACACTGGTCAAAAGAAACTAAGTAAGGTATTAAATTTTTAAATCAGAAATGGTATATTAAACTAACAAAAATGTATATGTTCAAAGAATTAAGAACATTGTCGTGTTGGTGAGTTGTACGTCCTCGCCCTCCGGGCCGGCACCATGAGGTACCGGACATTCTTCTTGTAGTAGGGACACGCGGGCTCGTCGCAGCCGAGCACCTCCGCCTCGCGCACGCCGGGCCCGCCGCGCTGCAGCAGCTCGTCGCCCAGGACCAGGCGCCGCGCACACGCCAGCAAACATGGTCCACATACAGCCACTGCACACAATGCTGCTAACAATTCCAACACGAACATTACAGCCTCAGACCACATATCTATAGCGATCATATATTTGATGTTCCATATGTTCTATAATATATGTTTTAAAATTAATAATACATTTAAATTATTATTTTAAAACGCTATTGAGTTAAATGCACAAAAACTATTTAAAAAAATAATTTGTAACTAAAATACCTACAGAGGTTAGAAAATTATCAAACTAAGTATCAACATCATTGAACATCATTACGTAGGTATGTACCTATTTATTTAGTTTTCTTTTTGACAAAATGTGTCTATGAGTTCATAACTAAAGAGCCCGTCAGGCCGGCGTCGCTACCTTCTTCAAAGAAATACCTACATTTAGGAAATTTTGGATTTATGGATTACTAGCGCTCTCCCCGCGACTTTGTTCGCGTGATTTTTCTTACGGATCCCTAATTTTTTGATAATAAAATATAAGTAGCCCTATAGCACTCAGTGATAACGTAGCGTAGCTTCCAATTTGTGAAAGAATTTTCAAAATCGGTTCAGTAGATCCAGAGATTACCCCCTAGCCCTACATACAAACTTACAAACAAATGTTACCTCTTTATAATATTATTATAGAATATAGACTTATAGATAAAATAAAATAATATAAAAAAATCATATTATAGGTGAAGTAGGTACTTGTACTTATTTAAACTTTTTCCATTCATTAGGAGCTTGAAAAAACGTATATTTTACTCAAGAAAACAACTGCCAGAACGTGGCACTTCCACCATTTTGAGGGTATCCATATTTGAACTGCCTCGTTGGTCTAGTGGTCGCAAAGCGCGACTGCTGAGCATGAGGTCTCGGGTTCGATTCCCAGGTCGGGCAAAGTCCTAAAATGGGTTTTTCCATCAGGAATTCTTCTATACCAGTCTCGGATTTGTGCTGAAATGTGGGTGTAATAAATAGGCAGGTACCTACACCTCTGCCTAACCCTCCGGGGATTATAGGTGTGATGTTATGTAATGTTATATAATAATATAATTACGGTTTATGTTAAAGTTATACCCGTTAGCCTAACATATTATT
The DNA here is from genome assembly GCA_949316365.1 of Hoplodrina blanda. Taxonomy (NCBI): domain Eukaryota; kingdom Metazoa; phylum Arthropoda; class Insecta; order Lepidoptera; family Noctuidae; genus Hoplodrina; species Hoplodrina blanda. The sequence continues at coordinate 13,693,221 of OX438567.1, read as the reverse complement.
CCTGTTCCTGTAAAATTCCTGTAAAATATAGAATTTAGTATTTTAGAAATAAATAAAAGAAATGAATAAAAGTTGTCAGGTTGGTATTTGCTATTTATAGGTACTGCATTGAAATAATTTGTAGATACGACATAGAGCAACACGGGTACCTGCCGTCAGGTTCCCGTGTTGCTCTATGAGATACGAGTACTATCAATGTAACTGTAGATGACAAACCACCGATTTTGAATTTTCACTTTCACTCTTTACCCGTATCAGCCATGATGAACGTTTACTTTTCGTAGCCGCCAATTCCGATTTCTCCCCAATCATCGGGGGGAAAGTACGTAATTATGTCTTGTGTGAACGTTTTTCAAACAAAATAAAATATTATCGTAAACTCACGTCCTTACGTAAAATTGTGCGAAAGGGACACGATTACTAAAAAAACCTGTCTCTTTCAAGACATTTTTTGTTGTGCGCCTGTAGATTAAATAATAATAAATGGAACTTTATTCATGACCAATAAAGTTGGTTTCTTTTTAGAAATTTGAATCAGAGTAAATAGTCCTACTTTATTTAAAGGTTTTGCCTAATCTATATCTATTTTCTACATTTCGTCTGTCATGTGTCATGCACTCAATTCATGTCTGTCAGTCTGTGGCTGATGGTCTGTGGCATGCTGATAGCATAGATAATAACACTGCTGGCCAGTGTTGCCACCTTAGCCCTTTTGGGGCTAGATCTAGCCCTTTTTAAGACTGAGTTTCTCCAAATTTCACTGTTTAGCCCTAAAAGGGCAATCTAGCCCTTTTTGCAAATGCTTGCTGAAATCTGTCAACGTGCTTTTTTAGTATAATTTTTTAATTTTCAGTAGGTTTTAATTTTACTGTGGTAACCCTACTGCAAACGTGTATACGTCAGTATTTATTGAGTAATTCAAAATAGTGTAATGATTGTTCACAACAGTTCAAATTGAGAGATTTTTTGCACAGTCTCATTCGTAACATTCATTTAGGGTTGTATGTTTATTAAATCTCATTTTTATTTCATCGTACTATGTTTTAGCATATAACTGTTTTTTGTCCCAATAAATAAAATAAAATAACGTTTTCACTGCTCTAATTTTGTTTAGTGCGTCAACCGCCGAAACCGATTTAAGTGTGTCGTTTATTCTATGCATTATTTCTTGTGCAAAAATACTTACCGCTATTATATGACATACAAACAACATTATAAAAAAGAATGGGAAGCAGTATTTAATTGTCAGTTAATTTAGGTTTGTCTATGAAAGCAGAAATCGGTGCGGTTCAATTAGGTACCAGATATTGTTATATTAACAAATGATTAAAATTTTATTTCAAACAAATAGTTTTTTAGCCCTTTCTAGCCCTACTTTTTAAGACTGAATTTTTAAAATCTAGCCCTTTTTGGGTGCTCGCTAGCCCCCTTTCAAAAATCAAGGTGGCAACACTGCTGCTGGCAATGGTTTGATATGGACCGGTTGGGAAAGTGTTGGAGTTCACAGGAATAATGTTATTTTTTTAATATAGTGAATTTACATCACTTTAATAAAAAGCATTTAATAACATATCAATCAGTATTTTTGTATGCGTTAAATATATTTATGTGATATTTTACTGGGCGTTACAATGTCTTCTGGCGCGGTATGGTAAGTTTCTCATTGAACATACAAAAATATAAAACTACCAATCTTATTCATGCGTATTGAAAGCCTACTCAGTAGACGAAGGTCTCGAGCTCATCTGAGTGAGGTCGGCGTCGTGTATGTCCTGTGCGGCGGAAGCCTCAGTGTGTAAGAAGTAACAATGAGCATGTCTCAGAATGTTTCTTTAGATATACATGAAGTTGTTTATTGACGTACTACAACACTATACTTACTTTCATAATTTCTGCTACATTACGCCCCTAAGACGACCCACTGACCTTACAGTTGGCTTGTCAGAGAACACAGTTTTATCAGCACCATAACAAACCGAAACACAATTTGTTAATTTTAAGTTGGAAGTGGAACTCTGCCACATGAGCAGTGGGCACAGTAGCATTAGCAGAAGTTATTGTTTTGTATGACACACTTGGAGCAGTGGCTGAGTGATCGGCTATGTACTGTTTGATGTTGGTTTGATTCCCGCACAGAACAAGTATTTGTAAATGGCCTACAGCTATTTTTTCCGGATCTGGTTGTTTGTGTATATGAGTCTATATGTTGTAAATGCACCCATGATATAGGAGAAATTCTCAGTGTAAGGATTTAAAAAAAAAAAAAATGCTGGATGCCACGAGGTTGCAGTTACATTAAAGAGAACTTATTTCAAAAAAACAATTTACAGGCACTTTTGAATTGTGAGGGAGTTGGTAAGTCAGACAGTTCAAGCTAGTTGTGCATTCCAAACAGCAGGTTCCTAATGAGATGAATAAGCAAGAAACTCCACGGCCACTCTTTTATTTAAAATCAAAGTATGTTAAAACAATGTAACAACATTGAACATTGAAAAAAGTCTTTAAATTATAATGAGGTTTACATTTTAGTGACTATTTACTATTCTGTACACTTTTTTTATTTAATGAAGTTTATTTCCTTGTGCAGGTCCATGGGGCTGATATGCCTGGGGGTGATGTGGCTGATCTCCCACTTATACCACCTGCTCCTAGATGCTTACGAACGGTCGGCCACACTCAGCGATATTGAGTATTCATGGTAAACTATCAACATGAGGTTGTTGGCAATGTAGAATGTAACATTGCCATATACAAATCTTCAGTGTTCTTTCTTTTGAATTCATATTGTTTCACATTATTTTGACTTGCTATGAGAAGTTAGATTTTTTTACAGAGTACATTTTCTGTAATGCCAGCATGCAAGCTCTGCTACTTCACATGTTGTATTTCAGGTTCTTCCGCTTGCTGTTGAACCTAGTGGGCTACTCCACAGTGTTGCTGCCCATGTTCATATTGTACAAATATCTGGAAAAAATCAACTACTTTGATAAGATAAGTGAGTATTTGGCGAGTGCTCATTATAACAGTAGCTGTGACGTGGTAACTCGTTCATTAGTAACGCCATGCTCTATCAGAGTGTTATTTCTCTTGAATACTTTTGCAATACGTTTTACATTGGAATGTTAATTGAATCCTACTAATATTATAAATGTGAATTTATGAGGATGATATTTGTTACTCAATCACTTGGAAACCATAGGATAGATGATGGATGGATGAGGACGGGATGAAAATTGGCACATACACCATTTCCTGGAATAACACATAGAATACTTTTATTCCTGTAAACTGTTAATATAATCCAGTAATGTGTAATAATTATGAAATAACAATAGTTATTGCCACAAATTGTTGAAATTACTGCCTTTCAGTGTTCAATCATAGATTATGTGGCTTGCTTTGTATTAATCATGGAATAACGAACTTCACTATACGCTTACATCGAAGTAACATTAACATTTCAATGTTATTATGTAATGTAGGGCTGCCGTCATTTTATTGCCGATGCTGAACAAAACCTTTAAAAAATCCCAGACATTTAGGTGAACTTGAGTTTTTCCGGGCGGCCCTAAGATAAGCCCTATTTTAGAATAAAAATAAAAAACCAAAAAAATATCCTATTTGATTACTTATCTTTTAATTAATCAAGGTTCTGATGGCAAAAAAAGTGTCCTGGTTTCACCTGGGCACTTTGATTGCCCCTTCTGGACAAATCCAGAATATATTTTCTCAGAAGTCCAAGACGGATGGCAACCCTATCGTAATGTAGCATAGTTTGCCATGAATCAACGTCACTCGTGACATGCAAACATATTTACATTATAATGATGTATGTGGGTTAGGAATTAGATACACATGCATATGAAGGAACGCTATACGGGTGGCGTGCCCTTGTGACGGCCAATACTTTCTGAATCAAAACGAAATAAATAATTAGACGATCTACCATATTTAACAGTATGTTCTTCGTAGGTAACTCCGGGAAAACATGGCGGGTACTATTCTTGTGTTTCGGCGAGCCGGGCGAGCGCCTGCCCGAGGCGGCGAAGGTGCGCGTCAAGGAAGAGCACGGCGCGCGCGAGGGCGCCGAGCTCGCGCTCTGCTTCGTCGGCCTCATGGCCTCCTACCTGGTGTGGGGCCTGCTGCAGGAGAAGATCATGACGCAGGTCTCACGCAGCCCCCTTTCAATTTAGCTTATGTTTACATGATTATGAAAATGAATAGGTGCAAGGTTTTAATGTTAACTTAGGTACTGGTTAAGTTAATTTATATAGACGACTTTGCTCTGCTGCGGGACAATTGTCTCATGCCACTGCTCACCGCTGTCAACACGGCACCGTTCGTGTGGCTAGCGGCTCGTAAAGTGGTGGCGCCCTGTCCGCAGAGCTACGTGATGTCGGACGGCAGCACGCTGCGCTTCAGCGACTCGCAGTTCCTGGTGTTCGTGAACCGGCTGGCGGCGCTGCTGCTGGCGGGCGCGCGGCTGCTGTGCTCGCGCGCGCCGCTGGCGCCCGTGCCGCTGTACAAGTTCTCGTACTGCTCGCTCACCAACGTGGTCAGCGCGTGGTGCCAGTACGAGGCGCTCAAGTACGTCAGCTTTCCTACGCAGGTAACGTCTGTTCTATGATGTAGTGCATGCAGGGTGCAAAAAGACCTTTAAAATAACATACAGCTACTGTTTTAAACGATGCAATTATTTTTGTATTGAACGTGGGAATCGCTTAATAGACTGGTTAAAGATCATTTCAATTTTTATAAAATATTTTTGGCTTTGTTACATTTTTTTTCTTACCCTTCGGTGTCGTAATTGTCTAGGTGTCGGTTTACTAATTTGTTATTTCCCTATTGATGTTTCGAACCGTCGTTGGTCGGCAGGTGCTGTCGAAGTCGTGCAAGGTGATCCCGGTGATGCTGATGGGCAAGCTGGTGTCGCGCAACAAGTACGAACTGTACGAGTACGTGACGGCGGTGCTCATCTCCGTCGGCATGGTGCTGTTCATGTTCGGCAGCCACGAGGACAACATGGGTGAGGATTCATTTTGTTATGTCAGTTTTTTTTTCCGTTGGCATTTTTTTCATTGTATATTGAAGTTAGACTATTTTTGTGGACAAAACTCACTCGTTGTCTTTGATCATCTATAATTTTTTTGACACTTATGTGTTTCGATCGGCGTGTGCGCAGCGTCGCGCGCGATGACGGCTTCGGGCGTGGCGCTGCTGGCGCTGTACATGGTGTGCGACAGCTTCACGTCGTCGTGGCAGGGCGCCGTGTTCGCGCGCTACGGCTGCGGCGCGCTGCACATGCTGTGCGGGGTCAACGCCTTCTCGTGCGCGCTCACCGCCGCCGCGCATGCGCACCACGCGCCGCCGCTGCGCCTGCTGCACCACCCCGTGTTCGCGCTCGACTGCGTCGTGCTGTCCGTGAGCTCGGCGCTAGGGCAGCTGCTGATCTACCGCACCATCGCAAGGTTCGGCGCCGTGGTCTTCACCATCATCATGACGCTGAGACAGGTACGGGTGCTTCCATTATACAGGGTGAATATGACGGGTCGCGAGAGCTGCGAGCGGACCGACCTGCGGTGATCTAAATTATACTACATTGCTCACTTTTATTTATGTATGTTTTTACTATACAGACTGATTGTTTATTAATTAAAAACCTGAAAAGGGGTCATTGTACTCATAATAAAATTATGAACAATTTTTCAATGTGACAAAACCTGATGTAAATGATGAAAAAAAATCTATTACATTACGATCGTGTTTTAGCATTATTGTAAGGAACAACTGTTTTATTATTTTTTTTCGTTTCCACCACCTTGTCACCATCTGTTAGATTTTGCCAACTTAAAAATTATTTTGGTATAAAAGAGAACGAACCGTATACATATGTACTATGAATATTTATCATACTTTAATAATAACGAAAAAGATTTCTGAATTAAAAAAAAATTAAAACGACTTTTACGTAATTAAGAATAACTTATTTCGTTCGGTTCTTAATCTAGTAAATATAACAAAATCAATGTGTCTGAACTGAAATCGACGGTTCACCTCAGTTCAACCGACTTATCCCTGGCAACGTCCGCAGGCGGTGTCGATCCTGCTGTCGTGCGCGGTGTACGGGCACTCGGTCCGCGCGGCGGGCGCGCTGGGCGTGCTGCTGGTGTTCGGCGCCGTGCTGCTGCGCCTGTACGCGCGCGCCAGGCAGCGGGGCCGCGCCGCTCTCTAGCGCGCGGGCTTATCTATGCGGACAGGAACTGACAAATATCTGCCATTTAAAACGGCTGCAATTTAAACGCTCTTCGAAATACTTTCAAAGTAACTTGACTCAAAAAAAATAGGTTAAAGTAATATATTTTTTGTAAATGTTATCTTATTTGATAGTACAGATTACACTTCTGATAAGCGTTTAAATAGCAGCCAATTATAACATGTAAGACATGTAAGTGATGTTCCTAATGTAAGCCAAAGCTGGTGAGCTCGGAGCGCGCGCACGAGGCCGGGTCACACGCACGCCACTCTCCCCTTCTTCGACACAACTGTGTCGAACTCTTCTCCATTACTTATTTATTCACGTGTGTAATTAGGCCAGGAAACATTGTATTGCTCGGTTTAAGCATCGATGTAGTTTGACAATTTAAGCAATTTTTGTACATTGTCCTTGTGTATATCACGATTGAAATATGTAGGAAACATACCTATTTCACCAGTGCTCGAATATTTAACCGGCTAGATTGTACGATATTTAATTTCTGCCGTAATATTATTATATTAATAATCTTTATTTATCCAAAATATTATAGCTTACCAGTGCTCGAATTGTCGCCCTTTCGCGAAAAGGAGTCTAATAGAATATTATATTGTAAACACGAGTATGCAACTGATCTACAGTGCGATGAATAAATGAAATTACTTTTTACTCAACCGTCAAATGACTCTGCTTAGGTATATTAGTTTCAAAGCGATTGTAATATGTAGCTATATATAATAAGACTGACGCTCAGCTAATCAATTGACTACACAGGTGTCACTGAAACTTCATTTACATTCTTCCAGGGATAGTAAGTACTTTCATTGATATGAACAATTTTTTATTCGGGGACCAATTCTGAAATTGCGAAAAAAAAATTATCAGAATGAATAAAACATGTATACTGTCTGCTATATCAAAGTTGATCCTTAGCAAAAAAGTATCGTATTCATGAGTTTTACCACCCCCTGAAAAATATCAAATGATTTTAGTTACACCTTGTATGTATGTATGTATGCCAATTTTAACATTTAACCAATTTATACATATACGGGCAGAGACCTTTAAAGGAGACAGGAAATAGCTGTCGGTCGACATGTGAGCCTCGCCCCTCACACGCATCCTACAAGTGTGGATGTGACAACTGAAACTGACCCAGCAGCACTTGCTAAGGAAATACTCACTCTGACTCATTTGAGTGCCACTGTATGTCTGTATTTCTCTTACTCAACTAGCTAGTTTATAAATCACGTGTGTTACATGTTTTAAGACACAGTAATTTGTAAAAAAAAAAAACGGGTTGCACTCCGGGAGTGCCGGCAGAAGTGAAAACTTGATTATTAACGTTTACGTTTACGTTTAACATACACGAACATTCGCGCAAGCGCCCTGCGCTGTCTAAACGAAACAGTAGGCCCAGGCATACATTTTCGCCGCGCCGTAGAGAGGGGATAGCTGTCTACTCTCCATCCGTCTTACGCTTTTTCGATCAGGTCACGTGTCCTGACGCGAGTTTAAGATTTTATACCCATTACAGAAAAAGTGCTCAACGCAGCTAAAGAAGTTTTCACTTCAAAAATCTCCACTTACCTGTAGCTATAAAACTTCATTCCTTAAATACTCGTAATTGCGATTTTGGATCGCTTCCGCCGGGCACAGAACCGATAAATTATAATTTTATTATGTATTTAGTTATAGTTATTATTATTATATTTTGTTTGAAAGTATTTGAACGAATTAGAAAAAAATTGCCCGTTTGTCGAGTACATTTGTAATATAGAGATACCTTGTAGGTATCCGATTTATGTATATTTGAGTTGTCTTCAAGCCTTGCACAATTTTGTGATATGGATCAACAATACAGTTTATGTCAGGGATAGGTATGTTGTGCTCAATTGAAATATCAGTATCTCTTATATTAAATAATGTCGCGCTCATTAAAGTAGCTAGCTAGAACCTTATTGTAATAATTACACTTTTTAATCTAATTGATACATAAAACTATACAAGTTACCTAAAACGATTGCATTGCAACGACAGTTTTATTATTAACATTCATTTGAAAGAAACATATAGATTTTGATTTTTGAGCAACTTGTAAAGGTACATGAGTAGAAAACTGTCCGACAGGTTTTGTTTAAGGACAAGTATTAATACTTTTTACGTAGTGCACTTAAAAGCATCTAATTCAGAATTACCAATCACCCTGTATATTGTTATATGAGAAGCAAGGCTTAAGTAGAGGAACTTATGGAATGAGTCGGTAACCGAAACATTGTGATGTGATTGAAACATTCGATAGTGGGTGTACTTACTTTAAGGATTACGAACGACAGATAATGTAGCTGCTACGTACTACATTTGTGAACTCAATTTAATGTTTGAATGCATTGTGACTCAAGATAGAAGGGATGATAATTATGATAACTATTATAATAATATGACCGTCAACTTGGTAAACATTAAAACGTGCAAGTGTAGTATCTGTAGCATGTTGTGCCTCGTATTCATGGTAAACCAAGGTTGAGCAACGGTTGCTAACGATTGGTTCCAGCAACACCAAATGTTGCATCAATACTACCACGTAGTGCAAGTCTGCAACACTGCGTTTACAACACGTTACTGCAACAATGTTGCGTGGCTTTTATTTGCCATGAGTGAGAGGCTTTATAAGTTACAAGGTTGTATAGACAGACGTATCAAAGGATAGTGTGTGTAAATAGTGATAATATATAATGTAGCGAAGTAGGAGAACATTTATCTAGTAAATATGTCGGATCATCAATCTTTACCCGCTGCCTGAGTTACAATGGGAGTTTACCTCCTCGATAGTGCTATTGATTAGATATCGAACAGATAACTTTGTCGAATCAATACCTACCTATCGAGAATTTATTTGAGATCTTCGGGAAGCGGGCTTATATAACGATTATGGAAAATATTTATTTGTTCATTGTGATTTAGAAGTTACGCGACCATTGCCTGTATTCTATTTCCAGATAATGTTTTAACAAAACGTTATTATTTTCCTAAAGAATCCAGTGGACTTTTTACCAGCATTGTAACAATTTATTTTAATAATGTTAATACGAAATTGTGATTATACTATAGCACACTCGAGCGGCCCCTACACATACTGTGTGATAGTTCAATAAACTTGATGATGGAACCAACTCAATTTGTTTTTTTTTCTACTACTATGTATATCTTTTCCGTCTCATTACAATGTATCTTTGACCAGAGACACAATTCTAGGCTCTTAGAGTTCACGTACAAAACGCACGTGCGGTGTAAGTAGCGGGCAAGCTAGCGACAATCGCGCGCGCGCCGCTCGCGGCAATATCAAACGCGTGAGGTGTTTGTGTGTGTTCACGTCGAACTAGCGGCGGAGCGCGCGATTCACTCGCGACGTCACTTAGTTCAAGCAGTTTGAACTTATCGCTAGAAACGGTAGTACGTTTTCATAATGTCTTTCAATACAGAAGAGTTTATTAGTGCTGTTCAGGCTAGAACAACCTCTGACAACACGTCACACTCGCGCAAACGCCTGGCGGCCAACGTGAACACAAACTCGCCACGTCACCGCGCCCGCACCCGCCACCGCGCCCGCGCTTTCCTACGTGAACAAGCATTATTTATGTTTATTGTTCACCGACAGGGACGCCGTCGCAAGGTCTGCTTCAAACCAACATAAACATGCGCAGTTGCGCACGCCCCGGTCCCTGCAGGAATGGACTCGCATAGCGCACCTTCCCGCTACGAAAAACCTATTTTACAATATTTAAAAAATATCTTCGGTATTTCAAACACGTGACTGGCAGGCAGTCTCATTCTTCGCCACCAAAAATCAAATGTAGTCATGCGGACTACCAAAAACAGAAGACGTTCGAAAAAGCAAATCAACTGTCAGACCGTCGTCCATCGGTTACCTACCCTGCAGTTCTCTGTTTTAATTCGTTTCTGTTTGTTTGTGTGTGATTCCGTGGCTGCAGCATGCTGTGGCTGGCCAACCCCATTAGTATTAACAACTACTATGAGTTCAAACAGTTCCAGAGCATCCTGTTCGAAAAATAAGTGGCAAAGTTACCATCATCCTCCTGTTCTCATCCCACCACTAGGTAAATATCTGGTCAGAGGGGCGCTTCAGGGCCATGTAGCACGCCACGGCGAAGCCCGACAGGTAATACTGAACCATAATATAAGTCTTCCTACTGAACAGACCTCGCGAAGCTAGGAAAGTGCTCGTACATTCGTTTGTTAGCTAAGATGCGCCGATGACGTATTGACAACCGTCATTTTTGAGGTTGATAGCAGCAGACCATTACACCACCTCGGTCCTGCGCCTGATCCCTAAGGTCGCACATGATCGATCGCCTATCGGATAAACGAGCGTGCACCTGAGTTAGCGCAACCAATTCGGTCACGGGGAATATTGTAATGATGACTCGCAGACTGGCGCGTTCCAGAGCTCGCGGCCGCGCGGCATGCTGATGCCGCTGCTGGCGACGGCGGCGCTGGCGCTGGGCCTGGCGCCGTGCGTGCTGCAGCGCGCCTGCCCCGCGCGCCGCCCGCGCCCGCCCTCCACCGTCTGCATGCACCGCATCCCCTCGCTCCGAACTGACAATAATTCCAGGTGAGCAGCGTCACGTCATCGTCAGCACTAAAATTAAACGACGATAAGATACGGAAAGAAGTTTTGTACAGTAACAAAAGCAAACCAATTATAGATATCTTTAGAACGCATTAGATGACTGAAAGGATGTCTACAAAATGCATTACTTGATGATTTTAATATGTTACATAATAACATTTCGTTAACATATATTATATGCAATGTTTTACATTTTCAGACTATGTTCAAAAACCAAACTAAAGAAAAAGAGAATCGTTGTATAAACTCGTTCCAAATTCTTGCCGAAACTGAATTATCTTGTCACATGGATATCCATCCACCAATCAAGTAGGTAAGAGTTTTTTACTCTAACATTTTATATTACAAATTCTTTTTTGCAAATCCTAGAGCTGTTAGGAAGTAAACTTCATTACAAGAGAGGAGTAAAGTAACACTGCGTTGAGTTTTCATCAAAATTCTATCCACGATAACATAGTTCTGCAGCAGCGAAGCCCAAAACAAGGCTAGTTGAAAGTCTACAGCCGATGATGAGAGCTCGCAGTGGGAGAGACAACTGAGCACTGAGCGACCGAGCGCGACGAACGAATACCGCACAACAGGTACTATTGTAATCTACCTACCTCTATCGATGTTTGCCGATGCGAAATATACACAAAAATTGTCTCTCACAACATCCACCTAATGTTTGTTGTAGGTATGGACTGTTCTGAAGCTTCAGTTATAATTAAATATGCGAGGAAACAATGGTATGGAATATTTGGCGAGTGATCGGCCGTGTTGTGATACTGCGTCCGTCCCCTGTTTACCAAACAAACTGTCGTATTGTTTCGTTATTTTCATAATTATTGGGGCCCCCCTACTGCGGTATCCATCACGGTATCCATCCTTTTTAACCGACTTCAAAAAAAGGAGGAGGTTATCAATTCGTCTGTATTTTTTTTTTATGTTTGTTAGCTCCTAACTTGCGACTGGGTGAACCGATTTTCATGATTCTTTTTTTATTTGAAAGCTGGTGCTTCTCGTGTGGTCCCATTGTCACCATTTCAATATCTGATGATGAACTTCGGAGATATGGAATGGAACTCCTCATAGAATCACAGCAGCAATATCGTAACAAGTGAAATTGCTTTGTTTATACGTGTAGTCGATGACTGACTGAAGGAAAAGGGGGGGGTGTACGTCAACCCCCCTCCTACCAGTTTCCAAAATTAAATATATCGTGTGAGGTATTGTTTGAAAGGGCTTTTTGTAAGGATTTCAAACATGAATACACAAGCACTACCTACTAAGTGAAAAATAAAAAACTATTTTACAAAAAAAGATAACCGCCTTCAAAAACTACAAAATCAAAATAACTTTAGTTTTGGAAGTCGATGGCAATACTTACCTACATAACAAAAAAAAACCAAAGCCGCCGACTTCCAAAACTAAAGTTATTTTGATTTTGTAGTTTTTGAAGGCGGTTATCTTTTTTTGTAAAATAGTTTTTTTTCTTTTTTTCAGCTTTATCCAACTCACCCTGATACAATATTAAACCTGAAGTGGTCGAAGATTCGGGTTGGCCATCTGTTATCCAAGACTTTTTGTAAGTAGGTACCAAAAAGTGACAGTTATAAACTCCACATAACCACCAGGCTTTTACATGTTTCAAGAGCACTGTAATGTAGTTGTCAGGGAATGCCTTGTTGCCGGCAGCATGTTTGCGCAACACAAAAATACCTATGTTGCTGAAACAATGTTGTGCGACTTTTGTTTCCTATGAATACGGGACTTTAACCAATCCGATCACAGAGTGTAAAAGCCAAGGCCCGCCTGGGGGCATGCGCTTATTTTTCTTCTGGAAGTTGCTAGATTGAGAACAGTGAATAGTCCTAGGCTAAGCACTTTTTAAATTGTTCCCACAGAAAATGAACAATCGGTTATCGTTATCGCTTTGGGTGCCGTGGTAGTGGGGCGATGTGATGGGTGGCAAACCTAAGAAAAAAGACAAGCCAATAAAGGAGGGATCGAAGCCAGGCACGTGCGAGTGGAGCTGTAAGCGCTGCCTCGGATGCCGCTGGCTAACGTGTTGCTTCTCGTGCCGCTGCGCCTGTCACCGGACCGTCTCATGAGTTACCCTCGCGCGCTGGCGCTGCTTGCGCTGGTCGCCATCACCAACCAGGTACTTAACCGGACTATATGTGCTGGGACTGTTCCACGTACCTATACAGGATTTATTAGAAGTGTCTGTGATTTGTTTAACCTGTTGATGCGCATTGACCCACCACCGGGGGTATCGTTGCCTTTTAAGTCAATGCTAGATTGGTTTGTATGCAGTGATTTGCCAAAGTTTTAAGCGTATAAAATAAAAATTTTATAGCATCAGTTTAGTTTACTAATACGGAGGAATTATCCGATAATTCTTTTTTGTTGTCATTGCATTTAGTATTTTTTTTTATCATGACTAGATGAAAATATCTCTGCGAGAAGTTGGCGTTGTGACCTAGGTTTAGATTACGATGCATACCTACTCCACAACAATGCCTAGGAGAATCAATTCCGACCTTAGATTGATTCAATGTTTTTGTTCCAGGCAACCACAGGATGCAAGAACTGTATAGTGAGTAGTTTTTTAATCCATCTAATAGCCGAACGACGTCGACTTTAATCATTCGACGTCGACGGACCGTAGCCCGGCGGAAAGTGGATGCGATCGGTGGAATGTTTAATGGCCTGTCGGTGCACTTGCAGAGCCTGGGCAAGGAGGAGAAGGCCATGTTCCGCGCGCACTCGGACGCGTGCCTGGCCACGTCGCGCGTGCCGGCGCGCGCGCTGGAGGCGCTGCTGGCGGGCGCGGCGGCCGACGAGCCCGCGCTGCGCAAGCACGTGTACTGCGTGCTGCTCAAGTGCAAGCTCGTGTCCAAGGACGGCAAGCTGCAGAAGGCCGCCGTGCTCGGCAAGATGGCCACCAGGCCTGATGCTAAGAACGCCACCAAGGTTGGGAACTCGCCTATTATAACATTACTGCATCCCGGCGCAATTGAAATGACATTATTTTGCGTAAAAAGAGACAATCTTTTAAAATCAGAGAATTGATCTGAACTTCTAAAGGATATTGAAACCCATTTCTCATCTCCGAACAAGTTCTCGTAATACACTCGGTGTCATAGAAATCGCATCTTTTTTGGCAAAAATGCCTTATTTTGGTACGTTTCAAACCATTAGTTTGAAAACTAAGTATTAGACATCGGTCGAAACATTATGACTTAAGTATTGTCGATTATAATAAACCTAATTTTTGTTGAGGTATAAAAAAAATACAGATTGACTGAAAAAAGAAAAGTAGGCAAATAATGCTTAGGTACTTTTCTTTTCTCAGTCAATCTGTATATTTTTTTTACCGTAATTTTTAAAACATTAATAAAAACGAAAATTATTTTTCAAATGCCTTAAAATCTACATTTAAAGGTGAACGCAGACCTGCCCGCACCGCAGTTTCCGCAGTCCCCGCAGTCATCGCTTTTGCTTCAGGGACTGCGGCGACTGCGACGCGGGAGGGTGTGCGAGGTTGCACAATGCCCAACCTTAGATCTCTATATCCAAATCTGGAAGTCAGGAGTCAGTCTGGAGTTTATTTTAGGCTCTAGACAGACGGACTGCATTTCAACTGCAATCGAACTGCATCCGAACTGCACCATACCCACCCGTCCGCACTACTTTAACGCTCCGCCCCCGCTTAGTTCGGATGCAGTTCGATTGCAGTCGGTGTGCAGTTCACACGACTGCACGCCGACTGCAATTGGACCGCACGGTTGGTTTGCAGTTCTATTGCAGTCGTGTCAACTGCATTCAAACTGCATCCGAACTGCTGCAGTTGTATTGCAGTTGAAATGCAGTCCGTCTGTCTAGAGCCTTATTCGCTTGTACTTCATCATTGAGGATTTAATAGTTCTTAGATCCATGGTCATGCGCTGTCACAGAAATTATTTGTCTACTTATAGCTATTGAATGTACATCGCTGATCTAGAGTTCAGTGATATACAATGGTGATTGATTTAGGAGCCCATGGGCTTCAAGGGCAGATCAATTATGTTTTTTTTTTACTTTCGCCCTACCTGCAAGCAATGCTGCCCTACCTCAAATTTGACTCTGGCTACAGCCCTGTATTCTGTCCATCGATTCTGTCAGATAAGAAAGATTTATCTTCCGACAACACATTCACATCATTACACTGATTTTGCTCGGAGGGTGAAAGGTGTCCCCAGTGGACGCACATATTTATCATATTACTTGGCCTTCGTCGGCCTTCTGGCCGACCTGGAAATCGTGAAACCTTGAAACCTCGAATTTAGGACTATTATGCTGCATGCATTAATTTTTTTAATGATACATCTGAATCAGTATAATTTAAAATTGGGCAAACATCTAGTGTACCTACGCATTGAGGGAGCGCAAAAATGCGCTCTCTCAATGCGTAGGTCCACCACCTCACTGTTTTTTTAAATTTAAATGTGAAAACGCCCTTGAGTCAATTACATATTATATATACTTGTATTATTTCAGGTTCTAGAAAGCTGCGCAGAGCAGACTGGGGACACGCCTGAAGACCTGGCGTGGAACCTGTTCCGTTGTGGCTACGACAAGAAGGCTCTTCTCTTCGATTACATGCCCACCAACGTAGCGAGCGAACCCGACAACAACTCCTAACAAGTTCGTCGTGATCTACAGAGATGGCGCTGTTAACAATTTTAATCTTTGTTTAGCTCAAAGATGGCGCTGTACCACTAGTTTTCAGCTTTCACAATATTTTTCTTGGTACTTTTCTACTACCCCCATTTTCAAAATATTCTCGATATTTATTTTATAATATCCTTGTAACCTATAAAATATACATTAACTAACACAATACTCGAGTTTTATTACCCGACTACGCCAAATCCAACAGAAAGGTTGTGATTTTAGCAGTCTAGGGTTGTGCTCTAGCGTTGTTGGTGACGAACCATGCCCACGAGAGAAACCTCAGTGTTGTGAATATGTGAAAATGTAAGCATCCAACCTGCGGTAATGTGATCATCAGCTTCATATCTTGCAGTTTTGGTAAGTACCTATTTGTCATTTAGTTCATCTAACTGGGTAATGTCCGTAACTACCGTCAAATCAATACTGGGTGTACCGATGATGTCTCCAGAAGCAAAAATCCTACTCTATACAAATAAATATAATTGAAGTGTCTGTTTGTGATTCATACATTCACTCTCCCCGCGACTTCGTCGTTCGCGCATGTTTTTTCTTACGGGTCCCTAATTTTTTTGATAATATAAAATATAGCACTCAGTGATAACGTAGCTTTCAATTTGTGAAAACAAACTTTGCCTCTTTATTAAAATCTATCTTATCTACAATAAATAATAAAAGCGAAAAGTCACTCAATCATCACGAAATATTGAAAACAGCTTGACGTAAATGCAGGGAGGTGGTGGTTTGTTTGTATTAGTTAGAGACGGCCGCTAAGAACTGATTTTCCAAAATACCCTAAGGGGATAAAACAGGGGTCCAAAGTTTGTAAGTATATGGAGAAATTGACTTTGACGCGGACGAAGTTGCGTTCCTTCAGGAGCTAGTATTAGTATAGATTTATACTCTGAGGCGGTGGCAATACAAAACAAACAGTACTAAAGCCGCCGACTTTCAAAACTAGTTATTTTTCACTTTGTGGTGGAGGCGGTTGTCTTTTCTAGGTACCTTAACTTATGTTTCAAGACCCCAAAGTAGCCAGACCTGCGTCACTCCAATGTGGCTGAAATTTTGACAACAGATACGAGTAGAAGAATACGTGAAGTTAAAAAAGTAGATCATATACCTACTTGTTCATTTTAACGTTGGGCCATATTAGTTAGGTATCGGTCAGGTGTGATGACGTGTTTTCATGTTTTACAGGATATTGTAAAAAACCATTATTTTATAGTTGCGACCTTTAAAGCGTTTTTTTTTTCTTTATTTATTTACTTACAGGACTTTTAACAAGATGCCAGCCAGTCCTATTGTGGCAAAACTTAACCTGCTTATTTACTACACATATAATATACCTACTTTTTTCGCCAATTGAATCTGAGTTAGGGTTAGACAGTATGCTATTGAAAACACCTACCTCTTGTCTGTTTATTTTATAAATAAAAAATAGGTCTTCCCTCTTATTGCGTTAGTGCCGTATTATGGTTTTGTTAAATGTACAAGTAGTCAGGACATTGTAAGGTAGGTATATTTGTGATGTAGTCGTAGGGTTAGGAACGTCGACAGAATTTAGAGGTAAACGCGTCGTTTTGTGTATGATGTGCGCCCTGCCCCCTGTGCGGTGCGCTGGGGACTGACCTGAGTTGACCGTTTTGTTGGTTCATTCATTCACCTGAGCCTTTTCTCGAGCATTTCGATGTAATGCAACGTACTTACGAATGGTACAATACAAACAATAGCATGTAATGTAACGTTCCTGCGCAATACTCGACGCTCAAACCAGCTTATACTAGTTACGTACATAGGTATACTGACATAAAATGCGGTATCGAACTACCCCCATCCACCACTCTGACTCACATCACGTTGACTCTTACGAAAAAACCTATCAACTTAGTACATAGGCGTACCTAATTATGTAAATACACAGCGAGGGAGTCAATACGTGCTAGTTGCACCGAGTCAAGTGTAAATGATATTCTAATTTCTAAACAGCTTTATGATCTCATTGCGAGCGGTGGGCGGTGACCCACAAGCGGTACAGCCTCAGCAGGCAGTATGAGTTCGTGCCTTTGCCTGCCCTGTGCTTTCCTCGTTGTCTCTGACTCACAGATATTTTTTCGCGCGCTTGAATTTACGGAAAATTATTGATTATTTGAATCATAACTTTAATTGTGTATTGTTATTTGAATGGGTGCATAGTGCCATATTGTTGTAGGAATTAACTGTTAAGTGATTGTGTGAATATAATTTTCATCTGAATTGCATGGTGTGTTGGATTCTCATGTGTGGATTACGGAGTGCTGAAGGGAACTTTTTTAAACGTAAGTTTTTACAAAAAAAAAGGCTTTAGGTTGCGTGTCGGCAGAGAGATAATTTAGGTAATTATGTACTTAATTATAAACCCAAATCATAATTATTGTTGATATGATAACATGCACCTTTTACTTGGCTGTTTTTGAAATTCTGGCCATTTGATGATTTTCTGCACCGTGCGAATTACCGACTAGGGTAGACATAATACAGGGGTTTAAATGGATAACATGAAAAAGGGTTTGACGCAGAATGTGCACTTGGCAAAATGTGCACTTGACGCAAAATGTGCACTGCGCAAAAAGTGCTCTTCGCAAAATATGCACTTTTTAAAATGAGCTCTTCGGAAAATGAGTATGAATTTTATCACAATGGGTCTACTTTAAACAAAAATAAAGGTAAGCTAAAAGTCGTTAAAAAAAAAGAAGAAAAATAGTAAGCAAACGGTTTTTATGAGGTGCATTTTACAGTTGCACTCGCGACGGTGTACTTTTGCATCTATGACTATCCCTGGAGGAATACCTGGAGTGATGTTGATAAGAGAACCGCAGTCCCCATCTGGGCATACCTATCTCGCTCCGCAATATTACAAAGCTGTTTAAATTCCCCCTCAAATCCTCGCGTACCTTATAACCTAGGTACTTAATCAACACAAACACTAAGTTACTGCAAATATGAGTGACACTCACAGTCCCGCATATTTGCGTCCATGTCCGCCACCCACTCACGGCCGGCTTAGATTCATTTAACGAGTAAACGGGCCTACGTAAGTACAATTAAACCTGAACAAGGCAATAACGCAGTCCTTGAGGTGCAATCATCGTAAACACTCGAAGGATTTGCACTTAGTTTGCATAACTTGACGATGCTAGTTTGAAATGATCTAATAATATAATCACTATGTAGGTAGGTAGTACCTACGACGATAGCCTCGGAGAACTGTCCCACTGTCCTGTGGCTTTAGGGTTTTCCAAACTAGATATTTTTTTAAAAGATCGTAAAAATTATTATCGTTAGCATGTTAACAATAAATGTATTTTTATGATCTAATAAAAAATTATAACACGACATTACGCCTGTAATCCCCCATTAGTACACCCACATTTCGCCAGTTATGTTTTAGTCCCATGTAATAATAATAAGCCTATTGCCATCAACCGGACACAAATCCAGACTCCGAAGCTGCTACTGAAAAATTTCTGATGGAAAATCTCAATAACACTTTGCCCGACCTGGGAATCGAAATCGAACCCAAGACCTCATGCTCAGCTGTTGCGCTTTGCGACCACTAGCTAGATCACTAAAGGCAAAAAAATAATGTGACAAATTAATGTCAAGCTCACGTACCTAAGCTGCAGTGATTGGTTGACTGAAATTTCAACAACCAATCATAACAGTGCTTACTCACTTCTCAATTTTTCACATTTTGTTTCCAAAAACGGGGTAAAATCCCCTAAAATATGTGATTGCTAAATCGTTGGGTTGGTTAGGCCATGTATTGGTTTGAGTAGCAACACGTGTGGAATCACAGAACATCGTGCAAAGCCATGTATAGCGAGGCTTTGTTCCAAAATCGTAATAAGTAGTATGTAAATATTGACAGGTTGTTACGTCTTCTTTGGAAGAAATGTGATCAAAATATGCCTTTTATCGAGTTTTGCACGCGGCTCCGCTTGCGTGGGAGACAGCTGCTAACTATAGCAAATTGGACAAATAACATCATCCATTTTCATTTGATTGATAGACGTGAACAAAACCTGTAAAGGTGTAAAAGAATTAGATAAGTGCGTACCTACTGAATTACACTTTTTATTGCGGCAATTTTCGGATCCGACACAATTTGTACCAGCAGAGTGTTACGAGTGTAGACGGGAGTGTCCCGAATATCAGAGAGTATCACAATCACGAGTGTCGTGACATTCTCAGCGACACCCATTTTTTTTTAGGTGGTAAAAATCATCAAATGACTCCTTCCGCCCTGGGTGGGGCAGAAGGGACTGTCAGACTTTTACTGACTAAAAACCACCCTGTTCCTTCTGTAGCCCTTTGCGTTCCGGGGCCACGGTATCCTGTTAAGACGTCCCGCAACCCCGGGCTCCCGCAACCCCGGACGTCCCGCAACCCCGGGCGTCCCGCAACCCCGGACGTCCCGCAACCCCGGAGCGACACCCATGACACTGTAGGTACTGTACCTACCTACTTTACAACTAAAATCTAGACTATCAGAGAATAATTTTACTATTGTCTGCTAGGTAAAATGCCTGGTATTATTTAACATGAATCTAAAGTTAAGAAAAACCCATAATAATAATTAGCTGTAAACGTGGGTGTCCGTGATCGTGGTGAAGCGACAATCAATAGTAATGAGTTTACGTAATGAATATACCTGCAATAAAATACCTCTAGACAATAAACAGACATACATGTTTATAATTTAAAATATGCATACGGAAAGGAAAACTTAAAGGAATTTTAGTTATTTTAATTAACAATTAATTATCTTTCAGTTTCAGCTTTGCGGAAAAAGAAAGTGTTCATAATAACAAGGAAGTAGAAGTAAACAAAGATAAGTTAAATTGTTAACACAAGATGATAGATACGGGTTGCGTGCAACATGTATACTGAAATAAAATAATGTCTGATGAATTTATTAATAAAATTCTAATTAAGTATTAAAAATTGTTGTAAGACAGACGTTGTCAGCTAAGCTCTAGAAATATTAGCACAGCTCTTGAAACGACAGACAGGTAATCCCCTTGAGCGCGCGGCACAAGACATTAACCTGTCGCCTACTCGGGGAGTTAATCAAGTACCTATCGATGTCAAACGTATGACAAGTAATATAGTGCGGACACCAGCTCATTACTAAACATTAACACATTTTACTGCCTCACATTACCAACTAATCAATCCGTCGTTGTTTTTGCTCAATATTATTTATAAGATGCCCATACGTGTGCACAATGTGATTCATAACGCCGTGGGTGCTTCCCACGTGCGCTCAGCATAATTATTACAATAAACACAATAAAAACACACGTTTTGGTCCGTAATGTTGGCAAGACAGCGCATTATGGCTGTATATAGCGCGCTATTTGAAACACGCCCCTTACTGACAAATTGATTTTTTTTACTGGTGATCTTGTAATTATAGGGTTCAGATTGTTTTAGACGTGGTGATGGATTATATTATAGACGTAGCAATAATCTATTTGATTGTACAACAAGTGTAAAAACTTGAGTACATGCTTAGAGACCTACTCCATTCAGTATAGGTAGCTAATTCGTGTGTGATGCTTTTGATTTAGTCATCGGATAAATAATTAGGTAGGTACCACAATAGAGCTCGGCATCATCATGAGTTTCCACGGCTTTTACAACATCATGACCGGTCTGCCATAATATTCGGCTAGGATAGGACTAGTTCAATACGTTTATTTAATGTTTCACAAATACAGTTATAGGTTATAGTATGGTTAAAATATGTATTTAGTTGTAAGTATTCCGCAAAATATAAGGTTTCTTCCAATACCCAACTCATACACTTTACTCATACATACGGAGTGTAAAAAGACACATCGACTTTTATTTTTGACTAGCTGTCCGCCGCGGTTACACCCGCGTCTTTGGTTACTGCTCCGCTCCCGTAGGTCGTAGCGTGATGGTATATAGCCTATAGCCTTCCTCGATAACTAATCTATCTAACACTGAAAGAATTTTTCAAATCGGAGTAGTAGTTCCAGAGATTAGCGCGTTCAAACAAACAAACAAACAAACAAACAAACAGTGCAGCTATATAATATTAGTATAGATGTGAAAAATTAAGTTTTTTTTTAATTTAGTTAGAAGACCAAAAAGAAAATCGTTTTCGCTAAAAAAATTTGGGACTGTGATCTGCTCCGTTCCCAGGCATGCTCCAGAACAGAAAAAAAATGATCGCAAGTGTTGGATAAACATGTAACTTTTGGCTACGTTATGTGACTTTTTACGCCCGATATAAATAACTAGCTTTTGCCCGCGACTAAGTCCGCGTGGAACTTGTTTATATTGTACTTGCATACAAACTTCCACCCCCCTTTTCACCGCCTTAGGGGGTGATTTCCGAGATAAAAACTATCCTATGTCCTTCCTCGGATCTTAAACTATCTCCATGCCAAATTTCATCAAAATCGATTCAGCGGTTTAAGCGTGAAGAGGTAACAGACAGACAGACAGACACACTTTCGCATTTATAATAATATTAGTATGGATTTTCTCCCAATACATAGTAGGTACGTAGATATAAAGTTCTAAGTTTCCACAAACAGTCCAACACTATGTATTAGGAAACTGGTGAAAACTTGTTACTTTACCTATTTAGTACAGTCTGTTGGCAGCATTAGCTGACCCTTAACGTTAAGTGGTAAAGATCAAAGTGGGTCAGCTAATGCTGCCAACAGACTGTACTTATGTAGTAGGTTGGCAGGTCGGTACTAACGCAGGTATCTCCAATCTCCAACCCCATTAGTATTAGCATGGAAATGATTTCCTTTACTTGGTAGCGCAACATTTGAGCGTATAATTGGAGGCATAACGTTATAAACCCAGATGCGGCCCACGCGCATGCGCAGCTACTTGTTACTGTTTCATTAGAAGTACAAGTTACAAAGATGATATCTCTATCTAGAAGGCTTGGGGAAATTACACCACCTATCAATTTTATTGGCATACTTTTATAAGCTGTCAAAATTGATTTTGTATGGCCATAGTAAATTGTGACTAATTGACTATTGATTATTTCAAAGCAACTAAAAAACTATTTTTACAGTTAATTGAACATTTATCAGGTTTTCAAGGCTAAATTACTTAAGTGTTTTTTTTTTTTAGAAAAGTTGTGTTTTAGAATTTATTTTTTAATCGTGTGAAGTACTTAAGGGTGATCTCTTGCCCTATGTCTCTAGATAGGGCATTAAAATTTATTTGAATAATTTGAATTTATGATTTTAATGTATAATTTAATTTTTAATTTTTAATTTATGATGGATGTTTGTATTGTATGTTGTTTTTATTTTAATTTTGTAATCATAATTTTATGTGTTTGTCACCTACCGTTATGGATCCTAGTTATCCGAAATAAATGATTTTGATTTTGATTTGATTTGATTAAATTAATGGTAAGCACATGGAAATAAAGTAAAAAAACTAATTGTAGTTAAGTACATAATATCAATTCTATAAGAGTACATAAGCGATCTGCAGGTAGGCTGTGGGATATCTAAGTCTCTTAATATAACTCCTCCTTATGTTTCAGAGAATACAATTAGAAATGTTTACAAGTTGGATCGGTTTCAGTTAATAATAGAATCTGAATTGAGTCACTGTTCCTTGTTATAAAGCGAGAGCCATGTTGATTTTGGAGTTTGGATGTTGAAAATAACGATTCGTTCGTGGATATATTACATCAAGTAGGTAGGTACCTCTACATGCTATTATAGATACAGTTTTGTGAATTTAAAAAGATAGGTATCAACTAAAGCGCAGGCCACACCGCCAGCTAGCGGGCGGGCGGGCTAAGCGGGCGGGCGAAACGAGCGAAGGAAACTATACAAACTACGCGAAATATTGGCGAGCTAAACTATGGGGTTCACACCGAAAACTACGGACTGACGAGCGACGGATATTTCGTTAGCTTAGCTCGTTAGGTTAGTCGGTAGCTCGCGGTGTGAACCGAAGTATGTAAAGCGCAGGCCACACCGCCAGCTAGCGGGCGGGCGGGCTAAGCGGGCGAACATCGTTTCACCTCTTTACATACTTCGGTTCACACCGCGAGCTACCGACTGACCTAACGAGCTAAGCTAACGAAATATCCGACGATTCCCAGCTAGCGGGCGGGCGGGCTAAGCGGGCGAACATCGTTTCACCTCTTTAAGCGCAGGCCACACCGCCAGCTAGCGGACGGGCGGGCTAGGCGGGCGGGCGAAGCGAACGAAGGAAACTAGCTCGCGGTGTGAACCGAAGTATGTAAAGAGGTGAAACGATGTTCGCCCGCTTAGCCCGCCCGCCCGCTAGCTGGCGGTGTGGCCTGCGCTTAAGTATAATAATAAACTGATGAATAAATAAAAAACGAATGTGAAAGTGATTTAATAGTTGTTGATTTATCAGTGAAATCCATACAAACAAGATTGAGCAAATCTGCGAAAATACTTACAAAAGAAATTCATTACGTTTGCAAGCATTTAGAAGTCGTAAACAAAAGCTCAGCCGCCGTTGTTTTAATTTTTTCCCTTAATTAAGTTTAAATCCCAAACATCAAGGTACATCCACATCAAAAAGATATGTTCAGCAGTCAATTGTCGCGTGCACATGTACAGTGCAGGTCATCGCGCGGGAGTCGCACAGTTTAATGAGAGCCGAAGATGGAGTGTCAATGTTATCCTTATTTAATCTTACAATGATATCACTTGCAGTTGGCACTGCTTTACACATTGGGCTGTCATTATATTTCGATGAAGGATTGCTGCACCTAATGTGTTTTATGACCTTGCCATTCACAGTTATTTTAATAGCGGTGTTATCTTTCCCGTCTGCCGGAAAATCCGTGTGGATCCTGCCTATCCCCATAAATCCTACTTATCTAGAAAGTTATGGGATGAAACATACTCACGGATTGATCTAATTATCCTTGTTCGATCTATTATGATCACCTGAAAAATAAAGGTATTTACAAGTGCAAGAGTACAATGCATAACTAATGCAATAATGAGATGACTTGCCCGAGTATGGTGTCGGAGTACCATAAACGATGCAACTTGACCATGGAAGCGCATTAACTATACAGACAGAGCAGATGTAGGCGAACGGTTGAAAAAAATGTATTGGACTGCTCCGGTTCTGCTGTGCTATAAGACAATTGGTGTTTCGGAAGAATTAGTACTTACATAAGAGTCCGTTGTAGTGTTACTAATTGTTTTGCGAGCACAGATCATGGGCTTGTTTTTCATAAATTGCCATCGACACACGCCCTTAAAATCGGTAATTGAGTCAGTATCGATATTGTTTCATAAATATCCCATATTCGTCCACAATTGCACGAACGACGAAAGCGAACAAAAGCGTCAAGATACGATATTGGGAAAATAACACTGCCCTATTCTGTGCAGTATAAGTGGTTTAAGGAAATAACGACGAGGCCGCTGGGCCTTTTGGGGCAACAACTAAAATGTATTTATATTTATTGGTTCCTGGTTTTGGCCGGAGCTGCGTACGAGCAGGCCGGATCGCGCCAATATGGTGTTTTCATCGATCTTTGATGGCGATGGCGAGTTATTTAAATAAATTATAGCGTATTAAGACAAAGTCAGAATGTCTTTATGAAATTGTTGGAAAATTATATTCAAGTTTGTCTCGGTGCGTTGCGACGGGCTTTATTCATTTCCATGTTATCTGTATATTTTGTTTTGCGTAGGTGTCACATGTCTTTGATTTTCCATCTTCAAATGTAGACCTTTCTCAATCTCACTGGGCGCACCTAACGAGTTTCCTGAAAAGGAGAATTAGGTACAAATTAATACTGTTAAAATTCCACGGTGTTTTCATTTCATCCTACGTTATGTGCAGTTGTGTCGCCCACATGTCTGTAGCGAGTGCAGCAGTTATACTTACCTAATCTCCTCCTCTTACTTTCAAATGATTTCCGAAATAACATGATCACCGCATGTTTTCTTTTACTTCATGAAAATATAAAATGTGTAAGTAGTTGATGGTTTGCCAATGATGACGCGTCTTCGCAACACCCCTTGAGCGTTGAGGAAACGAAGAAAGAAAACAAACATGTAATACGTGAACATCTTATGTAATACAAGATCTTGCAGTCTCCAAATATTTACTTACTAAGTGAATGTTATAGCTGCTGTTACTAAAGATATTACCTAAATACTTCTGTCTGGTTTACTTTCCAACGTAATAAGACGCCACTTATAATTTTCTGCGAAATTTTAGCATTTTTTCTTTGAGCTTGTCCTCATCAGTAGTGTCCGTGTTCCACAGACAGCGCGACTCGCCCCTCCCACAATACAACAATAAGTAACCGACCTATAGATGAGTAGAGCCCACATTAGCCCACATGTCGTTATAATATGTAATAACTACTAATACGGCGTACGTTTTTGCGGTAGTGCGGCGTGGGCATCAGTTTTGGCCAACGCGTGCCAGCTAATGATGGACGCTGGCTACGTCCCATGCTCCACGGACCATCACGTAGGAAGCCATGAGCCGTATTAACGTTCTATGGTAGTCCGCAGAGTCCGCTAATCTGATAGAAGCCTCTTTTGGGCAAATATGGCGCTTCAAACAATTTTTGGATGTTTTACCTTGTCGTGTCAGTTTGTTGACGTTCTGATGAACAAGGGCTACCCACAGAGCCCTAATCTATTGCGTAACTGTGTCTAGCTCTGTCTGCCCACAGCTGTCTTTGTAGAAGTGACATCGGTTTTGGAATTAATTGTTATAAACCTTAGAGTTTTTACAGACCTGATAAATTATCTCAAACTTGGCTAAGGGATTCCATTGCCCAAGATTGGCAGACGTTAGCTGTACGTGTACCGAAGCTAACCTATACTCCATTAACTATATATATAGTATTAGAAAAATAACGGCCAATATCGGCATTTATTGTGTTAGGTAATGATTGTTGCATTTTGAAGATATTACATTTCTTTTTGTAAGTAAATGGGTAATAGTCTACATTGCTTTATATTTATCGTGAAATAGAGTACCTATGGGTAGTTACTGCAATTATACTGAAATGACCCGTTCAATTCCAATTCATTTAATCTTAAAAGACAAAAAATGATTATACTTAGGAATTTTTGTAATAAACCGTAAAAGTGGTCCCTCGGTTGCCCCGCCTATGAACTGTCCGAGACATTCCAGGTGCGTGGTTCCCTATAGAGACAAAGCTGATAAGTCTCAAGCGCCCGTAAAATATTTGAATTCCGACTCAGAAAAATCTCGTTACTTAATTTATAAAGTGGTTAATCGCTCACGGGGTAAAGTTTTGTGTCCTAATAAGGAATTACATACAAATGATTGGAACACATCTGCCCGTGCGCGGCGCCGCATGCCCGTGGGCGGCTGAGCTCGGAAACAATACTGCACTCAAATTTTCCTGTGTGGGTAGTTCGCTATTATTATTGCTAAGAGATTCACTGAATTGAAACGAACAATGAAAAATGAAACCTATCGTCTGTACGACATTGTGATTCGATCAATTACACAAAAATGAATAATATTTTACAAACAGAATGCACTAGAATAAAAATATTGATAAAGGTGGCTGTAGATAATGACGTTTACAGTAAATATTATTTTTATTGTTAAACCACTTTATTATCTACTTCTACGTTGGTGTAAAAGATGCCTCTTTATTCATAAAAGTGTTAATTGAATTGATAAAATACCAAACGTAGCGAAAGAAATCCCAAGGAACTCTGTACTTACACAAAAATCAAGAACCAAATCTTCGGATATACCTATCTCACGGGATGTGGAGGCCTAGAGCATCTTAATAGGTAGTTCACAAAATTAGAAAAATGATAAATATAACTTGCATAACTTGCCTACTTAGTGATGAAGGTGTTATACGATACGAAACGTTCTTGTTTTCATTAAATGGAAGGACACGTGGAAAGGAGGCTAGATTAACTTCTAAAGATACGATACATTCATTTGTTCAGCCTGAGGCTGTAATAAAATACTGTGACGAAACATTTCATCTCGAACCAATGAATCATAATAAAAAGACAATAGAACCGAACCGGTCTCAATAATATCAATTAATATAATCGCTGATCATCGTCTGTCAGCTCGCATTACAACGCATGAATACAGTATCTAAGAAACTAATTGCTTAACAGATAGGTAGACACACTATGTGAAATGGCCGTGTTATAGCTGTTTTATACCGCTGACAAATTAATTACAGTTGTGACTAGAATATCCGGACAATTTTAGTTGATAAACACTTTCTACTAATCTATACAACTTCTCCCTGTTGTACACAGGTACAATTTGTCAGGGGGAGTGGGTTCGTGGACCGATGGGCTAATGTACCCGGCGTGGGCGCCGCCGTTGACACCGCCGATCAATAACTCGCATTGCTATAATTGGTAGCATTCAATGAAGTATTGTTGAGATGTCGTGACAGACCTCATGTGGGACGGGATTGTTTTATGTAGGAACTAAAAAACTAAATAAAATCATTTTTAGGTGCGGTTATCAGGGTAGTGCCCTCGCAGGCCGGCGGGGTTGGCAGATTATATGTATATTACTCTATTGCTCTAATGATGTGCACTTTTATGCAGTTACTTTCTTTGATTGATTAAGGGCTGATTTTAAATAGATAGTCAGATAACTTTTATCCATACAATAAAAGTGACAGTTTGACATTTTTTCTATAATAAAAGATGTCGAACCAACATATTTATCCCTCCGTTAAGATTTATCTGAGGATTGAAAAATTAGCCCTAATGCCGGCCATCCACCATCCAATCTATCGTCCAATCGGCAGGACGCTACCGATTGGATCATGCCGATTGGACCGTGGATGGGAGTGGATTGGCATGATAGTTATAAATTTATAATTGTCATGCCAATCCACTCCCATGGTCGGTCCCGTCGGTCCAATCGGCATGATCCAATCGGTAGCGTCCTGCCGATTGGACGATAGATTGGATGGTGGATGGCCGGCATAAGAGTAAAAATAATAGGGTGTTAAAAGTGGAAAGTACAAAAACTGCGGACTTCATTTGTTACAGTGATGCGGCGCCGCGGACACTGAAATAGAAATAGAAGAGAAAATATATAAGTAGTTTCGGATATGAGTTACGAACAAGTACCTACGCGAGGTACCAAAATAACTATGTGATTATAATTATATAATAATAAATAATGAATGCTATGAAGTAGGTAATTGTTTTGCGCACAAAACCATTAGTTGATGAATGTCGCTGCACTCGCAGCAGATAGCATCCAACGAACTGGCAGCGGTAACATCTCACCACCAGGTGACTATTTGATTAGACATTATGATATTACAAAAGCTATTTGTGCAGTGTAGTGGGCTCGCAGTGAAATCATAGCGGGGGTGTGGGCTGAGCGGCACGCCTTGCGTTGCGCTTGCGCAGTGAAAGGCCTACACTCGCTTATTACGTATCTATTTACAATTTTTACAGCGCAATTACGATGTAAAGAGATTTATCTCAACGATAACATTTTCGCAAGCGATACGATTTGATTTCATCCAGAGAAATGTTTTAGAGTTGTTTTATCGACATGACTGTACCTACTTACGTGAAGCGACTCTGGTATGCGCGTGGCATCCACATTACTTGTATGTAAGTACCTAGTAAATATCGTAAGCCGCTCAATATTATAGCACTTTTCACGACTCATTGCAAACATTACAGATTAATGATTGCCACTTCAGAACGACTTAATTACCAACAGACATAGAATAGGCTGTCAACTGCGCGACATTCTGCGACATGCTAGGTACGACGATTAGTTTCCTCATAAAAAGCTGCAATTATTTATTATTCATGACATCTCATTAAAATGTATGTGTCTAATTAAAATAATTGACACCTAAATGCGAGTGTACCTCCTACTCGTGGAATTGGGTCAGTTTGTGAGCTGTGGGTGGCGACCGGCCGCGACCGTACCGGCGACCAGAACTATTGCGGTTTAATATAATCAGTGTACGTTGATCCTGGCCAGATTGGGCAGATTGTAATCACATCTGCACTGTCGACAGGGGGCTAATCTGTTCATTATGACAACCATTGGTACCTACCTACTACCGAGTACCGACATATTGGCACCATTAACAACTAATTCCAAGATACAACTTCTTTAAAAAAAAACTTCTGTATTTTAGCCATAGACACCCGATTCATTTTTAATCGCGTTTTGAAATCCATAAAAAAGTATGTCAATTGATTGGTGGTGGACTAGTACTTATTGTTATATATTAATAAACCATCAGCCGCGACAAAATGACGCTGAAACTGTTAATAACCAACAATTACTATATCAATTCGAGCATTAGTAGGTAGTAGACTACACTAGTAGACAGTAAGGCAGATTTGGGCCCATGATGCGTGCTATTTTATTTAGAAATCAAACGGATCATAAATATTGCCCTCTTTAAATAATAGCCCAATAGCCCTGTAAGTTGACTTCTCACGTTTCGATGCTCCGTCGCTAGGGCCGGAATTAGTCAAAATATAGTTTTCTTAGGTTTCTACGTGCTGATCACTTCATTGATCAATAGCTCTAACGCGCGGGCGTCTGCCCGTAAATATTGATCGACATAAAGCACGTCGAGGAAACGAGTCAAATAAAAGAGCAAAACCTCGCGTCGGATTTTTCTCACGATTAAAATAATAATTATGTTGAATTTCGACGGAATCCGCGGATTGACCAACGAACAGCGACGCTTGAAATGATGCCAATCACAGCATCCGCACTTTACATCACTTCACAAAATTTTTTTTCTTTAAATAAAAATACATAATCATTTTTTTACCTAAGTATTTTTATAGATTTTTTTAAAAAAACAATACAATATTTTTTTAGCAAATGTATGTAGGTAGGTAAAAAAGATCTCTATTTAGCTCAAACAAATCTTATTATACCTAGATAATTTATATTATTATGAGTTAGGGAAAAAACTCAGTATTCGGTAATCTTGAGAAACTTAAGAAATAGTCATATTTCCAGGAAATATAATTTCAATTTCGAGAGCTGGGTTATGTTTCATATGCGTACGTTACGTGGCTATTATGTATCATTATAGCCACGTAAGGGTCATCGCAGACAGAACAGACAGCAATAACTACATAATACTTACTGTTCCAGTATTACTAGTACTAGCATGTATAATGCTCGAAGAGTCATTACATTATTGATAATGAACTAAAACACGACAAAAATAGAGTTGGAAATCCTAATGAGTTTTATAACGTAAAACACATTGTAATTTGCAAAAAAACACGTAAGAAATTTAGTGTCCCTTCGTCCAGCATACTCACCATGGAATCCTGATATTTCATGAATGTCAAAAAACTGTTCTGAAATAGTGCTAAATAGTGCCCAAAGGAAAAAAATAGTGCTCTTGTACTTGCGAAGTTATAGCCATAGTTCGATGAGTATGCTGGACGAAGGTTTCGCCCAGCATACTCACCTCCGTCCGGAGAATCTGTATACGCTTCAAACATAATTCATACTTCAAAAAATAGTTCCCAAATAGTGCCAAACGGTGCCCAAAAAGAAAAAACAGTGCTCGAATAACTTCGGAGTTATAGGCTTCGTTCAGTGAGTATGCTGGGCGTAGGTTCTACGCCCAGCATACTCACCTCAGTGCGCGAATATCGAACGAGCTATAGGTACAATTTACGTCTCAAAAAATTGTGCTTGAAATAGTGCCCAATATCAGTCCAATTTTTGCTTGACTTTTGACTTAGAAAACCATTAAATTTTAATGTAAACTTCTACATACTAACGTAAAATGGGGTACAGTCGTCGACACATGTTTTTGGACAAAAATATTAAACTTTCTAATTGTAGACTTCATGTTATTGGAAATAATTATGGTATTTTCTCACATGTCAAAAACTTTCGATTAAATGCATTATTATATATTTTATAAATAATAATAAATGAATGAAACTTTAAGCGTAAATGAAGTCTATTACTTCATTGCATTGTGTGTTTATTACCATACCTATTGACCAATTATTATACCAATTTTTTATTACCAATATACCCGTACCTATTGACCGTACGTGCATCCATTACTGCCACACTATATTGAACTTTATCACATGAGGAATACAGGTCAATTCCGTAAACGTTGTGGTACCGTCCTTGATCCGGAAAATGATTATTTTGAATAATTTTGTCAGTTGTATTGTAAGCATTAATAACAGCAACTTTATTTTTCATGCATGATTTACTTCATTTGATATCTTAATCCTTCAAGCGCCGTGATCTAGACAAAATATATAAAATCATTGTTCCTAGCTACCGGGGTCCCATGCGACGCGCGAAGGCTTAATCATATTATTATAAAGTATTATTAAAATAATGTGTAATTAATAATATTGCGATTCTAAAGTAAATACTCCCTTACATAGACAATTAATAATTTACACAAGACAAAAATTGTTAGAAAGAAAGTTAATAATATTGTATTCGACTGTACTCAATGTAATGTATGTAGAAGTTTACAATCAAATTTAATGGTTTTCTAGGTCAAAAGTCAAGCAAAAATTGGACTGATATTGGGCACTATTTCAAGCACAATAAAATTTTTTGAGACGTAAATTGTACCTATAGCTCGTTCGATATTCGCGCACTGAGGTGAGTATGCTGGGCGTAGAACCTACGCCCAGCATACTCACTGAACGAAGCCTATAACTCCGAAGTTATTCGAGCACTGTTTTTTCTTTTTGGGCACCGTTTGGCACTATTTGGGAACTATTTTTTGAAGTATGAATTATGTTTGAAGCGTATACAGATTCTCCGGACGGAGGTGAGTATGCTGGGCGAAACCTTCGTCCAGCATACTCATCGAACTATGGCTATAACTTCGCAAGTACAAGAGCACTATTTTTTTCCTTTGGGCACTATTTAGCACTATTTCAGAACAGTTTTTTGACATTCATGAAATATCAGGATTCCATGGTGAGTATGCTGGACGAAGGGACACTAAATTTAGACAACAGGATATCCTTAAATGATATTTTTAATTTGAAGATTTATTATTTTATCTTAAGATAAAATAAAACTAGAATGCCGTGTTACCATTGGCCGCGAGTTAAAAGTGACAACGACAAATACTCTGGCACGCCAAATATATTTCTGTCAGAAATTGTACAGATGACGCACTTTGGACGTAATCATGAGAAAAACGACTTGTTTTTGTGTACAGACGGCTAATTAACAATAGTTTTTGTAACCGTTTCCTTATTCGCGACTTCTTGTAACACGTATAATGTCGCGTATTCTTGTTCATCATAAAACGCACTCCACAAACATTGCAGTCGTTACGTACGCGAACATGCCATGTCTTGCCTCCGTTTCCATAAATCTGAGCAAGACGAAGTGAATCAGATATGTAGCGATTTAGAACAGTCCATCATTGTGTCAGAGTCCAAATAGTTTCAGTAAAATGATAATTCGGTGATATTGTGTGCAAACCACATCACTCTTACACTCCAATTGCGAAAAAAGTACGCATTAGTCATGTGTACGCCGTGTGTGTTAGATCAGACACATGTAAATATGTGAGCTATTGGAATTGAGGTTGAGCTACTGAAAATAACAGACATTGTGCTAATTAATTTGGTAGGTACATTATTTTACGCTAATCCTGTCCAACTGAATAGAACATCGCCGTAAGCTGTAGCATCCAGATGATGTGAGTGGATCGTGCGGCAGTCTGGAGCGAGATGATTCACATTAGTGAGTGTGGTCGGTTTGGTCTGGTGAGACGTTCCTGTAAGAGAATACCATATATGGCACGCTAGTCGCCGTCAGGTAATGCATCCCCGATCAGTGAGCGATTATAACGCAACGGAAGCAGCTGAAATTAGCAGTGCGCGCGCATCGGGCGGACGGGGCCGGTGCCAGCCGGGCCGCGCCGAAACTAAATACCCAAAAGCGTTTTGTGAACGCGCGAGCGGCTGCCAAATATGGCACGAATCTCGGGTTTCGCGAGGCGCGCGCGCCTCGTCGCTGGCACACCACCAGCCACTGCAAAAACGCTCTCGGTTCCCGTCTAAAAACACGTAAAAAACGTTTTTATTTCTGTAGCGAGCGGCCTCTAAATTTAGGCCGTATGGAAACCGAAAGTAATACGAGCGATTTTG
The DNA here is from genome assembly GCA_949316365.1 of Hoplodrina blanda. Taxonomy (NCBI): domain Eukaryota; kingdom Metazoa; phylum Arthropoda; class Insecta; order Lepidoptera; family Noctuidae; genus Hoplodrina; species Hoplodrina blanda. The sequence continues at coordinate 13,659,401 of OX438567.1, read as the reverse complement.
GTTGGGGCCGCGTAAGTCTGTATTTAGATTAGAGCGGCGCGGGCGGCGCAGTGGCGCGACTCGCGGCTCGGGAGTAGCGGCGCGCGACTCGCGACCTCCGCAACCCGCACGCACCGCGCACCGGCCGCACTCGCCGCGCACGCCACCGCGCAACTGTCGCGCACCGACTGCATTGTGAGCCCATTGTGATACAATATGCGCACGCGCTAACAGTTTATCAATGAAAAGTTTCGTGTTATAAGTGCTATAATTAAGAGGATTTGGATGTCACAGATGTTACCCGAGGGCGGAGGTAAAATACTTCATTATTTTCAATTTAACATAAAGTTTGTAATATTGATGCACCTTTATACCTATGTACTTATTGTTTATAATGCATGCAATTGTTGCATTAAAATGTAAGTCGAAAGTAATAATTCAGTGCACGTTCACTTAACAATTTAATCATTTTTTAAAACCTAACACTGCACACTGCTAAAATAGAGCAGTGATTAAATATTGATTAAAGATAATATATACAAACAGTGCTGATAACGCCGCACAAACATTAGATATAGATCAGTAACGAAGCAGAACAGTGTTCAAGTAACCTAGTGCCATTATCTAAGCACCGCGGTGTATGGGTGCCAAGTTGTAGTTGTACGTAGTGGAGTTATCTGCCGCCGGTTATCAGGGCGCGCGGCGCGACACGCTGTGCCTATTGATTCGTTACAACACGCCTTATCACTCACTACTACCTTCACTGGAATAGGTAACCAAACTAGATTATTATTTTCTTCAATTATTCAATTAACCATTTCTAATATGTAGGTACTCATGAATATTCGTCATGTCGCTTAATCATGTTTTCGTCACAATATAATATGTATGCCACGGGTCTGGCGGTCAAAGGTTATCTGCAAGTGAAACGGTACTGTTTAGTGCTTCAGAATCTACAATTTTGTCGAATTGATTCATAAAACTTGTACCCTTATAATAACACGTAAATAATAATTTACCGTTCATATAAAAATTATATGGCAAACTGTCATTGTACAGTCAGGGTACTTAAAGGATTGTTAAGCTGAATTGAGTATCAATTAAGTAATATTATTCGTTATCGGTCAGCGTAAACAGAGCAGCAACATTATCTTTTTCATTTATTAATTTATTATTAACCAAAACATATCACAAAATATAGTTGAAAATTAACTAATAGCATTTATTATCTTGCAACTGTATCTCTGTTGTGGTTAAGTACCTACATTAACAATGATAACTGCTTTGATATTGCTGTCTTGTCTGCACTGACCCTTATTCGTATCATTCACGTCACACGGTAATTTAAGGAGTGTGTCAATCTGCTAAACAATGCTTTTCCGTGAGTGTCGAGTTTTGTGATAGCAATGCAGAGAGAGGACGAGAAGCGCTATGGACTGCACTCGCACAGTTATGTAGTGGCAAGGAGATTCGGACCAACAGCTACTCTACCGCCATTAGAAAACGGCATAGTCAGTAATATCTAGGTACTGTCTACTGTTGCCGAATTATAAAAAAAAACATTATAAACCCCTAGTGTGCAATTTTGAGGTTTTTTGGGTTAACGCTGGATGGTGATGAATTCTGAAAAGTAAAGTTGCATCTTTTAAATTGACCCTTCACCGCTGTCATGTACACGATAGCAAAGTAGCAACCTTTGGACGTGTCGCTAATACTAAGAGACTCCCTACATACGTCCTTAATGAGTGCGAACATTGATCACTTAGCTGCCTACCTACACAGACCCAAGAAAGAGGAGTGTCAATTGTATCACTTATGTCATTCAGTTCCATCGAATTTCCCTTCTCCTTCACTGACATCTGTGTTGGACGCTTCATTATTTTTATCTGTGTCATGTGTGCAGATCCAATCACACTGTGTGCGTTTGTTGTTACCGCAGAAAGCCCCGGTGTGCGCTAGTCCTTATTCGGAAAGTGTCAAATTGTCTCTTACGCGGCGGCGGCGGCGTATCATTGTGTGCCGTTGTGTAAACAAAGAGATCGAGGTGGCTTCTGTTATCACTTGGCCGGTTTCGGCGACACCGAGGTGATTGTGTATTCGCCATTATTTGAATAGTCGTCATGTTGCCACGCTTTTTTGGGTTTCAGGGTTTTTAGTCTGAGTAATGAAGGTGGTGAAATCTTAAGACTGAACATTTCAGAATAAAATTGTTTTCGTGCCTGCTGTCTTGGTAAAATGTTAGATTATCTAAAGGAAGGTCATAAACAATAGAGAGAATCGTATTGAATTGGAAGTTTAATTGATCAATAATTCTAATAATTAATTAAAAACATTCAGAATTTTATAGTAATGTCATCTCAGCCACAATCAATGTCAAAAATGCAGATAGATTATAGATATTTTTTATACTATTCTAATACTGAGATTAGATTGCGATCGTTCTTACGTTAGTCGAATTTCCTCCAGGTTTTTAAATTACGGTCTACGCTGGGTAACATTGTGCACTGCGTTCAGTAGGTAGGTAATAGATAATGCTTACCTACTATAATATTGTCATCTAGGTTGCAATATATCATTTTAAGTACATAAATGTCAGTCGGTATCTCAAACAAGAAAGCGCAGTGAAACCATTAGACTAAAAGCATAATCTACTGCGATAACCAAAACGGATCGCCATAAACTGTCGGATATCGGAGAGTTAATATTGTTATGTAAAACAATAAGACCATAGCCGTTCGTTTTGGTCAACCGTTCGTAATTCTTTACCAAAACGGTAATAAATAAATAAGTTCTCGTCTCCTACGCCTCGTCGATATGATTCATGCCCACAGCGCACTATAACACCCTACATGGCAGCTATTAGCATTCCCTGCCGAACTCAAATTAATAAGTAGGCTTTGTTAACCCGCGGTTTGACTCAAGTTTTTGGAAAGTAACAATAATAAAAAAATCCACATTTGTCATTTATGTTTATCGTATGATGATGTAATTGGTTCTGTTAAGTTCCTAAAAGCTTACTGCTGGTGACGACGTTCGAAGGGCATTGTTAGCTTGTTAGAATTTCGTGACTCAATTTCCGAGTTCAACGAGCACACGTTCGATGCATGCGACGTCATTTTGAGAAATATTTTTATACAATTACTTAAATGCCGGTTTATCTGATAAATGTGATAGTGACAGCTGTACAAAAAGAAAACAAAATGTAAATCAAGTCAGTGTCACGTCACGTCACGGTGTTCCACTGATGGCGTTAAGGGGACAAACATCATAATTGCCTTTTGGCACTCCTCGGCTTTGTTGGCGCCAGTGGTTCATTCACAAGGCGGCAGGTGGCGCCCTGTCACCACCATCACTTTCACCGACACCTACGCGAAAATTCACGAAATATTTCCTGAAGAAAAAGTGATTTGCATATTTGTACTTAAGTACCTATTCTTGGAAAACAATGCCAACAATCGCTAATCACGTAATTATGTACAATGAACTGTTAACATAAATAGCTATTGTAGAGAAACGTCGTAAGCGCCACATGGGCTCCGACTCCGAGTGTTAGTGGCGACGTCGTAGTGACGCGTGCTGGCGGCGCGCCAGCGGCCGCATGTAACAGCGCGCCGGAGTAAACACTCCTCCGAATGTAGGTGATGATGAGTCAGGAACGAGGGAGCGAGTTACCGCTTCCCATTGTGTGCTATCATTTCCCTTTATAAGCAATGTCAATTGTCATTGGGATTTTCCCGTTGTCTTTTCAGTCAAAATAAAGCAGGATTAATTTTACAAACTGGCCAAAATGATATACCTACTGTAGGTAGATGTATGGATTTTTCACAATTTTTTAATTACATTTATAAGTAGGTATGCGTACTTGTACGTGCAAAGTAATTATTAGTACCTACCTATTTCATTAAACTTAGGTAAAAAGACCAGCAGCCTTACCATGAACTCTTATCGCGATCCAAAAACTGAACTGTTCTTCAAATACGTCAATATAACGCATCAATTTATGTCATTATATTGACGTATTTGAAGAACAGTTCAGTTTTTGGATCGCGATAAGAGTTCATGGTAAGGCTGCAGGTTTTACTTTGTTCAGAGGTACTCGGTACCTACAAACTGCTTTCAGCAACTGAACGTGTTGACTTATCTTTAAACGTTGCGGTTAATTTCAAAGCACAGTGTGGAGGTACACTTGGGAACTCGTGTTCATGAATAAAATTGTTGTTATTGTGGTGAGATACACGCGATGACTGTCATCACTTTTGAGGAAGTCATTAGTTTATGAGTCAATAGAGGTATCTAAACGTTAGGTAAGTAGGCCTTCGGTGCCTCTGTAAGTCAATCACAGCAACTATAGTCTCATACTTATTATGATCAGTCTCCATATGTGGGCAAAATTCTTATAAATTATTAGTAATTCCCACACTTAGTAAGTAAATAACATTGTAAAATTTAGTTCTGTATACCTATTTGGAAGTTATAATAAAAGTTTTTCCTCCTTCCTCAATGTAGTGGGAAGTAAGCCAATGTTTCGACTGAATAAATAAATACGTAACCTTACCGTAAGAGGTACCTACTTCACCATTTTTCATTTTTTAGTCGACTAAATAAAGGCCTTTAAAAAAATTCCACTACTTTTTGCATGAGTCGCAATCGCTTTGCAATCTCATCTCAGCGACAATTAATGTCAATAAATGTATCTAGTGAAGACACTATAAATCTCTAATCTGTGAAAAATTCCTGTGATTTTTTCAACCGACTTCAAAAAGGAGGAGGTTCTCAATTCGGCGCGTATGTTTTTTTTTTTTTTTTTGTATGTATGTTACCTGATTTCTCAGCCAATTATGAATGGATTTGGATGATTCTTTTTTTGTTTGAAAGAGTATACTTCCGAATAGGTCCCATAGAAATATTGTCATGATCTGATGATGAACTTCGGAGATATGGAACGGAACTCCTTATAGAATCATAGCATTACTGTCGTAACAAGTAAAATTGCTTTGTTTATACGTGTAGTCGATGATTGACTGAAAGAAGAGAGGGGGGGGGATACCTCAACCCCCCTCCTACTACTTTTCAAAATTAAATATATCGTGTGAGGTATTGTTTGAAAGAGCTTTTTGTGAGGATTTCAAACATTGACACACAAGCACTAAAAAGTGAAAAATAAAAAGCTTTTTTACAAAAAAATAAAACCGCCTTCAAAAACTACAAAATAAAAAAAAACTTTAGTTTTCGAAGTCGGTGGCAATATCTACATAACAAAAGACAAAATTAAAACCACCGACTTCCAAAACTAAAGTTTTTATTTTATTTTGTAGTTTTTGAAGGCGGTTTTATTTTTTTGTAAAAAAGCTTTTTTTACAGAATAGATTGAAACTGAGATAATCTCAGTCTATTGCGATCGTTCCTAAAAGTTTGCAAAATTGCCCCCTTGGTCATCTATGTGTAGGTCAGGGGCGTAGCTAACGTACCGAAGATACGGGGCCTTCAGCTACAGGGGCCCCGAATCCGTGTAAGCAAAACTTCGTAAATTTTTTACACTATCTCACTCAAATCCACGCTAAACCTTCCGGGACAAAATAAACATAATGTTTCTTTTGTGTAAAATCTTTACCCTTCATTTAGGCTTGCCGCAGTTAGATAGAAAACCCCCAACAAATGATACAGGGCCCGTCTAGGGCAAGCTACGCCACTGTTGTAATACATACGGAACTTACTAATTAGGTACACTAATTATAATATGTGCCAAATGTGCCGGAACAGATTATTATGAATGAGAGAGCACGGTGTTTCCTAAGTTGTGTCATTTCATGTTTTTCCACCTGGCTTTTTCAGGTTGACTCCGTAAGTTTAGAGGGCGTCTCTTGCTACTCAATAAGGCATCCGACACAAACGAATCGGTCGCAAATGAGTGCTGAAAAGGCCACACAATAACAATGAAATATATTATGATAATCTTAATAATCTACCTAACGTAGCGCTCGTCCGATCAATGCCTTAAAAAGTGAAGGGTTCTGTATTTGCACAGTTTATAGCCGGCCGGTCTGCTTGTGAGTCATTTCATAATATTGTTGTGATTTGTACGCGAATAAATCGCGCGAATAAGCGCTCGGATCTTAAGGATCCGGTATCGAAGCCATTCGAAGCATTTGGTATTTATAGCAGATTAGTGCTAAACAGACGCCAATTTTTTATGTTTAGGATTCCTTCCTTGTGGCCGACTGGCAGGTTGCCACTGCGCCGGCCGAGTGGAGGGTGATTCACTGCTGTGTGGTGCAACCATCTCGGAGATAGAAAGGAGCTGTTAGATTTACTTATCTCTTGTCTTCAATTAGTTCTCTTCGATCCATAAGTGGCAGATATTTGCCTGTAATTTACCTACTTTCAACTTAGTATATTTGGCAATGTTTCCTCATTCTAAACTCATTTTACTATCAATCATTTTCTGTGAATAAATGGATCAGAATGGAGTAAGTACTTAACTACGCTGAAATATAGAACTGTAATATTTGCATGACATGCGCATGTCTGCAGCTAACAGTCCGGATAGTGAAAGTGTTGAGTAAACAAGCCGCTCGTCTCCAGGCACGGAGTCGTCGTGAGAAGACGCCCACGCAGCGCTGCCACAGTAGCAGACTCAATCAGAACACTAGGCAGACAAGTCACGAATGTCCAGTTTGTAGAGTGAGCGATTTGGAACCATTTTCACGTAGATGCCAAACCGAACAAAATTGCAATAATAACTGTAAGAACTGACTTATCACCTGTGAATTCTGTAATACACAATAAATTAATGTGTATTTGCAACTCATTAGGGATGTCAAATCATGGCTAGTTCCTCTAATCGAGGAAGAAAACCGCGGCGCACAGTTCATTTTAGGCAAAAACTATTCTCTGTTTGAGTTAGGAGTCTACTTGGAGTCTACAGTGTAATGTTGCAATAAAATACTGTATCCACCACATTAGCCTGCAGTGAGGCTTCTTCACTATTCTGTTTCGTTTCACGTAATGTTATTGCAGCTGAACACGCTCATTAATTGACTGCTCTGTCTCTTTTGAGAATGTTAATTATTTCACTAATTCCACTCCCACGCACTCGCTGGGTGGTATGGCTATCGATGACAAATGGATTCTTACTATTAAACTAACTATCTGAATTATCTACATGACTTACAATTTCCTTATAGTTTGCGAGTTTTGAGAATGGTCCATTAATATTAACTTGACCTCTTAGAGATGTTACTTGATAATAATCGTATGATTAACGAGTATTACCAGCATTAAGAATGCTGTCAGTCAAAATATTATTGCGTTTCAAATTGAAATTTTAAATTTTCGTGATATTCTGGTCAATAAAGTTGACGGTTGAATACTTTTAATTGACATCTCAGAGTGCGGCGGTATGTGTATCTTGTGCTATGAATGTGTATGCGTGATATGCGTCAGGCTAGAGTTGTGTTCCTGAATATTATGTCATGTTTGTAAGTGTCATCATGTTCTGATGGCACATCATCGTGTATGAATCACAGCGGCGCGGCGGCCGTGGAAACTTTGTTTCAGATGTTCACAAAACATCAACGCTAACGTAAGTTATAAGGTTATGTGGTCAGGACAAAATAATGTCTGATGGAAAAACCTAAAATTACTTTGTTCGACCTGGGAATTGAATCGTTAAGCTAGTGGGGCAGTCCATCCATCCATCACTATTTCTTTACCGTGTTTTGGTTAATTTTATACGACACTAGCGACCCGCCCCGGCTTCGCACGGGTGCATGTATTATACATATAAACCTTCCTCTTGAATCACTCTCTCTATTAAAAAAAACCGCATCAAAATCCGTTGCGTAGTTTTAAAGATCTAAGCATATAGTATAGGGACAGACAGAAGAAGCGACTTTGTTTTATACTATGTAGTGAAGCACAACTTGCATCCGCCGTGGGATCTGGAGGCTACAGTCCTCCAGCGCGTCTACGAGTGGCGCGTGGACGCGCAGCGCCGGGGCGAAACCCCGCTGCTGCGGCAAATCGCGGCATTGCGGATCGAGCTCCGGTGCGATCTCATGGCGGAATAGAAGATGCGACTGTCGCAACCTAAGTTCGGGCACGCTGCAATCGCGGCGGTAAGACCCCTCTTTGAGGAGTGGCTGGAGAGGCGCCACGGCGTCCTCACCTTCCGGCTGACGCAGGTCCTCACCGGACACGGTTGTTTCGGGAGGTTCATGTGTCGGATTGCACGGGAGGAAACGCCCGGGTGTCACCACTGTGTGGACCGCCCGGAGGACACGGTGGAGCATACGGGGCAGGTCTGCCCTGCTTGGGCAGAGCACCGCCGTGTCCTCACGGAGGCGATAGGCGGCGGCGACCTCTCGCGTCCGGGCCTGGTTCAGGCCATGCTCCGGGGCGAGAGGGAATGGGATGCAGTCACCTCCTTCTGCGAAGCAGTAATGCTAGCGAAGGAGGAGGCGGGCCGCGTGAAGGAGAGAACATCCTCCACCTCACGCCCCAGCCGCCGCGGGAGACGCCCAGGGCGTCGGACGTCGCGAGGCGACATCCGGCCACCGTAGGCGCGGGCTTGCGGACGGCGAGTAATCGGTAGCTCGCCGTCCGATCAAGGACCATGCCCGGGTCGACGGCGCGTTCTGTTCGCGCGCGCCTCAAAGAGCTGTCAGCACAGGGACGGGGCCCCAATAGGGGCCAAACGCCTGCCGGGGTTGCGGGACGTCTTAACAGGATACCGTGGCCCCGGAACGTAAAGGGCAACAGAAGGAACAGGGTGGTTTTTTAGTCAGTAAAAGTCTGACAGTCCCTTCCGCCCCACCCAGGGCGGAAGGAGTCATTTGATGATTTTTACCACCTAAAAAAAAAAAAGAAAAAAAGCACAACTTGCATCACTCATTGATATGTAAGCCTTCCAACTTTAGTTATTCGCACGTTCGTTATGTTCATTTATGACCATGACGTGCTTCTAGTCTCAAAATAACAGAAAATGCACACTTTTCAAAACAGGCCTGTCTTCGTCAAAACCATTACACCGGTCGCATCAACTGAAAGCTTGTTGCGAAATAGGTATGCGCGTGCGGTGGTCGAGTAGTGCGCGCGCGCGGACCATTCGCGGCGCGAGTATTTCGGGCGGCACTCGAGCCGCCTCGGGTTTCACGCCTTTCTGCTGAAGCCGTACCCACTGACACACAAACACGCTGTATTTTCGGCCATGAGGGTATGATAGCCACGGTTACAATAGTTTAGCTGCCCTAATTCCGACGCACTAATGGTTAATGCTCATTTCTGGCGAATGCGGCAATATTTCATAGCGTTGCGCTGTAATTAATTCATAATTAATGTTTAGTAACATTATTTTCTGGGAACAGTTCTTAACATTTATCATATCTAAATATTTGATATTGAATTTTATTAGATACCTACATGATTTACACATTTTCATTTATAATTTTATTGTACTATCGTGCAAAATTTCAATGCGCCATGTTCAGTTCCCTGTAATTCAGACCATATTTATGTTTAGTTATTAGATACGCGATAACGGCTTACATCTATCTAACATACGTATAAGTTCAATACACGATTCATTACCTGGGTTTAATCCGATGATGATGATGCTGATCGCGGCGCGTACGCGTGCGTAGTAAACATGAATGATTTACGATTTCTACTAAACATTCCTATAATTATGTAAATATTATACGTATAGTATTTTATCGTACTCTTACATTTTTACCGCTGTCTAAAAACCTAACGTTATGGTCTTTTTGGAATAAGCACTGGCTATTTTAAAAATAATGTATGAATACTGTGCATTATTACTGTTTCAGTGCAACAACAAAACTGTTTGTCGTACTCACGCGACCGCTGTCGGTCGATGTGGGCAGTAACATTCAGACAACCATTTTCGTATTTTTTTTGTACAATGATCAGCACTGCCATAAAATTTCAAATAATTTAAATATTTATAGTAAGAAAAAATCTTCCAAATTGCTTTTTATTTGTCATTGCTAGTTTGTGTAATCGCCATTCGCCTGTAATAACCTGTCTAGCCTAGTTTTGATATTGGTGCGTTACAAATGTAGGTATATTATGGAGCCTAGATTATAGTGCCCGGTTAATGACAATACCTATGCGATTAGGATACAGACGTGATGTTTTAGAAGTGTGCCAAGATCGAATTGGATTTAATTTAATTTCGGAAGCCGTTCTTCAGATCTTTTCACTCTTTCGTGCAGCACCGTCCCCTCCATCAAGAATCTCATCTTATTATGCTCATTGATAGGATCTAAGTCCACGTGGTCCGCTACTCCCATACTAACGCTTACGTGTTGTTGTTTCAGAAGTGATGCGGCGCGTGGCGTGCGGCGACGTGTGTCCTACGCCGCCGCCCGCGCACCCGCCCGCTCCCCAAACGCAGCACAGGTAAATATCCACATCCATCTAACCTACTGGACTATAGTAATAATAACATGTAAACATATCACGAGTCCGCAGTGATTCACAGTAATGCCTTCTCAATGACTGTCGTAAACTTGCACAACATCGCTGTAATCGTCCAAACTCCTGCCAACTTCCAGACGTGATCGAGTTGTTTGCAGTCATGAGTGGAAACATGGAATATTGTTTCAAATAGACTCGCGAATGTTCATTTACACCTATCAATGATCTGTTTTTATTTCCAGGACATTAGAGAACAAAGAGCTGCTGCGTCAACAGCTCCTGTCAGCCAGCAAAGAGCGTCTTGAAAAACAGGAGTCCCCCAAACCGAAGCACGCTCGCAACAGGCAGAAGAATCGATGGAAGCTCAAGTTCCATCACCAAGCGCTGCCTCAGGAGTACCTCGACCACTACGAGCAGAGCCTTCAGAAGGCCAACGCAGCTAAGCAACTCCAACAAAAACAGAAACCAGCAGAGAAGCCCAAAGTAGAACCAAACTTTGACATCAACAACTTTACCAACGAAACGTTCAAGATCTGGGCGCAAAGACTAGCGGGCATACAGAATGAGACCGGCACACTAACTGTACCACAAGTGTCTTCGATGCTCAACATGGCAGCTAAGCCCCCCAGCAAGGATGAGAAGAAGAAGAAGAACCCTGCCATTGCCCCTAGTAAGATAGTGACGTACGACGACCTGCCGTACATGGGAGAGATGACCCTGAACAACTCCAAGCCGAGGAGAGGACGGAAGCCGAAGAAAGCCGACATCTGTCACCTAATATACGAGAACTACGGAACCGTCGTGCCCGGCCAGCCAGCGCCCGCGCAGGACAGGCTTGCCCAACTGAATATGTGCGCTCCCTTCAGGGCCGACCATCCGCCCATGAGCAGCCCCAAAACTGACTTACAGAACAAAATCATCTCAAGCTTGTTAGAAAGGAAGTTATCGCAAGAAAACAAAAAGCGACTAGAATCTCTGACGCCACCAAAGCTCCCCAGTCCGGATGAACCGATGCCCGAGGCGCCGGTCACGATCGCGGGACCTTTGCACAGCGACGACGAGCCGCTCAACCTGTGCATCAGAGACCTCCACGACCTGAAGTTACAGATACAGAAGAAGTTCGGGAACATTTACTCGTCGTTACCAGAAGTTAAGACTGAAGGGGAGGCCGAGAGCTCGGAGCAGGACGGGACGAAAGCTGAGCAGCCTCCCAACGCGATCTCTGTGATACAGAGGAACACGAACCTCTCGCCCACCGCTAGCAGCTCGCCGGACCTGTCGCGGCCGCGGAATGTATCGCCCACGCTATCTGAACCTGCGCAGTCCACGTCAAGTCCGGACGGTGACGGCAAGTTCCCTGGGTACGTGTACTGGCCCAACGCAGGCATCTACATGCACCCCTTAGCTCTTCAAACGCAACTCTTGTATTACCAGAGGCTAGCGGCAGCCGGGCAGCTCCCCTTCTCCGCTGAAGGAGAGAACAGGGGGCCCACGTCAACGCCAAACAGTGTCAGTGAAGTGTCAGAGAACTCATCGATAGACGATAACAAAAATAAATTAGTGCTCAAACAAATTTCAGAATTACTAGACCCTAAAGTGATAAAGCAAGTGGAGGAGGCAAAACGAAGCCCTGATCAAACTAAAATGAAGAGGGTCTCCCCGAACCCCGCACAGGGACCCGTTAAGCGGAAACGGTCCGCGATATTCATCCCGCCGATGCCGACCAAGACCAACTCCACCACACCCACTACAGAAGTCAGCATCTGTAAGTTCAAGTTCACGGGAGGCTCCAAACCTTCGCTACAGGAGAAGAAGATGCTGTCTGTTGACTCTGGAGGCAACTTCAGGTATTATAGTGGTACCGGGAATAAAGGGAACAAAGGCTACGAATATCTACAACGGGATTCGAACCAAGGCAAAAACCTTAACACCACAGCGGAAACGTCAACGTCGCAGCCAAAACTGGAAGAGCAGACAGCAGCTCTCAGTAAGGAAGACCTCAGTAAAAAGAAGAGGAAATCCAGGAAAAGTCTGCAGAGAGAGAAACTGGAACAAACGTTCAAAGAAAAGGGGTTTCTGATCCAGACGCAGCAGCTGCAGTCGGCGGAGGGCGCCACGTACTGCAAGTTCAGGCAGCTGAGGAAGTTCACCAGATACCTGTTCAGGAGTTGGAAGGATTACCTTCCAGGGGAGCTGGAGGAGAACCAGAATACTGAAACGTCGGCACCACAACCCTCTCCTGCGAATGATGGCACGGCCGCAGGGGAGTGGGGGTGATGAGTCAGATCACGACTAAGAAATTATTGTGGTACCTTTCTTCAGGCCAGGGTCGAGCGGTATACGGAGTTCATATTGACACCAGGCTGTTGTACTTAATGTAGGTCACACTGGTGACCAAGGAAACCTAAGATTGTATATATGTGAAGTAATTCGGATTTGGAAAGCTGGAGAATTAACATGGCCGCACAGCGGTACAATAATGCATTTAATAATCGTGTTTAGTGAGATTTTAAAACTATTAATTTGTGTTGTTTTGTTCATGATCGCCACTCCGTCCATATTGAATGGTTATTATTAATAAACTATCGTATCTTCGCTTCGGTGTAAATTATTGTTGTTAACTATAAATAAGTAAATGTTTTATACAATGGATTTATAATTTATTGAGATTGAGATGTATAATTGTGTAATGTCGTCAGAATATAAATATAAAAGGTATCGACATACCTATAATAGCAGCGTGTATATTGTGTTGAAAAAAGTACTGAAAATGTGTAATTAAATATATTGTAACTGTACTCAATTACAAACAATTATTTATTCATGTTAGTCAAATTGTGTGAATACCGCTGTTGTGAACACTACCAGAGCAGATGTACATAAATAAGATAACGAAGTCGGGCGCTAAAACTGTTGTTAAACCATAGTTACATGCGAGTACTAACAAAACTAGTCACGTGACACCTCTAACTTAGCTGTACGTAGCGTAGGACGATCGGCAAACTGCACATATTGCGAACCAGAGGCATTCTAGTCATTAATGTTAAGTTTTATACATCGTTGTTATAACTGCTGTATATGTCATAAGTATTATAATTTTATATAAACATGTTTTCTTAATTTTATATAAAAATAAAAACTGATTTGTATACAATAAACTTTATTACAAGGAAAAACACTTGATTCCATGATTAAATTATAAAAAAAAAAACAGTAGAAATAATGAAAACAGGAATGTAATATACCGAGAATATACCAATTAAAAACATTTAACCGAATCAATATCTTGTATGATTTTAACAAAAGGGAAGCCCATACGAAAATATACTCAACGTAGTTGCATGACAGTATTATTGTCATGACAGCATGCCATTAACATTCAAGACAGTCATGCAGTTAACGTCCAAGTCAACAATGCAATGAATGAATGAATGCATTTAATTTATTCTTTGTTGCCGAACATCTAAAGTACCCCTGTGAGGACGAAAACAAATAGTTTTACGTAAAATATAAAACTTCAAACAGTAAGTACTCAATATTCCAGTCGGCAACAAAGTAATCACCAAAATTATATTATCGATTAACAACAGTCCGCTACTCCGCGGACCTTTTACACGTTGATACAAAAATAACTATAAAATATACTCTTACACGCTAACCTTTAAAAATCCATCGAAAACACTTCACCTGCTTTCAGTTGCAACCATGTGTCACATCACAATCAACAAAGGCACACATAATATATAATTCAATATTTCATATAAAGTATAGAAAAAAGATCTTTAACATTTCGTAATTACACAATTACGTGTTACTTTACTTAACATTAGGCAAAGTTGTTCTTAGGAACTACATAATTTTCTCAAGCTGTCTGCTCAAAATATTGGACCATTTCAAACCATAGAGATCGGCCGGAATGTCTGCCTGCAGGAATGTAATTTTTTATAATTTTTAGGCCAAACTTCTATGATTGCAATCATGTTGATATTTTACTGCAGTATTTAACAGTTGAAACTTTGTGCACGTATGATAAATAGATAACAATTACTCTTATTCAGAGTATCAAATCGATTTAAAAAGTTGAATAACAAGGGGAACGGCTAATCGATTTTTCGAAGTTAAAATAGAGATGCCAATAATTCTATCACATAAAAATGCGAGCCGTCGTTTGAGTCTAAACATTGGCTACTTGATTACACTTCGCTTACACGAGCAACAAATTTGGCGATTTTCGGCAACGCCGAGCAATTTACGGCAATTGTTCGTATTGAGAGTGCCACGAATTGCACAATATTAGTCGGTCATGTAAGCGAAGCGTTATAGATGTGATGTAAGATTTGATATAAAGCGTATTACTAACATGTCGTCCAGCTCTACGCCTGCAGCACCTCCTTGGCGGCCAGCAGCACGTGCGGCGCGGACAGCCCGAACTTGTCCAGCAGCGCGGCCGGAGGGCCCGAGCGCGGCACAGCCCGCACGCACACGTGCCGCACCAGCGTGTCGCGCTGCAGCGCTAGAGCTGACAGCACCGCCTCGCCCACTCCACCTGAGAAAATAGGGAACTTCGTTAAGGATGCTGTAAGCGAAATCACCATCATATCAACAACGAAACAATTAAACTTGAAACAAACATTCACTGATATAAAAATGTATGCATGTTTTATCTATGTCACGGACCAAATGATGCACGCGTACTTCGCAACCGGTCTGATAACTTCCATAGAGCTTCATACGTACGTAGATCTTACGTGCACGCGTGCAACATGAACAAGTAGTCATACAAAGTAGTCAGAAAACCGTATCGTAAAACTGTAACTCACCAGCCTGGTAGTGGTCCTCGACGACGACGACCCTGCCGCCGACGGCCTTGGCGTGCTGTTGCACGGCCGTCTCGTCCAGAGGCTTGATCGTGAACGGGTCCAACACACGCGCGTCGATACCTGCGTAATGCACATAAATATTTGGGCCATAAATTAAAGGCAAGTAATAATGATGATTTGATTAAGTTTCCGAGCAGTTAATCAGTTCATAGCAGTGAACCAGTGGCAACAAGTAATATTAAATAATATTATTTTATTGGTAACTAAAATCTTATGAAGTGATGTTGTTGCAATTTCACAAATTGATTGCTCACTATGATGAGCAGCAGCGCAGCAGTAGGCGCATTACAGCCTGATTATGTAATGTATGAGAAATGTTACCTTCAGTCTTGAGTTTGTCGGCGGCGAGCAGGCACTCGTGCAGAGTGACTCCCGCGCCGATCAGCAGCACGCGGTCCTTAGGAGACTGACGGACTATCTTCGCCTGACCCACCTGGAAATATGGACGTCGTATATAAATGCTAATGATGCCGACTATGACTTCGGTTGACTAGTCGGCAAAGCCGATCATGATTTCGGTAGTACTCGGCAATTTTCTTGACGCTTCGTTTACAGCTGATTCGCGTGCAAATCGCAACTGCCGCCTGCGAGCGTTTCGGAACATGTGTTTCTCTAGTAAATGACATTCAAAAGTGCCTTTTAATGGTCTAATTGAAATAAATTTGACTTTGACTTTGTCATACCTTGAAGGGCTCGTCGTTGGCGTAGAGGATGGCGGTGTTGGGTCGCGACGTGCGGATGTAGCAGATGCCGCGCGTGTTGGCGCTCAGCTCCACCGCGCGCTCCGTCGACACCGCGTCGCTGCGGAGCGAGGAACACTCGCTTATTATAACGTGTTCATTGACATACAGCTAGCAAATGATGCGGCTGCTTTAACCACAAATGCAACCACTTTAACCTTGGTTCAAAAGAAATGATGGACAAGGAGGGCAAAAAAAGGGATGGCGCTATCTAAACTGTATAGCTCGATCTCTTTTTTTTAACATTGGAACAATGATGGCTTTAACACTTTCGTAGATCTTTCACATAATTTTGATTAGGGTTAGGTATAACGTAAGTAGCTGTGTACTCACGAGGGGTAGAACACGGTGGCGGTGGGCACGGCCCTGAACAGCGCGATGTCTTCCAGGCCCATCTGCGAGGGCCCGTCCTCTCCGATGCTGACGCCGCAGTGGGAGCCCGCCAGGTTGATGTTAGACTGACTGATGGCGCCCATGCGGATCTATGTACAATTAACAATATGTACAATAACACTTTATTGACAGGTGTCTGTAACAAATCTGCTTACTTTTAAATTAAAATTACAATATTTAATAAATGCCAAGAGTAGTAAATATTGTAGTGCAAGTAGGACACAGCATGTAAGAAAATATTTATAATATGATTTAATATAAACTACGAATTTTTTTAGTGGTTAGTATTTTTAATCTTCAAAAATTTGCTTGTCTGAATGTTACTGCCCACGTCGGCCGACAGCGGTCGCGTGAGTACGACAAACAGTTACTATTGCACCGACCACAGATAATGTACTACCATATGTTACATTACTACAGAACGTAGCGAGTGCTTGACATCAGGTGCGTTAGTTATGGTTAGTCAAACAATAGGTACTGTAGCCAGTTATTAGTTAGTTACTGTTATTATTAGTAAGTAATTAGTGACCGTTAAGATTGGAATATAGGCCTTTTTACATGCTTTTATTGAGCTTGCACTGTTTGTGTGTATGTAAGTAATTGTCCTTTCAAAATTTGCAAACCATTTTACGAGCATTTGTTGGTATCCGATTGAGCTGAAATTTTGCATACACCTTTAGTTCTGGTGACAATACAATGTCCAATACTCAATATTGTACTAATTTCAATATGGCCGCCGTTCCAAGATGGCGGATTACATATTTTTTCTCAATCCCCCTGATCTGGGTATCAAATGAAGGGGCTTGAAGAGTAGAAAACGATAAAGTAAAATCACACTGAAAAAGCTTGTTTAAAAAAATACTATTAATTTATATAATAAGTTGTTGTCCACTGAAACATCTCTTATTAGTTATTCATAGCTGTGGCGCATATAGAAGTGCGTGCTGCTCACCTGGTCGAAGGTCCTGGTGAAGAAGGCGGCGAAGGTGGACACGAACACGACCGCGCGGTCGCGACACGCCGCGCCCGTCGCCACGCCCACCAGGTTCTGCTCCGCGATGAAGCACTCGATGTATCTGGTCAGTAATGAACATTACTTTATAATATGAAGCCGGTAAATTATCATAAGGGTGGGCAGAGGTATATATCACCGTTATGTTTAAGTTTAGGGCATGAGTTCTGCACTGCCATACTGCAGTACCAGAGATAAGATGTATTGAGAAATTTCTAAATACACACATCAAAAAAGTCTAGGGATCAACATCCCTAACATTTGTTAAGGATGTTGATCCCTAGACTTTTTTGATGTGTATATATCTTTCATATTATTTTATTATAAGATCCTTTTCAGATATTTGTATCTGGTGTTTAAAGACATGTTATGCAGTACATACCTGTCCGGGTAAGCGTTGCGCAGCTTGTCGCTGAACGTGGAGTTCTTGGTGTCACCGTCCAGCGCGATCACACTGACAAACAAATAACACTAATGATTGTAAAATCACAGATTACGAACTAAAAGAGTGTTCGCCGGTCGATAGTATCGCGTATTAAGTTTGAGAAAAGTTTGAACACGCTATTAGAAAGGTACGTTATCTCTGAGCGCTACAGGCTATTTATTGGTTTTTTATAAACCGTGGTCACTAATAAAATGGTGTTTAATTAGCCTAACCTTAAAAAAATATAAAAATATTTATTTTGGTTTTAAAAAAAGATAATTATGTTAATAAAAGTATTAGTAAAGTTATGTTGTCGCTGTAGCACAGCACACTTGTCTGAATGTTACTGCCCACGTCGGCCGACAGCGGTCGCGCGAGTACGACAAACAGTTACTATTGCACCGACCACAGATAATGTACTACCTTATTATGTACATTACTACAGAACGTAGCGAGTGCTTGACATCAGGTGCGTTAGATATGGTTAGTACTTATATTCCATTCATAACGGTGTGATAACAGTCATCACACGGTACTGATTAGTCAAGCAATACTAGAGCAAGTTGTTAGTTATGGTTAAGATTTAAATATTATGTATGCATATTATTATACATAGTTGATAGAATTATTAGTTAGTTTAAATAAAAATAAGCAAACTAACTTCTGAGTTTTTTAGTAAGTTCAAACAAGTGTACTTGACACTATGCAATCAATTTCGCGTTTATCCGAACACCTCAGAAATCGTGCATAACTACATGTAAATAACAACTTACCGCATATTAGTATCAGCGATCTTCTTGAGCGCAGTTCCGTACGCCAGGCGGGTGGCCACCAGCTCCCCCGCCTTGTACGCGGGCGGGGACGACAGCGTGATGTCTCCAATGTGCACCTTGGGGGCCTCGCTGAGGGGGGGCTTCGCCTTCAGGGTGATGGTGTTGTTCTTGATCAAAGATTGTAGGTGCTGTGGAGCGTATGGTGCTATTACTGGACTGTACACGAGGCAACCAAATAGCTAGCTAGTATAAACGTTCTTCGGGCCATAGCGCACTGCCCGGCAAAACAAAAAAGCTAAAGCCTGTAGTGCGGCTTATAAAAGTTATACGAAATAGTGATGTAGGAGACAACTGCTATTTAATTAAGATGCTATTCATTAATCTCTCGAGTGTGGCATTTTTTGACATGCTTTGGTGGCCTAACAGTTGTGTGAGACATTCCATCATTAGGTCGTGTCTATTCCTTATGATGTGTGATTTCGCTGATTATAATTGTTTTCTAATTAGTCTTCTATCTAGAAGATAAGTAATTTACTGAAAAAGACTTGGAGTGGAGTAATAGAAACTTGTCTGAATGTTACTGCCCACACCGACCGACAGCGGTCGCGCGAGTACGACAAACAATCAATGTTGCACCTACTGTGAATAGTGCACAATAAATTCATGCAATATTTGATAATAAGTTGGTGCAGAGCAGAAGTGATTTCTTCAATCGTAAAAATGGCTAAATGACAATTAAAATAAAACAAACCTTAATAATCTTGTCTCCATCCGCACCGAGGGCCTTTCCGTGCCAGTTCTCCAGGTCTTCAATGCCGGGGAAACCCTTGCCCTTGAACGTCTTAGCGACGAGGGCGGTGGGCTTGCCGGACACAGAGGCGGCCTCGTCAAAGGCCTTCACCAGTTCCGACACGTCATGACCGTCGACCACGAGGGAGTGTAAGCCGAAGGCCTTCAGACGCGCGTCGTAAACTTCCAACTGAGGAAGGGATTGTGATAATTTATCATATAATTTATTTATCTTATTAATATTTTATGTTTTTATACTATTTATTATTATTTTTATACTTTTCTACTACATACCTGATGCTGCAGCGAGGTGGGCTCAGACTGGCCGAGCCGGTTGACATCGAAGATGACCACGAGGTTGTCTAGCTTGTAGTGACTCGCGAAGTGCAGCGACTCCCAGATGCTGCCCTCGGCCGCCTCGCCGTCTCCCACCAGGCAGTATACCCTGGAAGAAGGCCATGTTTGTTATAGTAACAGATAAATCATTGTTCTATCTACACCTTTTTAGTTTGTATAATTTAAGAATTTATTTTGTATATTCTTAGAATTACTTAATATTTGAAAAAAGATTTTCAGAAGACAATTTCATGAATACAATTTTTATTTATTTGTTATCCTCCATATCTCACAGCTCACCTGTAAGGCGCCTGGTCGAAGTACTTCCCGACGTAGGCCATGCCCGCAGCCACGGCGAGCCCCTGGCCCAGCGAGCCGGTGCCCACGTCCACGAAGTTCAGGCGAGGAGTGGGGTGCCCCTCCAGGTCGGAGTCCAACTTGCGGAGGTTCTTCAGCTCCTCCACGGGGAAGAGACCGGCCTCAGCCCAGGCCGCGTATAGGATGGGGGCGGCGTGACCCTAAACAATCCAGTTAACAACCTTAGTACCTTCACATAAAGTTTAATTTTGCGCAGCAACTAAAACATTTTAAGGCCTTTTCAATAGCACTACTATTTCTAAAATTAATTCAAATTACACATGAGTAAAGAAAAATAACATATTTGTTTAACCATTTGTATTGGAACCAAATTTGAATGAACTAAGTAGGTACTAGTACTGTGTGTCATTAGAAATGCAATCTTATGTCAAGGGAATATGCAATGCGACACTTTGGTTGGTGCAACATGACACGTTGGTACCGATTTAATGGAGACGTCGCGGCGTTTTTATTATATTGCTGCTGTTGAACAGGGTATCGCAGTGACATGTGTACCTTGGACAGAATGAACCGGTCGGCTGATGGGTCCCTGGGCGCGGATATCTTGTAGCGCATCGTGTGGAAGAACAGCACGGACATGATCTCCGCCATGGACGCGCATGATGTCGGGTGACTGCAACCAAGACAAGTATTGTTACACTAGTTAAAGCAACAGAAACTAATCTTTAGCATGTATAACATAGAGTTGAAATCGTATCTAAGCTAAAACACTTCAGTCTAGGTGGAACGACGGTCGTCGCATAACGACTGGAAGAGGGAAGCCGAGGATAGAGAAAAATGGCGTGCAATTGGAGAAGATTATATGCGCGAAAATTTATAATACGGTGTCATTTGAGTGTGGGGCGCGTTTTCATGCAAGTCCAGGGTACCTGCAGTAGGCGTCATGATCGTTCAAGTAGATCGTCAGCTATAATATTACCAAATATAAATAATTTGCAGTGTGTAATAGAGTATTATTTAAATTCAACCTTGGCGTTTTCTGTAGGTTGTTTACTTTTGATATCATTTGCCATTATAATAATGAAATTGCTTTTTATTTTTATTTTGGCGAAATAGCATAGGAACCTTCTGTTCGATTTTATGCAAAGCCATGTAACCATGACGAGGTGATGTAGACCGAAACGTTTTTAAATGCAAAAAAAACCTAGTTTAAATTTTATCATTAGCAGGTTAACAACAAGTACTTACCCTAGTTACGTTTCATATAATTATCACAACTTTCATAATATCTCAAAGATAAGATCACATAATAGGTAGGTGTTGGCTCTTGATCTATAAACATTTTATCAACTTCATATTATCATTATTAAATCTTTGTTTATATTGTTACAAAAAATTTGCTAGGATTATGTGAAAAATCTGAGATGTGTACTAGCAAACGCCAAGTTTAATAAATGAGTATGTAGTAAAACGTTTAACACAATTTACAACCATTACTGCCACTAACCACTTGCACTTACCAGTACATAGTAACTCAATATTTATGAAGTAATAAATAAACAAGTGTGTGAGTACAGTAGTACTCACACACTCGTGTGCATGAGCAGTAGCTCATGGTCAACAAGGCGTCGGGAGTATGGTGAGCATTGACACTACACTCATCCATGTTTGCTGATTTGTATAACTTTTGAGTTTGGGTGCTGTTTCATGCACACACTAGCTTTTTGCCCGCGACTTCGTCCGCGTAAATGTCGGACCCCCGTTCATCCCCTTAGATGGTAAATTTAAAAAAATCCTTTCATAGCGGATGCCTACATCATAACATCTACCTGCATGCCAAATTTCAGCCCGATCCGTCCAGTGGTTTGGGCTGTGCGTTGATAGATCACTATGTCAGTCAGTCAGTCACCTTTGAGTTATATATATTTAAAAGATTTGTGAATGTCTTATAAACATTTGTCTTACTAATTAACATGTTACAAAACCAGATATTTATGCATGGAAATGTTAAAACTGAAAACTACTGAATGGAACATGGATAAAAAAGTTTTGATAGGCAGTTATAGTTTCTTTACTATAGAAATATATGGTTTGTATTGCAAACATATTAAAAGTCAACTGTAGTGCCTCTTTCATTACCATTTACATAAAATTATTTAGAACTCATTCATAATCAGCTCGCAACATTTCCACTAAAAAAGAATTAAAGTCCCACTACAATTAAATTATGTAATTAATGAAATAAAAAATCAATACATTACTTTAGCTATCTTTCATTAGACCTAATCTGTTCATGAGGTGTATTATTCATTTATAAGATAACAATCTCATGATAATATAAATATTGGTATTGTTGTCACCGAAAAAAGTGTGTCAGGATGATACTTATAATGATTATAAAATGTTTATAATAACATTAATGGTTGTTACTGTTGTCCTTCAAAGAGGTCAGGCATCGATTTCTTGTATGGTACATAATGAATGTTCATTATTTACATGCATGAAAGGAGATCGGACATTTTAGTATGGACCTTGGTCCAAATAGCGTCGGCTGATGAAACCTAGTCCATATGATAGTTCATGAGTGTAGGATATTTTCATACTATGGGCACCATAAAATTGGCCTATGGAGAAAAAAGTTATACAGTCCAGAAAAATGGTACATTGTAGACGAACAATTCCGATTACTCGAAGACGCCTTAACCGATTTCGAACATTATTTATTTATTTGAAAGGGTATAACTGCCCAAATAATCCCGTATAAATATTGCTATGATCTGATAATGAATTACGGAGATATGGAAAGGAACTCCTTATAGAATCATAGCAGAGCAGTCGTAACAAGTAAAATTGCTTTGTTTATACGCGTAGTTGATGACTGACTGAAGAAAGTGGGACAGGGGGTACGTCGACCCCCCTCCTACCACTTTCCAAAATTAAATATACCGTGTGAGGTATCGTTTGAAAGGGCTTTCCCTAAGAATTTGAAATATAAACGACTACTTGTCCTATCATATTGCACTAAAAGGTGAAAAGTTTGAAAAGTGGTAGGAGGGGGGTCGACGTACCCCCTCTCCCTCTTTCTTCAGTCAGTCATCAACTACGCGTATAAACTTTTATATAGTATTAATTTTACTTGTTACTACGACTGTTCTACTATGATTCTATGAGGAGTTCCGTTCCATATCTCCGAAGTTCATGATCAGACCATGGCAATATTTCTATGGGATTACTTGGGAAGTATACCCTTTCAAACAAATAAAGAATTTTCCAAATCGGTTCAGGCGTCTTGGAGTAATCGGAATTGTTCGTCTACAATATTTTCATTTTTCTAGACTGTATAACTTTTTTCTCCATGAGCCAATTTTTAGGTGCCCATAGTAAAAAAATATCTTACACTCACGAACTATTATATAGACTAGGTTTCATCAGCCGACGCTACTTGGAACACTTCCGCCCGAAGGCAAACTTTTTCATTGTTCGTCTACAATATTTTCATTTTTCTAGACTGTATAACTTTTTTCTCCATGAGCCAATTTTTTGGTGCCCATAGTAAAAAAATATTTTACACTCACGAACTATTATATAGACTAGGTTTCATCAGCCGACACTACTTGGAACACTTCCGCCCGAAGGCAAACTTTTTCATTGTTCGTCTACAATATTTTCATTTTTCTAGACTGTACAACTTTTTTCTCCATGAGTCAATTTTTTGGTGCCCATAGTAAAAAAATATCTTACACTCACGAACTATTATATAGACTAGGTTTCATCAGCCGACGCTACTTGGAACACTTCCGCCCGAAGGCAAACTTTTTCATTGTTCGTCTACAATATTTTCATTTTTCTAGACTATAACTTTTTTCTCCATGAGCCAATTTTTTGGTGCCCATAGTAAAAAAATATCTTACACTCACGAACTATTATATAGACTAGGTTTCATCAGCCGACGCTACAACTTGGAACACTTCCGCCCGAAGGCAAACTTTTTCATTGTTCGTCTACAATATTTTCATTTTTCTAGGCTGTATAACTTTTTTCTCCATGAGCCAATTTTTTGGTGCCCATAGTAAAAAAATATCTTACACTCACGAACTATTATATAGACTAGGTTTCATTAGCCGACGCTACTTGGAACACTTCCGCCCGAAGGCAAACTTTTTCATTGTTCGTCTACAAAATTTTCATTTTTCTAGACTGTATAACTTTTTTCTCCATGAGCCACTTTTTTAGTGCCCATTGTAAAAAAATATCCTACACTCACGAACTATTATATAGACTAGGTTTCATCAGCCGACGCTACTTGGAACACTTCTGCCCGAAGGCAAACTTTTTCATTGTTCGTCTAAGTACAATATTTTCATATTTCTAGACCGTATAACTTTTTTCTCCATGAGCCAATTTTTTGGTGCCCATAGTAAAAAAATATCTTACACTCACGAACTATTATATAGACTAGGTTTCATCAGCCGACGCTACTTGGAACACTTCCGCCCGAAGGCAAACTTTTTCATTGTTCGTCTACAATATTTTCATTTTTCTAGACTGTATAACTTTTTTCCCCATAGGCCAATTTTTTGGTGCCCATAGTAAAAAAATATCCTACACTCACGAACTATTATATAGACTAGGTTTTATCAGCCGACGCCACTTGGACCACTTCCGCCCGTTCTCCTTTGAATAACTTACAGCAGATGTGTCTCTGTAATATTAAGTTAAACTCACTGACAGTAACAAGTAACAATAACACCATTAGATAACTTTTAATATTTTGTTTTAATTGAACTAAAGGAGTGAAGGCAGTAAGGCCAGTGAGGTATCTGTGGATTTTATTACTGGATATCAGAGGCCTCTTAAAAATATCTTGTTAGTTGCATGTGTTGGATCTCACCTTCCATGGTTCAACCAACAGCAATGGTGACAGTCAGAAAATAACATCACCTGCTTTGGGCACCAGCAAATTATATTTTTACTTGATCAACAAAATTGAACATTACACAAATGTTTTTCTCAATTTTTTAAAGTATTTATCCAAACTATCGAGATTACCGTCAGTGACCTTTAGTCGACATTACGGAGCACCTTGACGGTTGACGTCTGCTATCAGTTGACCCTAAGATTGCTCCCTGTAGCAACAGCTAGGACCCTCCGCGTTACATAACAAAGTTATCTGATAACTGACTTTATATTAACTTATTGACTGAATGGAAACAAGCAGGAAAGTGTTATGCAAGGTACACTTTACTAGTATGCATTATCAACCAGACATTTTTGTTCTTCTATAAGTGGTAAATAAATAGCTTTAAAAAGATAAATAATTTAGTAAACTGAGCACCAAATTTCTCAGGAAGTACCTACTACTATTTTAGATTTAATATTCATCATTAATTACACCTTTCCATAGATATGATGATGATTCATGACTAGTCATGATTTTTGGCAGATCTATGCATTAGCAAATCATGACAAAAAAATTCCAAGCTGATGTCATCTGCACAAATTTTCGAAGTATGACTATAAACAATTGAAATTATTTAATATTTATTATCATAAGATTGTTTATCATGTTTATATAATGAAATGTTAAATAAATTGTAAAATCTTATCTGATAAGAAGTTGTACAGTTCTATTATTGCTATAAAACATCATTAAAATAGGCATTCTAATTACGGGTTGCTTCTAGATTTTGTACCTAATAAAAGTTAATATGTTGTTACACAAGACTAAGCATAACTAAGTTCCACATGTCAATTAAAATATTTCAGTAAAACAATACCACATTGCAAGATAAACACTAGGATATTAAAAAAAAACAAATTGCAGGTAGTTGATAAGTAGGTCACAAGCAAGATATGGAAAATTCTCAATAGCATTACTTATGTAACATGCATCACATCATCCAACACAATGCAATCGATTTCTGATAGCGACACAATTTTAAGGGCGATGACCTTGGAGTCATGGCGTGATAGCAACAGTCCAGTCACGTGGTCGCATCATAACCTACAATGGGAAATTATGCGACCACCGCCGACAAACGCAACCAAAGTGCGAAAGAATCGTTAAGTAAGTGACCTATGAACCCATCAGACTGTCGCCGGCCGGCAGTATTTGATAGACCGAAAATTAGGTCCAAAATACCAGAAAAAAATATTGTTATTAGTATGCTAACTGTTCACTAATAATTTTGGTATAAGTCTGATGTTTAGAGCTGAAAAGTAGTAGGAATATGTGCTATAAGATTCTAATAAGCATGGAATCGGTAAAATAACCTTCATTAGACCTTCATTGAAGCGGCGAATGCATTAAGGTTAACCACTCACCCCGATTTGGAAGCGTTAGTGGCGACGATACTGTCGATCCTCAGCTTGTTGGCGATGTCTTTCAGTGCCTGGATGTCAACGTTCTTGTCGCCTTTCATATTGGATATGTTTTTAGCGGTAGTTATTCAAACAAAAACTTAACAAACCACGTTGTTTACGACCGGTCGCTTGCCCGCCGCCGGATTCAATGAATGACATTGAAGTTGAAAGACATGACGCTCGTGACAGCACAGTTTTTTTTTTACAGTCATTGAACTGTGATTAACATAATGCAACAGGTGGATAATTAACAGATTTAATAAAAACAGTAAAATAGTACAATTCTTGTTTATAAATCAAAGCTATAAAATTTATAGCTATTCTATTCCAATGATTTATAGTATAAATCATTGGAATATTAATTTAGGATGTATAGTGCTGCCATCTATGGTAAAAGAGTAATAATACATTACATGAAATGTTACCGTTCAAACAGAGATGGCGCTGTATGTAAGATGCATTGTTATAAAAGATTTAGCAATGAGTAGGTACGTAGACAAGTAAGTCGAGTGCATAAAACTCGAATAGTCATAAATTTGTAGCCTTATTAAAGGAACAATCACCTCATTTTATGGCTATGACTATCTATACCTAGGTAGGTTTGGGGGTCTACCCATACCTATGCGCTACACAAACAAAACATAACAACTATGTCGTACCTAGTTCTGTAGTTTTTTGTATGGAAGGAAATTACAGTTTTTGACAGATCAAATGATCACAACTAGTTCTAGACCATGCAGTAAGAAATAGGCGGGCAAGTTCGAAACGACATGCACCGTAAAACCGGGAGGAGCGAGTTGTGCGAGCAAAAACATTGCAGATGAGCGTCTGGGCAGGTTGACCATCGATATCACATATAGCAATTATAGCAAGAAGTTAAAAGGGTCGACTATTCAATCGTCAGATAACTTTTATCAGAAAAATTGTACGGCGGTTTGACATTATAGAAAAGCTGTCAGACTGCCATATTATACTTTATACCTCGGATAAGAGTTATCTTCTGATGATACCGCTCCGGCTCCGCTAGCGTGAACAAAATAATAATGGGTACCTACTAAAACTTGGCCAGAGGACTACCAGTAAGTGTCCACAGTCCCTGCTGACTGATAGTCTTCTGGTCAAGTTATACCTAGTACCTACCAACTTACCCATTCGTTAATGGTGATATTACTTAATTATTAATGTCAAAACAAAATAAGTAAGTACATATTTTTATAACAAATACAAAGTTCCTACTCAAAATATACCACAAATGGCTATCGGCAACACATTATGCACATAACAAACATGTTATCGATGATAAGAAGGCAGCAATAATAATAATAAATGCAAAACTCTTAAAACGGCAAGAAAATGTAACGAGGCTTTAAGATAAAAATCATCGTCCAGACAAATATACAAAGCGCCAACCAATAGCATTTGTATTAAAAGCACTTGAACATTGTTTGAGTAATATCCGCCAAACGACGCGATCAAACGCCTGTCATATTGAATTGAATCCGAACTACCGGACGCGGGGACAGCGCTACCACAATCTTATATTTTACACCTATAAGCACTCTTAACACAACTGATTAAAGCTCAAAACAGATTATACCAAACTGATAAAAACGTCATATACATGTCAAAGTTACACTTGTAGTTTTCCAAATCTTATTGCTTCGAAATAAGGTTGGTTTTCTAGTGTCGGTGTGTCGTCTGTATCTTGGTGGGGTTTACGATAAAACGAGGGTGGCTATTCTAAATCGCGCTGACGTATCAAGCCGGACCTTTTGTTCACCTGACTCCGTGAGCATAGCGTGGATGTGATGACAATGTTAGTACACACATTTTGTGGATTGTTTCTGATATCAAGCTGTTACTGGGTTATTATCACATCAAAATAATGTAGATAAATATTAAAATCAAACATACATAGACGTTAAAGAATCTCTGCTTTTAAAACTTTCTTTAACAGCCAAACATACTATTGTGATAATTAGTTTTATTCATGGGTTAAAGAATAATTTAATTTTTAATTTTACTAGTTATGTAAAAATGACTTCTTCAATTTTGATTTGGTATTTTAACCCCAAAAATATAATAGGAAACAAAGGGTTTTTTTTTTTTTTTTTGAGGTGGTAAAAATCATCAAATGAGTCCTTCCGTCCTGGGCGGGGCGGAAGGGACTGTCAGACTTTTACTGACTAAAAAACCACCCTGTTCCTTCTGTTGCCCTTTACGTTCCGGGGCCACGGTATCCTGTTAAGACGTCCCGCAACCCCGGCAGGAAACAAAGGGTTACACAGATTGAATATTGCTCTTGTAAAGTAGTTATAAAAAAAAAAAAAAAAATCACTGGTCGTATCTTCAAAATACCATCGCTTGTCCACCTCGCAGTGCCATTTGCTACGTCATAGAGCGATACGTCGGTGCTCAGCTACGCGACTACGCTGCTACGACGCTACGACCCTACGCAGCTACGACGCTACGCGGGCATAACGCAAAAACGCCGTCTGATAAATAAATATAAAAACAATAAAACTGTTGTCTATGGGCAGGGAAATGGCCGCGCCGGGCACACGGCAGCTATGGTGACCATGACTGAAGTACGAGAGCGGGGATGGATAATTATGAAAAATTTTAGAAAAATTCTCACTCTTTTAAAATCATGGAGCGGGTAGTGTGTCAGTGAACCTACATAACTACGAGTATCTTGTACTTATATCTATTTTTTCGTTTGCTAATTCTGTCCCAGTCCTTGCAACTTTAATGATTACTTTTTATCTCTACAGTATTGACCTCAATCTTTCACTTTCATAATATTAGGAGTAGACTAAACTACCGTATAGACACAGTATTCAGCCTTACATTATATAGCACAACAACTGCTTGTCAAGTGTTCTACCTTGCTTGAGTCTGTTTCTAAAGCTTGATTATCCTACCCTCATGCTGTGTCCTACAAGTTCCATAATGATCTCAATTGTAAAGTTAACACTTATGAAAATGGAAAGTTATTGTATTACGTTCACAAGATTTTCCTCAAAGTCCCTTGCTGCATGGTGCATCCACGTTGGGCATCGCTGGCAGGGGGAGGCGGGCGGCTCGCAGGGGGGCGCGTTCGATGTTCTGTTTTCAAATTCAATTGGCCGCTGTCCCGGGGCGATCTTTCTCCGCGCGATTCCGAATTGAATATCAATAGAACGATACGACGAACGATTGTATGGACAAGCTCAGTCATTATTTGTTCGAATATTTTGCTGATTGTTTTTTGGTATCACATTTCATAATGCAACGCTTTCTGCTGCTGCTGTTGCTAGTTGATTGGATGATTCAAAAGAAAACTTAAATGTTTTTAAAGGCATGCTTTTAATTACATACCTGAAAGTTATTAGTATTGTGAACACATATTTCGTCAGATTTATCGAGTGCCTTATAAATAAATAACAAAAACTAGAAGTGTTACAGCATTGGCAGTAGAATTATTACTTACTTCAGACTTGAGGTTCTTTATCGTGATCTCAATAAAAAGCCACATCCACATTGAGAATACACAAAACTACCGGTCAGCGCATGGAAACGTTTGGATTTGTAAAATTGTGAAAGGGCGAAGTTCTTGAAGTGCCATCTTCCCTCGGCGTGGGTATCCGGATAGCTCCGGCCGCGACCGCCAGCGGCACCGTCATCGCCGGGGGACTTGATGTTTTCATCTGATACTTTGATTCCTTTCCTAATGTTTTGTGAAAATAGTAAACAGATTGCCTTTGATGTGTTGTTGATTTTTGTTAGAATATATACCTATTGATACGATTTGAAATTCTGCTGATAAATACCGACGTAGATTATATTATGATGTGTATGTGTTGATATGATGGTTAGGATCAGTCTAAAAGGTCTAATAGGTAGGCGAGATATTCCCCACAATGATCCTAAGAATTTTTACAGTTAGGTACTGATCATCGTTGTAAAATGAAAAATCTATGACAGTTGTTAACTACGAGTATATCGTGGTAGTTGCTGGGATTTCTTCGTAAATAAGCTTACATGTAGGTAAAATTTAATTTTCCGTCGCTTCTCTGCCTTACCTCAGTTTAACCGTTATGAAGGAGGAATGGGTATGTTATCTGAACACGATGTTCAAAAGCATAACGTCATAAAGATATTTATTTTTAGTTAGTTTGTGCACCTCGTGAGGTATTCATCGATCTGTCACAGTACGTAGCTGGTATTCCCGGAACCAGTAGCAGGTTAATGTTCCCTAATGCCCATATCAACAGCGTTATTCGATAACAACTAATAAATTCGTTAACACGCCAACATCAATCATGCATGTAATCCGCTAACATAATTACAAGTATTACTTGGTTCACGCCACGCGTTGCGTGCAGGGCGCGCGTGCTGGTCGCGTGCGGCGCGTGCGCGGCGTGCGGCGGCGGCGGCGGCAATGGCGCCTGAAAGGGTAACATGTTTGTAAACAGTGTGTAAACCGTGTAATGTTTGCAATGGCGGCGATATTAAAGGGTATTTGATTAGGATAATAGGTATCTATTGGGGGCGATGTAAGATAAATGCGGATTACATTTGTAGCATATTTGATTATGTTTTCTGTTGTTGTAAGTCGCTGTGGCATGGGAATGACAGGTTTTGATAGGGTACTATCAACTTAACCCCTCTTTCATTAAAAAATAAAATTTTCGTTCTAAAATTATGTTATTACCTACGGTTTCCTATCTTAACACTATTGTAAACGCTATTGTAAACGCGATGGATGGATGGATGGATGGCTGTTTATTACTATTTCATGCTTAATTGGCTGAAATTTGGCACACATATAAATTGGTCTAGCTTACACTTAGCAGAATGTTTTTTAAATCCCATTTTTGTGTTTCCGCCGGGTAATTTGGCTTAATTTTGAAGTCTACACAGACGAAGCTGCGGGCAAAAAATAGTATAGCTATTAACCATAGTATACTTACTAAACACGTACCTACCACACCCCCTCAACTACTTATAAATAAGTCTTACTCATAAGTAGTTACAGAGCTTCCTCCACTTTTTTTTTTTTTTTTTTTTTTTAGAGTAGTTTCATATCAATAAGTCCTTCACAAAGTCACAAGCGTTTTGTTCTGAGCCTACAGTCACTAAGCTCGTGTACAAGCGCCTCCCTCTCTGCTCACCACCGCGACTCTACGGCGAGGGACTACTCATTAATAACATATCAATAATGTTCGTGTATAGTGAACAGTTGGGCAAGTTACTTTAAAGTAAGTTGTAAGTTAAGGGTTTTACTTGAACATGTTATTTTGCAAGAAAAGACAATATTAGTGAATATTTACAGGTCCGTGAGCGAGAACGAAATAATAATTGAAACGTAGATATCTAAATGAACTGTAAACGTTTGTTAATTCAAACAATGAAAAAGATTAACTATTTAATTAATATTAAATTACTAGCTGTCCGCCGCGGTTACACCCGCGTCTTTGGGTACTGCTCCGCTCCCGTAGGTCGTAGCGTGATGGTATATAGCATATAGCCTTCCTCGATAACTAATCTATGTAACACTGAAAGAATTTTTCAAATCGGACCAGTAGTTCCAGAGATTAGTATAGATTATAATTGGATAGGGTAGTAGTTTCAAGACATAACTTCTCTAAAAAACACTTTATTGTAGCCCTGAAAAGTCGATTCGTTTTCAATTAATTGCAATAAAAGCACATACTTAAAATGTATGTTAATTGATTGATGGTGGCTAATACCCTACTTTGACATTAGTGTTCTGACACCGGTATGCCTACCTTACCATAACTATGTTGGGGTCGGCTTCTAGTCTAATCTGATGCAGTTAAATACAAGTATTATACATGGAGCGTCTGCCTATCTGCCCCCACAACCTTGTTGTCAGACTTTCGGGCTTCTAAGTACCACTGTCAAAGATCTACGGATGACAGCCGAGACCAACAGTTTTATGTGCTTTCCGAGGCACGAACCGAACCGTTCTTTCTTTTCCTCAGGTAGTTATTTATATCTAAACGTCGTTAATAAATAATGTCGCCTATTGAAATCTAAACTAGTGAAGTGCCGAGCTCACTGGTGGGGCCTCCCCTACTCACGCAGAGTTACAAAAACTTCCAAGTTCCGTACTTCAGTTGGGCGAGCATTAACTGGCATTAAGTAACCGTTAATTTATTGCCCGCACTCATTGTTTGTCTATTTTGTCACTACACTTACTTAGGAACAAAATTGTTGTATGTA
Organism: Hoplodrina blanda; assembly: GCA_949316365.1. Lineage (NCBI taxonomy): Eukaryota > Metazoa > Arthropoda > Insecta > Lepidoptera > Noctuidae > Hoplodrina > Hoplodrina blanda. The sequence continues at coordinate 13,626,723 of OX438567.1, read as the reverse complement.
GGTACTTATACTCTGGGCGTTTACAGAAGTTTCAGTGTGGTACGTATTTTACAGGTTTCTAACGTAGGTATAGTTTCTTGATACTACGAAGACAGAGAAATGTTAAAATCAGATCCTAGAGCAATATTAATTGTATTCTACATAACTTGTATAAACAGAAGGAATGCGTACTAGCTACCAATGATACTTAATTAGTAAGTTATGTTTCTACAGGATATAGTTAAAAGGGAACTTTTATTATTGTTTGACATTTTCCGTGGGTCTGGTCAGGAATAATTATTTTAACACTGCATATTATCATGTTGTGAATATTATCAACAAATGGAGTACTTATAATAAACACAAGTAACGGTTTAATAAAGAAAAAGCTTCTTTATTTGACTGTAATTCATTCAAAGGAAATAGTTCAGATGCAGCCGCTGAAGTAATTGTAATGTAAAAGGATACAAGGTACGTAGATATCATTACCATTGATTACTGATACTATAACTGCACTTAATGGTTAACTCTATCCAAATTGTATAAATTAAGTTTCATATTTTTGATGAAACTTTAAAATACACATCTAGAGAGAATTTGATTGTTGAGGTGCAACTTGAAAAACCTGAAGCTTTCTCATGGGGAAATCAGCTGTGCTGAAACATACACATCAAAAGTGTCTAGGGATCAACATCCCTAACAAATTTAGGGATGACACTTTTGATGTGTATATTAACGTAAGTAAGTAGGTACGTTTCAATAATACTTTCGGTAATTACGTTAACCGCCAATAATCCACAATAAGGTGCATAACTATGTATAAAGGCAGGAAAATACAACAGGCGTAAAAATAAAACGGATAATAATATATAGGTAATATTATGTTCATTCCGTAATTGATATCATTTTTTGTCCTGAACCATGCCTAGGAACTTTGCAATGTTTTCTTTTGTTTTACAAAAACACGTAAGTACAGTTGTTGTAATGTTATTATTGTTGTGTGTTAATGTTATTATGTGATGGAGAGAATGCGTAGTGCCTATGTGATAAGTCTTTTTAAACCCCTCACATTCAAAACTTATTTTAGATTTTTTAATGGATTCATTGGTACATTATGGCATGACTGTTTACTAGTTAACGACAACTAGATAATAATGTATTTTTCAGCATATGTAGCTGAAAATAACCACGTAGGTACATACAGAGACACAGGGGTAGGTACACGGCTCAGGCTGGCAAATAAGTACAGGTGTGGAATTAACCTCGGTCCGGTTGTTTCGCCGGTTACGACCTAAACCATAACCCCGCGTTATAGCTTGTATTATTATAACTTTTACAAACAACATGTTCGCCTAGATGTGGCTCAGCAATTCTGCTGTGATTTGCTTTCTACAGATAAAATTGGACTCAATTGACGTTGCAACCGCGACTGTTGAGCATGAGGTCCTCTTGGTGCTGAAGAGCTAACATACCTTGAGAGACAAACCTCTCATGTGCGTGTGGTGTGAGCTCTCGTCGCATTATCACACGTTTCGACGAGATATTTTGTTAATTTTAATGGTACTAAGTGTAACATATGCTAAACTGAAGAACGATCTAAAAACGATCTGTAAATGATTACATTATTTTGTTGCAATCTTTATTTATGTTGTAACCAGGCACTTACCACTACTAAAAGTCAATTGCTAAGTAGTTCCTTTAATATTTTATTAATCAAAACGATAAGTGTATTGGTATACAGTTGAAATAACCTGACATAATACAGAAGACGTGAAAAAACAAGAACTAATTGACGCCCACATTTACAGTTTTGGTAACCCCACTCCTCTACCTGTTCATTTTGTAGCTTTGAACTACATTTTCTTACCTTTATAAATAGGTACTATTAAAATCTTCAACCTCAATGCGATCACAGTAGATGTCTTTCACTGGTAATCACAAAGACTCACAGAGACCCTACTTTCATCTAAACGTTAAGTATAATTTTCACATACAACAAAATGTAGCCAAGTCATATTTTGACAAGTGGATAAGGGCACTAATATCAAGGCTTATGGTCAGTACGTTTCTCGTCAAATAACTTAATTTTGAAATTAAACACTGTGCCCCAAAAAATCATATTTTTCTTTACGAGTTTATAAGAAACCTTTGAATAAAGCTCACAGAAGCGCGCTGTCAAGAATAGTCTCTAAATTAGGTTTTATTGTACGATCATAATTAATCAGAATGCTGATCGTTTGGGTGCTCCCGCTGGCTCTTCTAGCATCGCGGCAGTACATCATGGTCCGTAAGGTTATAAGTTACAGAGGTCTGATATTTATTCGTACGGTTCGATTGTAGTTTTATGTTCGGCCGTAAATGGTGTTATTGGTGCACATTTGAATAATACGACCAACGCCGAATGTTACTTGTAACGCGCAAAAATATTTACTTCTTACTTCGCTTGTGTGTGTGGCCAATGATGGACAAACATTTGTTATGGCTGGTCCAATTATTGGTTTAGTTTCGTTGATTGAGTCATAAAGAAAAAAATGTAGGACTGAAAAAGAAGAAAATCTTCATGAATAATTAAATATATTCAAAATATAGCTATATATTTTTTGTCGTTAGTAAGAACAGCATGCTAACACATTCAAGCAAGTTTTACTTTGACTAGTATTTGCACGTATAGGTAGGTAAACATTTACCTACCTTTTAACCTAAAAGGTCTATGATAAGAATGTAAGATAATAATTTCCAAAAAGAATACAAAACAAAAATATCGTGGTGACATGGCGCCCAATAAGGAACCATGACCAGCCTTTATTTAGAATTAGATTATTACTTGAGTTGCAGTTGGGTAATTGGATATCAGTCTTTTTAACGAAGCAGTTGACATAGAGAAGAACACAGAAAAAAAAGAAGATATGAATTTTGAAAAAGGAATTATTGGAAAAAGGAAGTATTGTAAAGATAGGGGAAAACTTGCACACTCATCGTACACAAGTATTGTGATAACCCTTTGACGATTACCCTCTTTTCGTAAGTTGAATCTCACGGCATGACCAGAATCACAAGCAGCTGATGTTCTTACATGTTTCATTCTCATGATTAAATCACGTTGGATCTGATTTTTATTCTATTTGATAGCAAACAAGCTACCGCCCTTCCCGGCGGAAGGTAAGGAGACAGTTTATGGACAACTGCAACTATCTCCATATTAAATTAATTCTATTATATCCATGAATACCTACTGATTTTACGAATAAAACCAATGAAAAACAATTAGGTCCATGTGCGCCGCGTGCGCCCCGTATCTAACAATATAGTTTGATATTAAAACATGCGAGCATCGCGCCAGGTGAACAGAACACCTAAACCATTTCTATATAAATATATTTTTATACCTCTTTATGTTATTTTGCTTCTTTTATAGCGCGCGCGAGTGTTGCCATATTTAAATTTTATTCGCCTTAATGTTGCCACACACACGACTCCTTGCAATCTCATACCTATAACATGGCAATCTTAATTTTTCTGTTGTCAATTTCGATATTAAACTCTATCTCCTACAGCATAAGGTTGTTTTTGATATTTGAGATGGTAACGATAGTATAGTTTCAGATACAGATGCTGGGGAAATAGAACCGATTTGGGAGCAATGTTTTTATTTAGAACGAGGCCGTTTGAATGTGGAAGGTAGGGTGGCCACGATAATTAATCTAGGAACGGACTTTAAAAAAAATACACACTCATTATTTATTACCTTCAAGTCTTGAGCTTTGATTGTAGACAATTTCGCAAATAAATGTGGTTATTGCTGTGTTAGTAATATCAAAGAAAGTGTGGTAACTAGTACGAGATCCAATGAGTAAAAAAATTTACTGCTTTGTCCTATATACGTAACTTAGCTTAGAAGGAAAGCAACATCAATGTATTTCTTGAAACAGTCTTTCTGTAGAATCCATCTCGCTAAGATTCAACATTAATTTGATGATAAAACTATTGCAGACTGTCCGTGTATTAGACCGTGTGGTAGGCAACATGGTGACCCTACACTAAGGGGAAGTTTGATATATTCCTACCTGTATGTTTTGATTTGAGCGCGAGTGGGCACGGAGCCACAGGCTGGAATCAAACGCCGACCACACCATGTTATCATTTGCCAAGCGACAACCCTACGGCTGTTGTCTATCGCTATTTTGTTAGAACGTCAATGGAAACAGGGATGGCATGTTTTGTTAGTATTGATTGTGGGATCACAAAGATACGGTATAATGTGATTTAGTTGGCGTACAATAAAGCATAATATTCTATATATTTATATTGGTAGTACAGGTTGAGTATTCTAGAAATGCTTTCTCAGTTTTGTTAACGTTTATATTTTATCTAACGAGCTCAAAAATTAAAAAGTATTTAATGAATACGGATATGAAATAGTCTTGAAAAATCTCTACTTAATTTTGATTTGAAATATTATGAAATGCTCATAAAAGCTGATCGCCAAGGAAACTGTTTTAATCTTTTGATATTAAGTTCAGCACCATTTCAATTTCATCTCTCAATTTTCAATAATCCGCATTCATTCCAACGCCTATCGACATAAAAATTTATTACGCTGGCAACAAAAAAAATAATTTTCAAATTATTCCAACCGCCCTAAAATAAGTCATAAATTCAGCCATTCAATATTTAATACACAAAATCATTCGCAGTCGCGACCTTAGCTTTTATATTAAAAAGCATTACTTTTCCGATAGCAAATCTTATACAGGAACATACGCGATGATTGCCTGGCAGCACCGGTGCGGGAATGTCAGCTTTAACTGTTAAATTTTAAAGTGGATTTTTGTTTGTATTTGAGAGAAGGAGGTTGGAATCTTAAAGAGGTTCGATTCGTAGAGAATTCTTTTAATAAGTCGGGATGATTTACGCGACGCCAGGCGCACTCGGTGCGGACTCCCCCTTAATTAGAGTAGGAAAAAATTCACGAACACCTTCGTACGACGTGATGTCACACGGTAATTAGCTGCAACATTTGAATGCAGGGATTTTGTAAGGCTGTCTCGGTGCTCCGTCCTCTTCGTTATATGCGATTATGATAGAGACAGCGATAATGATTGATAGTCATTGTTAAGGAAACTTTTTCGATGCTGGCTGAGTGAGCTGAGTAGGCAGTTATAAACATTTCTGCGTATCTGTTTCAGTAATTAAATTAATGTAGGTACATATTTACTTTGTTAATAGTACGTAGGTTACTTGTGGTCAACTAGTTTAGCTCTTATATCCTACTATTACAAACGCGATAGTTTTTAAGGATAAATGGATGGATGGATCGATGGAAGGATGGTTGAATGAATGGATGATTGTTAATCTTTCACGCTTAAACGGATTCAGCTGACATTTGGCACACATTTTAAAGATGTTAGTTGGCTATTATCACGTTGTTGTGTCTCCATGGGATAATTAAGAACTTTGGCCTAATTCTGATGTCCACGCAGACGAATTCACGGGCAGAAGTTAGTTACTGCTACAAAGATGCTTGAACACCTCTTTCAGAGCTTTAGAATATTTAATTACTTGAGCAAATCCGTTGCAGATTATTGGACAAACACTTGGCCTGCACGTGACACATCTGTACTGTGTTTACGATAATGACAGTTCATACACGTGACGTGTTGTCAAAACACCGTGATTACAATTAGGCGGTGCTCAGGAAGCGCGTCCGTTATTAGGCGTCGCTCGCTTCAACGAATGGCGCGATCGGAAACCATTGTTGTACAGGGTGATGTCAATGGTGATGGAAGAGTTTGCATGGAAACTTTGTGAAAAACTTTATTAATTACACGACTGCCCCAAACAAAAAAAGGAGTGTTATGTGTTCAGGGTTGATGTATGTATGTATGTATGTATGTGAGTTTCTTTATTCCACCATAACTTTTAAACGCCTGAACCGATTTAGATGTATGGGGTATCGTTACAATCCTTGCATCGTTCCGAGTAACATAGGCTAGTAAAAAATAAAAAGAAACCGGTGTGGTCACTTTAAAACGTAAATTAATACGAGCCTCAATTTATTTTTTTAATGAATCTGGTCGTGTCTATGTATGTCTGAATTTGAAAAGTAGATTAAAAAAATATATAACACTGAAAATAAAAAACGTCGTAAAAAAAACTGACGAGTAAACAAAGTACAAATATGTGCAATTTTTGCAGTCGTGTTTTTTAATTTTTTAATTATAGTAGCTTGTTTTATTTGAGAGATAGGGAGTTTAGCTTAATTTTAGGCTATTTTAGCTCCAACTTCATTTTTACGAAATAAGTCTTAAAAGTTATAATTGTACTTTAAATACCTCTATTATACACGGTACCTGTATGGCGCAGGTTTTTAAAAAAAATTACACTAAGTACATTAAAGAATTAGCTTGGTGATTCGACTCGCTCGTCCTGTAATGAAAATAACTTAGGGCCTGTTTCAGCACATATCATAACAAAACATCACGCCTGTAATCATCGAAGGGTAAGGCAGAGAAATACCTATTAGTACACCTACATTTCGCCAGTTATGTTTAAGTCCCATGTAATAAGGAGCGAGCCTATTACCTACAGTTTCAGCACCTTCGAATAAAATCCCATTCAATTAATTGGTAGATAATTTCTAACAGAGGAGCTACTATATGATGGTAATATTAATATTACTTGTACAACAATACATAAAGCCACATTACTCCGCACGATTGAGAGCACCCCGTATCAAGCCCTCCTCCATCCGAGCATATTTTCATAAATGCAAACATTCACAAAGAATTTCCTTCCAAAGCTCATAAATATTGCCCACTTTTACTACCTCCACTCAACCAACATCGACTTAAAAACAACCTTAGAACGTAGATGATAGAGTTGCATTTCCAACGGCAAATAAACTCATAAGCGCGTTTTAAACCGGATCACAAGAGGCAGATTAAAGATTAATCCGAATATCCAATAAATATCAGAATGGATTCATTCTGGAATTGAAATCGAAGAATTGGAACTTATTCCAATTCCATTTAGTAGATGAGCTGTTTTTTCGTGTTTGAGTTATGGTGGGCCAGTTAGATTTAGTGCGCACTTACTGGACGCACTTTTTTACCGCTCTCGTGCTAATGGAAAAGGATTAGGTGTTTTTCGATTTTATTAATCTTCTTAATTGACTTTCTTGATTGATAAAGAGCTAAAGTTATGTGTCCTTTTTAACGTAATTAAAGAAATTGGACCTAATTCTGCGAGAATCTATGTTAGAAAAACTCTGTCAATTCATTAATGTGAGTATAAAGTGCATTCAAAATGGCTTCTGATTAAAATAATGGGGTACCTACTGTACCTATAACCTCTGGCTGGTTTAATCTTTTCATTTCACTTATTTATTCAGTAACAATTTTCATTGCATTCGAATATGGATACACAACAAATCATGGTCAATCTAATTTTAATAGTCAACTTTCTCATGAAATGAATAGTGTTTCAATTTGAATTGACAGTCAGTCCAGGAAACTTTATTGCATAAAATATTATAATTAATTGAAATCTCAATATCATACAATTTAATAAGCTAGTCGATGTTTCTGTTGGTATAGATAATATGTATAGTTTCACCCCAACCGGTACCGCGCCCCGTCATCGCGTCAGGGTCACGACAGTACCTACAAGCCACTTGCACTTGCTCGATAGCATTAATTACTGGACACGATGTTGAGTACCTACTTCATTCCATATAACCGCACAGTCCACGATCACATAATTATCCGAGGTCCAGTCTAAGACATTAACGGGTTCTGATGAACATAACCAGCAATTAACGAGCTTCCTCGGGGGCCGCTGTCGGACAACATGAACTGGCGCTAAGTGTGGAAGTTCGGGCCAGCTAATGACCGCCGCCGACTGTCGCTAACGGCCTGTTTTGCGCTAATCTACACATAAACCTACACTATTACTATTCTGTGTAGAGATGTGTGGAGCTCACTGTTTGAGTTTTAGTCTAATAAAAATGTTTCAATCAGTAATTTTAATATTGGTAATCCAAGAACACATACTAAGGCGATTAACATACGTCACCGCGCACCGCTGCGGTAGGCGGTGAAGCGGCGATTATCACACGGTACGCACGTCCGCGCGGTGCCGTGCATTAATCGCCTTACAAGAAATAAATGTTTAGAGAATGTTCCTTTGTCGATTGCAATTTTGCCGGTTCAAGGCAGCATATCATTGTTTAAGGAGCTAAATTATTTAGTAGTCCTCTTGAACTTGATCAAAAATTAAAAGAGAGCATTAAGATGAATAATATCTACTTACTTTTAAAAATTAGATTACAAAGTATAAAGCTCAATGACTTGCATACACGTTGTAGGTATTATGTTTGTTCTAACAGTGAAAATTTCACTTACCCCCATAATCACTTGTGATTCTCTGAATGAGTCGATCACCTTCAGTGGATGCGCACCGAGTCCCCTCACTAGCGCCGCTATAAACCCCAGCGACCGCGGTCAACTCCAGACATTACGTTTATTTCTCTCTCTTACAATTTACAATCACTGTTCTCTCTACTAACTCCACAATTCAGTCCTCTTATATAAGATGTCATGATTATCCCGTTAGACAACAATGTCGCTTGACAATAGTTTAACGGGGCTAACTTGATCGAGGTTTTAAATGCCTGTGATTGATTGGAGTCTTAAACAGACTTCGAAATGGTTGTAATTAGTATCGTCAATTAGTGAGAAATGTCAGTTGGTTTCGAAGACACTAAGACTTAATAAGATTATTCAGGCAATTGTACAAGAATATTAAATTAGTTTCTTTTCAGCTCATGAAAGACAGGTTTCTGTCCGTGACTTCGATCGCGTGGTAGTCAAGTATCGAAAGCATAATATCTTATGGCACTCGGTAGTAGTGTTTGTGGTGGTAGTGGTTTGATTACAAAAAATGGTGTTTGGTTTTTATTTTTTGTACTAGCTGTCCGCCGCGGTTACACCCGCGTCTTTGGTTACTGCTCCGCTCCCGTAGGTCGTAGCGTGATGGTATATAGCCTATAGCCTTCCTCGATAACTAATCTATCTAACACTGAAAGAATTTTTCAAATCGGACCAGTAGTTGCAGAGATTAGCGCGTTCAAACAAACAAACAAACAAACAAACAAACAAACACTGCAGCTTTATAATATTAGTATAGATTTGAACCAGTTTATTTCAGAGATTACCTCTTACAAACGAAATGACGATTTTATAATACCTACTAGTTTAGATTTAAGTTTGTGAACATTAAGTATTAATCTCGTATAATCGTCTTCATTGTCGTCGATTGCCGTAGTGCTTACAGCAGATTGAAAAAACTACAGTAGGTACGTATGACATATTCGATTTTCGAATACTGTGAGCTCTCACTGTTTATTTACTGTCTGTGTATATACTTCTTATTGCACCTGCAATACGATGACATTACATAAGATGACATTGATTTTATGGAAAACAAAAGAAACAAAACGCTTCGACATGTGATTGATTGTTTTTAGAATTCGATTACCTAAGTCACAGTATTCTACTCATGTGCCTAAGTACTGGTAAGTAGACGGTGTTGCTCATGTGCTTGACCAAGCCACATTGCGCCGCACCTCTTGAGAACAGTCAAGTGTCTCCTTCATCATCAGTAAGACCCACTAAACTGATCTAATACATTCTCAGCTACAACGCACTCCCCTTATTTTTCCTCTTGTAAAGTGTGAGTACATTAGAGTCAAGTGTCAAGTGGCACTCGACCGCGCCACTAAATCTGCCATTAAGTGACACTTAGTCAGCAGTGCGGGGGCGGCGAGGGGGGGGAGGGAGAGGGGTAGTTATAAATTAAATTAGTAACCCCTTAAAACATAGTGATGTTTGTTCGATCTAATTAACTTAGAAGTAATGGTTTCTTGCTGAGACGAGAGGATTTTCTTGTTAACATAAAAAATAAATTATTTAAAAAATCCATCTTTTTCAAATCAATACCTAGATACTACTAATATAAAGGTCAGAGTTTGTTTGTTTGTTAAAATGTGCTAATCTCAGGAGGAACTGGTCCGATTTGAAAAAATAATTATAGGCTATATAACATTACGCTATGACGCACGAGAGCAGAGCAGTGATCAAAGTCGTAACGCGGGATGAACTGTTGGTTATTGTAACACAAACCAGCTGGGTAATTAGTTTGTGTCAACAGATACAACACCTTTTTCTTGATTTTTATTTGATTTTCTTTGATTATAAATTTTGTTTTGTTAGGTAATGATTTGCTAAAACAAGTGTCCTAAATGACCAATCCACACAAACATTTTGTAGTTGATCGACTAAAATTACAGCAGTCGATCTTTACTAAATACTATTAATGCATAAATATGTAGTTCTTTACGAGACCTATTAAGGGAGGAACTAAATGGGAAGTATAAATAAAAATCCCATTGAATCTACATTACCCAATGTAGGTGTTCTCGTGCCAAAAATACACTTATGGTGTTATATTGGTGTTCTATATGGTGGTGGTGTGGTGGTGGGTCCATGTGGGTGGGTGTGGGGGTGGGAAATTAGCGAATATTGTAACGTTCGGAGATAACGGAAGTACGCTGGGTTAAAAGCCAATCGTGTAGAGCTAGGAATCTGTAGAAGTTAAAAAGAATGTATAACATAAGAATGGTAAAACATTTTGGGTAATAAACTATTTCTATAGTGACTAGCCCAAAACTGAATGAGTAGTACATAGGAATAAGAATCTAAACTATTATCATCAGTTCCTGCATAAGGCCTAATAAATGTTTCCATTGCAAAAATATTGAAAACATCAACACACACAACTGGAATCGTTGTTTTATAAGAAAACGCGAACATTTTCTATCGTTTTTTTTGTTGTAAATTTATTTACCTGTAAATCCTTCATGTTCTAAATAAACAAAACGTAGAGGACTTTTTAAATAATGACAACATAATGTTTAACTGAATAAAATGCAGATGGAAGGTTAAGGATGTCGAATGAATAAATGATACGAGTAACTTTATTTTTTTAAGGAAAATTTAATAGAAATATGAAATATCGTAAGGGACGTCATTTGGTCAAAAATGAGATTTTCCACTAAATGTCCCTTACGCTATAGGATGTGCATCGGGTGTTATACAACTTCGTTATACAATGTTCAATAACAAAAAGTAGTAGTGTAGTTCCTTATAAAGTTTTCCATAACCTGCATTATAAGTTGCAGCTCATAATATCCGCCATGAAAGGATACCGTCTACCACATTCACAAGTCTACATAAAAGCAAACGCGTCGATCTCAACTCGCGACAAATTAGGATTTACGACGCGCGCGTTTTCCCCGCGCGTCTCCGAGGCGCCTGCGGTCACACGCACGGTTTATTTATACCGCGCTGCGTTGGACGGCTTCCACGCTAAGTGTGTGCCCGGCATTACCATAAGTTAACGCGTAATTGGTTGATTGATATTAAGCCGTGTCTACAAATCTGGGACAAGCGGAATAGATGTGAGGTTGTAGGAAAGGATAATTGTTGCCAAAAATGTGGTCGGGAATAAGTGGGTAAGTGGTTTTATGTAGAGAGAATATTTATTTAGTTATTTAGTCATCACTTACAACTATTATTACAGGTACATCCCAATGCAATAATGAAGCAAATGCCTTCATTTCACACAAAAGTAAATAAACTTTGTGGTCGTAACTTTGTCTGTTTTCTCTCTCTTTTTATCACTAGTAAATAGTTAGCCATTTAAATAAATGTTATCTGGAAATTGCCCATTCATCCATTCGTACGAGTACAATAACTTATGAACGGCTACTTCATAAATTAAACCACCTATATCAAAGAAGGTACTGCAGAAATTCGTCCCTTTATAAAATGACGGTCAAATGCATTAACAGTATTCAATAGTAGTACTTATTAAACTTAGCCATCAAGTGAAACCCGGAAGAAACTCTTGTATTCCATGAGTCGATATTTAAATAAAACTTAAAAACAAAGCAGCCTTATTGGCCACCTTATAGGGAAAATATACCCATTATTTAAAAACACCCTAATTTATAGTCAAAACGAAATGAGACGATAATAATTTACAAATCGATAAATGTAAACAGTTTTTTTTGAAACTTTTTTAATAGAAAACTTGGGAGTCTTAAGTTTCATTTGGTCGGGGGTCTGTGGGGGGTGTATGAGGGGGTGCAGGGGGTGTGTTGTCGACAATTTATTGTTTTTAATTCAGGTGGCGGCGATACGGAGGCGCGCAATCACTCGATACGCCATCAAATAAATGTTTAGCTATTGCACTGTGGCTAGGGATGGGAAAATGCCGATACTTTGAGGTTTACACATTTTTGCTTTGCCTACGTAGCCGGCTCATAACAGGAAGTACTAGGCTAGTGCTACCTATTTCCGCTAAGTCTATGTTACATTTTATAACACAGCTAGAACATTGCTGCGATACGACTACGACATGGCGACGACAAGGCTATGACATTGTCACGAAGCCCCTTTGGTATTTCTACGGCGCTCCCATTGCATCATCGTGGTGTCGTAGCAATGTACAGCGGTATCGTACCGCTGTACATTGCTACGACACCACGATGAAATTACGAGCCGCCACGACGTTTCTACGACATTGCTACGATCGTGCTACGACGCTGCTACGATACCGCTACGACACCACTATGCATTGAGAGATTAGGAACATGTAATTAAATTCTAACATCGCATCGCTCAAAAACACTTAAGATTTCCCTTGATCATTTCAAGCTAGCAAAAGTCTTTTATCGACAACACTTATCGACGTTGCCCACCCGCATCGAGTCTCGCCGCCGAGCACCGTTCGTTAACTGGGCAAGTTTTCCAATAGATGGCGGCACCTGCGCCATGTTTATTGTGTGCCGGATTACGATTCATTAACAACGACTAATTCCTTGTGGCGGCAGCATGGAGGCGGTGCGGGAGCCAGCACACCTTCAGGGTACGGCCACAGTGTGGTAATATGGTGTGCGGTGAGCAAACATGATCAAACTACATTAAATACTTAGTTTATGTGTTATCCTTATTAATGTTAAAAATGTGAAAGTAACTCTGTCTGTGTCTGTCTGTTACGCTTTAACGACAAAACCACTGAACCGATATTGATGAAATTTTGCACGGGGTAAGTTTAAACCCCGACATTTAGACATCGACAGTCTAAAAACAAGAACATATGTCGATACACCTTCTCGATTATTTTTATTAACATTTACTACCTACATGAATATTATTATAACTTAATTATAGCTTCGAATGTAATACTTACAGCTGGCTACTTAAGTAAGTTTACATTATGCTTTGCCTAGTTTATACAAGAAGTTCAGATCTTTTATTTATTTACACTTAAACATAAAACCTTAAAGTAAATGTAAAATAAATAAATAAATTGGGCACTTGCCCCATTGACAGCGAAGCGGACGAATTTTTTTGATGCCCTATGAGGTCTCCTTTTTTTTTTTTTTTTTAATAATTTGTACATATTTTACATTTACTTTAAGAACTTCAGATTAATTTAATATGTCAAATGCCTTACATTAACTATCCAACAGTAATATTTCAATGCACATTCAAAACTTATACTTTCGATAGATTAAAATTAAATAGCGAAAATAATACAATTAATATCCAAATCAATACAATTTCTTTGAAAAATTTGAAATGGGATGGTTCAGTTTCGTGTATTTATTAAAACCAATTGTAAACATTCTGCTCTATAGTTCCGTCACAAAACTTATCAGCAACATATGATATGGTTGTGTATCTTATTATGTCATAAGATGTTGTTCATTTTCTCAGTTAATGTCTTTAAAGGTAAATACCTTTTAAAAAACGAGACACAGCGGATAGCGTGTCACTCGCAGGGCCAACTCAACCCTCTCATATCAAACTAAAAGCAATATTAATCTATTCAAAATTAAATTCCAGCTTAATAACTGTACGACAACGATTTCAGAATAATAGAATATCATTGAAACATAATTGAATTATCCATTTCATTAATCTGTTTACAAAACTGTGAGTAAATGGTGTGTTATAATTACATTGAACGACAATAGATATATCCTAAACTTTTAACACGGGAGGGTTGGGGAACCCTAAATAATGGTATTATACGGAACCCAGGGGTTCGGCTGATTTAATTTTAGTTTGTTTAGTGTTGCTGCGATTGATTCTACTTCGTTTTGTGAGATTAAATATTAAATGGAGTATGGTATTTGAGGGTTAGTAGGATGGAAATGTTTCAAGTATTTATTGTATTACATTGCAGATGCACCAAACGGTTGGAAGATTATATCACAATTTTTATAAACGTGATCTTTTGAATATCAGTTCATTAGGCACTTAGGAAGCCAGCATTACTGGTTACACTTTTCAAACTATTTTTGTAATATACACACATCAAAAGTGTCTAGGGATCAACATCCCTAACATTTGTTAGGGATGTTGATCCCTAGACACTTTTGATGTGTATATGTAATGGAGAAGCATCGGATAGAAGACATGTTAACTTTGAATATAGCTCAACTGACCATTATTTCTTTGATAGAATCACTGTTTGATAAGGGGGAAACGCCATGATATAAAAATAAGTAGAAGAAATTGGATCCCGGAGAATCAGAAAAAAAAATTGATTTGGGGAAATGTTATTACTTGTAAACTACATATTTTAATCAACTCTAATAAAGGGCTATTGCTTATGAAAGGTAAGGATTAAGTGTAGTGGTTCTTACCCATTTAGTGTTGAGGTCCCATTACATACAAAATGTTGTCTTGTCATAGACTACAAAGTGTTTGGCGGTAATATTACTTATTCATCAATCAGATTGTTCCATTATTAAAACGTGTATAAAATTATTTGAAATCAAAAATAAGCAAGCACCTGTGGACCTGTGTGTTTGATATTATTTGCGAATAACTGAAAATATGACTGTAAGTATGTTTTGTACAATTTATCATTTTCTTGTAACGTTACAGCTTGTCCGGGAAGGAATGAAAAGGTTTAAAAACTAATCTGTAACTAAGTACCTATTTATAAAAAACAGGAAGTAAAGTGAACATGTTATTTAATAGTCGTTTTCTTATTCAGTTACTAGGTCTTCCATCCATGGTACAAATTAATATTAATGCAAATGTCGCACTGTTTGTCCGTCTATTAAGTATGCAAGGTTAAACCATCAAACCGATTTTGAAGAAATTTAGTATGAGATAAGTTTGAATACCAAAAAAAAGATATAGGTTATATTTTATTCAGCGACTTTGTCTGGATCCGTGAGAACCGACATTCACGAGGACGAATTCGTAGGCAAAAGCGAGTTTTCAAGAAGCATCTTATTTATTGTTAATTTCACATTAGCAAAAAGCATATTTAGTCACATGTAATAAGAGACTAAATTATTGTTAATGCAAATAAAATTTCAACATAGGATTACCTAATAGAAACAAAGTTAAGAAACTAATAGGTATGCAAGTGTAAGTGCAGCATACTTACTAAAGTACTCGTTTGTTCTACATAACATAGCTAAATATTTCTCTTACATACGATAAACTACACCTGTGCATAAAATATTTTATATGGACGTAAACTCCTGAAAGTTTTCCGGAGCATCGTCACGTCCGCTCTTGATCGCGGCCAAACATCGTCTGAGCGCAACAAAAACACGTGGGGTACTCCACTACAGGGGGCGGGCCCTACGCCGACAAATAGCCAATGAGATGGTCGAATTTATCCTCTCTCTCGCTCGCACGGGTGGTTGTCTCCCTCCAATTCGTAGATTACCGTAGTCGATTCTTCATGCTGAAGTATGATTTTTTTATTATCATTTTAAAGTTGGCAAATATGGTGGAGTCCGCAGTTCGTGTTTAAATGTTGCCAAATTGTACGTAAGTGTGTTTGTGTTACGGTTAAGAGCTTCTTATGAGATAAAGTTTTATTAAATGCTTTTGTGTTATAGAGATACTCGTTTTTATTTAGCTTGCGTCTCATATGCTGTTCGTAGAAAGAATTTGGGGTATTTAACATTATTCTTCTGCAATGAAATTCATTTTATTATTAAAAGGCACGCCGATATTTAAGGCTAAACATGAACATGATTTAACTCTAAGTGATACAACATCTTGTTAAATCTTGTATGCACATTTAACACTTGTTTAAACATAATAAAGAAATGCTATAATCCATGCATATGACATTCAAAAGTGCCTTGTAATGGCCTAATTCAAATAAATGATTTGACTTTGACTTTCACTCGTGGTGCAAATAATCTTTAATTAAAACTTTAAATTACATTACTTTTTATTAAATACTTATAGCCTTATTACTTTGAAAAATATTGAATGCTCCTACATCCACAATCTACAGAAGCAGGTTCCTGCACCACAATGATAATCATTTAATAAAGTTATAAATATAAATGTATGACGACAGTTATGACATCAATCTTCATCTAAGTATTAAAACAGCAATAAATCATGAAGTTAAGTACTTTGGGCAAAATGGCGGCCATTCGATTGACTGCTACTAGATTTTATTAGAATGAAAACAAATTGACCCAAAACTTAAACGTGTCTTATATTAATAATATAAGACACGTCTTGTTATTAATAATAATTAACATACAGGTATTAGGTAGTTAGATGTATGTACTATTATTTAACAATATATCTAATAGTTTAATGATTGGCAAATTGATGAACAACTTTCTGCTTATCCTTAATTAAAACTTATAAATAAAAATAAAATTATAAGGTATGCACTACTCAAACATTTAAATTATTTCAAAAGTACATACATTTAGTTTAGATTTAATTATATTAGAACAATTCTAAAAATTAAAAAGAATAATAAATTACAAGATATTTAATTGATTATTAAAATCATTATGTTACTTTTCTGAAATATTTATGTAGATTGATAGTATCTCTACAATGACATATACCTGGGTACTAAACGCAAGTTAAAAGTTATATGTATTAAATAATAGTTAATGTAATAGTGTTTCTAACACTAACATAAACTTTCATTGATTACAAATGCTACAAGGAAATAACACATAATTGTAAAAACGTTTATACTGCCAACTTCCTACTCATTAACATAAAATCTAATTACAGAAACATATCACCCAATTGATGACATAAAAATTAACCTTAATCTAAATTGAACATTAGTAACGGTGCTATAAATATTTTGTATAATAAATATCGAACCAATTTATATTTCAAGTTAATAAATACCTTTATACCAATAAAACACATCCTACTCTCAACTGTACTCTTATCAAAATAGAGCATAATTTACTTTGTAGACATATTGTATGAGGTGTGTAATAGGCAGATGATAAAAGGCCGACAAAGCAAAGGTGTCGGCTAATTGACGCGGTGAGAAGGAAACCGGGACGCAAGGGGAGGGTGTGGAGCCAGTAATAGCGGGGAGCAGGGCGACGAGCGAAGCGGAGAGCGAGATACGCAGTGACAATACATTTATTTTTAATATTTCTTTTTGTAAGCCATTAGATGGCACATAAGTCTACGGCGAATCTGATGTTAAGAGGTTACTGTTGCCTATGGATCTGCAATACCAGAGGCCTTGCAGATAGTAAAACATTAAAACTGCAGTAAGCATGTAAGTATACCTACTTAAAATTTTGAGACTATACTTTTGGAACATTGCCGGAGACAAATGTTAATAGTAATATTCATAATTCCTTCTATTGCTTTCGCATACACAAATAACTTTACTGACACATAGCTTAGCATTAATTATTCTGCTTTTCAAGCATCTGAAAAAAAAAGCCTCAGAAATTCTAGTAAAACTTAGTTTTGCCATAGGAAGGATTTGCGTACTTAAGTCATTAATATACAGTGTAGATATTTTTGAATTTAGTGTAGGCTGTACAACTGTTCATAGTCATGGGAAATATTCTATGACTGACACATCGAAGTACATGTAGCTATTCCCGCTACAAGAACTTCTCCCCCGCTATCAGTGGCACCTGTCCTCAATTCCTATGTTATATTACATCCGGTGAGTAGGATACCGCGGCTGGTTCCCCGCGGTCTATCCTCGGCCATTGTGTGAGGTACGGAACCCGGTCGAAGGTCCATTGTACGACCAACAGTTAAAGATATTATTTATCTCGTGTTGTGATGGTCAGCCTGATATGTTGTTATTTTATGTGAAGATTAAGAAGGGGTCGTGTGATACTGGTTGTGTTTAAATTGTCCGAGCTGTGACTGCAGTTTTAGATAATAATATTTCGGTCAAATCAAATGCTGACATTCATTGTTTGATGCTCAGGACTATTTTAACAATTAAAGGTCATAAATTCAAAATTAAAAAGTTTCAGAAGTACTCGAACTAAATCTTTGAAACCCTTATAAAAAGTTAAGTAATATTAACAGTTAGAAAACAGCAAATTATAAAATTAAATGTCAAGAAAATTAAGGCGATAAAATATTGTTAAACTAACATACACATACATACATAAACTCACGCCTTTTCCCCATGGGGGTAGGCAGAAACCACAGAACGCCACCAAAACTAAACTAAACTAACATATTTTAAATAAATAATTTATCATTTGAAGCTTAAAGCTACAAAAATAACAATCAAAACACAAAACACATCCTGTGCTGCGCCTGCGTCGGTCAAACGAAACCCGATTCATTTCCAGCAGACAGGATGCGCAAGCGATTCCGTTTATTAATAGTTTAAAAACCGTTTATTGTTCCGCCATCTTTATATTGGGGCCGCCATTATTGGGGCATTTAAAAAACGAATTATAAAAGTGTGGCTTTGTGATGACTTTTTGATTGATGGTGTGATTGTGTGTGTGTGATATTGTTGGTGATATCTGTGATTTTAAAATGTAATTGTGGATAATTGTATTTTTCAGGGATAATTTTTTGCGGTTTATTTCAATTGTTGTTGAAATTGTTTTGAATTTGTAAAGAATTATGTTGCTTTAAATTCAACATTTAAAAGGCAATTTGCTGAATAAGTAGATAAGTGAGGACTGAATTTAATTTGTAATCTAGTACATATTTTAATCTACGAAGAGTGTATGTCATGAATGGTACCTAGTTGTTAGAGTTAGCAAGGAGAAAATAAATGTTGCCGAAATTTTATAACTTACTTCAAATACCAAATATTTGATTTTACTGAAAAGCAATATCAATAATAATCATTTTAATCCCCATTATCAGCTATCATTAGCTTGTGATTTTGCAACTTCTTATAACTTTTATTTCCCAGAAATAGTACAACAGTAATTCAACTCCATTCAAATAGCTATCTCGAGTGTATAATAACTGAGAGGACAAGCAATTCATCAAGTTTAGTATCTGCAGCCTCCGGCCCCGACAGCGTGCCGGCACCCTTAGCAGATGTCTCTAATTCTATGGGTGTTTTATTTCTTAACAAATCGAGTACCATGTCAATTAATATTATATTTGTCACATAAATTACCGGAGATCCTTCCGCTATTATCCGAACGCGTAAACTCTGCCATTCCAGCTTATTATTCGTGGCACAATAGTTTTTAGCGGGCGCGGGGCGAAGGGGGGGCCGCCCGCAAAAACTGCACCCGACTTAATTATAAAGAGACAAGAAGCGCCATTAAATAGCGATTCGTTAAATCTACGCTCTCGTGTTAACACCACACGTGCTCTCTCCCGCTCTAACGTATGAGAAACAGAGCGGGACGCACATAGGTTCGGGGCGACAGCTTGGTTTAGGGGCGGCGTCCGCGATATAAGGTTTAGATTGACTGGGCGGCGTTCTCTATTCAAGTTTTTTTCTGTTTGCGAGCAAAAGCGTCAGTGAGAGCTTTTCATTTGGTGTCGGGTCGCGCTCGCGGGCGGACGTTTGCTCTGAGGAGTGCAATGACCGAGTGACGTTCAGACTTCGGACTCTGTGGTGTTATAGTATATGCAGTGAACTGTCTAAGATGTCGGAGCTGCGTGGTTCGCCGCCGTTGTCTCGTGGTTTGGAGAATGGTTTCGGAGCTCCTCTGGCGGCGTTGAGTTCGTTGGCGGAGGCGCCTCCTCCGGCGCCGAACCCTCACGGGATCGACCACATCCTGTCTCGGCCGACGGTGGGCGCCAACATGGGCGCTGGTCTGCTGGCGCCGAGGCTGTCGCTGGCGGCGGCGGCGGCCGGCATGGCCCACTACCTGCAGCACAAGCCCCTGTACTGGCCAGGCTTCCAGGGACTGGTGTCCAACCCCATGGCGTGGAGGGAGCGGTTACAGTCCAGTAAGTACTTTATACTTGTCATCCCTTGTCTTACACTACTAAATTCTATCCATCCTGAGGAGGTAGAAATACGTTACTGCGATACCTCCGCGCAATGTAAAACTCACTTGTACGGTTGCACCTTTGTTTGAAATGCAATGAAGAGTATTCGATCCTTCCTACAGTTTAGATGGATGAGATCTCATAGGAGCAAGGTTACCAGAAGAATACTACTTATGTTAATTACTTTTTTTTTACTTAGGGCGTATACAATAGCCTAATAAATGTTGCATTTGATAAACTTAAAACACAATGATCTACAGGTGGGTATGGGCATCGATCTCTTTCACATAGATCTGTAAGCAATGATTTATTATACACAACTACTACTCAATATTCATGAGCATTTTGTAATGAATCTCTTAAATCAGAATTTTATTTAATTTTATTAATTGTACGGTTCATTAGATTAATTTAATTATTGTACCAAATAGCACATAAAGTTAGTAGTCGTATAAAAGACATCAACGCGTGCGCCGACTGCTGTTGGATCACTACTAATGTGCTATAAAATTGTTTTAATTTTAATCGGTTTGTTTTTTATCGGATACCGATGAATAAATTAAAAATAACAAACTTGTTTACAAGACTTCATGATAATTATTAATTATTTCGTAATGGATTATTAGGTATTTTATTACATAATAAGTTTATTTAATTTTCATGGATTAAACATAGGTATATTCTTTTATTTTATAGAGAAATGCTTTTTTTATAATACTATATTTTTTTCATTACCGTTTTCTGCTGCCTGCTCTACTTACATCTTTTTATAATTTAGCTTTTATTTATTTAACATTGTACAATCATAGTTTTAAAACAGTTTATTTTGTAACTGCTACACTTAGTACATACTTATCTAAAAGCCTTCATTAAAATATCTAACAAATTAAACGTCTTATAAATAGTAACAACTAAATATATGCCTACTCCTAAACAAGCCACAACACAACCCACTCAAATCTTATCCAGTAAACGTTTCCCACAACAATACCGGAACGACGTCACGAATACAGCCTCCTTCCGTTTCCGCTATGTTCTGGTGGCCGACGGGCGTGTTCCGTCGGCCCTTAGCGGCCGTTTATAGCCCTGTTCAGGAACGGGGGACTTCCAGGTTCTTCTCCAATAAAATGTTGGTTTCAGTTTAAGGTGTTTAATAAACTTTTAGTTTTTACAAAAAGTAGTTGAGGCAAGTGAGTTTGAAAAAATGACAAGTTAGTATGTAAAGCTTCTTTCACAGGCTTCTTTCACACGGAGGAAAAACCACAGATAAATATTCGTCTATGATCACAATTAAATAAGAGACCGATCGAATGGTTGCGATGCGCCATCTATTATCTTGAATGAGAAGTGTCCTTCGGATCCTTCTACAACGGACGTAAGGTGGCGTTAGGTGTGGCGCCGACATGCCCCCGGCCTTGGAAGCACCGGCTTTCAAGATTTTCCGCTTCAATCTTCGGTTTGCAGGTTCTCAGGCTGCATAGGTAGTGGACATATTTTCGAGAACGCCCTTCGAGTTGTCCCCGTCGCGGTACGTATATCTGCGACGCGTGAGACTCCATCTGCTCCTGGGAACACCTTTGTAATGCGTCCTAGTCTCCACTTGAGAGGCGGCACGCCATCTTCCTTAATAAGGACTAAACTATCGAGGGCGATGTCGTTCTTGTTCGCCTTCCATTTAGTTCTCTGTTGCAGCTCCGTTACATATTCTTTAGACCATCGTTGCCAGAATTGTTGACGTAGCTGCTCGATGTGGCGATAGCGGTCAAGGCGTGTTGACTTCACTTCTGTCAGGTTCTCGCTTGCAGGTGCGGTCATCGGTCGACCGATGAGGAAGTGACTTGGCGTAAGCGGGTTCAGGTCGTTTGGATTTGAGGATAAAGGTGACAAAGGTCTGGAATTAAGGACGGCCTCAATTTGCGCTAAAACCGTGCTAAATTCCTCGAAGGTTAAATTTGCATTGCCTATAACACGTTTAAGATGATACTTGCAAGACCGTATCCCACTTTCCCACAGGCCTCCAAAGTGTGGTGAGTATGGGGGAATAAAATGAAATTCAATGCCGTCATTAGCGGCGAAATCTATTATTTGTTGAGAATTATTATGAAAAAAGTCTTTTAGTTCCTTTTCCGCTCCCACAAAGTTCCTACCATTGTCGGAATAAATAGCATTAGGTTTACCCTTTCTGCTAATAAAACGTTTTAGTGCCAGAATGTAATCGTCAGTGGAAAGACTGGTGACAAGCTCTATGTGAATTGCTCGTGTGAGAAAGCAAACAAAAAGACATACGTATGCTTTAGTTAACTGAGCTCCTCTGCCCCTTCGATTCAATATGAAAACTGGCCCAGCATAATCTACACCAGTTCGTATGAAGGGAAATCCAGGGTCCAAGCGCTCTGACGGTAAATTTCCCATTATAGGGTTCAACGTTTTACCGTTAATTCGTGTACACATAAAACATTCACGTACAAGTTTCCGAATTAAATTTCTTGCACTCAATGGCCACCAGCATTCACGTATACTAGACAATAGAAGTTGCGGACCGGCGTGTAGTAATCGTTTGTGTTCCTGTTTAACTAACAAAATCGTGAACCGATGTTTACTACATAACAAAATTGGATGTTTCTTATTATAATCAAAACTAGAACAATTTGAGAGTCTGCCACCGACTCGAATTATGTTATAATCATCCATAAAGACATTTAACCCGGAAATACGCTTGTTGTCTTTGCTGGCAACATTTAAAGGTAATTTATTAATTAATTTATCGTAAACATCAGGGAACGATTGTCTTTGTGCAAATCTAATAAACATACGTTGCGACGCGTTTAACTCATGTACCGATAAGGAACCGGTTTGTTGGTTTGATTCATCGCGTGCGCTGCGCTTTTGTCGCCGTTCCGTCACTATATTACGTAAAAAAATTATAAATCGCAATGCATAGGCACCTATACGTTTCATTTCATTGAATGACGAGTAATCATCAAATTGAATACTGTCTGTTTCAGACGTACAAACAAAATTAGATATGCTTTTATTTGATTTTAATTCGGGTAAATTATTTTGATGTATCGGATCAGGTATTATATTATCTGAAGAAAATGAATTATTTTTACCTTGTAAAAAAGGCGGTCCGTTCCACCATAAATTATTATTCATTAATAGATCAAGACTCAACCCCCTGGACAACAAATCAGCTGGGTTATCATTACTAGCGACATGTAACCAAACTGATTCACCTGTAAGTTCGTTTATTTCAGTGACGCGATTTTGAACGAAAGTTTTCAAGAGATGTGGTGACATTTGAAGCCAACTAATGACGATAGTCGAATCACTCCAAAAGTATACTCTGGTAAACGTCAACCTCAATGAATCGACTATCTTTTTGAAAAGTCTAGCGCCTATCAGTGCGCCGCAAAGTTCGAGACGAGGAATGCTAAGTGCTTTCAAAGGTGCTACTTTGCTTTTAGCACATAGTAACCTAACGGTGACTTCCGAATCGTCACTATATGTACGTATATAGGCACATGCTCCATATGCGTCTTGTGATGAATCTGTGAAGATATGAAGCTCCGTGTATTGTACGTAGTCACTCAGTGCGTGACGAGGAATTTTTAATTCATGCAAACGTTGTAGCGTACTGATAAAATTGTTCCACGTAACTATTATGTCGTGTGATACAGGCGTATCCCAGTCGAGCTTATTGAGCCATAATTTCTGCAGCAATATTTTTGCAATGATCACTGCAGGGGAAAGCAACCCTAATGGGTCGTATATTTGCGAAATGGTAGACAAAATTACACGCTTAGTTATTTTAGATATGTTAGAATATTCGTGGATTTTCGTGACATAATATAACTCATCAGTATCGTTATGCCAACCTATTCCGAGAGTTTTATTTTGCGTATGTTCGCCCGTGAACATGTCAACTCGCGCACTGCGTGTTACGTCTGAGTTGAAAGTCCACTTGCGAAGTGAAAAGCAGCCGGACTGCAATACTTTAGATGTTCGTTCACAAATTGACAACAATTCTTGATAATTATCATTCCCTAGAATTAAATCGTCAACAAACATGTCTTGAGTAAGTACTTGGGATACTACGTCATCCTTGCATTCCATCGCCAACTGCCGTATGCAACGCATACTTAGGTATGGTGCCGATGCCGTTCCATACGTAACTGTATTGAGTTGATAGACAGCCAGAGGATCCACCGGTTTATCCCGCCAAAGAATGAGCTGTAAGGACCTTTGATCGGGTTGGATCAGCGTCTGTCTAAAAAACTTCTCTACGTCTGCACAGGCAACATATTTGAATTGTCGAAATCGTAAGAGTATAGAGAAAATGTCGTTTT
Organism: Hoplodrina blanda; assembly: GCA_949316365.1. NCBI lineage: Eukaryota > Metazoa > Arthropoda > Insecta > Lepidoptera > Noctuidae > Hoplodrina > Hoplodrina blanda. The sequence continues at coordinate 13,602,050 of OX438567.1, read as the reverse complement.
GAAGCGCTGGCCCTGGCAACTGAATGTCATTAAGTGACACATGTGATCTAGTCGGAGCACTCGCATTAAAAACTACACGAAGTTTTGTTGTGCTACTACTCTCTCTCAATACTCCGTGATGAGGTAAAAAGTAGTTAGGTTTTTCAACCTTATCGATACGAGTCATATGGCCTAAATCCTCGTATTCACGCATAAAATTGTTATATAATTGTTTATATTCAGGTGAAGCTTCTAGTTTACGTTCCAATGATAAGAACCTATTTTTTGCCATAATATATGAATCGCCTAACGTATTAGGGGAATCTTTCAACGGAATACGTACTGAAAATCTACCATTATCCTCTCTTTTGGTTGTGGTAATAAATAACTCCTCACACATACGCTCGTCGTGAGTAAGAATGGTACCTGGCTGTGGTACATTTTCTACTTCCCAAAACCGTTGAAGTTGATCGCTTAATGTTTGATTAAAGTTGCAAGACACTTTATTATTTGTACAAACATTTTTCGAGTTAATCGGACCGGCTATCAACCAACCTAACTTTGAGTTCTGTAGATAAGGCCCGTTAACTAAACGAATTCTATTATCGTATAATAGTTCCCAATAGAGATCCGCACCAATCAATAAATCAATTTCCGTAGAAATGTGGTAGGTTGGATCTGCAAGTTGAATATTATTCGGTACACGTATAAAATTGGTATCAATATTTGTCGAGGGTAAACTGCTTGTTATACGCTGCAAGACAAAACATTTAACCTTAGCATGATAATCGCTTAATTTAGAACGCATAATAATTTCGCATGATTGATTCGATTGCGTCACAGACTGTGCGACGCCTGAGATTCGAATAGTGGACTGTAAAGTACGTGCATTTATTCGTTTTCTTAATTTATCTGTAATGAAACTGTGTTGGCTTCCATTATCTAACAGCGCCCGGGCTGTATGAACTCGGTTCTGGTCGTCGACCAATTCCACTAAAGCTGTGCAAAGCAATACCGATTGCAGAGCACCTAGTTCCGCAGTATTGTCACCGGTGCAACCTAACACTAATGTATTCGCATCGTTGTTATCAATAGATAAGGAATGCAGCACGGTCGACGTAGTAGCTAGATGAGTCACAGTATGATCAGCTGTGTTCTCGCTACGCACACACGTATCACTATCGGAACCAGTTAAGTGAAGTAATGAATTATGTTTACGTTCGCACACTTTGCACGGACCAAATCGACAGTCTGTTGTGGAGTGCGTTGAACGTAAACAATTACGACATATTTGTTTATCTTCTACAAATTTTATTCGTTCTTTAATAGTTAAATTTAGGAAAATATAACATGCATATAAGGGGTGATCACCGTTACAGGAAGGGCAAATATTTTGACTACGTTTACTTGTATGACTGTTCGAAGATTTGCCTTTTGAACTATTAGTACTTGTAGATACACAACTATGAACCAATGTATTCTTTTTATTTTGAGCATTTTTTATATCGGATGTATTGGGTTTACTTTGTGATTTACACTGATTATGATTGTGACTTGCATTAATCATTTCCAACATGTCAGCTTTATTTCTAAGAAACAAGAGCAAATCGTCTAACTTTAACTTTTGAGAGGAATCAGTCATAATAGAACCTTTAAATTTTTCCCAATCTCGCTCAGTATTTAAATCTAATTTTGACACAATTAAATAAATAATCAAAGTGTCCCATGACTTGGTGGGCTCATTTAAAGTTTCCAGTGCACGTAGATTCCGTAAAACAACGTCAATTAACTTCCTAATATGCATTGCTGACTCCTGCTTCAAAGCCGTTATAGAAAATAAAGATTTTAAGTGATTATGCACTAAAAGTCTAGTGTTGTGAAATCTGTTTTCGAGTAACTCCCATGCATGTAAGTAATTGGTAGCTGTGAATTCTAAAGCGCTAATAACATGTAATGCTGTGCCACTGAGTGAAGACCGCAAATAATGAAATTTTTGAATTGGATCCAAATCCGAACGCTTGTGAATCATAGTAATATAAGAGTTTTTATACTCAAGCCAGTGATCATATGATCCATCGAACGTAGGCAACTTAATCTCTGGCAACTTAATATTGGCTTGTGATGACCGTCCGCTACAATTTGAATCACAACGATTCTCACCAGTCTTCTCACTCTCAATCAAGCTTTCAGCAATAGCTAATGTGTTGAAATACATTGACTCAAGTGATTCTACATATTCAATATTAGAGGAAACCTCTGACTCCGGAGACAACAATTCTATCTGACTTTCAATATCATTAAAATTCTTAAATAGTTCGCTTGCTGCCTGCATTCGATATTTAATTTCCTTTGATTGAGTTTGAGAAGGGATAACATCTTTGAACGAATCTAAATACTTTTTAAAATTTGTTAATCTTCCTTTAACGTTACCCCGTTGTTTCTTAAGATCGGAAATCGAAAGATCACCTAAACATTTCCTTGTGGGGGAAACTGACGAGCCAGTTGAAGGCGCTACGAGTTTATCTCCACCACCCATTTGAAGGTCGGCAGCAAAGAAAGGAAAAGGTACTTACGGTTTTCCGGGAAACGGTAATCACGATTCAACGATTCTGGAATGTACAACAACACGGTTTTAACAAAAATTTGCATAGGGGAGAAGGGGATATGGGAAGGAAGACCTGACCGTTGCACTGTTAGTTGTTCACGATGCGACGAGGGGACCGGCGCTCTCGAACTTGCGTCTTTTGATGATCTTCCTCTCGTGAACTCGTTCAAATCTCCAAATTCGCCCAAGGTATCGTTCTTGGTTAGAGATCCGGCCGAAGGTCCATGTTCAGGAACGGGGGACTTCCAGGTTCTTCTCCAATAAAATGTTGGTTTCAGTTTAAGGTGTTTAATAAACTTTTAGTTTTTACAAAAAGTAGTTGAGGCAAGTGAGTTTGAAAAAATGACAAGTTAGTATGTAAAGCTTCTTTCACAGGCTTCTTTCACACGGAGGAAAAACCACAGATAAATATTCGTCTATGATCACAATTAAATAAGAGACCGATCGAATGGTTGCGATGCGCCATCTATTATCTTGAATGAGAAGTGTCCTTCGGATCCTTCTACAACGGACGTAAGGTGGCGTTAGGTGTGGCGCCGACAGCCCTAGGGCCGTTTGTGGCCGTTTGGCCGGCATTAGGGCTTTGTACACGTGCGGGTAGTCGTGTTGTGTACTGCGATTTACTTTATGTTAGTGAAGATGGGATTACAGAAGAAGAGTGAAGAATTGATTTGATTTGATGTAATTTTACTTAGTGTAGTGTGTGTTGGGGTTGAGAATGTGGGTATTCAGCGAGAGAAAAATGGAAATGCTGCGTGAGGCTCCTTGTAAATATGAAAATATTTTTTTATCTTAGAGCCCTTTCATTTAGAAAGAAGAAAAATATACCTATGATATGATATGTACCTGTCAATTTATTTTGCAAGAGGTATAATAATTTACATATTGTTTATGGAGCGGCATGCAGCTGTATGCTGTACCGTGTATGTTGCGGTTTAGCTCATTCTTAAATGTAAATAAAGACGCATTGAGACCAATTTATTAAAATTATAATATCTACTTATAAAATAAAACCTGCGTTTGCTATAAAAAACAAATTCCAAATGAAATGAAAATAAGTTTCGGAGAAACAATCGACATTTATCGATCGACAACTAATAAATATTCAGACGAGTCATTCGTTCTCGGAATTAATAAATTCGCCCACGAAGCCGAGCGATTGATTTGTAGCTCATACTTACAGATGTAGGTATATGTAATCATGATACATTGAATGTTCTTCACTCAAGAATTTGATGAAGTCTCTTTTAATCTGGTAATGGATGTGACATATTGATGTTATTGTTGCGTTGATTATTTTTTGGGAAGATAAAGAACAAGCGACTAAACAGATTCGAGTAATAAAATATGTTGTGTCAATGGTAATTCAATGATAAGGAACAACTTTGCAGATTTTTACTATTGTTATAAATGCAAAATTTTGGAAAGACATTTGTTACTCAATCACACTAGAACGGCTGAACGGACCTAAATGAAATTTAGCACAAAGATAGATTATAGTCTAGAATATTACATAGGCTAGTTTTTATTCCGGATAAAGGTACGGTTCTCGTGGGATAAAACTTTCGCGGGCGGAAGCTAGTAATAAATATATTCAGGAATTTTATTAATAAAGTTTAGATATTTTTCAATTATATCGTACATACTTACTTACACTAATTATTTTGAGTGTGAAATATGTTTTGCTTTTCTTTACAATGAATTTTATTTTTGGGGCGTTTCTTTTTAAAGATCTATCTGGAGAATAAATATGGCCATTTGACTTATTGTCTATACGAAAATAGCCAAACCGCAATTTTATTCCTCAGATAAAAGTTATCTAAAGAATGAAAAATTCGGCCCTCAGAGAAATAAATCCTTGAAACCGAAAAACATTTTTAAGTGATTCTTTTAAGGATTTCAATTTTTAAAATATAACCGGATTTATGAGAGAAGCTATTATTTAACTTTTGCCTATTCGGTTTTGTTTTCCAGTCTTTAATATTAATTCGAAACTCATTCATATTAAAATAGAGTTGGTTGTCGGCAAGCTGTTCTTTCAACTGTCCAATTAAATTGGATTATGTGACAAATGACCAATTTACAAGCCTTTTAGATTTAGGTAGTTATGAATATTAATTCGCGATCTATGACAATTTGTCAAAGATGTCCGTTATATGTGTCTGTTTATGAGATCTGTTTCATCTAACAGAGGAGTATGTGAGTGTGGCAGGTACCTGGGTGTGGTTTGTATTCATCAATGAAGTTATGACTTTTACTGATAGATAATGTAAACACTGTTGCGTATCCAAAAATGCGTAACGATGGTTTTGATAGGGAATATTAAATATTCCCTATCAAAACCATCGTTACGCATTTTTTAATACAAATTTTGTATTTAAGTGAGATACAGAAGGGAGTCCTCTGAAATAACATAAAAAAACTGTTAAATCTGTCTCATTTCAATACGTCACATAACATCACGCCTGAATCCCCGAAGGGTTAGACAGAGGTGCAGGTATCCATTTATACATTAACATTTCGCCAGTTATGGTTAAGTCCCATGTGATAGGGGGCGAGCCTATTGCCATCAACCGCGGGCACAAATCCAGACTCTGACGCTGCTGAAAACCCAATAACACTTAGGCCGACCTGGGAATTGAACCCAAGACCTCACGCTAAGTACCTAATCGCGTTTAACGAAAAATATACTATTGATGTATAATATAACAAAGTAATGAAATACCAATTACAAACCAAAATAAAACAGTAAAACGTCCCAAAAACATGTTCAAATGATCTCAATTCACATCACGCCACCTTAACGAGGGTAACAAGTGTTCTTACACGAATACAGCCTCTTACATTAATTTATAACTTGTACTCGGTTAATTGGAGCGACGATGTTGCTAATCGATATTATGCCGAGCTGAAAACGATGCGATATGATGCGCTAATCTCGATACTCGAGATAACCGCATGTCGCGTATTGTTGCAATTGTGTTATGCGGAGGTAGTTGTTCAAACGATGATGATGTTTATAGCTGATTGGTCTAACAAGAATAGGTTAAAATAGGTTTTAAAATGTCTTAGAAACGATTATGATTTTTGGATGATTCGTTGAGAAAATTAAGTGAAATTGAAATCACGTTTGAAATTTTCTATCTTTATCTATATTACATATCTAGTAAGCCTTGTAGACATAGTCAATATATAAAAGTTAATATAATAATATCTATAGAGTTAACGGTGATGGAAAAGTACAGTGACTCCCAAAGTTATCGTCAGTATTTGACACGCTGATTACACTTTAGACACCGATCTAATATGTTAGTCGCTATAGCCTCAATCAATTATATTATTATTGATAAACTCACAAAACTTCCTATCTCACCGTATCAGTTTTATTAAAAACACACAAAATATAATAACATTTGATGTCGCTGCGTCACGGATCGCGTCAGATTTTAATAAAAAGCTCACATATCGAGTTCGATAGTCACGCCGAAGAGCTTATTAAATGACACACGATAACATAATACTGCTATCAGTTGATAAGTGATCAGGTAATAATGTGTAAACTCAAGTATTTGACGTTTGACACAACGCAATTACTTCGCGCCGTCGCGCCGTATCATTACAGCGCTATAATACTGACAACGCACAGAGTGCAATCATAAACGTACATTATAATTAAATTGTACGTCAATATGTTTATCTGTGACAATATTAGATGTGTCAAAATATGATTTTATTGAAACTGAGTGGAATATTTTGGGCGCGACTGTACCTACTTATTGCCGTTTGGTTGAATTGTAGCAATAAACGTGTTTAAAGCTTGACATAATATGATTATAACTATTTATTGAGATCTAGAAATACACAATGTTGATTCCGCTACATTGTACTGACAGTTTGACAGTACTAGAAAGGGTCGATCAATTATTATGTAAGAGAAATATCAAGTCGAATATATTATCGATAGCATTTAGCCTATAGAAGAACTTGCACAGTTATTAACGTCATAGCTAAATAGACATAAATGAATACGGGTTAATCTGGTTCCATTTTCCATTCAAAGACAAGTATACATATAATCCTAAAGTTTAGATCTGAATCTAAACAGATTTAAAGAGCAAACTACATGAAATTAAAGGTAACATTGACTAAAATACAGACTAACTTTACGCTGCCCCATTGGCTACATAAACAGAGGTAGAGAGCACTACACAAAACATTAAGAGATTATTATTAAAATCCCAAAAACATTCGGGAAATTATTAATTAGTTAGGGCGAGACGCGTTAGGCTGCGGTCGCACTGGCGCGCACGAATGAAGTGCCACACATTTTTTTAATTACAGTGTGTCCCCACACCCACCTCGGCCCACCCCCGAGGGGCCCCGAGGCCCAGGGGCCGGGGGGCCAGCATATGTCGCCCGGAATTAAAATTCACGTTTGTGATGCAACATTCAATTGTGTCCAGTTATTCGATAGTGGGACAGTTAAATGAAGTGTTTTTTGGCAAAAAGTATGTTTTTGTTAGTAGTTGGCCGGTGAAGTATGGTAATTGGAGCCGCCGGTCGCTGGTCGCCGGTCGCCGGTCGTTGGTCGCGAGAAGACCGCAAATTGGTTCGTTTTATTAGGTTTTGTTACAACTGTTTTATGTGCTTCCGCTTCCATATTTTCAACTGGAAGTTTGTCGGGTAGAAAAATAACACCTGAAACAGTCACTACAGTACAGCACGCAGATAGCAGATACAGCAAGGGTTGAGGACAGCTAATATAGGCTAATAGGCGAAGGACCCTTAAAGAATAGTAATTACATCACATAAACCGTTGAAATAACATCATTATACACTATAAGTACTTATTTCTAATATTCTAATAATTACAACAAACAATCCAAACCACTATTAGTCATTAAACAATTTTAATAATTATATTAAACCAATTTTGCCTTTCACTACCTTTCCGCTTATGACTGGTATCTATAACATAGCTAATAGCTAGATTAGTATAGCTAGAATAGCCAGATTTTGGTGCAATATTCTACAAAAAGTAATTCTTTCAGAATCTGCAAAAGAGAAGTCAAAATCAAAACATTTATTTCAATTAGACCATTTACTGGCACTTTTGAATAGTCAAGGAGTCTGTCAGTCAGTCCGAAAGTTGAAGCTTGTTGCTCGTTCCAAAACGGAGGTAGGTCTCCATGGAGAATTACGAGCAAGAAACTCCACGGACACTATTTTCAATTAAGTTTTTACAATTTTTGGTTACATTATTCTTATTCCTTTTATATGTGAAAACAATTAAACCTACAGAACGTCAACTATTTCCGTTAAATTATTTGTGGCGAAGGTTTTTTACACTGTGTTATTGTATACAGAAATTGGTGAACCTTAATTGATATTACATGCAATAACTGTTAATATTCTCTGAAAAACATATTAGTTCTACGTAAGTACTTTAGTCATCTTTTCTCTCTACGTGTCTCTATTATATTCTAATACTCGTAAATAATACTCCAGGTCTTATTTTAAAGAAACAGCAATTTGAATCATTGATTTGTTTATTTATTAAAAAATTATGTAAATACATATCTAACATATGATAAAAAGGTAAAAAAGTAGTACGAGTACTGCAAAGGTAGGTAAGGTAACTGTAATATGAGTCATGTATTCTTTAGAACTGTATAAAAAATCATTGCTCAATTATTTCCTTCGGAATTGATCATTGTTTTCATAGCTCTTTGGAAGTGGTCATGAAAGTCGGCCCGGCCGGGCACAATTACACGTCGGACATAAAGGCACAATCTCTGCCGACCCCCCCTCCCTGCCCCCCCCGGCCGCCTCGCCCCGCGCCGGCCTAATGAAATTAAATTAAGAAATAACATAATTCCGCCCGCCGCCCGCTTACCGCACCTTTTCGCGAATGCTCCTAGATATAGGGCTGTCGACAGTGAAGTATATTAAATTACATTAAAGTTTTCTATTTTATTTTTAAAAAGTAAGTCGTAGGAAAGCCACACAAAACAATTTTCTTAATAAAACAATTCGTATCATAAATAAACAATAAATAATTTTAAAACTGTTAATTAAGTATTAATTTATTCAAAGATAGTTTTTGGAGTATAATGTAATGATACTACCATAACATAACGCCTGGTATTCCCGAAGGGACAGGCAGACATCAATTATTTTAAAATTGCAAATTAATAACTCTTAAAAAATTATTAACATTTTAAAATAACATTCTACTCAAAACCAATTCAAATATTAACTCGAAACTACATGTATAACACCACATCATTTGAGCCCGCGCACAGCCCTGCACGACCCCCGCCGGCGGCGGAGGGGGGGGGCGACCTCCATCTTTGTTTTTCGCGATGAGGTGACGGTTATTACAGGGCTGTGTCGATGTATTATGTTGTTTTCTTCGCTATATAATGGACGTCCATAGTTTTATTCATAGGCAAATTATTTGATGTGGCTTGGCAGATCATTGTGGGTAGGATTAGATTATAGAAGAAAATAGTTTTATCTGCCACAAGATAGAATAGCTTGAGACTCGCTTTGTTGTGAGTGTGCTGTGCATCCAGTATTTAATAATATAAATAAAATAGTACCAACCTATTATTGTCCCACTGCAGGACAGAAGTCTCTTCTCGCACAGAGAAGGCACGACCGCGACGCGCTAGTTCAAGGTGAATTGGTGATTTCGATTTTTAAATTACAAGTCCAGGTTTCCTCACGATGTTTCCTTTCACCGATGTCCGCAATATCCAAGATAAACATAGAAAGTACATTATAAATTGAATAAAATCACATTTCTAACTACTTGCCCATTATATATGCATGAACGCACGAGAGACTGTTCTATTTGAATATTTACTATTTATTTAACAGACAGAGGAAACGAAATTAAATAGACTGAGTACAAAGGTACATTATTGTTGTCAATTAGCGATAATCTATCTTAAAGGAGTCTTTATAATAATGAGCGCAATGGTTGACTCCGAGATGTAGACCTCCTCCCAAAACATAAGCAAATGTTGAAAGCCACATGAAACTACTAGTTTCATTACTATTGCGATTGTTTCCTCTACTGACACTACAATAAGTCCTAAGCCATGCGATACACTCGAGACATATAATAAGGCCAAATATACACTAAGATAAAACGTCTCTTAATACACCCATATCGTTATATGAGATGCTAGCCGCCCGCAAGTTGTCCGGCGTCCGGTGTCCGGCCGGACAAAAACCGGACAGTTATCAAAGTGATATCAGAGAGGATGGCGGATGGTGGGGACAAAAACTGCGCTTATGAGGGGATAACGATCGATGTAAACACGGATAGTTTTAAAGCATTATAGTTTGATATGGTTTTAAAGATTGTGAGACGTGATTTTTAAGTATTAAATGTTTTGTAAATAATTAATACTAAGATAGGTTTTATCAAAACTTCAGGGGGCCTACCACAACCTCTTAAAACAATATTATTTTAATATTACTTTGCGTTCCGTTCTGTAGGATTTTTAACGCTCGGATCAGCGCCGAAAGTTGAAAATGCAACAACAGAAATTACAAAGTAATAATAAAATAATATTGTTTTAAGAAGTTGTGGTAGGCCCCCAGAGGGCGCAATACTATTTACTTTTAAAGACGATCGCAATCTCATTTTAGTCTTAATCTGTCATAAATGTTTTTAATGTAACTACATTTAATGACATTATTATAGCTGAGATGTGATTGCGACTAGATTTTGAAAGTTGTTAAATAGTAGAATTGGCATCCTTTAATTATTAAAGTTTAAAATATTTAATTGACTAACAAAATGGTTTAAGGTCCTTTAAGCACTGATGTTTAAATATTTACATTAATTGCCCTAATAGATTTGTATTTAATTCTGCAAATAGTTACAGTGGAAAAATATATTCAGTTAATGCGACGGTAACCACTCAATAATTCTGTAAAAACGAACATATTTCAAAGCAATATTGTACACAAAATAAACTTGTTCAAGATAATACAATCAACACATACACGATACCGAAACATATAAAAACCCGAAATAAAACGCGTAGCATTTTAATAATGTGCTACGAAGCTTTGATGCGCCGCTACGTATCTCGTAGCCGTAGCTCTACGAACAAGTGTCGCGCTACGACGTAGCGATAAGGGCGGCTACACGCTCCTTGCATACACATGGCGGAACAGTTTTGGTTACTTTATTTTATTTAAATTTTTGTTAGTACTGAATATTTTTAAAATTTTATAAGAGAATGAATACTATTTGTTTAGCATTTAAAATGTAGGAAATTATAACATAAAATAAACAATAATTTAGTTTAATATGACTTAAACAGCCATTGCAGCTATTACATACGAATACGAATGGAGGAAGAAAAAAAAATTAGGTGACATCTGTCAAAAGAGAAGAAAAATATGTAATTATTTATTTAATTATTCATCAGTATCGGTATTTGTTTTCATGTAAAATTGTCTTATCTATCACCTCAAAGACAGATATTAGAAAAACGTTATCTTCGCAATCATTATCACCCAAAAATATTGTCCAATGTTTATCAGTCGCGCTCGTGCGTCGATCCTAACGTTATCTCCGCACAGGTGTTCTGGTTGTCGGCGCCACACGGCGCGACGTATCGCTTTATTACGCGCGATCGCTTGTACGACACGCGTATTGCCTGTCGCACGATTATGGCCCTCCTTATGAAAGCGCGTGCCATGAATACGGAGCCTCTCGTCCGGAGGAAGCGATGACGTCGACTCTCTGCCTTTATTGTCATCGTACGGACGAAATGAAAGTGTTTGACTTTTATGTTTTCAGATGGTTTGAACGGTTTTTGGGATTTCTGGCCGATAAGGGGACAAAGTAGACATATTTTTCATTTTTGTAAAAGATATAGCATTTCCTCTCAAATATTATCTCGGAAGGATTCCTTTTCCTGACACAAAGCGTTGTGGTCACGACACCATTGTGTCGTGTGACCATTTGTAGTGGTTATAGACACGTGTGTTTGGACGTAAAAGTTAACACGCTGACATTTTCACTTCAAGTCTTTCCATTTTCGTAGTTAGGTTTAGGTAAAGAAATAAAAATTTTGGTAAAATTACAGGAATTACCTTAAATGAGATGAGAATTATAGAAGTTAGCCGTTGGCAGCCATGACATACCTTCTATTCTAAGATGCAATGCAGTTGAAATGTTTCTCCTTGTCGCACTGTGTGAGGTGTGAGGAAGACTGGTCGCAAAAAAGCGATGACGTAGTTTGCTCGATGTATGTATATTGGAAAAAAATATATGTCATCGATGTGATGTATTAATTTCGTCTGCACATGGACTGTGTCAATAAACATTTTCTATTTCTTTCTTTCCTTTTTTTCTTTCTTAATATATTTTTGTCATCACTTATTCTCAATTCTTTTCGTTCCTTATTATTTTATTCAAAACTGTATAAAAATAGGGCAAGTACTCAAGTTAATATTACGAAACCTTTTCAACAAAAATAAACAGCCACCAATTTGAAGTTTGTTTCGCGTACAGCCGCTCGGGCGCCGCCCGCGCCGGTCTCGGAAGAGTGATAAAGCCTCCTTCCTGTAACGAACTCCTCACGTTAACGTCGGCGCAATCAAAGCCTGCGGTTTCGTTACGAACAGGGACAAGTGAACAACTCTGTGACAAACATTAAGTGTAAACTACCCTCGCAAGTCCCCGACAGCGATACAATTAAAACGTTTTGAGAGCACGCTGTATCACCCCCGCGTATACAGGGTGCGGTAAACGCGGGGGTGGTACAGGGGGAGTTATTTGTAGAAGATACAGCACAGATTTTGTGTGTTTGTCTGTTGTTTCAATTAATATTGTACGTTAAAGGTGTGTTTGTTAGGTGTTGGCTTTTCATTTGGAGACATGATATTAATTCTGTTTCTAATGTATACACTTCTAAAAGGTATGAGATAGTTAACGTCTTCACCATTTTGTTTGTTTGGTTTCATACATATACACATCAAAAGTGTCTAGGGATCAAGATGTATTTGGTAATAATAATATATTGATCCCTAGACACTTTTGATGTGTGTATTTTACAAATTTATTTTATAAGAGCTTAACAATTACCTAATCTGACACAATATTATTAAAACACTGTGTCGGAATACTATTTGCTATGAATGCTACTTGCTGTTATTACTTCTGACTATACTGCCAATACTACGTGTATTTGCTGTTGGTGTACTCAGGGCTAATTTTTCAATAGACCAGTTAACTTTTATCCAAAGAATAAATATGACACTTTGACATATTTTTTCATACAAAAGCTGTCAAACCGCCATATTTATCCCTTCGTTAAGATTTATCTGACGATTGAAAAAATAGCCCTTAATTTAATCACAGTTACGATATATAACAGTTTTTTTACTGTTAAGATAAAAGTTGGTAGTTGGAATAAGGCATATTCCATCGTTCTATTCTATAAATCGCTCACAAAGAATTTTCAAAATCTCCTTTTTCATTCACATTTCCCCAAATGTAACCTACTTCCTACGCCAATCTCCGCAGGTACCTAACAAGAACACAAAAGATCTCACTTGCACATATACAACCTACATGTTATCATGGGGCACCACAAAAGGTCTGCCCTAAAGAAGGCTTGATCCGCGCACGTTAACAGGGGCGCCCCAGGGCTCCCCTGGGCACCCCATGGCTCCTCGTTAGCCCTCCAATTGAGACGCCCTCGCGTAGGGCTGCTGGAATACCAACATGGGCTTTATGTGGGCCTTTTTTGTTTTAATTCCCATATCATAACTGTGAATGGTAAAAATTGTGTTTCGCAGTGAAGGAATGTTTTTGAGTTTAGGATAGATTTATAGAATGCTTTGTACATTACTTCAAATAAAGGAAAAAAAAAATGAATAAATAGGATTAAGGGTGTTTGGAGTAAGTTAAAACAAAACTATCTCATCCTTGAACCAGTTATATTATATGAGTACCTACCTATGTTCTGGCATTATAAAAGCTTCCGTACTACACAAAACATTCACACTATCACGACATACGTCACTATATATTCACCCCTAAAAGCCTTCAAAGCACAGCCCTGGCGGGTGGTCCCTGTGCAAAGGGGTTGCGGTCACCCCTACCTCCCCCCTCCCGCTGCCCCCCACAGGCACGGATTTGTACGTAATTGTGTATTTCATATAATTGTTTCACATCGCTTCACGGCTCGTGAAGAAGATGGTTCTGTTCACTGTTCTTGTGTTGTAATAATAATATGTAAATATGTGGAGCTGTTGTAGGGGGGCGCCGGTGAGGTACTCATTCTGTTCCGCTTGGCTTTGATCAAGAGTAGGTTGATAAGGTACCTATGGTGATATGGGCATTTTAAGCATTTTAGTGCAGGACAGGATTATTAAAAAGGCTCTATGAGATAAAAAAGATAAGGAAAAGCGAGCAAGAAGATCTTGTCCTTATTGTTCTTTTATTTTTGAATGAACGTTAATGAAAAAAAAAAGAAAGAGAAATGGTTTACCAATAATATTTTGACAATAATATTTTGAAATTCGACTCGTTCGATTTGTTTTTTTAGAATTCGACTACCTCTTTGGTCTAGTGGTCGTAAAGCATGCGACTGCTGAGCATGACGTCTTAGGTTCGATTCCCAAGTTGGGCAAATTGTTTTTCCATCAGGAATTTCCATCTGGATTTGTGCCCGGTTGATGGAAATAGCCTCGCCCTCTACTACATGGGACTTAAATATAACTGGCGAAATGTGGGTGTACTAATGGGTACACCTCTGCCTAACCGTTCGGGAAAGACAGGCGTGATGTTATAAGTATTTTAAAATTCTCCGAAACTGAAACAACTTCTACGTCGCCATTTCCCGCAGCTCTGCAACACACTACAGAATCGAAATCAAATATCAGCTGCCACATGTCGCACAAACATTTCAGAATCAAAAATATATCTATTTCAAATTCTGTTGTGCAAGTTATTCAAAAACTCCGGTCAGCGAACACAATATTAACAAAGTGCGGCTGCATAATGCATGGCGCACAATATGGCGGACAAAAAGTGACGTCACCGATATTGGCGGGAAGTTTGCTGCAGTTTGTTCTAGAGTTTCATGGTAGAATGAAAATGGTGGGATGTTTTATGAAGGGTAGCGTTAGATATACGATACTGATTATGTGTTTGAACCGAATTTTAAATTAGAACCATCTTTAATTGATGTAACATAACATTACACCTGTATCATCCAAAGAGATAGGCAGAGTTTTCTAGCACACTCCTAAATCATGGTCAGTGATGTTTTAAGTCTACATTATGTATTATGTATAATATGGAAGTCTTGATAAATTGTCCTATTGTTTTTTTTGTTTTGTTTTTAAGAGGTTATCTCTGAAAGTACTGATTCATAGGATATAGGTATTTTATGGTGTACTTGACTCATTCGTACATACATAAGCTCACGCCTTTTTCCCATGGGGGTAGGCAGAAACCACAGAACGCCACCTGCTACGATCCGTACATACTCTTTACTTATTCGTAGAAGAAGCTTATTCAGATAAAAAAAAAACATAATTTAAAAGTTTTTGTTATTTGTTAGTTTTTATTTTATAATGCTTGTATGACGAGATGTATGAACGTAGATGAGGCGAAAGGAGTATGTAAGGATCGTAGCAGGTGGCGTTCTGTGGTTTCTGCCTACCCCCATGGGAAAAAGGCGTGAGTTTATGTATGTATGTATGTATTTTATAATGTGCTAACATAACAAAAAAATATTTGTAAGCTTAAGCCAGCAGTTTTTTTAAATTTACGTGCAATCGTACTATGCTATGTACAAAACTATTTCCTCGCCATTTCCCCCACCCATCCGAAAGCTAGCCTCAACAACATGCTGTAACGTTAACATAAGTGAATCAATTAACTACAAATACAGCCATTGTACACCAAACACGAAATTAAATGAAGGTTGTACTGCCAAACACGTCCATGCTACTAACACCCGAATTTATACCTTAATCACTTGTGCTAAAGTTTATATTGGAGTGTGTGAAGTTTATTGTGTGAGGGAAATTATTTTGAACTCTATTATGTAGATATAAGGTAGGTTTTGGTTTGTTTTGATGAGGTTCCGGTCAGCGATTGGGTGTGTAATGTGTTATTTGTCGGCTGTCCATTGTTCTCGTTGGGTGAAAGTGGACAGTTCGTATTATTGTAGTACTAATGTTTGGACACATCGCTTTTACCGAGCTTTTCTTTTCGTAGCGATACATGGCGCTATTCCGGCCTGTTACTATCTATTCTGGTGTGGGAAACTGAGTCGACTTGCACATAGTAAGCCTCCTAGGCTATTTCTAATTTGTTTGATTGGTCAAACCAATATGTTCATTTTTATCTTTAGTTTCTAGGGTTCCGTAAGGGTGCTCACGGGACCTTATTACTAACCTAATCCTATTATCTCTGTCGTATCGTCTGTCAGCGTGCTATATCTCTTAAACCGTTTTTAGGCGATGATCTACCTTCATATTTTACTTTTATTTAATTTTTTAGTCTTTTTTGTCGGTGTGTATACTTTGTTCCACAGTAATTTATACTACACAAGCTCTGAAGACTTGTAATTGGCTGTCAGATAATCATGCTGTTATTTATCACTATTGTATTTAGCTGTAAGTCTTCCAAAGTCCTTAAATAAATAAATAAATATAGCTACAGAGGTAATATTTTTACGGAATGCGTATTTTTATTGATGGCATACCAAAAAATAATAAAAATAATTAAAAGTTAAAAATGAAAGGGGGTCCCGATACAAAGACCTGATTTAAATGTGTTTTTGGCTCGATACTGTTTATATCTTCTATGATGGTACAGAACCCCTCATGTGCTAGTCTGACTCGCACTTGACCGGTATTTTATATTATATAATATTACAGCTACATATCATATTTCAGAAGCTTGTAAAACTCTTGTACCTACGTTATATCAAAGCGTTATTTATTCCAGTAAAGAAACTACTTTTGGGGAGCAAATAATATTGTAAATAATTCAACGCATGCGCATAACAAATGATAATAACTCACGTTTGTAGAACAAACGTAATATAGGTATACCTCTGAACAAATTAATATTTATATGTTATTACAATATGTCTTGCGGACAGATATAAGTAATGTTGTAAGGAATGTGGAGGTGGCGCGCCGTGTTACTTGTAAAACTAATATTTTTGAAAGAAACAAAAAAATATCATAACACGTTTAGGTATCTATCCTACCAGTTTGAAAAGTTAAATATGAATAGTTCACATCTAACGTTAATTTTATAATGGTAAAAAGTAACCAATTAATTAAAAATTTGGAAATTGTTGGTAGGATGATATCCATGATCGCACTGACTTGTCGTTTGAATACCATTGATGATAAGCATTCAGTAAAACTACAAGTTTGACTGAATACCTACTTATGTCCAGACTTAAACATTAGCAGTGTCATATACCTAACCCTTCCCCCTATACAGCATGTAAACCCTGTCCGATCCTTAAGGGTATTATTCGGCATCATACTGCATAATATACGTAACCATTTCATGGATTTGAGATTATTATTTTTCCCCAGTGAATATAATTAAATTAAAATAAAAAATAAAAACTGATCAACGGCAACACTGATCGCTCGACAAAGTTCACCTACAGTTTTTTGTTTTGATTTTGCCGGCGGGTGGAGTGTTGTCAACTTATGAAAATTTGCCATATTCAGTGTTAAATTTTGCATGGATTATAAAAATAAAAAATCAATAACTTTTGGTTGTTATGAGTTTCATTTTATAACATTTTTTTCTAGCACGTATGTTGAACCAGGAATACGCCTTTATTGGATCGGACAGGGTTTTTGTTACATAGGTATTGTGAAGTAGGTACTTTTAAGTTATAAGATACCTATGTGTGTGTAGGTTAAGGTATTTATCTATGGGCCTGTGTCGATTGAAATAAATGAATTATTATTATTATATCTGTACTTATTTTTCTTATTATTTTAAAAAAAATATAAGTATCAAAGCATTAGACGAAATAGACTCGCCCCCGTCACACAGGGTATCCACGTGTTGGGTTCACTGTCACATAATACCGGCCCCTTTTTCAGATATCAGGTATAAAAGGTACCTTACTCACTAACGTTCAAGAGAAACGGCTGGTTTTTATGTTCTACAGGATATTGTTAAATACCATTATTAATTATTACCAGACACTTTGTCTAGGTTTTAAATATAAAAGAACAGCCGTCATACTTTTACCATTACCATTACATTTTTTACCTGATACCTGGCCGAGTATTTGAAGCAAACTAGATCTGCACACCATAACGTTCTGGTATTTCAGTCCATAAAGTACGGCTTTCTAAAGTGTCGTCTGTCACTAATACCTCTGTGTGAGTTTATTTCTGAATCTCAATGTGCCATATTTACATTCGGTTACTGTATCAGCATTTATTTTGTTTAAAACATAAAAAAACACAACATATCGATACAACTTCCATTTTTCCATCGGCCAATAAATTCAATCTCTCGCCAGACTCATTTTAATACCATTCCCAATACCGTTCAAAAACTAGAGTGTACATAACAGTACATCAATATAAAAGGCACATAAAGCATAACCTCCCGCCGCCGCACCGCAATGACAACTCACAGAATAGATGCAGAAGGACTACTCGTACAACAATAATATTTCTCTTAAACGAATTTTGGTCACAGCAGTCGATCTCGACGGAGTCTAACCAAGTATGCAGGAGATATGATGTGAGAGTGAGCACAAACATAATAGATGTACTCCGTCTTCTTACACTCACTTAGTCCGATGAGACGGCCATTCAATGTGAGATCAACGGGGTTGTCAACATAAGCGGGTCGGAATAGAAAGACTAAATCATACAGTACTTACAATACTTTAATTCTCCTAGCCAATCAGCGTCACTGCCAACTTCACCAGCTACGATTCTCACTGAGTCATGCTCATGATCTATTCTCAAATAAAGCATTGCAATTCGCGGATTAAAAAAAATCTTCAACGTCGACTGTTACGTACGAGCGCCTTTCAGCAATCGATCAAAAGGGATATAGCCATAAATACAAAATTTGATTGCAGCCCAGGTAGGTTATAGGTTAATTGAACAAGAACTTTCAGCCGCTTATCTTTTTGAGTTTATGTTTTGATCGCTTATTTCGACATTCATGCGATGCAAACATTGACAAGCCGTAGCTTCGTAGTCGCAGCAAACGGTAATCGTACATAATGGGACTTCTTTATTATTCTGCCATTCTGTGGCAGTATCATCGCGAATAAAATTGTTTTGATGAAGCGACGCCTGTCGCGTCACCGCCCCTCTGGGACATGGGGGGGGGAGAGTAGAGGGGGGGAGGAGACGAGTGGAAAAATGAAATGAAAATAATGATAAAAACGTCGACACGATGTCAAGGGACCGGCGGCCCTTCGAATGAGTAGGTAGATTGATTTTTGTTAAGGTAGCTGTTTTTTTTTGTTTTTTGGATTGCACGTGTTAGATAGAAAGTATACTGAGTTTGCCCCAAAATGATTGTATCATAACCTTGTTAAATTCAAACCTCGAAATACATTGAGCCTTCAAATAATTGTGTACGAAGCTGAATTACTACAATATGGCGTAACATTGTGATCATGGATAGCGCTTGTTAATGACGTCATCGGCTACAATGATGTTGTAGTGCTCCATGTCCGCCTGGTACCGTCTGATGTAGATCGTAATTAACTAATTAATGCTAACTACTACATTGTTTTGTTGATATGTTTCGATGTGAGTAACATTTATGATTATGAAATGTGCCCATAATTACATGAACGTTAGATACTATTTCTCAGTTAAGTTTGATGAAGGATTGGTAATTGTAGTTTGTAGCTAAAAGCAACTGGAGATCTTTTTATGACATTAATATTACACAGTCATGATAACACCGGTGGACAAGCATTGATTACCACGCTTGCTCAAGGCGGATTGGACTATTTTTTTTTGTAATTGTCTTTTTATCCTGTATTCATGGTAAACTAATGTTGTAAAATGTAATATAATGTGAAATAATGTTAACAGTATATTTACGTTTTCTCATCCTTGCAACACTACACAGCCATACGAAGCTACACCTAGTTTCAATTATATTTTTTTCTTCTTGGTGTCGTTCAACAGTGCCCTTAAATAGTCCTATTGAAATAAATGATTTGACTTTGACGGTGATACACAATACAACATACCTACATGTTTACCATAATATTTCGCACTAAGTCCAAATCTTACCCTATTTCTTTCTTACCCCAGATTTTGTTGCAGTGAGCAACGGCGCGCTGAGCGCCTGCTCGCAGGGGGGGATGGACAAGGATGGCAAGAAGAAGCACACGAGGCCCACCTTCAGTGGACAGCAGATCTTCGCGCTGGAGAAGACCTTCGAGCAGACCAAGTACCTGGCGGGGCCGGAGCGCGCGAAGCTGGCGTACGCGCTCGGCATGACTGAGTCGCAAGTCAAGGTTAGTTTGGTATTGATCATTATTTAGTTTTTAAGATGTTGAACGTTGCGTCTGACTAAAAATCGGACAGCAATCCAATTAAATTCAGAGCCACGAACAATATTGGATTGAAAACAATACTTTTGACAGTCTCTTACAGTACAGAAAGTTAATATCATTGGTCGTAAGTACATAAGTAGCAATCTGAACCCAATAGTGGAACAAAATAAATTAATATCGAACTTAACACAATTACCACTAGTACCGACGAGTAGGGTACAAGCACCAACACGCGGCACTCCGCCGTAATCCGATTACACAGATTGAAAAGTCAATCACTTAGCCGGGCGGCGCAATCAAACGCAGCTCTATTACTGAGGATTAAACTACGCGACATGTGGACGAAAGACTTTGTTTTATTGTTATACACGATGCTATTTAATATCGTGATTCACAGTTTTACCAATCACTGCCACGGTTTTGTTGATAACGTACTTTTTGTTAGTACTTTTATATTTGTAATAGC
The DNA here is from genome assembly GCA_949316365.1 of Hoplodrina blanda. Lineage (NCBI taxonomy): Eukaryota > Metazoa > Arthropoda > Insecta > Lepidoptera > Noctuidae > Hoplodrina > Hoplodrina blanda. Next base: position 13,581,415 of record OX438567.1, on the reverse strand, counting down.
CTTTTTTATGGGAATTTTATTAGCTGTACCGTGTTTTATGAGTTAGAAAATATTAATATTTATTTATTATTACTTTCCAATTTCAATTTAGTTACATTACGCCATACACTATCTTGTCATAAAAATATCTTCGAAGTCGTTAAACGCAACAATAACTACCGGATCATCACCAAACTTTACGAGATACAAATTACCATCTTAAATTAAGCGTCTACTGCACAGTAAACTAAACACATCATGCAAAAGGATCTTTCAATTAAACCAAACACATAAAATAGGCGTAAAAAGGCACAGTTATATGGAACTAATTGGGGTGCGACGTGGGTAGGGGCTGCGCGGCCGCCGAGGGGACGACAACTGCGGCGCTCACCCTGCCACAAGCGGTCACGGTTGCGATTTCAAGTGAAACTTTATTGAATGGCGATGTTCAGCGTTTGTTGTTTTACATTTTGGTGACGTTCCTATTTCATTTTTGTTTATAATTGTGTGCGTGTTTACTTATCACCTAATTGCCCAAATGTCTTACACACGATATTTTGTGCATCCGTATTATGCTATCCATCTGACTTGCTTTAACATGATACCTTGACATCCATGACACCACCACCACCATGACACCTCATACCTTCATATTGCAGCATCGAAGAAGACCAAATCTTTTCTTTTTCTGAATCTGTAGGTATGTGTATTTTATACCCGTATCTTTTTGAGTTTAAAATTAATTGCGGTGTTTTGATTTTAGCCTTGACTTAATTACATTTACTATTGTTTAACTTTCCACTTCACAATCAACAAAGGCCTAAGATCGATATCACACTGCGCTACAGTATCACTAATCGCCGTCAACTCTGATGACGTGCCCACTACACTGAGCACATCTTCCCTTCTTCTCGCTGACTGCAAGGGGAACTATCATATTATACTAAGTGATATGCGCTATTAGGGGGCTGTTAGGACGGCTGTACAGGGGGCGACGGAAAGCTGACAAGTTTGATTTTGAACGTTTTGAAGCCGTGATATTTTATGCTGGACAATTGACGTTAGCTTCTCTGGTGGTTTATAAAATGGGTTTATTTATAATTAGACTGCTACGTAAAGGCTTTTAGAACTGGTGTTTAGTTATTTTTTAACCATTGCTGCCTAACGCTATTTCTTTACCAAATCTTTTATAAGAACGCAGTCCTCTAATTATCAACAGTCAATATTATCGATTTTAATTTTAACTATAGGTACTTTGCGCACAAATGATTAAGAAAAACAGAAACACAGACAAAGTATAGTTTTCCAAATACAAGTAAGTGTAAAAGGCGCGCCACAAAAGAGCATCTACGTGTGCAGCCCGCCTAAATAAAGTTGCAAATAGTAAGTGAAGCGAGTGAAATGAAGCGCACGCAATGAGATTAATGGACGCGACATATCGCGCGGAAACTGTTGCTGTACTTATAGTTGTGTCGTGTGCAATAATCATGAATCTTCAATATTTTGTGACGAGTTCAGAAGAATTTAAATCGGGAATACATCTGCCGTTCAACAGAGACACTATAAGATACGATTGCATTATGAAAGCACGTTGTATTTTTTTTTTTCAATCTATTTCAAAATTGTTTCAGTTCTTGAATTTCAGATACTAAACATTTTCTATTTATTTCTTATACGTAGGTACTGATACTTAAATAATCTAGAAAAAATGTTAAATAATTATTGTAAAAATATCTGTGTAAGGTAAAAGTGCCTATTCTCATCACACACAAAATAATTGGCTAAACTAAAATACCCCAATACCGAAGCTTTTAAGCTCCATAAGCGACCTAATGGTATCAATACACAAAGACCAACAATCCTTTACAATACTAAATACGTATCACACAATACACATTCACAAATTGGACTCAAAAGCCAATGTGCGAAGGGATAATCTACCACTTTATTTCTGAACATCCCACGCGATTCTCGACTCTATCACTTTGTACTACGAGTGCTATAAAAGGCACGGGTTAGTGGGTAGGGTCTTTCAATTCCCCTGCATGGGTGTCATAGCTCATTTGGCATTCGATAAAATTAATCCATGGGGAAGATTAACAGAGAGGGTAGTGTGTTTACACATGTGCGATGCAGGCGATGCAGCGGGAATACGTAATGCAATTAATTCTTGACGACTGTTTATTCAATAACTATATTTCATACTTTCATAGTTTTAATGTCGTTTAATTGTTACGTTTATTGAGTTAATGGATTGACTTTTGTTATTGTTATTATTATTTTAGAAAATGTGAAACTGAGTAGCAAACCGCTTATTTTGTGATATATATCAACCAAAATATGTAATAAATAGTGTTCTTCCCAATTTAATGCGTACAAAACCATTCCATACAAAACTAGTTTACATTAAAAAATATATGAAAATAAAATAAAAGTTACTAGGTATACCAAAGCCGGAATGAGACTTGCTGAATCATCTTCATAATTATGTTCCTATAATGTTTAGGTACTTATTCAGACTCACAACCATTATTTCAGTATCCTGACTCAACTACAGCCTCCTACGAATGATTCACTCCCTCATTTCATAGAATCCAACATTTATACGATTCACATTAAACTGATTGATCCCCGCTTCCCATAACTCAAAACGAAAAAAGGCTCAAACGCATCAAAACTCCTTTTTATTCCCTCTGAAACTATACAGCACCAATAATAAAAATAATAAAAGATAATCTTATAATCCGCACCTCGGACGAAGTGTTCGTTCCATTTTACAACTATGATATACAACAGTCGTAATAAGTCGCCCTTTGGGCAATAACTCGTGTCACGTTCAAAATGCAAATCACTGTGTGTCGCTATCATTCCTTTTATTGTGGCTGTAAAACATCGTCGAATTAGTTGTGACCCAGCGATGGATGGTTCCCACAGCGATAGATGCGTTTAAATAATTTTATTGCGTGTTATCTCGGTTTTTTTTTTTATTTCAACTCCGATTCGGGTTATATGGTCTCGTTTCGCGAATTTTATATTATTATGATGCAGTTTGTAATATAATTTTGTTGTAAAAATTGATGGTAATTGGAATAAGTTTAATAATGAGTTCGTAATTGGTGTCTTCACCTTTCATCAGAATAATATGTGTTATTATGTTAAATTAGACTTCGCCATTCCTTAAAAGCTTTTCAAAGATTGTATCGTTTTATAAACGTTTAACTAAAATTTATATAAAAATATCAGTACAGTCAGCAACAGAATCCTTGCCACCTAACTTGAAACGCTTGACAATCACAAAGCGTACTTACACATAATAAAAGCAATCCAGTTTACGATCAGCGCCTAATGACGTCACAGATAAGATAAAATTAAATGCAGTTCAAAATCATGCAGATGAGCTGAAGGGGAACACTGCAGCATATTAAATTATTTTGATAGATGACACTATAATTTAATTTTAATGTGTTTTGATAAAACGACCCTTTATACCTCCCTCTAGTGAATTTTTAATGTTCGAACCTTAATATTCTTCTATCAAAAATGTTTTCTGCAAATTGTGAAGTGATTGAGTATGAATCAAAATGGCTGACGTGGCGTATTGTTGAGCGATGGTTGCACTAAATGCTTGTGACACACATTTGCATACAAGTCATTATATTGATGAGGCGGTTAATGTGCTTCGTAAAGATTTTAGTATATTTACGATTGATTTAGTTTTTGGGGTGAGCTGAATTAGAACGACATTAAAATTAAAATTTAAACATAACCGGGTGTCTATTAAGATTCAAGTAATACCTTCGGAGGATGGCAAAGAGAGCCTCAATTTTTATTTCAAGCTATTAGATAAAATCAAATATTTTTTGTAACCCTTTAGTCGTATACACACTACTGACACTTACGTCCAACTGATACATACATACATCTGTAAGTATCTGCTTTTTTTAAATTTACATAAAAGTATTAAGACTTCATTAGATAATAATATAATTAATATTCACTATCAATTTGATTTCTACTATCCCAGAAACAATATTTATGCAATGTTGGACATATTCTCATAAAATAATCGTTTTACATCTTTCTTCCCGATACCATAGACTAAACTAGAATACAAATTGGTAGTGTACTGGTAGCTTGTCCTATCAACAACCATTACTGTCACATGTAGGTGATCCAACAACTCAATCAACCAACAACATATTGTTATGATGAAGCTAGCCGTTCAGTTTACGATGTCATTAGCATACGGTTAGCTACTATACGTAGATAGTGGTGTTCCTAGGTTAGGGCCTAGATTGTAGTGCTATCAGTCTCGGAGGACACTGTCTGAAAAAATACAGGAATATATTTTTTGTTTTTAGTCTTTATACAGGGTGCAATTTTAAAATCAAGAAGATAACTATGTTGGTGATTCTCAAAACGAATCAATAATAAAATATATTTTTTTTGTATGTGATTTTCGAATTTGAACTAGCCATCTGGCCTGTGAGTTAAGGCAGACGGGGCGAAGAACCCGCGACGATATAGTCCAGTGACAATGTCTAGCTACCGCATACGCAACTGGACGATATTTTTCTTTAAAAGAGTGTATTCTGAAATATTGTCAAACATAAACGACTAAAGAAAACAAGTATTTATTGATGATTTATGGACCAGCTGTCGTAATTTTATTTGATATTTATGTCTATTATGACAACCTCCTGACGAGAATGCAAAACTGCACTTTGTAGAATTGAATTGAAATGCTCTTTTAAAATTGAATAAAATGCTTAGAAAAGTAGCTTCATTAAAATGAAATCCATTCTCACTGAACGGTTTACCCAGAACAAAAGATGCAGCGTGTTGATCAGTGTAACATTTTATCTCTTATCACAAGTAATTAGAATAGGGGAACAGGCTGATGCTGTATGTCATCAGTTACTGTTCCGACAAGATGGTACATACGACCAACAGATTTCGCGATAACAATCAGCCAGCACTGTACACTGTACACGTCATAATTAAATTTACATATTCAATGATCGTACTACATTATATTATTATAGTATGAATATTTTGCCGACTAGTGTTTCATGTACAGATTTCGATATTTTGTCCACATGTCTGCTTTTTATTAGGAATTAGCTTCTCAAAGTTGATATTTATTTAGTGTCCGACCGAAGGTGCAATTCTGGCCGAAGCCGAAGCCGAAGCCGATTAATCGGTATTCACCAAAACCTTCGGCCGAAGCCGAAGCCGAAGCCGAAGGTGTCATTGACCTTGAGAAATACGATAGTTACTTTGATCTCAGAATATACTAGATACATATTGTGAGAGCTTTAGAGATTTAGCCCAATAACGAGCCGAGTGACCAACATATACAAGTAGGTAATAAAATATTGGCGATTCGTTTGGTCCGGTGCGGCGGCGCGGCGAAACTCTGCTGCTCTGCACACTCTCCGTCTCGCTCTAGCATCGTTCAGTAAATTTCAAATTTTGACAACTAGCAAACCTTCGGCTTCGGCCAAACCTTCGGCAAATTTTTGGCCGAAGCCGAAGATTTGGCCGAAGGTGCTTTTTTGGCCGAAGGTGGCCGAAGCCGAAGCTTCGGTCGGACACTATATTTATTCCACGGGATCACAAAAACGAGAAGAAAATTCTCCTATTTCTGCTATATGTTAGCTAGCTAGCTAGATTATGTGTGCTGTTGAAAGACATTCATGCATCATAGGCACCAGGCCAACTTTTAGTAGATCATTTTTGCAAGAATCCTAAGTATTTAAAATTACTTGTCAAACTTACTCAATAAACTGAATAATATTTCTTGATCCTTCAACGTAATTTCAATATTTCGTAAAGTGGTCTAACCAACATGTCAAAATCCGTGAAGTATTTCCAATATATCACATTCGTATCACTCGGTCCAAAGCCGACTAGTAACCAATTCAAATATTGTACCAATCGAAAAACAACTACCATTCCAATCCGACTGTTATTTGTCAAAACAACTGTCAGCCATGTTTTGTTTCCAATCGATTTGTTTAAACGCGACACCGATGACGTATATCTGCCTAAATTCCCAGCTAAATCTATCCGACAGACATCCATGATTCCATTCAGCCTGTATACACAATACAACGCAAATGCAAACTGAACTTTGTGCTGGACAAAGTAAAGTTCAATATTGTTTGTGTGGCGGGAGGTTAGTGAAGTGATCAATCGATTGATTCGATGACAGGCGGGAGCGGACGATAATCGCCGCTCATTAGTCGAATGCGAGTGCCAGTGAATCGATTCGGCGTGACATCTGCGTTTTCGAATATAATCCGCGAGTGGGATATTTTTAGAGCACCTAGTAGCGTTGATTGAGAATCTATTTAGTTGTTGTAGGTTTGACGGATTTAACGAAATATTACGTTATAGTGATTGATTCAATTCAAGATCTCTTACAATATCACGTGTGTAGGCTCTGAAGGGTTTGGCAGAAATGAACTGTACAGAAGATCTCTAGTTTGTTAAATCTTGACAAATTCAAGTCAGAGGTAATTTTTAACGTCTTTAAAATTAAAACAGAATTAAATCTAGCTGCCCCTTCCAAAAGGTAGTTTCGCATGGAGAAAATGGGTAAGAAACTACATACTTAATCTTTTGAAATAAATCTTTTACTTTATTTTATACTAGCTGTCCACCGCGGTTACACCCGCGTCTTTGGTTACTGCTCCGCTCCCGTAGGTCGTAGCGTGATGGTATATAGCCTATAGCCTTCCTCGATAACTAATCTATCTAACACTGAAAGAATTTTTCAAATCGGACCAGTAGTTCCAGAGATTAGCGCGTTCAAACAAACAAACAAACAAACACTGCAGCTTTATAATATTATATACATCGGTTATATAAATGATATACCTTGAATAAAACCACAAAACTAAAGTAGATACTAAGTTTTATAAATAAAGAGATAAGTTACATCATGTTAATTCGTGACCTACTACTAAAGACACCGGACAGTAACTAAACCTAGACTTATAGGTCTGCCTGTCATGAAGGTTCATTCCCTATTCATAAAGCATCTAATACATGAATATATATTTTTTAAGTAAGTCATAATATACAGGGTGTACCAGAACTCAACGTCAAGCCGAAACGGGGTGACAGGATTGATCATAACCATCAAGAGAAAAATCTGAAAAAAAATCTAGCCCATGCAGTTTGAAAATTATGGGCATTTTAAAAAAAACCTAGAAATTTGATCAAACTGTACCATTTTTCGGTTATTGTGGTTATTCTTTTTTATTTTTGTTCATTTGAACATTGGAAACGTAATTCTAAATAACATTTCTAGAATCCCAATAAAAAATAATGACACAATTGCCTCAAGTTTCCGAGAATTGAGACTATTTGTTAAACTACGAATTTAAAATTTTCAAGATTCGTCGACTTTGACAGGCCCTCCTTTAAAAAAAATGTACTAGAGTTCCTTGGCAAGTGGCATTAAAAGTTGGCGCATTTAATCAGAATTCTAAAATGGTACAATACTTGTTAGTTCCATACAATAAAAAAGAGTAAAAAAATTAAAACTTCAAGTAACCCGATTTTTGCTATCTCAGTTAAAATATTTTTGATTCGCACAAGCTCTAGGTAGGGTCTTAATTTTAAGGCAAAATGATGAGAGAGATGGTTAGTGGGTATGTTTGCCATGAGTGAGCGAGACAGATAGTGACGCCACTTTTACCAAAGTGAAAAAAAGTTAGTAAAATAATGAAAAATCTTGATCTAGTTTAGAAGAAGATGTAGGGCACTCTAGTACATTTTTTTAAAGGAGGGCCTGTCAAAGTCGACTAATCTTAAAATTATAAATTCGTAGTCTAACAAATAGTCTCAATTCTCGGAAACTTGAGGCAATTGTGTCATTATTTTTTATTGGGATTCTAGAAATGTTATTTAGGATTAAGTTTTCAAAGTTCAAATGAACAAAAATAAAAAAGAATAACCACAATAACCGAAAAATGGTACAGTTTGATCAAATTTCTAGGTTTTTCTTAAAATGCCCATAATTTTCTTACTGCATGGGATAGATTTTTTTTCAGATTTTTCTCGTGTTGGTTATGATCAATCCTGTCACCCCGTTTTGGCTTGACGTTGAGTTATGGGACACCCTGTATAAAAGATCTATATTACCCGGAACCCACAGTGTTTCCAACGCAATATAATAATACCACAAACAATACATAAGTAGTAGAGTTATGTACTTGTCAATGAGGTCGTTACAAGGGGCCACGTGTGGTACGGACCCCTAATTGATTGGCGCGCTAACGACGAGTTTTTAGGGTTCCGTAGTCGCGACCATCGCCTTATTTATCGTCTATAAATTATTTTGATGGCTGCAAGGGTTTTTATGTGTACTTACTGAAGATGGCGCTAAAGTGTAATAGTGGGTGCTTGACTATTTTGTTGTTTGTGTTATGTAGCTAGAGTAGGTATCAGTAATATTGCAAGGATTTATGACTCAATTATGATGGGAAAATGTGGAATGTAGTACAGAATTTTATACGCAAATATAATGTTATTAAATGTAAATAAAAAACCTAAAAAGTATATGCAAAAAAAAAATGTTGGTGGAGACTCCAGCTATCTTAATTTGAAGGTAGCATCCTTGATAGTAGCTAGTAAAAAGCAAGCAATACTAAAAAGATTTAATCAGTGCTAATATCAATAATCATATACCTATAATTGTACAACGCAAAGGGATCCCTTCCATCTCACTCCTGGTACAAAAAACGCGTTGAAATAACCTCAAAAAGCAAGCTGACAAAGCATGTCATCAGCATTAATACCTGTGTGTCCACCGCGAGGGCATGACGACGGCGCGACTGATGGGGGGCACGCATCTGTCCTGACATGATTAGCGGGCTTGGGGAGACGGGAAATTAATTTTCATTGTTGGAGTTTGACGATTTTCGAATATAAAATCTCTAGGTTCTAGATGGACCTTGAAAGGAGGGTCATCAATTTATTTCCTATCGGAAACCAGCTTTTGGTTATCCAAACTGGGTGTAATATCTATTATCATAAATTGACAGATTATAAGCAAAAGATAAATAGCCGATTATTCAAATCGGTTCAGCCATTTTTGAATTATAAATGGTGTAACTAACCTGACTTTGTTTTATTCGTATAAGATATGCCAAAATGACATATTTCTATTTACAACCCGGTCGAGTTAAGTTTGCACCTCGTGTTGACATTCTGACTGCCAGAGCAATGTTACAGAGTAGAAAAGTCTCTTAGTGTTCCCACAACACATAGATGGACAAAAAGCAGTGGTTCAACGGCTCGCGGAGTGCGGTGGAATCAATTATGGCAGTCTGTGCACAGCTGAGCGCTGAGCCCCAATGATTAGGGGCTTTGACGAAATGTCCGACAGGGAAAAATTAGATGCCGCTCTTTGAATATTGTTTCGTTTATAAATCGTTATACTTAATGCAAGAAAAAAATGTTTTTGCTTGATAATAAGTTTAAATCTCCGAAACATAAACAAACAAAAGAAAATCTGCTAGAAGATTCAATGTCTTTATAGTACTACTATCGATAAAAATAGTGTACGGAACACTGATTGTACAAATACGACTTCGTTTCGCAGATTTTCGATTATTTCGTTGAAATGTTTCACAGCGGTTGTTGGAAAAAATTGTTGGTATGAACCAACGATTTTTTCCATCACCGCTGTCCCCACGTGTCGTAGGCGTGTCGCAAGTCGCAGTTGTGCGCGGCCTCAAACGATTAGAGCAGCAACAACTGTTGTCCGCAACATTAACATGACAATGCGCGCGCGCCTGCGACCAATAAGTCGCATGATGTATGGCCCTGTGATGCGATCGGTCGCGGTGTGACTGGCCAAATATTGTAACTTATTTAATTTTAATTGTATTATTAGTGGGGTTCTGTTTGTTTTGTAATCGATATATGAAATAACATGTGTGTGTGGGCCCTGTTGAGATTATGAAATGATTTTTGATAAAAGGGTTGGCTATTTGTAAAATAAAGAGTCGTTTAATAGATTGGTTTCTTGTGATCGCTATTTTATGTTCAGCTTTCATACATTTTTTTTTATAAATTCTTATTAATATGGAAGGGAAATCATTATTATATTATTATGCGTAGATCATTTGACATTTTGTGGCTTGAAAAGTGTGTGTAATGTCTACACATATGTAAAATAAAATAAAAATAATAATATATTAGAAATTAATTATAAAATATTTATTTATCACACTTTTACAGATTGGTTTAGTACCTACTGTGATAGCTAATCAAGATACCTCTTATAACTATAAACTCAAAAGAGTACTTAGGATCTTTAGTGCAAAGTTAGGCATGTATGTGTCTCTCACATGACCCAGTAACATACCAACACAACAGTTTCATTCACAACTATCGAATCAACAGTTCCACAAACAAAAGCGTCACAAACTATAATTCTGTAAACTACTACATAACACAGAGAATCATTATCACATACCCAAAAGAGACAGAGTCGAGCCTCCTCGTGGGCGGGCGGGTAGGGCTAGGGCGGCGGTAGGGCGGCGCCCATAAAAATGCAAATGGCGTGTCGACAGGATCCCGGGTATCAATCACTGCACGCCTTATTATTGCAGGATTTGAGAACAACGCGCGATTATTGTTTTCAAGTGTGTGAGATTGTTGTGAGTTGTTGACTTGTGTTGTTGGAAGGTGTTGTTAGATAAGCGCAGGCTTAGAGGTGAGGGATGTACAATTTCAGGTCCAAGTGCAAAAGATGTTTCTTGTGTCATCATTATCTGCCTTGCTTTTCCTAACTATGTAGGGTATATTGGGTTGGCTTGAAGTCTAATTTGATGTAGTTGTTAAGATTTTCGTATTATTTTGTGTTGTGTATCTCTCATACACGAGGTTACAACCGCGCAGGGCAATACCAATGTCAGATTTTCTGTTTCATAATATAGTGTACTTTCTATGTTAATTTGGGTGAAGGACTGACATGGGTGAAGGAAAACATCGTGAAGATACCTGAACATTGTGCCTTCTCCGTATGAGAAGAGGCCATTGCCCTGCAGTGGCACAATCATGGTTAGTATTATTATATTTATACATACATACATACATAAACTCACGCCTTTTTCCCATGGGGGTAGGCAGAAACCACAGAACGTCACCTGCTACGATCCTTACGTATGTAGGTAAGGTAAAGGAGTATTCCTTTCGCCACATCCACGTTCATACATCACGTCCTACAAGTACGCCGGTTACGAGTACCTACTGCGCACCTGACCTTTCTGAAGAACTTTACCAATAAGGTCAGTGTAGGTCTTTCTAGGGCGACCCCTCCCTGCGTTGCCACTCACCTCTGCCATATAAATATCTTTTGTTATATCTATCTGTCATAATAAAAGACATAGCATAGTCTTTGTATTATAATTAATTAATTAATAATAATTAATTAATTATTAATTATAATTAATTATTATAATTTGTATCCTCTGTAATTTTCTGTATCTGTGCACCTACTATGTCTTGTCTCTGCATCACCTTAAGGTAGACTGGTAGAAAATGCCTAAGGCATTAAGTCCGCCTTTGTACAGTGAATTTTGTTTACTTGTGCATAAAGTTTTAAATAAATAAATAAATAACTGTCGCGAAATAAAACAAAATAGTTTTAAATACTTAACAAAACTTTATCTACTCATAATGAGTCGTGGTATACACGAGACAAAAACAGACTATTTTAAATAAAATTAGTAATTAATATTACTAATTTGCATGTAGGATCTGCCCACGTGCATCACCCACCTCTCACACCGTATCAATGTTTGCTCGCTACCTAATAAAGTGAAACTTAATTATTAAATACACGCCGATAAAATATCCAATTATTTATCTTCAATGAAACCGACGTGAGCGTCGATTATTATAATTTTTAATTAACATTTGTCAGCGCGGAGTGAGGCTTCCGGCTTACTCGACTTATTGTAACACACTCGATGTCACTGCTCATTCATGTAATCGACTTTGCATTCGATTAGTGTATCATTCGATTGGATTATTGAGGGCTTCGTATTGATGGAGTTGAGAAAGGTGTGAAGTCGATGTTTCGGTTTATGAAGGGCAATTTTGTAAGTGATTAATGTATGAACTTGAAACATGGTCTTGAGCGAACTTCCATCGTCTTATGTAGCCGTTAACTACGTATTCTGTCCATCAAACTAAGTAACATTGCGCAAACATTATTGCTGGGAAACTGTCAAACGACTTTTAATATTGGGTGTGGATTTTTTTTTTCATAGCGGTACCTACAGTATTATCTTTTTTGGGATGTAATGTAATGCAAGAAACACATTGTGTTTACAAGTGCATCTAACAGTAGAGGGGCTGTAGAGGTGCTTAAAGTTCAGTTAGAACATTTAAAACTTTTGTTTGTAAAAAACAACCAAAAAACGGTTGGGAATTTCAACCTTCAATAGAACAAAAAAAATATCAAAATGTTGGAAAGATGTTCTTTCCAACATTTGACACAAAGTTACATGTGTAACTTTCGGTGTCGTTAAGTGTTTTTCTATACTCATTAGGTAGGAATACTATTGAATAATTAGTGCAGGATAAACCTACGTTCATCATTAGTTGACTCGATATGTTCTTGTATCGTATTTCCATCGATCGTTAAAAATTGTTCAATATTCATGAAGTTAATTGTCAGTAAACAAACCTGGCTGAATCTTTCAGTCTGCAAACCCTTAAAACAAAAGCCATTTTTCTCATAATATGACACTTAATCACGCTTAACGTAACGATATAAATGGTGTTCAGCTTACGATGCTGCTCAAACACTTAGAGCGTACAAACAGACAATCAGTCAGTTTTGACACGTGTTTACGAGCCGCTCCGTCGCAGTCGCGGGCGCCTCGTTATCCCAGATTACCTTAAACGTCGCCAAATAAAACGATCCCCGGCTACGTACAAACGGCACTACAGTTTTACGCGAACAAACAATTATTTATTGCTCCGAACACCCTATATAACACACAAAACTAACCAAAATCAACTCTAACACGACTATTTAGAGCACAGAGTTGAACAACGCAACTCCGATCCACAGTCGAGCAAGATTAATAGGGCATAAAACGTAAGATAATACAATATACAAGAAGACACGTTGTTAACCGTTCCGTTTTGAGACGGTGTTGAGTGGCTTCATCTGTCTCCCTCGCTCGTATGTGGAGTGGTGTGTCTGTCTCGGTCGCACAGTTTCAATTATCTGCCTAATCCTTCAATTACGTCGACAGATGTCGCGCGCGTCTTCGAGCTTATGTGCCAGTTTAAAGTACCGTCCGCAGAGCAATTACTGTGATCGGACCAGATTTTGTAGGCTTTTATTGGTAGAATATAATTAAATTTTCATTGATTTCGTAATGTAATTTATTTGTTATTGGTTACTTAAGTCTGAGCTCGAGAGCGATGTTCAATTTCTCAGCTCAAATGAATATTCTAAATAAATGTAGGCTTATCTTAGAATAGAAGCAATTTATTTTAACATTTTTGTGTACTGTTTTAAAAGAGCGTTTCGTTTGGCTTTTTATTGAAACCTACGAGTATAATAGCTACGATATCGGCTAATTTCAATTATATACTGAAAAGAAGATAAGTCAATACATCCACATTACGAATGAGGCTGTACTTTTTTATTGCTACGGGAAAACCTTACAGTTTCGATTTTTTTTATATCTATTTGCCAATTAACTATTATTCTATACTATACCTTCTATTATTTTTTTTATTATACAATATATGTGACCATCCTTAAACCCAATTAGTATTTAAAACAAATACAGATTAATGATCAAAGTTTGTGCTGTCGCTACTCTGCGGCGTCCCTTAAGGGTACACGAGTTAGCTAATAATTAATATTATAATTAATGTTGCAATAACTGGAACCGCGGCACGCTATTAATCCGTCCCCCCACTCCCCTTGAAACTCCCCACTGGACACAGAATAGATAGACACAGAAGGCCGGCTTTATGCAACGAGAGACAACAAGCACATATACACATAGACATGTACTTATGAACGCTGATTTCAAATGTCAAACAAATGCCTATCGCGAGAGTACTCGTCGCACTAGATATACGTGGACGTGTGGACGTGTGCGTGAGTTTTGGCTCGTTGAATAAAGTTAGCCTTCTGTACATATCTATTTGGTGGCACCGGGTAACGGTTCATTAGGATGTTTTTACAATGTCACACTTAATTTAATTACGACATTTGTATAATTGCCGGTGAATTGTAAGTCAAAGGGTGTCTTACTTAATGTTCTTGCGGAGTTTTGATTGTAGACAAAGTGAGGAGATGGATTTTTATAACTTTGTATTTTAAGGTTTTAATTAGACATTTTATCAGCCATGGAGATGGAGTAAGAGTTACGAGGGATTGTCTAAATGTTGATAGAAATTATCATATTTTGTAATGTTTGAAAGAGCCATACATAGCCAGCAGTCGACAGTGATTGGAGTAAATAATCATTTGTTCAGATGTATGAATACTTAGTAGGCCAGATAAAACAGCAGAACGTGTTGTTGCACTTAGTGTGAGTGTCACTGTACAAGTATGTTAAGCACAAAAGATAATCAAGCGAAACTATTTTAATTAGAATCTCACATTCCACTTGGGAACAGATCCTATCTGCCCACGTCGTCCTGATTATCACAAAAAACGCAACAAACAGAAATCAATTAAACCTAATCTCGAACAAGATGTCTAAACGAACGAAATTAACTCTCCGCTAATAATGGTAGCCGCCTTATCTGCCCATCGGTTTAATATATCACATATCACTGGCTAAACACGGACAATCTGTCCGTCCGTCCGTCCGTTCGACAGCCCTGACAAATGAAAGCGACCGACTGCCTCATCGAAATAACGCCGATAATTATCTAGGCACACATCTGTGATCTAAATTAAACCTTAAATTGTAGCAAGGACAGATTAAAATTAATCGCTGTATCGAATTTTAAAATGTTTCGGACGTCTTATAAAACTTCCGGCATAATTTATTTAAATCCTAACTCTACGAGCTTAAAAATAAGGTTTGAATTCCGATGTATTGTGGTTGTAGTTAAGCTCGGTGTAGAGCATCGCGGCTATGGTCGATTGTCGTGTCAGAATGGTAATGATGGCGGGCGACAAGGCGGAATGGCGTTCGGTAGCGGTCGACGATTTCATTAATGACGTTAGACACAGTAATGAGAATTTAAGTCGGCTCTGGAAGCTAAACGCGCGTGATTGAGATAAGGAGTGCCTTAATACTTGTACAACATGCCTTAGAAGCTTTCTCTGGGTTTAACTTAGGATCATTCTACTTAATGCGGCTTTGATTTAAGGATTTTTTTAAAGTTCAATTTACGGGTCATCGTATGAGAATATATTCATTTTAATAAGTTACATTCTTTGTACTGCTTTGTGAAGGAATAATAAAGAGTGAGAGAAATAGTATCATGACAATTTAACCGTAACTATTCCCGCAGAAACAGTATACATACTTACTCATTCGAGCATCATTTTATGTATAGGTATAGTGACCACTGCAATTTTTAACACATTACCTCTTCATTAAAAGGACTTTTCTTAAAGCGCACTGCAAAATTTCATCAAGTTGCATATGTTATTGACCAAAGTATGATTAGACTACTTTAGTATAAAACGTGCAAGAAAGTCTTCTTAATCATCGTTACTATTTCTAAACATCAACATTAATATCTGTAATAGAGTTGGAAGCCGTTCTAAGCAGTTCTATTATGCGTCTGCGCACCTCATCTCATTACAAATGAGTCATATTTACGACAGCGTGTGCGGTGCGAGTCGACACGCTTTACACGCTTCACTGTAGCATGCGTTACACGCTTGACACGTAATCACAAGAATCACTCAGTCAATCTGATCGCGACAGATTGGGTGATAAGATAATATATTCCTATTCAATTCCGTGCAAGGTATGGGAATTGATTTGTTACATGGCTTTACATGGTTAACGGGGGAAGGTTCAAAGAGAACTAAGCATTCTTGGGCTAAGGATTTATTTAGATTTTGGAACTTTGGGAATGTCACAATTTATTTAAAAGAGAACAATATTTACTCCATCATTGTATTACTTGTAAGATTCGTAATTTGTGAACATTTCCTGAAAAAGTAATAGTTTAGCCTCTTCTTCTTCTTCTTCTCCAAACTTATACTGTCTTTTAAATGAATATGAATCCATAAAACTCAAATCACGCGTTTGTGAATAATTCAAAACTTATTATTTACCAATAAATATTTATTTTAAATTTTTTATAAACCATTATTTATTTCTCTTGAAAATGTCATTATTACTTTCAATACTAGTACATATGTCGTCCGCAAGCATTTCAATTTTAATTAAGGTTGTAGGTTACTCTGTTGTATACTTCTTATAACATAGAAGACTTGGTCTGTAAAGTGTCGCATAGATATCAATAACGATGCAGTTGTAAAAGATGGTGAAGACAAGAGCTAGGGTGTCGTCGCGCCGCGGTCGACACAATCGATAGCACATTATTCATAGGAGACGCGACGCACACTGCCTTCCCGCACAGCGATAACTGTGGAGACGACTTTATGATCTTGAGTAAAATTTATTGTACTCTAGATAGTAAGGAAAATCTGTCCGCGTTTGATTGTATTATATTTAAAGTACCTTTAAGTGTTTCCTATCTTAAAACAACCAATTAAAGAGCACTTGAACTAAAATCAAAATTAGGCCAGAAATAAAGCATGGTTAGTGAAGGCACTAATGAACTTTTTGTTATTAAGACTTAATTGACCCAAAATGGTGCAGTTTAAAACATGCAAGACTAAAAAATAAAATATTTTGATAATAAAACATCGGTTTAAAATAATAAATATTAGTAGACATGATTCATTGATGACATGATTCGATTTAAAATTACATTTCGCTCCACTAAAATCTCTAAAAACAACAACAAACAATAACAAAACAATTGAACAACAACAATTGAATAGTGTACGAACAAGCAATGGATGAGAGTGCCACTTTAAAATAAACCATTTTACTTTTAGTATAAATATTTGTGACATCAGTTCGTTTCCACGGTTCCCCTGTCCGGCGCTGACGTTAGAACGGTAACAGTAGCCGCGGCGGGTCGCGTCACGATGCTCCACCGTCTACAAATGTTCTTGCTCTTAGGTATATACAGCTTCACTTATATAATACACTTCCTAGAATTGATATGTTTTTCATATATTGTATATGTTTCTATTTGCGGATTATGGAAAAAATATTGGGCTACATACTTGGATTCATTATGAGTGATTTAAGATGTCTAGTTGTTTATCATAATGTGTTCTGGACTGTTGTTTTCATCTTAAGATGTGGATATATATTTATCATTAAACCATAGCCATTTCTCTGCTTGTCAGTTGTCAGACTACTATACAGACTAGAAGAGACTTCAACTGTCTATCCACAGCTATTTGAATTGTTTATTTTTATTTCTTCTGAAGAAAATAAATCTGAATTTAAGGTACTGTAGTACCTAGTTCTATGTACTGTCAAGTACCAACAGACCTCATACAGCCTGGTCTGTGGGTACTGATCCCATAATAATCATGATGTACTTACAGTAAACTTAAGCTACCCATTGTTTGCATATCCTGCACTTACATAGTGCAAACAGCGATAATAATTGTCGATTGGAGTTTCATTCCATCTTAAAGCTGTCTAAGGGGCCTCTGCGAGTAGGCTTCGGCTCCTCGTACGCCTTTAAAATCTGGGATGCTAGGGTCCCGAGTTACATAAAGTAAATATAAAGAATGATGGTATTTGATATGTTTGGGAAGTAATGAAACGACTGAGTTGCGTCAACGCTGGTTTATTACTATTGAATGTATCGTTCGATGCGCCGTCGCCGGCGGCGCGCGCTTAGGTATAGATACATACATCACATTCCTCCACCATTACTCGTTATGTACACTAAAACAATAATACAAAAACATTAAAGTAAATTTAAAAGAACTTTTTATAGCATACCTCCTTTCTTACCCTAACGGAACGACCGAGTCTCGACGTCCCGCTGCTCGCTTCTGTTTGTTTATCAATGCTAGATGATCTTACTACATCAGCAGATCGTTCGGACTCGGTACTTCCAGATGCCTTCGACCCATCCGACACAACAACATCCACTTCCTCCTCCACACTACCATCTAAAACTTGTTCAATATTTGACTGTGAGGGTGATGGTGGACATGGTGGTGCGGCTGATGGCTCATCAGTAGGCACACTTAACATTGTCTGCTGCTGCTGGGACTTTGTGCATTCTGAAGTCTCAGCAGGTAAATATTCATCACAATCATTTTTAATAAATTCAGTACTAACTTTTCCTTTTTGTTTACAAATTTGATCAAGATGTCTTTTACAAACAATTTTATATTTTTCAAAATACACTTCAAAAACTCTTACACCTAATTTCCTTATTATTTTACCTAATGCCCAATGCGCTTTCCTGCCTGAATACCATTTACACCATACAATTTCCCCCGCCTGGAATGTTCTACTGGGTTTCAATTGAACAGAATCATTAAAATTGTCATCTTTATATGGTAAAATTACATCTAATCTAGACCGTAAGTTTCTGCCGAACATCAACATCGCTGGTGTATTTCCCGTGGAACAGTGTACGGTGTTGCGATATTCAAACAAAAAACTGAGTAATTTCTCATGTATTTCACGCTGTGGAATACTTGTGCTATCTATAATACATTTCAACATTTTTTTACTTGTTTTCACAGAGTTTTCCGCTTGACCATTACTGGCTGGGTGATAAACAGGAGAAGTAATATGCTTAATACCGTTATTATTACAAAATTGATGGAACTCGGTAGAACTAATTTTCGCGTCATTATCTGATACAATTACGTTTGGAATACCAAATGTTGAAAATATGCCTTTTAATTTAATAATCAATGCATTTGTAGTGGTGCCGTTATTCATGTAAATACATTCCAACCATTTACTAAACGCGTCAATTACAACTAAGTAAACATTCTGGCCTAAACTCATGTAGTCAATGTGAATGCGATACCACGGCCGAGAGGGGCTAGGCCAGGGCGCGGGGGACGCGCGGGCCGGTGCGCTCCGAACTCGCGTGCACTGGCTGCACTCACCAATCCACCGCTCGATATCTTTATCGATACCCGGCCACCACATTCTACTGCGGGCTGAACTTTTAGTTTTAACAATGCCAAAATGAGCTGAGTGTAATTCTTCTAGCATTCTATCCCTATAAATCTTTGGAACTACTATTCTATGCCCTCTAAACAAACACCCATCATTAATTTCTAAATCAGTTTTGCAGTAAAAATAAGGCAATACTGATTGACAAGTTACTTTACGCGGCCAACCATGATTCATATAATTTACAACGGTAGCTAATACTTTATCGAGCTTAGTGGCTTGTTTGATCTCATTGAATGAAACCGGTTTTGTAGTGGCGTCAAGGAAGAGAAAAGGAATATCTTTGTTCTCGTCTTCCCCTTTACAAGCGTGCAGTGAATGAGGTAACGGTGCTCTAGAAAAAAAATCTGCTACTATATTATTTTTGGCAGTTATATATTGGACCACATAGTTATAAGCGGATAGTATAATTGCGTATCTTTGTAGTCTTAACGCCGCGGTTACGGACACACCATTTTTCTTTCCAAATATAGAAAGTAGGGGCCTGTGGTCAGTTTTAAGAATGAAAGGCTCCTGTCTGCCGTAAAGATACTGGTGGAAGTGTTTAACTCCAAATATTATTGCCGTTGCTTCTTTCTGGATCTGGCTGTAGACCTTCTCACTAACTGACAATGACCTAGACGCAAAAGCAATTGGACGCTCGCAACCCTTATTATCAACATGAGAGAGAACCGCACCTAAGCCCGACGGCCCCGCGTCTACGGTAAGCACAAGCGGCATTGATGGGTCAAAATGAGCTAGCAACCGGTCAGAGGCCAACTCCTCCTTTACTTTGTCAAACGCATGTTGCTGGCTTTCACCCCAATGCCAAGTTACACCTGCACGCAATAATGTATGTAACGGGTTTAATAATGATGAAGCGTTAGGTACGAAATTACGATAGTAATTAACGACGCCCAAGAATCTTTTAGTTTCTAGAACATTCGTTGGACGCGGCGCTTTTAAAATCGCATCAACTTTCTTTGGGCACGTTCTAAGCCCATTTTTATCTATTACATAACCTAGATACGTAACACTGTCCTGAAAAAAAGCACACTTATCTTTTTGTAACCTTAATCCCGCGTCCTGCAATCTCTTAAGTATTTCTCTAATCCTACTCATATGTAATTCTCGAGTGGGAGCAGTACAACAGACGTCATCTAACCAACAAGTAACCCCATCTATTCCTGCCAATAACGTTTCCATAACCCGCTGAAAAATGGCTGGCGCGTTAGCAAGACCGTAAACCATTCGAGTATATTTAAATAGACCTTTTGGAGTATTTATTGTAGTCAGGTCCTGTGACGAACTACTTAATTTAAATTGATTATACGCATTGCTTAAATCCAATTTAGAGTACTGCAAACCACCCCCAATTTTAGCGAATACCTCTTCTATGCGCGGTAATGGATATTTATCGATTTTTAAAATTTTATTGAGAGTACACGAAAAGTCTCCAGCTATTTTTACTTGTCCATTTGCCTTTAGTACCGGAACAATCGGTGTGGCATACTCTGAAAAATTTACAGGAACTAAAATACCTAAATCCACAAGTCTGACCAATTCGTTTTCAACCTTATTTTTAAGGGCAAAAGGAATAGAACGTGGCTTAAAAAAAATAGGTCTCGCCCCTTCTTTGAGCTGAAAATCTATTTCAAACTTATTAAAACAACCTAGTTCGTCCTTCCAAAGGTTAGGGAACTCATTTAACAGCTGCTGCACCTCCCCTATACATTGATTATCAACACTTATTTTATTTACATAACTAGATGCGAAATAAATTTTAAACTTAGTCATGAAATCCCGGCCCAATAACGGAGGTCCGCCATTTTGTATAACATAAAATGTAATGTTTTGGCAAGTTTCTAAATAAGAAACCAAACAATTGAAAAAACCTATAGGAGTAATTCTATGACCATTGTAAAGACACATTTTCATATCTGTTTTAGTTAAATTATAATTTTTAAAATATTGTAGGTATAACTTTTCTGAAATAACATTAGTACCAGAACCAGAATCTAATTCCATTTGAAATTTCAATTTATTTATCTCTAATGAAATAGTAATAGGATCGTTATTAACATACCGCATATTGAACAGGTCGCATTCCTTACAATCGTGACCGTTTTCATCACTTGCTAGGTGATGCAGTTTCACCTTTTCATTTTTAGTAGTACACATTTTCTTTAAATGTCCTTTCTCACCACAAATTTGACAGTTATAATTTTTAAAACGGCACTTCACTGATTCGTGATTTTTATAACCACACACTGAGCAACGCACACTGTTAACGGAGCCACGTGCACCAGACGAAGTAGACGCTGCTGCATCTCGCCTTTCGCGAGCCTGCCCAACCCTGTAGACAGGTTCTTCCTTCACAGCCGCTGCTCCTGGCCCGCCATCCGTAGGTAGGAATGAGCGAGCTCCACGTGCGCACGCCGCCTGCTGAGCAACTTCCACAGCTTTTGCAAAGGTTAAACTTGACGAATCCTTCTCAAACAGACGGTCTCGTTCACGCCCTTCTCTTAGGCCTAAAATGAACTTATCTCGCAGCAAGGTGTCCAATAACTCCTCGCCGAATTCGCAGTATACTGCGAGCCCTCTCAAGCGTGCCGCCCAGTCCTCGATACTTTCGCCATCCGATATCACAGCTTCATAAAATTTAGCTCTGTCTACGAAAGTCGATCTTTTGGGTTTGAAATGACCGTTGAGTTTGGACACTAAATCTTCGAAAGACACTTTGTCCAGTTCCTTGGGGTGAACCAGGTTCCTGGCCAGACGATACGTTTCATCTGACAGATGCGTGAGTAATAAAGACGCTTTATCTTCCCCTGTGATCTTATTTAATTTCATGAATTGGTTCAATCTTCCACTAAAGATTTGCCAATCCTGGTTTTTGTGGTCGAATGTATTTAATGATCCAATGTAACTCATCTTAACTTATATTCGACACACGCGGGTAAACAATTAACTCGTCGCCAATGATATGTTTGGGAAGTAATGAAACGACTGAGTTGCGTCAACGCTGGTTTATTACTATTGAATGTATCGTTCGATGCGCCGTCGCCGGCGGCGCGCGCTTAGGTATAGATACATACATCACAGTATTACCACAGGACATAATTATTATGTTCCACACAGGCACACATCACATCACAACGCACAGCACCAACAAAGGCGGGCGCACACGGTGCCAATCTTAAACACATTAGCTATCGATTCGTCCACTACATGTGTACCGCCCTTATAGACAACGCAAACTCAATATGTGGAAATAATAATAAAAGAGGACGGCTCCCGCATACATATCGTTTTATTATCGTTATATTATCGGCGATGTATCGGCGAGTTTAACTTAGTACTATTGCTTGTTTCACTATGTTCTGTGATGTAGTTGTGATCGCGAGAGGCGAGTTAGGATGTTCCTCTATACTTGTGTTGTTTGTGATTAACTGATCACCAATTTATTTGTCATGTGATTACAGATTCTGTACTGGAGTGAAGTGCCAGTAGGTATGTGAGAAGGAAGTACGGAATAGAGGCTTTTTGTAACGATACAAACAAACTTGCTTTCGCATTTATAATATTAGTTAGGATTATAGTAGGTACATAGGTGTCATGCATGAGGTTAGCGGTTCGATACCAGGCAAGTGCCAATGCGACTTTTTCTATTCATGTGTACTTTCTAAGTCTATCTTGGACATCGGTGAAGGAAAACACAGTAAAGCAATCTGGACTTATAATTGACTAATTATGACTGAAATCGCCAAACTGCCTTAAGCAAGCGCAGTGATCAGTGAAGTGGGACAGTTGACTGGTACTGTTATTATCATAGTAGGCAGGTACCTACTTTCGGCCAAATGTCACTTCGAATGGCTAGTACACAATAAGTACCCGTCTAGTACTCGTAATTTTCTTAAACGAAAAGAAAGTAATACACAATGCCACAGAAGGCATTACAAGCGCAGATATTGTAAGCGTGTCTAGACATATTAATCACTTGTCACACACAGTTGTATGCATTTTAATTAGCTTATAACGTACTAGCTGCTGCACGCGACTTCGTCCGCTACGAAGTTATATTGTTTGTTGTTATATGTAGGTAAGAGTTTAGTTATATTATCCCATGCGAACCATACCATTTTTCTGGGATAAAAAGTATAAGTGCCTATCAAAGTCAAGTCATTTATTTCACATAGGCCATTATAAGGCACTTTTGAATGTCATATTGGCATATGGTCTATATGCTATTTCAGACTATAATCTATCGCTGTGCTAAATTTCATCCAGATCCGTTCAGCCGTACAGGCGTGATTAAGCAACAAACATCTTTAGCATTTATAATAGTAGTAAGTTATACCACATTTAGTTAATATAATTTACTCATAATTGTATATCTCTATTTATATCTAAATAATATTGTACCAAACAAAACAATCTTTATCCAATTCATTCTAAGCAAAATCCAGGAAAAATTCCCCAAGTATGAGGTACATCAACTTAGCATGAACATGAAAATCCGATGAGGCATCATATCGATATTACGGCCGTCTGACTCGATGCCACTCGATGCCAATCGATTCATGAATACATATCGACACTTGAGCCGTGCTCGCACTATAATGAATACTTTCCACTGATTACGTTTCTGTTCTATCATTGTGGAAGAGATTTAACAAGAGGGAATTATGATAAGAAAACTTTAGAAAGAAAATCTAGGAAAGTCATTGTAGGAACATTCTATGCACATAGGTACTGACCGTGACTTCGTCCGCTTCAAGGTTCGCTTTCCGGGATGAAAAGTATATGCTTACGTATTCTAAGTGCTTATCCAGACTATATTTATCTCTGTGCTAAATCTTTTCAGCCGTTTTGTCGTGATTAAGTAAAAAAAACCCATATAAACTTTCGCTATTATAATAATATGTTTCGCTATTATAATAGTATAATAAGATGATATACTTATATATTATTTTAGAAAATCTGTCCAATATACTGCAGAGTTTAAACATAGATTGGGTTTATAGACATAAGAAATACTTACCTTCTAAAAAAACAGACACAGGTGGATTTTTAAACTCTGCTTATAAGCGAAAATTGTATTTTGTATTTAAAATGCTACATAACTTTACTTTGCAACTGATACATTACAAGTACTGGAATAAAAACCTATTTTTAAAATATCCATATATTATATGACGTGGTGGAAATTCATGAAAAACTTTATTGCACAAAACGAGTTCCCTTCGTAGCATTCGTAGCGACGCTACGGCGTAGCAGTCTACGAAAAGTGCGTAGAACAATAGAATATAAATTGATTGTTCATGACAATCAACTATGTTACATGTTACGTTATAACAAAGAATGTTTGTGTATCGGCACTACGCTTCACTAAAAGTGCCGTAACTTGTACACAGCACACGTGTGGGCTACACTGCGGGACAAGATTGTGGACACAGCGCGGCACTGCAATGTTTATGCTTCGTTTGCAGTTTATAACTTCTTGGTCACGTCAGTGTGGCTTCAAATCGTATGTCGTCGTCCTAACTAATATTATAAATGCGAAAGTAACTCTGTCTGTCTGTCTGTCTGTCTTTCTGTCTGTCTGTCTTTTCTTCACGCCTAAACTACTGAACCGATTTGTGTGAAATTTGGTACAGGGTAAGTGTGAACCCCAAAAAAGGACATAGGCTACTTTTTATTCGACTTCGACTTCGACTTCGTCTGCGTCCGCGATAACCGACATATACGCGGATAAAGCTAGTGTTCAATATAAATAACAATCTCGATCAGATAAGTCACACTGTGCTACTAAATAACATTCTGTATACCCCATCACTTAACATTCCATATAGATTCCAGCATCAGACACAAGTAAACTTAAGAATAATACACAAGAGACCTAACAAACTAGATTTTATCACATCACCAACTTTCCTAAGTAAAGTAAGTAAAAATAAATAAAGCGGTATCCTCGCTGTGGCCCGAAGTGTAATACGTGTGTTAGTGATGTTATTGGAAAACTTGGAGCTGAGCGCTATACAATGTAGCTGGAATCGCTCGGATCGCTCGAATAGCTTCGCTTAATGTGCTCGCTCCGCTCACCGCGGTCACTCGCTTCCTTAACAATGCTGTTTATGCTAATGTTTGCGATTTTAGTTGAATTTAGATATTATTAGGTTCATTGGACTTTGGGAGGGTTTTTAAAAATAATGTTTATTGTTTCTCATGTTGACGTATATCTATTGAAGCAACTATTTCTCTACATTATTTAGTCACTCAATGTTTAAACCATGTTCAAAGGCTCTTAGTGTACAACGTGTTGACTCTTTCGTGCGTCCCTTTGAAAATATTTCATTCATTCACACAAAACTTTATTTGCGCAGTAAATACGTACAGAGCCTCGCTTGACTATTTACTTTGTTAAAATATAATAAAGTTTTTTTAAGTTGAACTTTGAACAGGTATTTCTATTGAGCACCAAGTAACATACTTTATGAATACTTAGTTTAACCTTATCAATAAAATGTGAAAGTTTGGATGGATGGATGGATGGATGGAAGTTTGTTACTTAATCACACCAGAATCTGGATGATCTGGATTTGGCACAGAGATAGATTATAGCACATAGGGCACTTTTAATCCCGAAAAACTCAAGGTTCCCGATAATATAAGTAGGTATATAAATTAGGTATGACACGAGTGGAGTCGCGGGCAGAAATTGGTATAAAAGATTAACGACTTAGTAATATAATCATATCTGTTAGTGTCACGTTATAGACTCATCATAAATTAATGTCAGTCATTGATAAAAATGTGCATTCCCATTTAAAAACCTCAATAAACAAATCAGTATTTTTGTAACAATAAAGTGTCCAGCCCAGCAGTGCTCCAACTCGTATCATAACATGTAATAAAGTACAACACACACCTCAGCAAGCGAGGCGGATACGGCGCGTAAATCCCTCGTAAAAATATCGCTGACTCGACGCGATAGCGCGCTGTTCTGTCGCAGTTGATCTACTGCTGCTCGCTTGTGCTGTGGCCGGTCGCCGGTGATCAACTGTTTATGTCTTGTGGAGAATGGAGCTTTATTGTAATGTAGTATGAGGCTTTTTATTCAGGTTGTGATTTTACCTGTCTTATTAGATATTTGGTTATGTTCTTATCTACGTATTCTTTGTTTTTTCTCTATGTAATGGGGTGTGCAATGCAATTTAAGTAGTTATGTTTTTATTATGTTTGACTGCCTCGTTGGTCTAGTGGTCGCAAAGCGCGACTGCTGAGCAAGAGGTCTTGGGTTCGATCCCCGGGTCGGGCAAAGTGTTATTGGGTTTTTCCATCAGGAATTTCTCAGTAGCAGCCTCGGAGTCTGGATTTGTGCCCGGTTGATGGCAATAGGCTCGCCCCCTATTACATGGGACTTAAACATAACTGGCGAAATGTGGGTGTACTAATGGGTACACCTCTGCCTAACCCTTCGGGGATAACAGGCGTGATGTTGATGTTATGTTTTACTATTAGTTTTTTCTAGGAATAAAATAATATTACATAAGTACTATAGTCTATAGATCTAGTAGATCTTTGGTCGAAAATTGCATGTTAATGGAAAATACAATGAAGTGTTTCGTTACAGTAATTTTCTTTTGTTTCTCCGTAAGTTCGTTGCGTACCACATTGCGCTAACTAAAGCATAGGCACTCTATAGCACCTGCACACTATTGGACACACTTCCACGTCCATTGTTAGAATACTAACTGCTAAATGGTCTTACAGTGAGATACCTGTAAATAAAATGATACAGGTATTTTATATTACTTACCTACTTGTGGGAAAAAAAAACATTGTAAAGAACCTAGGTATAAAATGTGCACGTTATTACAAACTTGCTATTATTGTATTAAGTAACCAATTCATATTTTGAAGTAGATAAAAATAACTCGTGCAGCTAAACAACAAATCAGGCTTGTTTGGTATTTTAGCAAAATATCGGAACGCTCATACGCTATCGGGCAACTGTCACGTTTAACAAATTTGTTAGGTAAAAAAAACTCGGGGCCACATCCATTTATTATCCATTTTGTCGTGTGTATCGCGGGTCCATTAATAACCGGGACTTATCCGGCTCTAATCTGCCTCTCATTGCTTTCCGCGGCTGATTCTTTTTCGCGCCAAAAACTCCGCCATATTGGTATCCGAACAGATTTATTGCATGGATTAAATGTTTGATAAATAATAAAACAGAGTTTTATGTGTGTTTTGTTTATTACCGCGTGGCTTTTGTTTAGTTGAGGTAAATATGTCTAGAATAACAGGCTAGAGTTACTAGTTGAATATTATGCTAATGTCGAATGAAAAACGTTTAGTAAACAGGGGTATATCATAATATTATTTTAAGGATTACATGCGCTAGCAAAATTTGAATTAATTTCAACCTTACCAAATAAAAATCTATTAAAACAATACAAAGCTTCACATACCCCCAAAACTGACTCACAAAACAAGGGACATGCTTCGTCTACAAACAAACACACAACACTTTACATACATACATATGTGTAAGATTTTCAATTTGTACCGGCTTGATCCCATTTTATCGGGGATCCTCGCTCCCGGGGGAGTGCGGCTCGCGTGAGGACGCCGAGGCTCGTGCGAGGACGGCTGACGGATCAAAGGAGGATGTTTTTGTGAGATCCGAGGACGTTATTGGATGCCAAATGAGTGATTGAAGTGTTTGTTCGCTAGTTAAGATAGGGTTCCAATGTTTTCGCGAAAACTATTTATGTTGGCTATCCGTTTTATTATGTTATTGTGGCGGTTAGATTATGGGGATGGAGGTAATAGTGGCTTGGATGGCTGTGATTTGTAGTTTGTTTGCAAATTATGGGTCGAAAAAAAAATAGGTATTAGGAATTATCAAAAATAAAATGCCTAGTATATAGAACAATCACTAAGGCGCCTTTCACACTGCGAAGCGATATGGTCCGGCCAGGTGCCTTTTTTTTGAGTGTGAACGACGCCTAACTTATTTTTACTGGCAAAAAATATATAATTTTGAAACTTATGCCAATATTCTGGGTGAATAAAATATAATCGAAAAACAAAGATAATGATTTGTCTTAGAGGTTTACGTTAAATACATAACTAGATAATTTTCATTGATTTAGACATAAATATAACTGTAGTACTAATCACAACCCTCTCTAATAGCTACTAAACCTCTAAACCAAACGTTTAAACACAACGAAATCTCCCATTAAAACATTCGTACCTAAACAAAGCACTTAAACCATTATAAGGCTGGTTACACACAATTTAAAATTCACCCACAATCGCCCGCCACCGATAAGAGAAACGAATGCGCATTAGCAATCCGGCGACGGCTCATAACAACACTGTAATACCTTAATTTAAATTTAAATGACATCTAAGCTCCGGCCGATTGTATCGCCGCGTCATGGACGAGGGGCCGATGATGACTTATCTCAATGTTTTCATGTGTATTCCTGGCTGTTTAATGTTTTGGAATAGTTTTTGTTTTAAATTAAATTGATTTTATAAAAAAAATATGTTTAACATTCACGGCAAAATTGTTAAACAAGACAATACTTCAAATTCTTAGAACACAGCTTTGGCCTTTGTTAAAGTTTCTAAAAATCTCGATTATTATTTATTTTGTACTAGAATTATTCACATTGAAGCCATTAAAAAAATACATCTAAATCATCCAAAAAGATTTCAATAAAATATTGCTACACAAAATCACTTTATTTTCCGTTGAATTATATTCGGTTATGCTCAATTTATTCCCCCAAACGATTGCGTGGAACAGTTTGTAGACGCGGCTAACAGCGACTGATGAGAGGCTTACATGGGCGATAAGCAGGATTACTGTGGCCGCGTGTGCAACCACCCTTAGTTTAAAATTTCAAGATGTGTTGATAGATAAGAGATACAATGTTACCGTGACGTATGTGTCTGTATGTCATTTGTAGACGAGCAAAATATAAAACAAAATAAAGGGAAAAAAGATTTTCGTATAGAAAAAATTATGCAAAGTTCTATTTATTACATTTTCAGAGTTATTTTAATAATAATAATTCCTTTAATTCAGGAAATTTAAAAACACCCTAATATACCCTATATTTTTGTGGTTTCACTCAGAAGTTCTTTTTTTGTTCCAACTATAAGGAAAAACAAAGAAAAATATTTATAATTCTTATTCAATTAAATTACACTCCAATTTTAAACTTAAAAAAAGTGATGCCAAACTTTCTCAATTACAGAAATAAATTAATGGTAAAAAATCTTTTTAAAACAAGCTTTTTTAGTGTGATGTTACTAACTTTATCGTTTTCTACTCTTTAAGCCCTTTCATTTGATACCCATATCAAGGGGATTGAGAAAAAATATGTAATCCGCCATCTTGGAGCGGCGGCCATATTGAAATTATTACAATATTGAGTATTGGAAATTGTATTGTCATCAAATCTAAAGGTGTATGCAAAATTTTAGCTCAATCGGATAACCACAAATGGTCGAAAAATGGTTTGCAAATTTTGAAAGGACAACTTATTTACATACATACTTACATACGAACAGTGCAAGCTAAATAAAAGCTTGTAAAAAAAGTAATCACAAAAGAAACGCAGAAATTAATAACAAAGGTAGGCTGAATTCATTAGTTGCCTTCGTCTCCTATCAAAAAAATCTCTGCCGTTTCATTAACTTTAAAAAAAAAACGAAAAAAGAAACTGTCACCAAAGAGCAGAGATTAAATTTTAAGGCACTTTTTCTAAATTAATTAATAAGGGTGAGGTGACTTGAGGGAAAAAATTAAATGTCAAAATTACAACAAGATTCGCCTTAATTATGTCGGCGGGGCCCGCACTAATTACATTTTCTTAATTTGCAAAGTTTCTGGCTCTTTGTGTTTTGGGTTGTTAGGGTTTTTCATCGTGTGCCGATTTGGCAATTAGTAGCTATTGAATTTAAGTTTTAGGATTATTTTTAAGCACTAGTCTGGTCGTCGGTGTATTGACGCTGAGACATTTTAACATTATAATTTTTTTCTGCTCCATTTTTCAAAGATGATCCAACTACTAGTCAACATTTTGACAAAATAAAATTGTATCTAAAAACCCTTCGTAGCTGGCTAAATGAATGGATGACGTCGCATCGTCGTGATGTAATAGTTATTATATTTTGTATAGTTTATAATAGTTATTACTATGAACCTTAGCGTGCCGTAAGTCTTTCTGTAAGTTAGTGTAGTTTTGGCTACAGACGAATTATTGGCATCATAGATAATAGAAAACAGTACAACAACAGCAGTATCTTATTACGAGTACAATATCTTCAAGGAGCACTTCAGCGCGTCTTAAGTCATTCCGCGTTCCTTAGCAGAGCGCAATATCCCGGAGCCCGTTATCTGTATGGAGCGGATGACACCCCACGACTTTACGGCCGCGGCCCTCGCTAAACGCGTCACATTAAAATTTTTATTTTCACTTCAAGTTTGCACAAAAAAGGGGTGTATTTTTTCTCATAGCCCACCGGGGACGGGCAAATTGAAGATAATTCAGTTTATCGCTTTAATATCTCTTTGTCTTTCAAAATTTGCAAATGAGTTTTTTTAATAACGCCAAATTTGTAGCGGCCCTGCCTTCCTCTAATCCTTTTATGATTTATAGCCGTCATGCGGATAGATACTTGGATAATGAAGTTTGTGCTCCAATTTTTTTTTTGTTTTGTTTATTAGATTCAACCCTTTATTTTTTTATCGTAATCTGCTTTATCTATGAAATGAGTTTCTTCGTTTTGGTGTAATATTAAGACTGATTTAGTTGTGTTTAAATTAGTAATAACAGTTAAAAATACGAGTTCAAAAGTCAATTTCCGCAGCAAATAACTGCAAAAACGTCCGTCACAATAAAAACACAAAACAGAGCCAATAACAATTCAAAAAAACAACGTTTGCATATCAATAGGATGCATCGGATGCGTTTGCCTGCCGCCGTCCATTAGTGGCGAGCCATCGATCAAATACACAATTCCAATTTACCCGAAGCCACAAATTCTTCAAAACGACTGTCGGATCTCGCGCAAATAAAGATAAAAAATAAATTGGCGCACCGCGGTGGTTTGCGCAGCTCTATGTTGTGTTCGTGTGTAGATACCAATTGCAATGTATGGGCGGGGCGATTGGCTTTTTATGGGCTGGCCTTTTTGGCGATAGCGTGATGTATGAGACTTAGTATGTTGCTGAACAAGAGTACATAAGAAGATACATAAATACGTAAGCACGTACAATGCCGGCGTCACAAAATTCTTAGTAACAACCAATATTTCTAATATTTTATTCTATTCTAAACATAAACTGCATCACCACGTTAGGTACCACTGGCCATGTTTATTAGTTGTTTAGGCTGAACAACTGCTTAATACGACAGATTACACGCATTAAACAGAAGCATAAGCATATGTCAGATTTAGAGACAAAATTTTAGAACAAACTCAAGTTTCGATCTGTCTAAATACAAACAAAGTACACCCTAGATGCACTGAGTTTGACTCTTTTTCATGTCTGAATCAGAAAATCAATTACAAACCAATAATCACAATGTTAGCCTGAAGAAAAAAACACTTTAAAACGTCATAGAATGGTCTCTCACTGCTGCTGTAGCTACCCACAAACATTTAACATCACTACATCCCGATGATCTCAAGCGCTGATCGTCCACCACGAGTAACTCCAATACAGTTACACAATGTGTAATCCGAGTGATTACAGCTACAATTAACATTCGACCGCGCGTCAATTAAACTAACTGTTGATGGTTCAACGCGCATTTGTTATTGTAAATGATTTATATTGTATAATAACAGTATTCTGTACTAACTTTTTCTACTTGTAGTTGATTATTTGTGGTGTAAGCGTGTTTAAATGAAGCTATTTCTATCTGTGAGGTACCGTTTGGTTGCTCCTATTATCGCATAAACGAGTTGATTAAAAGGCCATGTTTTCCTATGGCAAGTGAATTATAACCAACCTATTTTAAAAGTCCGTTTAATTTTAATGATAAAAAAATCAAGTATTTATGTAGGTATTTAGATAAGTAAGTACTGTAGGCTGTAAAGCTGAGGCAGATACAACATAATTTGTTTGTGCCTATGAGATAGGTAATGCTATTTAAAAATGAGAAGATCATGACAGTCCCCCGACACGGCTGACGTCTAAGATTTAGTTAAATGTAACATAGCATCACGCCTGTTATCGCTGAAGGGTTAGGCAGAGGTGTACCCATTAGTACACCCACATTGCCAGTGCCATCAACCGGGCACAAATCCAGACTTCGAGGCTGCTACTGAGAAATTCCTAATGTAAAAATCTAATAACACTGCCCGAACCTGGAATCGAACCCAAGACCGTCCTCATGCTCAGTAGTCGCGCTTTGCGACCACTAGACCAATAAGGCAGTCTAGTTGAATATTAAATATAATATAATAGTTTATTGATTCAATACACGAAGTCCTAAATACAAATTACTTTTTCAATGATAGTAAACTGATTGATCCTGGTACAAGTACTGATCCCACGTCTCGGGGACGCCACACTACATACCTAAATACTTGATTTTATTATCATTTCAGAAATTTTAATATATAATGATACAATCACAATAACAAATCGAGAAAAAAACTGCTTGATACACATTAATATTTAAATTATTACTACTTAATTAGCATAATTAATTATCCTAAATTACTTGTCAAACTTAACGTTCTAATTTGCACAGTAGCTAATATGATAGATGTGACATGTAGTGAACATTGTGCTGTGACTTGCGCAAGCGCATAGATACTATAAGTAGCTGCGCTGTATAGATGTGTAGCAATCATTGAACGTTAACTAGTCATTACCGTTAAGTTATAAGTTGTAAGCAGTAGCGACTTTCATATTATTAATTACTAGCTGTCCGCCGCGGTTACACCCGCGTCTTTGGTTACTGCTCCGCTCCCGTAGGTCGTAGCGTGATGGTATATAGCCTATAGCCTTCCTCGATAACTAATCTATCTAACACAGAAAGAATTCAAATCGGACCAGTAGTTCCAGAGTTTAGCGCGTTCAAACAAACAAACAAACAAACACTGCAGCTTTATAATATTAGTATAGATAATTGTAATTAAATACAGACATGAACTTAAGTTGTAAAAAATAAAAATAATGGAACGTTTTAAAACAGTATTTTTTTTAGGAAAAACAAAATGATTTTCTTTCTTTTCGAAGATTTAACATAACTATGCAAGTGCGCGGTCTCCATCGATTTCTTTGTCGTTAACTGCTAACTAGTACATAAGTCATGTCAAAAAAATAATATATTGGGCATACGGATTCACGATCGCCATATATTATGTTTTAATTACCCCGCTCAAGATCCGTATTCTTCCATCTCTATGGATGTAAAATTTAACATAACATCACGCCTGTTATCTCCGAAGGGTTAGGCAGAGGTGTCCACATCCACATTTCGCCAGTTGTGTTTAAATCCCATGTAATAGGGGGCGCACCCCGGATGGGCCTATTGCCATCAACCGGGCACAAATCCAGACTCTGAGCCTGCTACTGAGAAATTCTTGATGAAAAAACTCAATAACACTTTGCCCGACCTGGGAATTAAACCCAAGACCTCGGCTCAGCAGCCACTAGACCGTCGAGGTTAAAATTATTAAATTAATGAATTTCCCATCACTATGATAGTGAAGCACACCGCTATTCTCCACAGCGCACACCACGCGCGCAAATGACCACAACTTAATGACTGCAAGTGAAGCGTAAACCTTATTAATAATTATTATTTCGCTATCAGCGGCCGCCGGATTGACCCCGATCTCTTATTGATTGCTACATGTTGTATAAAAAATATCTGAGTGTTGCTATAAGGAAAATTAATGGAACTGCTACTTGGGTTATTGTTCACACGCAGATTAACAGGATTAAAGAACTGGATTGAATGAGATCTGTAAAGAATGCATTCACGTGTATATGATCCTGTATAAAATATCGCAAAACCATTATTTTAAAAGAGTAAGTATGAAGTTTCTTGCTTATTGTTTTACATCCTAAAGTACCTTTTGGAAGGAGTAACTAGATTTAATTCTTTTTCTTGTACCTATATGACGTTTAAAAGTGCCTTTTAATGGTACTAATTGAAATAAATATTTCCACACTTTTTAAAAAGATAACCTACAACAATCAAAGTAATAAAAAAAATTAAAACGAAGCCTCAGAAAATTCCTCCACTCGTGAGATGGAAATTGCATTAACATGCACCTTATAAAAGAACTGATTGATAGTATTAGTTTCACTTACTTACACATTTCTTTATGAGAAACATACACATAACTATTATAAAGTGTGAAAAAATATGGCAGGCCAATAAATAACTATAAAACACTTAATAAATTGTGATCAAACGGATCTATAAAGTAGCACTCACAAAAAAATACTAGTTCAATATTTTTTAGTTCTGTTCTTCGCAATTAGCGTACAAGATGACATGCGAAAAAATCACGGTGATTAAGGTTCAGCACACATTAGGCGACGCGACAAATCGCCGCGACTATTAACTGGAGCAAAGGGTGCGATAAGTCGCGCGTGACAAATGACGCCGACGCCTAATGATGTCGGGGCTTTAGTCGCAATGTGGTAACGTTTGATTACATCTGTTTTACGAGAGCGCGTGAATATTGTTAGAGGAGGAGGTACTGGTTGGATGTCATGTCGCTCGCGTGCGGCGCATGTTGCCAGTTTTCTCTTATAGCAGCTTCATTATTTTATCTTTTTTTCTGTAAATAGTGTGATGTCAAGAAAATATTGTAATACTATATTGTTTTGTGAAAATATAAATTATTGATGTTACGATTTATTTATTTTATTACCATAAATTAAAGCATAATAGTTAAACTACAATATAATAAGTACACAGGTGCCTAAACACAGTTATTTTTTTCAAAACATGTCAGGTCGGATATTAAAATATGAAACAATCCATGGATAATTTTAGTTCATGTGGTGTTTACCTTTAAGTAATTGTTACACTGTTCAAAGTTTTTAAGATGTTATTTTTATCAAGATGTTATTTTTATCAAGATGCTTGTGTAAACAATTGTTAGTGAACCAAATAAATAAATAAATAAAACATTAAAGTATTTTTTTTCTATTTATAAGTCAATAGCTGGGTAAGTACAATATTCAAAATTACCGTATAATGAACACCACGACGCAACACTATTCAAGCTACCGCACCAATCATACAACCTTAAGCTGTCAATACTTTCGTATAAATCAAACATCTCATCTTGTGCGAGAACTAGCAAACGTGACCTGCCTCCGAACTTCATACTTGAAATATGTGCATTTTAATATTAGTTTACTAACTTACAAATATTTTTAAAATTGAAGGCAATAATAACACTTAGGTTCAAGTGCGTTGTAAAAGAGTTTTTTTAAGAATCATAAAAATGTATGAATGTAACTCAATCAAATCCATGTAATTAAATACTCATAAAATATTAATTTAAAGTAGCACTTTCGTAACGTTAAGCTCCCAGACCAACACGTCAATATACATGAACCGAGTGCATCAACTTATGAAGCAACAAAAGTAAGTAATGACAACGCGCACAAAAACATCAATTCATTCAAATTAATTACCTGTATAACAACATGGCCGCTGTTTATTCGACATGGCTACTGAAACACCATTATCCCTATCAAGCCATTACCGAGCTCTCTTGTGAAAAATAATAGTTATTCACATAATTACCCGACCCTACCCTGAGCGAACGAGACAAAGTCAATTCTTTCATACGTTAAAAAGAGACAGGAGTATTCTCAGCGGGCCGTCTTCGAACACTTAAGTAATTGAATGGTACGGAGGGTAAGACGGGTATAAAAGTATGAACGAAAAATGGAAAATAATATTATAAGTAAGGGTATCGTGTGAAGGGGTCGGGAATCGTCGGGAATTGTCGGATTGGTCGTAAAATACTTTGATGAGCGTATGTTTGGACTGAGGTGTTTACTCGTAGGCTGCCGTTGGCACTAAATATACACTTACGGAGATGACACATTCTGAAGTTCACAACGCTCTCATGTTATGTATTTTCAGTAAGTAGGCATGTGATATAATATTGTTTTGAAAACAATGCTTCGCGCTCAGTATGGAAATGAACTCTATCTTGGATTCAGACTGTAGTATATTATATTATAAAGTACTTTTATTTTACACGTTATTTTTTTTGTGTTGCTTTTTTTTCTTTGGTTTTAAAATAGTGGCAGAAATGAAATGATACGACAGTTATTTCCAACAACCACTAAGAACTAGCATTATACAGACATAGATGTTCCTTTATAATATGCTCTTCCACAATTCTTTATTGGGCTATGTCTAACAGACTAAGAGTAATTAGCCTATCGGATCGCAATTAAACATGACCTCATCTTCATGTTGGTCGTAAAACCGTCTCCAGTCAGCAAATTCTAATTTACTCAACATACCAGTACATTGATCCATCTCCATTTAAGCCAACTTTTACAAAGACAACTGCTACCATGCGTCAAGACGAAGCAAGTCGCGTCATAAACTAAGACTGCCATCAACTCTGCGAATATAAAACCAAATGGTCCAATGATAATACGTATATATTACTATTGTGTTGTTTTGCCGTCGCATATTTTTTATTGCGACTGTGTATCGAGTCGGCCGATTTATTTTTATAACTTTATGTAATGTCGCGCTGTCGTAAATGTGGAGCGGGACTTATTTATAGTGTCAATAGTTGTGTTGGATTGTAGCAGTTTACAGCGACAAGTTGTGATGTAGTACAAGTTGGCTTGTTTGTAAGGAGCTGGTTTATGTTTTGATTATTAGGTATTTTGAGTGGTCATGGAGGATCATTGTGGTTTCAGAATAATTGTATACTAAGATTTTCACAAATACAGTTAGGTCTTAAAAATAATACGGGAACTGGTGTTGGAAGAGGGCGG
Source organism: Hoplodrina blanda (assembly GCA_949316365.1). Lineage (NCBI taxonomy): Eukaryota > Metazoa > Arthropoda > Insecta > Lepidoptera > Noctuidae > Hoplodrina > Hoplodrina blanda. The sequence continues at coordinate 13,544,131 of OX438567.1, read as the reverse complement.
TTATAGGTGAAGTAATGAGGTTTCAGTTAACTTGGGTAGAATTGCGTTCAGGGAAGCAATTATACTTCTGAAGTATAAGTATAAATCTCTCATTCTGGATATATTTCAGTGGATACCAACTCACTTAAATATTTTTTCCCCACCAAATAAATATTAATTAATATTCTATTCTATATAAAGGATGTTTCACTAGCACTTTCGGTAAGTATAGTCCATAACGTTATCATCTGACTATTTAATGACTACAACTGGTATATTTATGAGTACCTACACTGTGTCGTTAACGTAGACTTCTGCTGACACTCGTAATTCTAACTGCAACATGCTCTTACATGTTCCGTCTATCAACAGTGGTGGCTAAAATATAGACTATAAAATTGTTTAAATGTTGTCTTAAATCATTACCAGCATATAACAAGGGTCGGCTACTAGGTTAGCTATGCGAATGAATAAACAACAACAGAAAAATAGCATTAAGCAAGGCTCTAAAAGCAAATTCAGAATTCAAATAATTTATTACAATTGGACCATTAAAACGGTTTGCATTCATTTATTTTTAAAGATTACAAATCACTTGTACTGAAATAAATATTAAGAATTAAGTACCTACTTGATTTATACATTTTTGTTGTTTAGGAGTAACAAGGCATTTTTAAAAGGATTTTTTTAACGTCATTTACAAGAAAGTTAAAGGTATTTTCGTATAGCGTAGAATTATGTGTTTCAATTCAGGTTGATAATGATATGAATTTGAAGTCGATGTAAGATACATAAAATAAAATTAACTTATAAGTAGTAGGCACTACAACAAAGTCTTACAAATTAAGAAATGAGAGGAAATATAATTCTAATGTTTATAAAAACGTGGTGTTCACATAATACGAGTAACAATATTGTGATCTTAGACCATCATTGCTAACATTTCGAATTCCATTATAAAACCAGTTGTCTTTCATAAAGCTTCCTGCTCCACGCAGTTTAACAACGAATACTCAATAGATATGACGCCTATAATACTCAATTTATGAATTTGGATGTTTCATCAGCTCAACACCGTGACCCGTACTCCACCAAACATCATCGATGTGCCAAAATCAACTAAAATTTTATCCAATTAAGTGCTGTTGTTAACATAACGAGGATACCTAATTCCGCACAGCCATGATACCCTTATAATGACATCGACAGCTGGTCCGAATACCCAACCTTCAGTACAATCGACGACCATCCTACGGGCTAATCATGAAAACGTATTTATGACCTAATTAAACTCATGTCGACCTGAGCGACAAGAACGGAACATATCAACCTCAACAGGAGCAAAAGAGACAACCGACTCCCCGGGCCAGTGATTAATGATCGTTATATGGCTGGTTAAGTACCGTGTAATTTGCAAAACGACCCTTAATTACCGTAGAACACGGCTACTATCGCCGTCTTTGTCGTCTGTAAAGATTTTACGTGCGCGCGAGCGGGACGGTGAGTAGTTCGTGATGCGACTTTAAAGGCGGTATTTAATGAGGCATTATGATGTCGACCGCGCAGATTAGGTCCTCATGGAGATGAAAATTGTTTGCTGTTCTCTTTATATTTGGCTTGGCTGGTGAACAAACATGAGAATTTAGTACAGATTTAAAGCAAGACCGTCTGTTTGACTTTCAGTCTACTGAATAACGGGGTTTTAAAATTGCTCTAAGTTTAATGTTCTTGCTGTGAAACTTTTATTTTTCCGAATGTATTTTTGCTTTGTCAACTTTGGCATTTGTTTGGCATATTATATTGTTTCTGTCTCTACTAACATCTGAACTGTAGATACTTGTGTGTTGTAAATTGTTTTATGCAGTTAAAAATAAACAATACAAAAAAAAGTGTTTCAGTCTGCCCAAATTGATTTACGATCTTTCGTGTCCTGTACAACACAATAAATTTAAAACTCTGTTCATTTCATTAACCCTCTGTTTGTCCCACAGGTCTGGTTCCAAAACAGAAGAACAAAATGGCGGAAAAAGCACGCGGCCGAGATGGCGACCGCGAAACGTAAGCAGGAGGAGCTGGGGGAGGAATGTGACGACCAGGAGCAGCACGACAACGAGTGCAGCGACGAGGAGGAGGCCAAGAGGCCGCGGCTCGACATCCACCACATGCACCACCAGCTGCCACATCGACAGTGATCACACACCCCGGGCGACCCCCCCGCCCGAGACATGAACATTCCCAGTGCTACGTTTAGCCAGAACGATTCCTACTACCAGGAGTACCCTGGGTACAAGGAAGAGGAGGCTCCCTGTGACCTCTCCAACTGGCAGGTCCGGAGGTTCGAGGACATGACCAGGTCTGGTGACAGTGACAATGTGAACAGTGACGGCGTCAGTGTCGATGACGATCAGCCGATCAACTTCGCGTATTATCACTTTTAATTGTGCCGTGTGTGGGACGACTTGTGTCGTTGTTTGGACGATGCTCTCTGACAATTGGAGTGTAGCAGTTAAGACTTTTACGAACTATTATTATAATTATCATTCAATTGATATCTTTTTACAGTCACATTGTTTATTAAAACTTAAAGACGAGTGTCGAGGATGCTGTATGAGTAAGCGCTATGTAAAAATGATTATATTAAAATAATTAGCTTTACATAACTGTACATATTTATTGTATAAGTAGTCATGTGATAAATTATAAGTAATTTATTGATAATTTTAGATTTTACATGTATTTTGTGAGCATAAACGTGTAAATTGTATGAATCTTGATACCGGTGCCAATTTCCTATCTGTAGTTATATTCGAGTATAAAAGTAGATGTTATTTTGAAGTTATGATGGTTTTCCATTTTCCGTATATTGCCAGAGTAGTCAGTAGTGTCATATTATCCCCGGTCTCCCCTATCATAAAATCTTGTTCACATCACACGTTAAGTACACACATTAAAATAATATAATAAGTAGTAACAATCTTGCCATAAAACATACAAAATAAACTTTAGCAGAGTCCAACCACCTTATTCAAACTGTATTATTTTGATTTGAGCACATTATCATGTCTGCAAATATAATGACAGGTAATTTATGTTAATGGTGTGAACAAGTCATTATTTGTTACAATGGTTTTGTTTGTACCGTTACTTGGAACGTGCTGAAAAATCATGGAAACATCTTTTTGTATTAAGTTGCCGTGCCGACGGGATATTAAACACAGCTATGGGTATTTTCACTCTTAAGTTTTTAAACTTAACACTTATTATTCAAGTTTAATATGTTTGCAAGATGTTTAAGATCTTACATATTTAAAGTTTTGTAATTGAAGCTATTACAGTACGCTTTTCAAAGCAATTTATTCCTTAAAGACAGCATTTCATAATTAAATCAATAAAATAATTTAAAGCTAAGCTCACACACCTCTAGGGTATGACAGACATGTGTACAGATTTCTTTCTTAATTAATGTAAATAGTAATAATATTTGTAACACTATAAAGGCTGATTCACACATATCAGTGAAGCCACAGTTCCGGCACCGTCCCGTGTCAGTGATAATTATTCTTTCATACATTCTCTATGAACGCGCCGGAACTGACACTGAGAGAACTGTGTCGTCAGTTCGTCACTGACACTGACAAGTGTGAACGTGTTCATAGAGAATGTTGAAAGAATAATTTATCATTGATACGGTACGGTGCCGGAACTGTTACTTCACTGATATGTGTGAATCAAGCTTTACTCTCTTTGGAGGCATTGCAATATGTATATTGTACATTTTAACTATAAAAAGATGTAAATAGATATTTAAACGAATTTAACTATTGTAACTACAAGTAGTGACGACCACGCGACAGTATTACTATTTAAAAGCTTAATGTGCATTATTTGTTATTTTTTAGTGACAAAAAAATGTAACAATTTTGAAATAAAATAAAAAAGCCGTCTCAATTAGTAAAAAGTCCTTTCTATGAAAAGTTAACAAAGCTTAAATTGTACCTTTTCTTTTTAAGTTACAAAAAAAAAATTATGTAATAGTAAAACATTATTTTTGTCAATGTACATAACAACTTTTTTGTTTACAAACTCATAATTGTAACATATATAATGAGTTTGCAACCTCAAATACTGCACATTAGGCTCACGTACATCTATAACACTAAAACTATAAGTTTACATAGAAAATGAGCTTCAAAAATAACGAGATTAATTCGCTTATAAATGCACAACAAATGAATAACTGTAAAAGTGTCTGTAAAAGCTTGGAACGATGAGCAGCAGAAGGCGACGATTTGTCCAGTTACTGAAAGAAACAGCGTTTACAAGTACCTACTCATGTTTAGATCCTAAAGCGTGGACATTCTACGTACTGTGGTTGAAATAAACAGTTAGTAAAAATATTATATGTTTGTTTTTATTTTATCATCACCTATGTTAATGAACTTGAGTAAAACTTGACTGACTAACCTGCTCGTCCAATACATTACTGCAGTTTATTGTGTCGCATAATATTTTTCATAACGATGTTTAAAGGTCAATATTTTGTTATTTTATCGAAAGTTAACGAACTGTTCTTCGAATTTCGAATACAAAATATACATTATAAGAAATCGATGACTAGCGTCGAATGTAAGTACAGAAACAGAAGTACAGACAAAAAAAATTGCACAATGCCGTTTTATTTTACGAATGACAGATGATAATAATTTTTAGAAAAAAATATCTTTACTTGTTTCACACACACAGTTACCTTTCATAATATAAAATCTTGTAAATCATATTACAATTGCTAAACCACAAATAAAAGGAAAAACTCCATGTTACATATTGTGTTACTATTACTGAAAATCCAAGCACCTCGCAATTTAGATGAACACATTACATGAATATATAGTAGGCGTAATGTTAGCGAGAGGTAGCCAATATCGAATGAGATATAGTCTGTATAATAAGCTGACGAGGACGTTGAAACAGGATTGTACAGTTTTATATACTAACTATGAGGTTTTATTGAAGTAAATCTAGTTAAAAAATCGACTAAAAAGTAAGAGGCATCAAGAAATGTTTTCCTGACAAAGAAAATACAAGGAAAACTCGACAAACCCTAAACCTTCATTCAAATAATCAGGCTTCGTACAGTGTAGACACAGTACGATCACCTCACTGAACAACATTCTCAAGAAAATCCATTTCCAACACAATTCTGTGAAGAAAATCCGCATCTCCGACCAAACAAAGGAAATTCGCGCAATCCTCAATTTTGAACCGTTTCAAATCTGTCAATAAAACATTGTACGCATCGGCGGCGTCCCGTTTATCGAACCGATACGTATGTACCATCCTAACATCGGAAAAACCTTTAGGTAATCGAAGGAGGCGCAAGCGGGCAAAAATCGCGACGCCGCCCGTTGCCATGGCGACCGACCAAGACGGTAAACAAGCACTTACTGAAAGTCAAACTTTATCTTGAGTCAAATAGAGTTGGCTTTTGAATGTTGGAGTGCAAGTTGTACTACTTGTGAAGCGGCTTGTAGTTATAAATGTAAAACATCGTTTACTGGCTGTTAGAGCGAGAGATCGGAGGGGTGTGTGGGGTGCGCAGGGGGGTATTCTTTCATCTGTTGTGGCCGAACACCGCGCGATAAGGTGCCGCGTCTACCTTTTATTTATTACTCCATTTTAAAGCGGGGGTGAGTATGTTACGCAATTCGGCGTGTGATTTCACGGTGGGGTTGTAGATAATGTTTCTACTGATTTTCGTGATAGCACTTCTTTCTGCATGGAGTTCGTGTGAGGGAGGGACTCTTGGATATGTAGGGACTGCTCGTATGGGGGAAACTGAGTTGTACCTATGTAACTCGTATGTAAGAGAAGATATAAAGAGTTGTCAGGCTGGAATTCATTGCTGAGGTGGTATCGATTCCACTGAGATGTTGTTTATAAAGGCGCGTTTCCATTATGCAAGTGATTTGCATACAAGTTGCAAGTTGCATGCAAATTGTATAGTGGAAACAACAACTTGCAAACAAGTTGCAACTTGTATGCAATTAGGTTTAAACTTGTACGCACAATAATCAAGTCGGCACATTTGCACGCAAGTTGCAAGCGCATGCGGTCGTGCATAGAGGATTACTTTGTTTATGACTAGAACTAACTTGTATACCACTAAAATCTTGTATGCAAGCTGCAAGTTGAACAAAATCGTGTTTCCAATTCAAATCACTTGCACACAAGTCTGACGTCATACATGTATGCAAACACTTGCATAATGGAAACGCGCCTTAAGATGCACTTGCAATACTGTAGCACGTACGAACTAACTAATACCCACCAATTTATCCTATTTGGCCAGGCAAGTACTCGTTGGTACTGAGGCAATCTTATAATACCCTATATAAATAAAATATAGGACTTGATCTGCTGATCTATTCGCTAAAAACCTCTCGTTGAATTCAAATCTAAGGTCATCAGTCATCCCTCCTGATGCTAAAGATGACAGCTAACCTAAATTCACCGAGGGATATATTTATTATATATTTTTTTATATATATATATATATATATATTTTTAATATAAATATATTATAAATATATTTATATGGCAGAGTGGACTGCCCCATCCAAAGGCACTGGGTCAAAATAAGTATAGGTTTGAATTAAAATTGAGATAAGTAATACTAATAACACTAACATAGCATATAAGCACAATCTGTTACTAACCACTAACAACGTATGGACTGGTATAGGTCTGAAATAAAGATATTTTTTTTTTTTTTATTTTTTTTTTTATTTTTTTTTTTTTTTACAGAATAGCCCCTGCTATAATAGTAAATTATAAAGAAAGATAAATTATGCTAACCACAGCCAAACACATAACAAAAAAAACTGAAATTTATTAGGAAAATAATGGTGATATTGGACCTTTATATCAAAAGAAGAATATAGATATAATGACCTCAGTTCTAGTAAGTAATTAAAACTACTTACACACAATGACTAAATAAGGCTAGTTACACAAGAAGGCTATTTTAGAAGGCTATTTAAACAATCTTTAGATTGTTAGAGCAATCTTCAGAGCTATAGGACCCTTAGGCTTTGATAGACAGAAACAAACACAAGTTTACTGCATCTAACACAATCACTGACTTTAAATGGACATATCAAACCATAAATCAACTTCTACCACAAATCAAAACATACGTAATTACGATGGAACCATATTTAAAAACATAATAACATTCATAGTCAGATCTTAAACAATAAATAGAATGCCATGACACGAGTTGACAACACTTTTATAGAATTTAATGGCTGACTTCACACCTACAGCGGATAACAACGAAACAAAAGAAGATGAATGTCAAACAACAATATATCAATATCGATGATTATGTCAATAATACATGTTGGGAACGGATATGGTAAGAATGAAATATAATAGCTATTGGAAATCGCTAGTCGAGTGCTGTATACGGCCACAGTGTCATAAAAGACATGGACATACCGTTGTATTTCGAAACCAGTGTATACACCTACGAACTACTAGGGTAAGTAGCTTTGTTTCAAATTAAATCTAAAACTACGTGCTGTATCTGACACTAGAATTTTTTAACCTGCTTACTCGGACGAAAATTAACGCATAGCTTTATTTAGAGTCCCGTATCCGAAGAATGCCAACGGAACCCTATTAAGGCTCCGCTATGCGTCTGTCTGTCCGTCTATCTGTCAGCGGGTTGTATCTCATGAACCGTAATAGTCAGAGTTGTATTTTTCAAAAAGTGTGTATTTCTTTTGTTGTTATTACAATAAATAATAATAATAAAATAAAGTTACAAATTAAAGGGGGTCCTCATACAAGAAACTGCTTTTTTTTTGTATGTATGTAGTATTAAATATTGTACGGGACCCTTCGTGTGCGAGTCCGACTCGCACTTAGCTGGTTTTTCAAATAAATTCTACGTTCGAGAAACTGGGGGTTAGTAGAGCTCTGTACGGATTGAGAGTAAAGACCGTACATGACACGAGACCTCTAGTCTGGAATGACTCATTACTGACTGGGTTTATATGCCTACCAGTTATGAAGATGTATCTACCATAATTATACATGACGCATAAAAGACACATTTGCTTTTGATCTTGGCCGTTTAATTGCCAAAACAAAGAACCCCATATATCTTCTACCTACGGTCCTACGTGGTCAAATGAGGCGAGCCAATATGGGTTAACATCGAAACAAAGCGCGTGATATAGTCGTAATGATCGTAGAACACACGTCACTCATAAAGATCCTACGTGAGCATAAAACTTGTGTTTAGTGCTGCGTGTCGTAGACCCGCTGGCCACACAGCGCTGGGGGACTATTCTGGATTACTTATGACATGTGACACACCCGATCTATACCAATAGAGGTGAGGAGAAACATTAAGATTTGACAACCTTCTTTTTCGGACAAGCCCGCCATACTATTCTCAACCACTACTACTTCTGAAAGCCAGAATCAACAGTGCAGTGTGACAATTTTCTTCTTATTAAAAATGTAGATATTGACTAAAAGATGACCCATTTACTACAGTGCCTAAACTGTCTAAATACCCCTATTAGAGAACCTACTGGGCTCAGGTAACTTAAAAATAAAATTAACAATAGGTAACCGTCGATTCGAAAAGAAGATCGCCATGATTATGAGAATAGTACTTATTTTTAGGATTTGATGGATTTAGTCAGGTGCGCAGTACTCGTAACCGGCGTGCTTGTATGACGAGATGTATGAACGTAGATGAGACGAAAGGAGTATGTAAGGATCGTAGTAGGTGGCGTTCTATAGTTTCTGCCTACCCCCATGGGAAAAAGGCGTGATTTTATATGTTGATTTACCCCCACGATCAATAAAGCTACACTAGTTCGAAGTTTTCCCAATTTCAATAACAATTTGATCTCCAGAATAACCCTTCCAATTGTGAAATAACTCCCATCGTTCTAAGTCGGTGAGTGATAGACGTACGTATTTAATGCATGTCGCACGTGATTTACGTGCATATGTCCCACGCACCAATTACTGGCCGCAGCGGTCCGACTTACCATGAACCGACCGATTTATTGAATGACAATAATCGTCAAATAAGACTTCAGTTGCAGTTTTTTTACGCTGCGGTAGAGCTGAGGTCGGAAGGTCTGTGGTCATGCACTTGCATGACCACAGACCTTCCGACCTCTTCTGACACTCATGTAACCAGCAGATGTGCTGATATTAATATACGTATTATTTGTGTAACATACTGAGATGAAAAGAGATGACCGTTGATGATATTAGAGTAGTACATACAGCTCCTCTAAAAAGCAGTTTATTTTAGCTCTGACAATTCAATTAATTTTTGGTTAATCTTTAAACTAGATTTTTAGTTAACTAGATTGTTGATTTGGCAAATAATTCCGTAATAAGTGACGTCACAGTTTACTATTGCCACAGAAAATATAAGGGAGTATCGCGTTTTGACAGCAAGGCGATTAACACACGGCACCGCACGCCGCTCCGGCATGCGGTGATGCGGTTCTCACGTCGCACTAGCCTCTATGAAATCCGCTTGAACCTTGCACACGAACACCGCACGACCGCGCGGTCGAGCGGTGTTCTCGTCACAACCGCATCACCGTGCGGACGTCCGCGCGGTCGTGCGGTGCCTCACACACGGGGCGCCGCATCACCGTGCGGATCATCCAAGGAGGTTAAAAATGTATGGAGTGCGCGCTTCATACTACAGAAACGGTCCTAACTCGGTGACCTTGAAATGAATGAAAGGCACCGAGTTAAGCGTTCTGTTTCTTTCTAATACACACAATAATAATATATAATATATAATATAATAATTTATACACAATTTCTAATACACTTAACAATGCCAGAACGAGATAAAATACAGAACTCAGTGCCTCTCTTTCTAAAAAAAATGAGTAACGGTTATCAATGTTCCAAGCGCTCGCTCCCTATATTTTTAACCTCCTTGGGATCATCGTGCAGGGTTCCCAATTTAGGGGTATTCTCCCCAAATTTAGGGGGTAATATAATTTTTTAAAAGGGCGTTATATGTTTAGGTGTATTTTTGGGGACTTTTGGCTTCTTATATTTTTAAATCTATTTTTTTTATTTGTTGACCTAGCACCATAGTGGGTATCAGGACACATGCGCGAAAGACATTTGCGCGCAAGACTCTTGCGCGAGACTCTTTGCGCGCACGGACACTTGCGCGAATGGACGTTTCGGCGCCAAGACACTTGCGCGACTCCCTTTGCGCGATAGGTCACTTGCGCGAATGACAGTTCCACGATAGACATTTGTGCGCCTACACTTGCGCGATAGATACTTCCGCGAATCCACTAGCGCGAATGCAGATATGCGCGAAGTATATTTTTATAAAGGATATAATGGGCTAAATTCTTGAAATAAGGTTCCGTACGCACATCATTTTATCCATTAGATAAAATTTATAACGGCTAATTACGCGTCATGGGTGTAGTGTCCATGGTTTTCGAGGGTGCTGATGCCGAAAATGTAGTCAAAATGAAAATCCAAGATGGCGGACGCAAAATTTTACAAAATATGCTTCATGGGTGTCGCGTCCATGGTTTTCGAGGGTGCTGATAACGAAAATGAGGTCAAAATAAAAATTCAAGATGGCGGCTGCAAAATTTTACAAAATATGTTTCATGGGTGTCGTGTCCATGGTTTTCGTGGGTGCTGATGCCGAAAATGAGGTCAAAATAAAAATCCAAGATGGCGGCCGCAAAATTTTACAAAATATGCTTCATGTGATGTGGGTCATCATATAGATGCCTATGCAAACGAATTATTTTGCATCACGAAATTAAACTTTAAGGCATTTTTTTTAGCTTAACATTTATTTTACATGTTGTAATATTATGTGCATTATAAAAAAATAAACAGAACGTTATACCTACATGAATCTCAAACGAAATTAATAAAATCAAAAATAAAACTAAAGTTTAATACTTTAGTTAACCAAAGCTCACAAAGTGATATTGGATTGAATGAAACAAATCGTTGATGGTATTGAAGCACCCTTGAAAACCATGAACACGACACCCATGACGCGTAATTAGCCGTTATGAATTTCATCTTCTATCTAATAGATAAAGTGATGTGGGTATGTGTACGGAACCTTATTTTAAGAATTTTGCCCATTATCCTTTTTAAAAATATACTTCGCGCATATCTGCATTCGCGCTAGTGGATTCGCAGAATTTTTTTATTTTTTTCCCAGAATTTTCTCCGCAGATTTCACCAAAAGTTCCCCAAAATTTTTCCCCAAATTGGGGGAAAAAAAACCCCAACCTGGACACCCTGAAAACTGGTCAAAACCGGTAAAAAATAACTGGTTAAAACCAAAACTGTTCAAAATCGATCCGCACGGTCATGCGGTTGAACCGCATCACCGTGCGGACAACCGCATCGAAATCCGCTTCACCGCCACCGCATGCCGGAGCGGCGTGCGGTGCCGTGGGTTAATCGCCTTATAAAAAGTATGTCAATTGATTGGTGGTGTGGTACTTAATTATTAATTTAATAAATTCACTTACACCATTGCTTACCTTGTTAATAATTGTATGCTCCATAAGTTGGTTCTCGACCAGAATTGCGGTTAGACTTACAACACAAAAGCCCACGACAAAAAGAAGATTGTTAGGTTTGATCAGATCACTATAAAAGACTGGAGTGTCTCGGGCAGTCAGCTCAGGCAGGTTGAGTTCTACAGCTAATTACAGTTGAAGAACTCAGCTGACACTATAGGAGATGCCACACCTTAAGAATACCCGATCAAATCGATGAATGTTAATCATGAACCGACACACACGCATAAAAGTTTAATAGTAAATAATGTGGCATCACATAAATAAGACATGGTCACATAAATAAGACATCAAATAAAGTACGTTTGAGTGGCACACGTCGCTCGCGGCTGTCGTAAACGCAAATCAACTTGAGACAAACGTATCCAATGGCCGACTTGTATAATTACTTCATTCAAAGTAATGATGCCGGAGTTTATGACCTGGAATTGTTGAGATGGATTGACAAATTCCTTTAACCTTATCAATGATGTAAATCTATACTCTCAATGAGTAGAGAAGGCTTAAAATACTAATTAAAACGTTCAAAATCCAGTCGAAATCTCATCTCAGCGACAATGTCAAAAAATGAGATATTTTACAGGCATTTTTGACAATACGTTCTGAAAGTCAATAGAATTGCGTAATTACTGATAAAGATACTTCTGTCGCACAAGAAGCAAACAAATTAAAATAAAGGCAGGAGATAATGATCAAGTCTACGGTAACTGCATTTTGCAGAAGGCTGGATTGCAATCCGTTGTATGATTCAACTGGGCAATAAATTCCAAGCATTGAATCATCAATAAATAGTTTAATTTCCCTCATAACATCTGATGACATTACATGATTATTTTATTTGTTTAATGACTGTAATTAAAGGCCAAATAATAAACCGATACCTAATTGATCATGTAGATACGAACCTCGCGCTAAACTCGCAGTAACTCAGGTTTAATTAAGAGTAATCTAAGGCTATGATCTGTAATTGCCATCCATACATGACTTCTGTGTAATTGCCACCTCGGGTCTGATTTGACTGTACCTTAAAGAATAATTGACGTGTCAATTGGCACAGGATTATAATACACCATAAAGATTTTGCTACCACCTGCATGATCCCTACTAATGAAAAAAATAAAGTCCTTGCAATACGCGAGCGCGTTTTTGACATGTGAAAACTATTAAAAATATGTGAATGTTTAGATTTTTAATGAAATATGTGAACGTGTAGAACGCCTTAGATTTGTTTAGCACACAGGTAGATTTGCATTGACTTTTGGCTATTTTGGTTCCGAATAAATGTCGTAGTTTCTTTAAGGTGCAAGTAAATACGCGCGTAACAACTTATTACTTACCTTATTGGAACCTTGGACGAGTTAACAACTCGAGTGCTAAAAAATAGCGTATTTTGCAATCAAACTCACCCAAAGAATTTACAGGCAAAATTGGTTATGTTTTAATAGGCATATAGGGACTTGTTCAAGGACTACTCATTATAATCAGAATTCTTAAAACTGCCGATTTTATATTAAACAAAACTGATGACTAAAAACTAAGGCAGACTCAAACAAAGTGTCACATTTGATTAACACTCCAATCCTCACGGGGGTCAATATAACCCGTCACTCTTAACTTTTATTCGCCATCAAAAGTCTGCAAATTGATTTTTTAAAACCCTTCAGCGTCCGGTAACCTTGAGGGTGATAATTCTGGTCATCAATCGACACTAGGGGCTGTAAAGTGTTTGACACTAAACGGTTTATGACCACAATAAACCGATGGCCGGCAGTTCATTCACTTGGAGACGGACGGACGTCAAGGAATTTGTTTAATTAGCTTCGTATTGAGACTAGTGAATGATACAGGGTCTGTCTGTTTTAAAACATGAATTCGAGAGATGTTCATAATGTTAAGAACTATTTTGTAAACTGAAAAATTATCGTAGTCTTTAATAATTCTTGTTAAATGCACTAATTTTAAAACAGATGGAACCTTCTTCTGGTAAATTCATAAATTCTAAAAATGCACTAAAAATAATATTAATTATATGTGTCACTATTCCATAACATAAACCTAAAATAAATTAATCCTAATAAATACTTAGTTACTACGAAAGATAAGCCAAAGATCAGCAAAGAAATTAAATAGTATTACCATCCAATTACCGCGAGATCATTATAGCGTAGTAGTGTTCAATCTATCAACAGCAATGGCAACTATCGCGCGACCGCAGTTACAACCCGGTGCCATTGGCGATTTTATTAAAATTAATAACTCGGCCCGTGGGCTGTAAATGGGAGTATAATTCTTTGAGACGTGGGTATGAGGACGATTGTTTGTCTGTTTGTAAAGGAATGAATTAAGTCGCTTTGTTAAAGCTACGTTATTGTCCTGTTTGCGTATCATAGGACCAAATACAAACTGAATTTTGGTCCTTATTCCTTTAGTGTTTTTGGCTTTAGTAAACTTGTTTATGTATCTTAATATAACTGTTCCAATTTCTCTACCATGTTTCAACACACTTTTTCAAGCTCATAATTATTGCCACATTATGTTCAATTATGATATTAATATTCTCTTGATCGTAGTAACTTCAAACCTTAGTAATTAGAAAAACCAGTTTCTTAATAATATCTACTTCCAAGCGAACCATGGATTCTTCACTACTATAAGTTATACAGCCAGCCACTGAATAATCCCGAGGCGTCGGGATTTAACAACAGTAATACGATCGCATATTGTAATTAACAATTTGCAAGCAACCGCCGCGCCGGCTCTATAGAGTCCTAACGAGCGCCTGTATGGTCATTATACTGCTATATGACGTCATTATTTTAATTAAAACAATTCCAAACGATTGTCTTTTATTGCTTAGTGTTTTGATTTTCTGATGACTGTATAGTCGGTTTGAGCGACTACCTTTACTTCACGTCTTCATTCCACACCGAATGAATTCAAAAACATCATTCAGACAGTTTCCCATAAAGTAACTAAAGGAAATACTTATCTCATTAACATTAATTAATGATTACAGGAATAAATACAGCCAATTGGGAGTTGCAGTAATTTATCGAATGATGAAGAACAAAGGAGAACGCTGAACGAGGCTATGTCTTAAATACTTATATCCTGCAGAGCATTTATAAACAATAGACTGATCAGAGTGGTAATTCCTGTAATTTTAGAAATGTTCGTATTATAATCTAATTCGCAATCTGACCAAAATACCTTTATCTTACTTAAATTATTAACAAGTTTTTGACATTGATAGTCGCTGAAATTAGATCAGACTTTAAAGATTTTTAATTACTAGAAATTGGCCTCCTCTTATTAGACGCATCCTCACAACATTTGAACATCATCTAGCTATTATATAAAATATTAATATAAGGTAGTCAATTCGATCGCTTTTAACTTCAAAATTACGTAAACTACTAGGTAAAATTACTTCCTGTTACTTGTCGTGGCTATTCTGAGTTTTATTCTGCTTCGGTGTTTGGTCACATGTACTGTAATAGTAAACCATCATCATATCATCATCGACATCTATCCAGATCTCGAGTCAGCTCGAACATTCATGATATCCGTGGATGGATAGCCAGTTATTGTCGCCAGTGTATCGACACCTATAACGTTATACACTACAGTGCAGAATAAATGGACAAGCCAAATTAATAATGAAGTCTGATGTTATTGCTGTTATTATTTTTGTTGTAATTTTAGATTTTGTGTCAGGCAAAATATGCTAGTTACTTGATGATAAAGTTTCGACGATGTTGTCAGTACCACCTAGATACTTATAACTAATTGCTTATTTATTTATAAAATGTCATAATAAAGAATAGGTGGGATTTGCTGGGTAATCGAATAAAGGGATACCTACGTAATGTGCAATTGTGTGTATCAAGCATTCATTAAACAGCAAGCTGAGTTTAATTAGTGGTTAGCAAAATTCTTTTTTTAACAATCTTACTAAACGAATCAAACTATTTAAGTCATATATGTAGTCAACAAACAATTATTACTAAAACAGCATCTATTCTCTGTCCCATTTCCCGTGTCCCGCAGTGTACCACATCGATCAAAAGCCAAGATCTGGTACCTCCGATAAAGCTTGACGGGACATTAAAACATTTTAAAATGCAATAAATAAATCCCTTAACGACGTACTGTACGGGCAGCTATTAATCAAGTGCTCACTTCAAGCTACTTTTTATTACATGTAAATGAGTACCTCGTAATGCTGAGGTTTATGCTTATGGATGGATCTGAGGATGTGTGTGTAATGGGGTAGGAGGGAGAGGGAGGGGAGGGGAGGGCTGGAGCAGGACTTGGAACTGATCAATTGTAAACATGAAACTTCCTTGGTTCTTGAAAAACTTAATCGAGACATACGAGTATTTATAGAATAGAATTAATAAGGAATATCGAATTCAACAAGTACTCAGTAATGTTATTTTTTGCCTTTGAATACTTCGGTTAGATAAAGATTCATGCAAAGGATTATCTTGAACCTTCGGACACCAGCTTTCGTCTGACGCGTTTCTTAATAGCAGGATGGGATAAATTGTTAATTTTCAAGTTCAGGAACGAAAAATTCCACTACCTAATATAAAAAAACGACCTATCTGTACACAAAGCACAATGAGTTAGTAAATGGAAGTAAGACAAAAGTCCTACTTTAATTTTTGGATCATTCCGCGATTCCTAAACCAAACTAAAGCCTCGTCAAGTCGACCCTCTGAAATAAGGAGATACATCAGCATCACACGAGTAAACGACCTCGCGTCTTAACATCTAAAGCTCGGTGCACACGAGCGCAGGTTTATTACAAATATCACTAACAATCCGTCGACCGGCGTCATTAAACCCCCATCGGCTCACAATGGCATAAATAACGACGGATTTATTCCTATATTTATTTATTTATATGTGTTATTTATTTATTGCCCGTCCGGTCTGCACTCGGCTTTATAGATTTTTTTATACTTGTCCTTTTGATCGAGATGTATTAAAATGTTTATTGTCTAATCTATTTGGGGGTATTAAACAAAATTTTAATTTGGGTAAACATTCTTATTCGATATCAATAAAGATAAGGATTTAGTTGAGGAATGCCATATTATTGGAGTGGTGCGGATGGATTAGGGATTATAATAAAACAATGGATTTAATTTAAAGCTTAATTTTAGGAGAATGATAAGTTGTGGCGTTTGAATAGCAGAATTGCACTGTATACGTACGTTTTAATAAAGATTGATATGTCTAGATTTACTTGAAAGATTACTATTTTAATGAAAGCTAATGTTAAACAATGTTTGATGTTTTTTCATGTTTTAACTTTATCTGTTGCAGTTACGTCTTCTGAAATGGATAGTGCAAATATTTAATTTGTTTGAATTTCTCACATTTATTTGAAATATCTATCCATCTCTTATAATATAAACTTGTGAAAAACTAAGACTTGTGCACAAACAAAGGCAAGTGTAACATAATGAGTTGGGATCCCTTTTTTTGTTCCACCAACTAATCCTAAAGAAATATTTACTTTAAAAGTAAGTGTGTCAACTCGTCAAGGAAGTGAAACCATAGAATTATTATTGTATGTTATTGTTTATACAATATTTTACCTTTTTGAGTAATCAGGTTTTCATCGGTTCAATAAAAATATTCAGACGCAATTTCCTATTAAAAGAAACGTTCGTTTGTTTACTTCCTCTTTTAAAAAAAGCTATTTATTGCCCACGGGTTTGTCTGCGTTGATTTTAATTCGGTTATGTTTTTACAATGTATAGGGTACTTGATGATAAGTTCATTTAATGTTAAAGTAAAATTTAACATCCTTCAAACCTATATTTGCCAGTCCTTTTCGTATCAAAGGACCATGGAATTTAATCATTAATTATAATAATTTATTAAAGTAAAAACAAAGTAAGGTTCATCAATTTACTTGTTGATTACTTCAAAGATGGTTTATCTTTTAATAAAAAAGATTAACCATCTTTATTCAACCTCTTTCGTAACAAACAAACACATCATCTCTATAATGTTGTACAGCGAACATAATTAATTTGCTTGCAATTCCGATTGAATCCGTGTTATTTTCACGGTGATTAAGCAAAGAGGTGTAAAAGAATTGCATACCTAATTGACGGGAACGAATTACACTAAAGATTGTTATTAATTATGACGTGTATACTTTGTACTACGTTGTTATGTAATATTGTGCGTATCAAGTCGGTGGAAGCAATCGATTGCGTACAATTATACAATGGTCAAGATCAATGAGGATCTTAAGATATTTCTAACTTATTTTGTTTACTTTATTGTTCTGATATTGGACGGTTTCTTTCGTTTGGATATGGATGTTTTGTTGTGGAAAATTAAATAACACAAGATACAAGTTATAGTTAAAATGGCTGTAAAATAAAAGATAATGAGATTGTTTGTTTATTATCTGTGTTTTATGATATTATATAGGTATAAACAGGTACATTTTTTATTGTAAGTACCAATAAGAAAGGATTATTAGGACCTAAATAGAATATTAAATTAACTTCCTTTGAGTAAAAATGTAAGGCCACGACGATCAGTAATCTTTGCAAAATGAAGAATATATGAAGGAAAGCAGATACCTGAGCAAACTAGTCCAGCCTGTCTACTTCAGCGTAAGCCAATGAGACCAGCATCCAGTGCGATCAACAATAATCTATAAAATCAGTTAATTCCAACCGTATCTGCTCATTAAGTCCAGCCCAACATCCGGTCGCACAATACAGAACTCATCATAATTCAACCGACATCAAAGATCCAATAAATCTAACATTAATAACTCTATTCGTTTGTTGTGCCAGTTTTGCATCCTACTAAAATAAATCTTAGTACGCAGAGGATATGGTTGGGTTTCAGTTGGGTAATGGAGGGTATTTTAATCCCTGGCAATAAAAAGGTGTGGTATAAAACGGTAGCCAACAGGATTACCTATAGGTTTTGTATCAAAGTAGCGCTGACGGGTTGATTTTAGGGATGTGGCTCGGTTTATCGACAGAATTTCATTTGGCTCTGAGTTATGAGGGTTATTGTAAGTTTCTTCATTTATTAAACTTGTTGTTTTTTTTATTTTAGGTTGAGATTGAAGTAAATAATTAAGGTAATCGAAATATATGTGTTTGGAATGGTTTTTATGTATTTGACTCCGTTTACTGGGTACCTACTCCTTAAGTTACCTGGTTAAAAAAATCAAAATCAAACTTTATATTGCATCCATAATGTGTATGTGTTACACTTTAAGTTAGTTCCAGCATGAAACCCGGTAAAGCCATGGCAACATAATAATAATAGTAGATATGTAAGTATTACAATTAAATTCGGAAGAATCAAAACAGTCTTAGATTTCATATTTAAATCAAATTACATCATTGATTTTAAATGATTTTATTACGTTTTTATGCACTTTTGAATTGTCAGAGTCGAAATTTTATTCAAAACGATCGATACAAAACATCGATAGGTACAGTCCCACCACTAACCACTAATATTAATTATAAATGATTCAGGCGTCATTAGCGGTAGCAAAGATCTTGGGCGATACAAAGACGGTTGCCGTCTCACTCGCACTTACGGGCTATAAGAGACCAAATTTATTGTAACGTGAGAACAGTCTGGGGCTTGACTTGTGTTATTTGGACTCGATGATACAGGCTGGATGAAGTTGGGGAGAGAGGAGAAAGTAATGAAGCTTTTGGTCCTTTTGTCCCGGCGCGGCTCTTGGCAATATTTTTGTTTGTTTTGCAAAGCAATTTTTTTTTAATTAAATTAAATTATGAAAAAGTGGTGATTAAATGTCGGTGGTGGAAGGGACCTCGTAACGAAAACTTTTGAACCATGACTTCATAAATGATTCTAAAAACCCCTCGGCGAGGAAAAGTTCGACACCTACATAGTGTAAATGTATGAACAGCTGTTTTATTAATAATCTCCGAAAAATGTCATCGCTGGGGGTTCTTGAATCATGTCCTGTAAACTACCCCGAATTAAATACCTGTTTTAGTTCATGATTTTGTCCTCGTAAATATTGGTTACCGCGGACTCAGATGAAGTCATAGATTAAAAAGTACCCCATGTCCTTATAAGTGACCTCTTTGTCGAATTGCATTTTGATCGGTTCAGTGGTTTTGCCGTGATGCTGTAACAGACAGACTCACTTTCGCAATTATAATGTTAGTGTGGATGAAAATCATGACCAAATCAACTATGATCTTCTTTCTATTTTAGTTTTCTTAATCTGATATGTTTACTTAAGACATTGATAATATAAAAAGTATCTCCCTCCTGCCGCTAACGTTTACGCACACCAATACATTAAACCCTATTATTAAAATCGTACTTATAAAACCCGCTTCACACCGCTCAAAGTAATTTATTTTTTTTCCCCATCCTAATAACATAAACTTATTAACTGCAATAGCAATAAAAACCATGAATGGACCCATAGAAACGACTGGATCCCACAAAATCCACCCCCTATACAAGCCTGCGCGCGCGCATCCATTCATGTTGTTTTTTCTGCACGTTTACCTGCAACTTCCTTCCTACAACGATCCATTACCATGAATGACATTCCTACGGTCTGACAGTTAAATGGATACCCTGACACTTATGTGGTGGTACAATAAAAACACGATAACAAAACTAAACCTTCTTTACTTACTTCTAAAGTTAAAATTCGTTCAACGGGCCATTTTCTGATTGATGACGTAACTACTTTATATTTACACCCTACCGAACCACCTCTCACTCTTAACAACCAGTAAATAAGGATGAATTTGATTTATTCTATCATTTTCCAACAGAAGTACGTGGTTATTATTTTTCCTAGCGCGTAAACGATACGTACGCTCGACGTAAACTCCTGCGCATTGTTGATCGGTGCCACACTGTCTGCCGAGATGGTTTTTGTACAAATTTAGAACGTGTTTTTTTGACGGTTAACTTGAAGCTAATGATACTTGACGTTGACGCTACGATGTCAAGTTAGTCAAGTAATTAAGAAGAAAATAAATGGTCAGGGGCACATAATATGATTAAGGAGACTGATGATAGTGATGAGTGACATGCTTCCACTTCATACTTCGTTCATTCATAACTTTAAAGTGAATTCTATTGTGTTTTGTAAAGTACTTTGAGTCAAGACTAGAAGGACCAAAATTCCATCCTCACCTACTAACTACAGTAGAAACGTTCATGAACTCAAAATAGTTTCCAAGATAGGTATCAGAAAATGAATAAGTTTCAAATGAAGTTTCAAAAATTAGTAGAAAGGCACCAAATTAAATTTTACTGAAAGAAAAACTTTCTACCACACCTGGACTTATAGTGTCTATCAAGTTGGTAGTATTACTGCTCAGTTAGAGTGTTCATCAGTGTTCATCAGTCTCCAATCAATCAATGACACATTTTGCAGTTCTATATAAAGTATACCTAAGTACCTATCTATATTTTTAAAATGATCAACTAATTTAACATAGTAACTCATCCGCCGTCAATAAAATTTTGTTTCATTTATAAAATATATTTAATTAAAATCACAGCAAATTCAATAACATTAGATAAATCGTTTCTGTCGGATCTGTCTCAATAATTAGCTGGCCTGTCACATTACGTGTGACATCAAATAAATTAATCCGGTCAAATCCCATAATTCCTAAGAAGTATCAGTAACTGCCGAAATGACGGATAAAGTCAACAACACAATAGAAGTTGTCGATTGTTGTAATACACTATTTCGTATGCATGTTGCAGTTGCTTGTAAGATATCAGACATTTTTGAGAAAAATCGTATTTTAAACAAAATATTTTTGATTTCTTGCGTTATGCTTAAGTTGAAAAAAATGTGTGTGTATCAATTCGATGACAAATAAAAACATAACCTAATGAGTTTTAAATGTTTTAGTTACTTATTATTCTATACCGTAATTTATGCCAGCACTGTCCCAAGTCACGACTTCTTAATATAAAAGACCAGTGAACAGGACCAGTGAACCTGTAATTTATTTATTTATTTATTCAGGTTTGCCAACAGCTTCTGTACATAAGATCATAATTTAGCGCTAAATGGATTATTTGTGTAGTAAGTACATTTTTAATTTTTTAAAGTCATAACAAGTACTATTTATTTACAGTGTCAATGAATTCGATAGTAATTTTTCTATCTGTAACTTCCAGCTAGAAAGTTTACAAAATGGCCAGATTCGATCCACTACTATCGCACGTACCGGTAACAACGGCGACACTTCCACAAAGCAACCGGAGCGGAAATACGTCACACAAAGGTGATATCAAAGAGTCACGTTTTTGTCACCCTGCCCACCCCCTGGTATAATAGTCAATAGCTTTAAGAGTCCATTCTTACTACTTAAATGTCGCGTAAAATTATTGTTCCGCTTTTTTGTCCAAACTAGGATTTTGGATCAAATTGTATGAAAGTGCGATATGATTGTAACATGAGACTTTTGGATGAAAAAATGTTTTTGTGCAGATGAAATTAATTTGGGCAAACATACACCCTATTAATTTTCAGTCCCCCATTATGACAGATAATTGAATAAACATGCAAGAAGGGTATTTATTTGCATTGACTATAAACCTGGTATTTTTTATGTTAGTTTTCGAAAGTAAGTTTTAAAACTTGCTAAAATTTAAAATACTACCACGATCACTGTACTGTTGCATGCTTATGGACGGGTTATTCCACTGCGCTCCAGGAATCCGTAGCACTGCACTCCAAATTTTTATTACCTTTATTATTTAAAAAATTATAAGTACCAAAATCGTGCCACAGCGCTCCAAAATGAAATAAGTAGAGTCAGCATACAAGTCAAACCATAAATTGTTAAATTAAAATAAAGTGATTCTCTAGAGAAGTTATGTCTTGAAATTGTCGGGTAATGGTGTCTACTACCCAGCTGAAGAATTAGCAGGGATGGCTGCAGTTATGTGCTTGTATTCTAGTTTTAAGAAAACTTTTCTAATCTGAAACTGTGATTTTTTCGTTGTTTTTTTTTTTTTTAGAAAAAGTATTGTTAGATGTGACGTTGTGATTGTGACAAAATAAACATATTAGATAATGTATTATTCATGCTAAATTTATTTTTTTGCTCACTCTACTCAACATTTCTTGGAGCGCGGTGGAACTAAAATATCCCAATATTTTAATCGCTAAAAATTCTTGGAGCGCAGTGGAATCAATGTATGAACATTTAAATTATGAGAACAATGGATTTTGGAGCGCAGTAGAATAACCCTTATGGACAATGTCCGGGCGTTACATTGCTCACTACCAAAAAAAATTAAGTAGTTAAAGCAATAATTTTTGCTCAAAGTTATTAGTATGATGGCTTAGTATATGAAGTTAACGGTTATATGATGTTCCTTGTTACAGCT
The DNA here is from genome assembly GCA_949316365.1 of Hoplodrina blanda. Lineage (NCBI taxonomy): Eukaryota > Metazoa > Arthropoda > Insecta > Lepidoptera > Noctuidae > Hoplodrina > Hoplodrina blanda. The sequence continues at coordinate 13,521,089 of OX438567.1, read as the reverse complement.
CTTATTGTAACTGTCATTGAGTACCTCTACCCTACTTAAGGACACAAACTTCTGTTTTTTAGACTTTCAAAAGAGTCAGTCTTTTATGATTTGAGCTTTGAATTTTAACTGTCCCACGGTAAACCGATCAATAAAATACCTAAACGCTATTAGCAGGGTCATCAACGGAAACTAAAGGTCACGACATATCTCACATGTCACCGACATGTCTCGCACGCTGCGTGACTGTGATAGCTTGTTGACGTTCAACATCCTAACACAACAAGGATGTCGTGACAGCATCCATGCTAATGTACCGAGCTGTGTCTGTTGAACAAGATTGAGAAAATATGAGCTTGATTTTAATTGTGATTATGGTTATTGATTTTTCTATGTAAGTGACTATAATGTTCTCTAATTTGCTTGGTTGTTTATTAAATAAAAAAAATAATATTAATTTTATGTAAGTTCTGAACCTACTTATTTAGTTATGTATACAAAAATGTAGGTTTGATTAGCAAACATCGGATTTAAGCTGCGTTAGGATAGATCACCGATTACAAAAAAAAAAACAAAATATATATTTTTCATTTTTGTCTGTCTTTTGTGTCTTGCACACGTCTACGTACTTACGATAAAGTAAACAAAAGAAAAGGGCTGACAATAAAGAATCTTATAACTGAGACTTTGATCTTGTTGACATCTTCAGCAGCCGAGCGCAATATGAAAAATATCATGCATTCAGACAAACGATTTCCTCTTATTATAATACCTTGGAAAGTTCGTTAGTTAATTGGCCATATAATATGGAGTCACGTGGTCACCGCGTAAGTCCCTGGAGGCTGGCCGGACCAGCGCTACAAGAGTGTCAATAAACTCGGCTCGACGTTTAATACACCGCCGGACAAAAGCTACGGAACTCTTTTATTTTTCATACGCTTAGGGGCCCGCGAGTTTACGGACGATTAGAGATATTTTATATTTATGGAAGAGGAATAGGGTTGTTTGTAAGTGTTAGCTTTAGGGCTCTTTCAAGTTTTATGTAACGGTTTTTGAGTTTATTCAGACCTTGATTGCAGATGAAATAAGACGCGACCATCGAAAGATGATGAAGATTTATTTATTTATTTATGTCCATATGATGATAAATTATCCTAAGTTTTACTTATGAAAATATACCTGCTTATCCAACAAGACACATTATGTTTCTTATCTTATTTCCAGTAGTTTAGGTACTGCAATTGAAGTCCGAGTAGAATTTGTACCGAAGGACCAATTTTTTCCCTTATAACAATTCTTTAGTTTAAACCTACAGAACCACATATTGAAGCAACCTACCGGATTCTCCGTCAATACCAGTAGCCGACAATAGACGCTCATTTATCAGACTCAACTTAGCCCTTTTTCTTTTTACCTCGCACGGCGTCGAACGCGCTACCTGATCACTGCCGACCGCTACTTATGCTCCGAATTAATGACCACTATACCCTTTGTGAGGTTAAGTTGTGTATGATAAGGTCGGGGAAATGATGGGTGGCAGTTATTATCTTTAATTAATGAGAGATTTTAGTTTATGTGAAATTCATTGTTAAGTTTGGGAGGATTGACTGTAATCACTTTTCTTTGTTGGAAGATTTCTGATGGTGGTAGGTACCTACCTACTTAGAATTATTTGGATGGAGTATAAGGGCTTTAGCTACCTATCTTTTTGAAAGTTTTAAACATGGTTTTGCTTACCAATCTCACTGAAAGTAATTTAGAATAATAGATTCGTAGATTATTTTTTTTGAATGTGCCAATACTCTGAAATCACCAATCCGCCTTGAGCAAGCGTGTTGATTAATGCTCGTACCTTTTTTATATGAGAAGAGGCCTTTGCGTTGGAGTGGGACAGTAATAGGCTGGTATTATTATTATTATTTTTATCAGAGTTATCAACTACAAGGTACAATCATCTTTATGACGTACTATTAAATAATAAGATCAGATTTTTTGTCGTTATAAAGCAATAATAAAAATATACACGCAACAATGACGAACTTATTTATTTATTTCTATTTTTAACAAATAAAATAACTAAATTATACAATATAAATAATTACAAAAAAATATGAAATAGGTAGCCTCCTCCCTATTTGTACAAATATTCTAAACACTTCCCTGTTCCTGATCATTATGGAAGCCATCATTCAGACTGCCATCATAATGATCATGACGCAAAACCGGTTAGTCTGGTCAAATATTGTTGCCACTCGTCGAGGATCTAATTGCATAAACCACCATGCTCATGAAGATCCTAGAGTAAGAGAGTAGGAGTCCTATTTCACGTTTAAAACATATCACCTCATTCTTAGTCTCATATTGTTTATAATGAAATATATCTAAGGTAATTCTTTGGAAATATAATAGTATCATAGCTTACTCGGTCTGTGAGTAGTAGTGACGAGCGGGGGACTGTGCTCAGCTAAAGTTCTAAGCCTCTGAGGTCTTCTATCTAATGGGAACGTGATGACGTCACCACGATCTTCCTCGGAATCTTTGGAATCGTCTGTATTGTTTTCAATACTTCTAGCGATATTACGCATTCTTAGACTTTGGTTTTTATTAAGTCTTCTGTTAGTTATTCTCCGACGAGATTTAGATGGACTGACTTTATGCTTTCTTAAATTGGCTCCTGCGTAAATGTTGTCGTATGATCGACTGTAATAACTCGGATGTTTTTGTATATTTCGGTTTCGTAGATATGGGTGTATGTAAAATGGATCCGGTGAACGAGCAGCTTTCTTCTTATTAGGAGGCTTGTCGGGACTTGTCTTGTCATTCCAGGGAAATTCAAGTTTGAGCTCGTCTTTTGGCTCCTTATCTCGCCGACTACCTGTACGACTCCATGAAATTGGGGATTTGAGTCCACTTCTTTTCTTTTCGTCAGAACTTAGTAGGTCATTCCATGGAAATTCAAGATTTAGTAAATCTGTAGTTGTCTTAGTGTCATCTTTTTGTTCCCTGTTTCGTAAACGTGATGGCGATCTGAGTTTAAGAAGAACAGATAGTTTATTACTTTGGTCATCATCAGGGCTCAGAATATCATTCCATGGAAATTCAAGATTCAGTGAATCAGTAGTATTTTTAGTTTTATTTGTTTCTTGTCGACTCAATAACTGTGGTTCGAGATTACGAAGAGCTGATACACTACCATCTTTATCTTCATTAGGACTTAGCTGGTCGTTCCATGGAAACTCAAGATGTAGTGTATCGGTAGTATCTTTAGTGTTATGTTTTTGTTTATGGCTCTTCAATTGTGATGATGATCTTAGTTTAGGAAGAACAGACAGTTTACTACTTTTGTCATCAACAGTGCTCAGTTGATCATTCCATGGATATTCAAGATGTAGTAAATCAGTGGTATCCTTACTGTTAACTTTTTGTTCATGAGTCCGTAACTGTGATGGTGATTTGAGTTTAGGAAGAACAGATAGTTTATTTTTTTTACTATCGTCAGGACTCAGTTGATCATTCCAAGGAAATTCAAGATGTAGTGAATCAGTAGTATTCTTACTGTTATCTTTTTGTTCCTGGCTTTGTAACTGTGATGTCGACCTGAGTTTAGGAAGAACAGATAATTTACTATTTTTGTCATCATCAGGGCTCAGTTGATCATTCCATGGATATTCAAGATGTAGTAAATCAGTGGTATCCTTACTGTTAACTTTTTGTTCATGAGTCCGTAACTGTGATGGTGATTTGAGTTTAGGAAGAACAGATAGTTTATTTTTTTTACTATCGTCAGGACTCAGTTGATCATTCCAAGGAAATTCAAGATGTAGTGAATCAGTAGTATTCTTACTGTTATCTTTTTGTTCCTGGCTTTGTAACTGTGATGTCGACCTGAGTTTAGGAAGAACAGATAATTTACTATTTTTGTCATCATCAGGGCTCAGTTGATCATTCCATGGAAATTCAAGGTGCAGTGAATCAGTAGTACCGTTAGTGTTATCTTTTTGTTCATAGCTCTTTAACTGTGGTGCTCTGAGTGCAGGACCTGCTAAAGCTTTACTATTACTGTCGTTATCACGGCTCAGAATATCATTCCATGGATATTCAAGATTCAGTGAATCAGTAGTATAATTTTTATTTCTTTTTTCTCCCCTTCTTAACGGTGATTCATCACCAAGCGCTGATACACTATTATTTACATCTTTTTTAGAATACAGCTGGTCGTTCCATGGAAATTCAAGATGCAGTACATCAGTTGTTTCGTTCTGTTTGGATTGATTCTCGTCTGAACTGTTAAATGATTCACGGCTCAAATCGTCTTGGTTTGTTAAACGTAAGGCTGGTGTATTACTGTCAACATTGTCATTAAGATCCAGATTTTCATCATACCCTTCTTTTTTATAAGCAAACAATGTGTCAAGACTAAATTCATCAGGAAATTCATCTTTCTTATACTGTTTTTCATTTCTCCTGTTTTCAGGTCTGCCACTTTTGAATTCATGATAAGGTACTAGATTCTTAGCAGGATCATCATTAATCCTGTTTCTTCTTTGGTTTCTATTATTGTTACGATAAGTAGGTTCACGGTCTCTACGAAGTGAGTATTTAGCTGCGTTCGGAATATCTAAACTTCCTAATCGTAAAACAGAATGATTGTTAAGATTATTCCCTTTAGCATTAAGCCCATTATTTTCTTTTCTACTGTACTTGCTATTTGATAACCCAGATCTTCTAAAGTTAACCGGTACGAGATTTAACTCATCTAAAGTCTCTGAAAGTAATTTGGACAAATCAGAGGCCACACCTTCATCAATAGTTAGCTTATTATCAGGTGACAGCGAAAGTCTCAGAAAATTTCTGTTATTATTTTGCCTATTGTTATGTTCTTTCTGATTACTGCTTCTTAGTAATGGCGATTCGAGGGACAAGTCTTCCAAGCTTGATAAGCGCAAAACTGTTAGCTGTTCACTATTATCGCCATTGATTAACAATGCACTATTCAATGAAGATTCAAAATCCGTATTGTCATGATTCTTCCTGTTATACCTTCGAGTTAATGGACTATTATTTGATAACTTTCTTATTCGTGGTTTGAGTCCACGGAAAGGTGATAGATTATTGGAAATGTCGTCATTACGGTTTAGTTCATCACCAAATCTTCTATTATAAAGTATGTTATTACTATGATTTGTTGGTTCAAGGTTTTCCAAATTTGATCTTGTTATTTCATCAGATATTTCATCATCAGTCACTAACAGAATTGTATCTATATAGGTATCTTGGATATCTTTTGCACGAGACGTCGAGTCAAAATATGAATCGTATCCTTGATTTTCGTATTCTATGTGATTATTTCGTCTTTGGTACGGCAAACTTGGAAGACTATTGATAGCATCTTCATCAGCGGGCAATTTGTCAATAGGTGAAACTTCAAGGCTCAAGTTATCTCCTGTCCTAAAGTATTTACGACTTTGCTCTCTTCTATTGCTAGTTTCTATAGATGAAACTTCGAGACTTAGGTCATCGTTTGCTTTCCTATATTTTTTGAGAGTTTGACTCTGTCTAAGATTTGATGGCCTATGTCTTAAGTATGGCCGTCTACCGTCCGTTGGATCTGTCTGATGCGATAAAGAAGATGAGAATTGAAGGCTATCTGATGAATAGCTGTTTGAGCCAGATCTACCGACAGGGACTGATTCGAGGCTTACATCGTTGTCTAGCCTATTTTTATATCCAACATTATCATTTCGCCTCAGATATGGATGGCTCTGTAGTGGCCGAACTGATCTGAAGCCATAATCTTCAAAGCTTGAATAATCAGAATCTGATTGTTCACTGTCGCTGGCTGGGATTCCTCTTGAAGATAGTCCTCGGTAGTAGTCCGGAAATCTGCGTGTTTGTCCAGAATTTATGAAATGTGGTGACGGAATCAGTGGGCTGCCTCTGTAACCACGACTGTTCAGCGCGGCGTTAAATCCAATTTGTAAAACCTGTAAACATAATATGAAAGAAATTAAAACCTGTATGCAATAACGCGAACATAAAATGCTGTGTCAAATGAGATGCTATTTACGTAACTTTACGTTTCAAGTATTAAATAAAATTAATTTGTTAAATTTTAGAATATATCACGGACCTCAGAACTTACCTATATTATAAAACATTTTATTGGTTATGTTATTGTTCTAGCACAGTTACATTGCGAGATCAAGATTCCTTTATAATGCCACAAAACTAAACCGTTATAACAATAGCTACAACAATGTATAGTCCATACATTTAGCTATTGCTTGCTATGACAAATAATAATACTAAATAAGAGGTCATTTAAATGTCAAGTATCAGTACAGTACCGACACAGCTGACTTAAAATGAGATATGCTATTAAAGAAGGCAGTGCAACGTCTCCAAAAGAACAGTGCTGTGAAAATTAATCTATCTAAAGACAAAGATTTGGATAAGAATTAAGATAAAACAATTGTTTAGTATTTATGCGAGATTGCTTACAGAATATAAGGCTATTCAAATCTACATGTAGACGAAGGTCTACGAATTATTTTTTAAATCATCACAATCATCAGCACAATTGTGCTTGATGATAAAAAAAGAATTCGACCTAATTAGGTAGGTAGTATCGATACACTATTATTAGTTACTACTTCGGAAAGATTCAAAAGCAGAAAGAAGAAGCCGCTGAAGAGTAGATCAAATATGTGAATAATGCAGCTAAGAAGAAAAGGTACAACCCAAACTCAAAGAGCTAACGAATGAACAACCGGAGCATCGAATTTTTTGTCAAATAACAATATGATAAATCAAGTTATGTTTGTTCGACTGATGAAAGGAAAGATGAACCAAACCTGAGGATATGTAGACACTACTTTGGGAACAGGACACTAACAAAATAACGATGAATATTGAACGTTGAAAAATAAAGGTAGGAGAATGATGTTACTCGTACCTACATTAGTTCAAACCAAATGAAAAGGTAGTAGGTAGGTATATAAGAAAAGTATTTTGTAAAACAGAATTTAGACATTTCACGTGCTCAGACATAACATAGAAGAGATCTTAACAGTTGACTTGAGAGAGAATATGTTCTTTTTAAAAGATAATCTTACCAAAACAAACAAAGGTATTTTCAACATTTTTTTTTTGTGAATATTTAAAACATAATCCGCATACAATTACACATGAGTGTGTTCCTCCAATCGTACTCCGCGAATGTTTCACAACAGCTACTTCTCACTCACAAACAAATCAATTCTACCTACTGTATAATAAGTAATGTTTCCACTATGTAGCGACATGTCAGCGAAATTAAAACACGCATAACCAAGTTGATTGTTTGTTCTTTATTAACTTATTATTACTTAAGTTTGGGTTTTCTTACTGTTTTTTTTTGTAATATTTGGCAAATCGACGTGGGGATTTGAAATGGTACATATAACTTAACAATTGTATAATGAACCCGTGGACGTAACAATAAGATTATGTAACTGTGGCTAACGGGGTTACTAGTGTATTACCTTGGTTGAATGGTTTCACCTCGCCATCACGTCATAAACGTGTTTATGGTATTACATTTTATAGCGTACCTACTTGGCATTTTGTAAATCAAATTCAGAACGTCAAGATATCCATGTTTCTTTTTTTTTAAATAAAGTAAAGCATTATAAAAAAAGTATTAAAATTGGTATACTTACATTACAGTCGGCCAGCAACAATTTTGAGCACAGACAAGACTAGCGAAATCAATGAAGATTTTAAGGTTCGATATGAAGCTGGTCTGAAGACGGTGAGATTTTTACATGATCTACGAACGGGAGTTCTGTCAAAAGTCTATTCCAGGACTTGAGCAGCACTGCCCCTGTCAATATGAGCCCATAGCAATGGCCGTTTGTGGTTTAGTATAATTAATCTCGTCCAAAGAGATCATCTTAATATTTAAATCGTTTGGCAGTTCATCGCGTGCGGTTGGTTCTATGACCAGATAAACAGAAGCGTTGTATTTTAATTTAGTCCAACTCTGTGCTTTTGTGGTGTGTATAAAACTAAGCTGATATAAAATACGACTCTTGCGCAGGTATTATAGTCGCTCAGGTTTTAAATAAAGAAGGTTTACATGCGGTTTACTAACTTTCAATCATTTAAAATATAATATACTAGTGAAATTACTTATTATTTTGGTACTTACTACTCTGGAGGTAAGTATGCAGGCGTAGCAATCAATATTGGTAAGTACACCTTGTTACACGTAAAACCATGATAAAACCACTTACCTATGAAGAAACCGAGGCTGTACTGGAACATGGTGAGTAGTCGAAACACATATCAGATACCATAACATAAAACACCACACACAAACTACAACACCTCATCACTCATACCATGCACATTACATCACATACACCACACCACACTACACCACACCACATCACATTACATCACACCACACCTCACACCTCATCTCACATCCCACAACACCACGCACTACGCCACATATCACTCCGCAAGCAATAACAAGAAAAAAATATATATATATATATAGAAAAAAATAAAAAAATAATAATAGTGTCATCAATCGATAGTGACCTAATTTATAGAATAATTTAATTTAAACTTACTTTAAAATGTTAACTGTCTTTATTATAGTTACTCACAGTTAGTATAAGTATACGGCTATGTTATGGAAGAGTGGAGTCTCTTAATACAGGCATTGTTTGCTTAAAAGGAGACTTCCAACACGTCTAATGTATAAAATGCTAATTGTGACAATAAACTATTTTGTATTTTTTGTATTTTTTTGTATTTTGTACACAGGACCATAGCCTACAACATTTGGCACACACACATGGTATCAGTGAAAGACCCTATGTAGGCTCAAAGTCAAATCATTTAATTCAATTTGACCATTTTAAGGCACTTTTTAACGTCATTTACAAGAAAAAAAAATGTTTGTAGTGCCCCCCCGTTCTAAAAGGCACTTTCGTGTGAAGAAGAATGGCCAAGAAAATCTTTTGCAATATTTCGTTTATATAGGACTTAACACTTCAACGAACAATGAATAAGTGTGAGAGCCAGGGCAATCTATAACAAAGAAGAAAAAATATAATAACAAAAGAAAAATCAAATCGAAAAAATTAAACAGTTTAAATTGTTTTTGTCTAAAAATTGTGATTGCTCTTTATGATATGTATCCCAGCGGCATATAAGCCCTATGTTACAGCACTGCATCGCTGCAACATTGCCAGTAAACAAATATATACATTTAATAAGTTTTTATTGCCATAATCTGGACATAATTTACGTTGATAAGCAGATCATACTCCCGAGAGTCTGACGCCACAATGAGCAGTTTGTTTTATTTTAATTCACCTTTATAATCTTTTGAATTCACTGAACTCAACGGTTTATATTTGCGGGTGCTATATTTAATTTTGTATGAGTACGATTTCGTACTAATGTGTACTATCTAAGTTAATCTTGAACATCACTGACAACGGTGAAGGAAAACATCTTAAGGAAACCTGGACTAATTAATGTAAGTCTGAAATCACCAATCCGCGATGAGCAAGCGTGGTGATCAATGCTCGTGCCTTCTCTGTATGAGAAGAGGCCTTTGCCCTACAGTGAGACAATAATAGGTTGGTATTACTATGGTGTAGTAGTTATCTAAACGGATGAGTATCCGTTTACTAAATATTAATGTTCAAAACTAGTTGTTCTTTTATGTCAAAATTTCTCTGAGCGAATCCTGGCGAAGAAAGTTTGCATGAGGTGGGATGAAAGCTCACGACAAACTAACTTAATGAGAGAGATTTTTACAAAATACTACCTACTGCTGGCAATCAAAACCACTTGTAATTTAGTTTTTAGTTTTCAAGGTAAACTTAAACACAACTAACGGTTGTTTGAGGAAGGGAAACAACTTAGAGAAACCTGAACTTAATTGTCTCAAACGAACGGAGTGAACGTACAGTCAACAGGCGTGGTGATCAACGCGCGTTTTTCCTTAGTATGTTACCCTGAAGTGGGTTGCTAGACTTGCTGGTATGTAAGAATGGTGTCATATACGAGGAGATTTATTACAAATTGCCTAATTGATAGGAACAGGTACCTACTACTAAATGCGACATGCTACATGCTACTGCATGCGACTTCGTCCGTGTAGGAGTTAAGCTTACCATATAACATATCTTATGTTCCTCGGCAATTTAGTCTATCTTTCTGCCAGTGAAAGAATTTTTGTAATCGGACCTGAACTTCCAGAGATTACCTCATATAAACAAATTTTACAAGCCAACAAACTTTACCTCTTTAAAATACACATTACATCACGCTTGTAATCACCGAAGGGTTAGGCAGAAGTGTACCTATTAGTACACTCACATTTTGCCAGTTGCTATTTAAGTCCCAGTAATAGGGGGCAAGCCTAAAATATAAAAAAAAACTATCTTTAAAATATTAGTACCTATTTAAATATGTGCCTGCAAGTATCTATTAAAGATAAAGAATATAGATATGTCCAACAAAGTTAAACTAAACAAACTGCATTGTGATTAATTGTGCCCCAAATTGCTTCAAAAACCCAATTAATACTAACAATATCACAAAATCACCAATTTGATCGAAAAACACATTTTATACAGAAAAACGACACACATTGCTCTCATACACAACTGTCAATCCAAACGTCACTTTTGGAAAATCTACAAAATCCTATTATAGTATCCATAACAATTGTGTGGGTGATATTACACAAACAATATTACCGATAGACCCCGGCCAAATGAAAATAAACTTTATGAGTTTATAAATAGAGGTGTGTACAACTGTTTACGTTAAGTATGTTTGTAGTAGAATATTGAATATTTAGGGACAATCGGTGTGAAAAGTGGTGCCGATCTATTACGGGTAATCGGATTAGTAGGACGTGTCATTTCTATGGGATTAAGGTAAAATGGCTGCGAGTAATAATTGTGTATATTTTGCGACGCACAGTGAAAGGAATCGTGAATTGATTCTGTTGGATGATGCCTCTTTACGTAGGTGACATAAAGGCTCTAAGGATAATAACACTTTTTACGTTACCGGGTGTATGAAGATACTTATCAGGGATGTTTGCGGACACAAACATTGATGGTTTCGCCGCCATCATTAGAAAGAGATGTGCCTCTCTGGTGACGCGTATTCGCGGCAGTACCAACAGTATTCTGTGTGTTCGCAGATCGGTGGGATTCGCCGATGATGCAGAGGTGGATGCAGCTCCACGCTATTTAGTGTAGTTGTATATTTTAGTTTAATATGTCTGTACCTACTAACACTAGTTTTTAAGTACCTAAATTGTTACTAACCCTATGGACTCTGTCCGAAATAAAAGTTTTATTATTATTTTTATTGTATCTAAGGTTCCATACTCGAAGGGTGCAAACGGGAATCTAATAGTAAGCCTCCGCTGTCCGTCCATCCGTCTGTCAATGGGCTGTATCTCATAATTTCATAAAGCACCAGCAGTAACACCTAGCTAGCTAGAGAGTTGAAATTTTCACAGAATGTGTATTTCTATTGCCACTATACCAACAAATCACTACATAGTATAAAACAAAGTCGCTTTTTCTGTCTGTCTGTCCCTATATATGCTTAGATCTTTAAAACTCCGCAACGGATTTTGATGCGGGTTTTTTTAATAGATAGAGTGATTCAAGAGGAAGGTTTATATGTATAATACATGCACCCGTGCGAAGCCGGGGCGGGTCGCTAGTAATAAAAATAAATAGAAGTTTAAAATTGTGTGCGCGCTAACAAAAACAGTGCTTTTCCCCAAAAGGTCACCAAAAATAAAAGTCACAATAATTAGCAGTATTTTTAGCAATGTTACTTAGTTTGATGGGCACTATGCTGCCCTAATGTTTTTATTTAATAAATTGAATCACAAATAAATAATTCTTTCGATCTGTAACTAAAATAATCTATTAAGAATTAAAAAAAATTACCTATTTAAATAGGTTTTGATTTATCACCACCATCAACTAATTTAGTAGCTAGCTGGCGCCATCTACCACCAGCATCAGAACTAACTCTCCAACAAGTTCTCCGAACACACTACTTAACAAAAGTCAAGCTGTAATAAACGCTAAATACTTATTTTTTGTTACAATTTGTCAATATGACACACATCTGCTGTACCGGGTTCGATTCCCGACCCGATTGTTATGGCTCAGACAAATTGTCAGTCAATGAATGCGCGTAATGGCACGCATGAACTGTAAAAGGTCCATTCATTATGCGATTGACTTTTAACGACATTTACTTTACGAGATATTATGTCATATAGTTACCTACCTAAACACTTACTGGTATCTATAAGCTATTATTTTTGATATTCATTTATTTATTTAATGGGTTCACCAACGATTGTAGGAATAAGAATAATTTAAAGACATTTTAAGTTGTTAAAGGTAGTCAATGTGAATTTTTAATTCGTATATACTTTCCAAAACTTAAAAGTACATACGTATTAAAAGACACACAAAACACCACTGAAATCGGTAAACGAAAATATCGTGAGGAAACCTGGACTTATAATAAATATACACACATCAAAAGTGTCTAGGGATCAACATCCCTAACATTTGTTAGGGATGTTGATCCCTAGACACTTTTGATGTGTATACCTAAGTCTGAAATCGACAATTTGCCTTGAGCAAGCGTGGTGATCAATGCTCATGCCTTCTCTGTATAAGAAGAGACCGTTGCCCTGCAGTAGGACAATAATTTGCTGGTAATATTATAGATCAACTTATAAATTGAAAATCTACTTCCACTAAATATTTCAAAATATTATGTTCCAAGTTGTAAGCTTACAATCAATAAAAGATCAACAATATTGCGCTAAAAGGCATGAACTGACCGATTCTCAAAAATACAACAAAAAAATCTTGCAAGCATCCGGTGAGGAAGTCCATTTTATTCACTAAACTCATTATTTATTGTTACTCAACAAATAATATGCGCACACAAAAGACGCGACTTTACGCGACAATCGCACTAGTTGAGCGCAGCGTGAATGGCCCGCTCTAAAGGTGGGAGAGACTGGCATGTGCTTGGCAAAGGTGGCCGTTACTGAATATGCCTGTTTATTGGCCCGCAAATAATTTATTGGAGAGCAAAATATTGAATTTGTAACTGTAACAGAATTAATTGGCGACTCAATGAAGTGACGATTAGTTGAATAATTTATTGATAGCGATAATAGTCCAACGACTATTATATCTGTGTCGGAATGACTGTGAAATCTATGTACGATCGAGTTTTATTTGCGTCTTTTACAATAACGAAATTATAAACGTTATTTTTTTATCTTTCTAAACTCACGGTGTTCGTTTGTTGCCTACAAAGAAGAAACGGCATGAAACTATGTTTAATAATACCTAATGGCTAGCAACTTAGTATTTGCCAAAACTGGCCAACCCGTAATATATCAGCATGCACAGTTCAATCCAGGTTCACGTAAAACTTATAAGATCTGAAATGAATCAGCGTTATATTCGAAATCATCATAATTATTTCAAAAACTGGAAAAATAATGATATGGGTTGTTTTTTTTTTGGAATAATCAATGTCAATTACGTAGTTGTTTTAGGACATGTCAATAAAATCTGCACATATTATCCTACTAGCTTCTGCCCGCGACTTCGTACGCGGATCCTGTTGCTTATGCCAGCTACAACAGGGTCGTCAAAATTGAAGATCTGAAACGTCTGATATAGAATTCTAAGGCCTGGGGACGGGAAAACAACGGGATGAGCGAGATTTCATCGAAAATCAGTCCTAAACTGTTACCGCCTTCACCGCGTGGAGGTACTCCCAGCTTATGTTATTTTATAATTATACAGTGAAATTGAGCTTTGATTTCCACATCAGATGTTCCAGATCTTCAATTTTTAAACGTCAACAGAGAGTGCTCATCAGGCTGAACAACTGTTGCTAAGACGTCATTCCTATATAATATGTTATAGTGTAGCTGGACGCTTGGAATTCCACAACGCGTGTGCCAGATCTTCAATTTTTATACGTCAACAGAGAGTGCTCATCAGGGTGAACAACTTTTGCTAAGACGTCATTCCTGTATATATTATAGCGTAACTGGGCTCTTGGAGTTCCACAACAGGTGTTCCAGATTTACAATCTTTATACGTCAACAAAGAGTGCTCATCAGGCTGAACAACTCTTGCTAAGACGTCATTCCTATATATGTTATAGTGTAGCTGGGCTCTTGGAGTTCCACATCAGCTGTTCCAGATCTTCAAATTTTATACGACATCAGAGAGTGCTCATCAGGCTGAACAACTCTCAGTATAACTGGGCTCTTGGAGTTCCACATCAGCTGTTCCAGATCTTCAAATTTTATACTACAACAGAGAGTGCTCATTAGGCTGAACAACTCTTGCTAAGGCGTCATTCCTATATTAGTTATAGTGTAGCTGGGCTCTTGGAGTTCTACATCAGCTGTTCCAGATCTTCAAATTTTATATGACAACAGAGAGTGCTCATCAGGCTGAACAACTGTTACTATAGCTGGGCTCTTGGAGTTCTACATCAGCTGTTCCAGATCTTCAAATTTTATACGACAACAGAGAGTGCTCATCAGGCTGAACAACTCTCAGTATAACTGGGCTCTTGGAGTTCCACATCAGCTGTTCCAGATCTTCAAATTTTATACTACAACAGAGAGTGCTCATTAGGCTGAACAACTCTTGCTAAGGCGTCATTCCTATATTAGTTATAGTGTAGCTGGGCTCTTGGAGTTCTACATCAGCTGTTCCAGATCTTCAAATTTTATATGACAACAGAGAGTGCTCATCAGGCTGAACAACTGTTACTATAGCTGGGCTCTTGGAGTTCTACATCAGCTGTTCCAGATCTTCAAATTTTATACGACAACAGAGAGTGCTCATCAGGCTGAACAACTCTTGCTAAGGCGTCATTCCTATATTAGTTATAGTGTAGCTGGGCTCTTGGAGTTCTACATCAGCTGTTCCAGATCTTCAAATTTTATACGACAACAGAGAGTGCTCATCAGGCTGAACAACTCTTGCTAAGACGTCACTCCTATACAGGGTGTCCCAGAACTCAACGTCAAGCCGAAACGGGGTGACAGGATTGATCATAACCATCACGAGAAAAATCTGAAAAAAAATCTATCCCATGCAGTTTGAAAATTATGGGCATTTTAAGAAAAACCTAGAAATTTGATCAAACTTTACCATTTTTCTTTTATTGTGGTTATTCTTTTTTATTTTTGTTCATTTGAACTTTGGAAACGTAATCCTAAATAACATTTCTAAAATCCCAATAAAAAATAATGACACAATTGCCTCAAGTTTCCGAGAATTGAGACTATTTGTTAAACTACGAATTTAAAATTTTCAAGATTCGTAGACTTTGACAGGCCCTCCTTTAAAAAAAATGTACTAGAGTGCCTTGGCAAGTGGCATTAAAAGTTTGCGCATTTAATCAGAATTCTAAAATGGTACAATACTTGTTAGTTCCATACAATAAAAAAGAGTAAAAAAATTAAAACCTCAAGTAACCCGATTTTTGCTATCTCAGTTAAAATGTTTTTGATTCGCACAAGCTCTAGGTAGGTTCTTAATTTTAAAGCAAAATGATGAGAGAGATGGATAGTGGGTATGTTTGCCACGAGTGAGCGAGACAGATAGTGACGCCACTTTTACCAAAGTGAAAAAAAGTTAGTAAAATAATGAAAAATCTTGATCTAGTTTAGAAGATGTAGGGCTTGTATTGAGGCTGATGGTAAACAATTTGAACATTTCTTGTAATAAAAATTGTTATTTCAACTGACTTATTCCAATAAACCTAAATTAAACTAGATCAAGATTTTTCATTATTTTACTAACTTTTTTTCACTTTGGTAAAAGTGGCGTCACTATCTGTCTCGCTCACTCGTGGCAAACATACCCACTATCCATCTCTCTCATCATTTTGCCTTAAAATTAAGAACCTACCTAGAGCTTGTGCGAATCAAAAACATTTTAACTGAGATAGCAAAAATCGGGTTACTTGAGGTTTTAATTTTTTACTCTTTTTTATTGTATGGAACTAACAAGTATTGTACCATTTTGGAATTCTGATTAAATGCGCCAACTTTTAATGCCACTTGCCAAGGCACTCTAGTACATTTTTTTTAAAGGAGGGCCTGTCAAAGTCGACGAATCTTGAAAATTTTAAATTCGTAGTTTAACAAATAGTCTCAATTCTCGGAAACTTGAGGCAATTGTGTCATTATTTTTTATTGGGATTCTAGAAATGTTATTTAGGATTACGTTTCCAAAGTTCAAATGAACAAAAATAAAAAAGAATAACCACAATAAAAGAAAAATGGTAAAGTTTGATAAAATTTCTAGGTTTTTCTTAAAATGCCCATAATTTTCAAACTGCATGGGATAGATTTTTTTTCAGATTTTTCTCGTGATGGTTATGATCAATCCTGTCACCCCGTTTCGGCTTGACGTTGAGTTCTGGGACACCCTGTATATGTTATAGTGTAGCTGGGCTCTTAGAGTTCCACATCAGCTGTTCCAGATCTTCAAATTTTATACAACAACAGAGAGTGCTCATCAGGCTCAACAACTCTTGCTAAGACGTCATTCCTATATTAGTTATAGTGTAGCTGGGCTCTTGGAGTTCTACATCAGCTGTTCCAGATCTTCAAATTTTATACGACAACAGAGAGTGCTCATCAGGCTGAACAACTCTTGCTAAGACGTCATCCCTATATATGTTATAGTGTAGCTGGGCTCTTGGAGTTCCACATCAGGTGTTCCAGATCTTCAAATTTATTCTCTTAGCAGAAAATGCTCATCACGTGAAACAATTTTTGCTATGGGACCATTCTTGTATCTCTTATAGTTTAGCTGGTCTGCTGCGGTTCTGCATCAGGTGTTCAAGTTTCCAAGATAAATTATAGCCTATATGTTGCCCGGACTTAATACCAATACAACAAAAAAAAAATCATTCAAATCCGTCAAGTAGTTCCGAAGATTAGCGTGCACAAACACACAGACAAACAGACAAACAGACAAACCGACAAACAGACAAACAGACAAACAGACAAAAAAAAATTTAATTACAATTTCGGGTTCGGCATCGATATAATAACAACCCCTGCTACTTTTTTTTAATATATTTCCATTGTACAGACACCACTTTTCTACAATTTTATTATATGTATAGATATGTACCTAACATACCGTTTACCTATAGGTACTACTCGTCCAAGAGGTCCCCCATTCATTCCGCCAGCTATTACCCTTTGTTTTCCCACTTAACGTTACGACGGTTAAGATTTACCGTCATGTGCAGTCCGGCCGCTCTCCGACTAATCGCAGCGACTAACGACAAGTCGTAAGGGGTGTGATTGTGCTCAATTAGATAGGGGTAACTGAGTGGTCAAGATGTTAAATGGGGTCCTAATTTGTTGTGCCTTTTTAGATCCCCCTTTAGACAAAACACCTTCCTAATTGGAGACAAATACTGTTTGCTTATTGTTTTACAACAGAATTTATTCTTGGTACCTATACTACTTACTTTTATAAGAATTATTATAGGAGGAGTAAAACTTTAAAAGGTCTATAGCAAATTCAAATCAACCATTAAATCTATACTGTAAATATCTATCTCGGTGTAATTAGATGAAGTAAGGCTTCAATTTCTAATATTAGGTAAGATGACAGCTGCTGCTCACCCCAACCTTACTTCACTTTAATTCACCTGTACCATTCTACTAGATAATGTTTACATATTATGGTACGTATTAATACTTCCATGTTAACTGATTATTGCTGCAAATTATGAAGCATATGCAGCACTGGCCACTTGCTGTCTGACATTCTTACAAGATGCTATGTTTCAATAAACTCGTAAAAGAAAATAAATGTATAAGAAAAATCCTCCTCAAAGATGTAGAAAAGGTATCACTTTCCTCAAATCATGAGGAATCCGTTGACAAGCAACAAATAGCTGAAGGAATTTAAATTCAAAAACTAATAAAAGTGTTTTCAGCGAGAAACGGAACCTTCATATTATCGCATAAACTGAACGAATGAGCGGAATGTACCGTCAGCAACATAAACGGATGCGAGGAGAACAAAATAAAAATTTAAGAATTCAAAAATATTATATTATTATTATTTGTTTTTTTTTTTTTTTTTTATTATTATATTTTTGAAGGACGGCATGAGGTGGATAGGCTACATTTTCCCCCAACTCGCAGTGTGGTCATTACCATGGCGTTCTCTCTGCAACCATCCCAACTACAGTAAGGGGGGTTCAGGAACTTGAACGATTATACGGACTATAATTTCCATACTGAATATTAAATGGGAAAGTAACTGTATCTGTCTGACTGTTACACTTTCACAACTAAACCACTGAACCGGTTTTGAGGAAAGTTGAGGGGTAAGTTTTAACCCCCAGAAAGGACATAGGCTATTTTTTTTATTCCGTGACTTCGTCTGTATCCGCGATAAAAGAAATTTACGTGGACGAAGTCGCTAGTTGTCTATGAATTTTTAATTTTCGTTAAGTTTCATTACTTAAGTGATTATATCAGGAAAAATTGGCGTACTGCGTTAATCTCCTCAACAATAAAGCTCCTCTACGTTTTCATTAATTTAAAAAAATATACATATGTGCGTCTTCAAAAACAATTTCAAAAAACCGCACACAAAAACGTCCCCGTCTCATGCAAACCGTACAGCACAAGATAGATTTTTCAAAAATTTAACAGCCTGTCATTGGGGCTCTGGTCGTGGGCTCGCGGGGGCGGCGGGGCTTGGGGGACGGAAAGTAATCAACAATTTAAAATTGGGGGCTAATCTCGCGCCCGCTGTAATCGCTGGTGATCGCTCTCCGCCGGATAACGGAGGATGCTCATGTACACACGCTTGACAGGTGGCAAGTTGCTTTTACAAGGATTTTGGGTTATCTTAAGGTTTATTGGTAGTTATTTTTCAGTTAGTTTGTGCTGTGTACAGTAATTGATAGGATTTTAGTGAATGAGATGAATCAATTAAATTATCCTTATGGTTGCAAGTTCCTAAAAAAATAATGCATAAAAAACAGTAAGTTATTAAAATCAGGGTAGCACAGTTTTCTTAAATACTGGAAAGTCACTTTTTCATGATTAGTTTACTCAAAACCAAATCTATTAAAAGGAAATCTTTAAAGTAGGTACTTGGTTCAAATGCTCAAGCGTCAATAACTTAAGAGCTGGCGTGCTTGTCCCATCCTTAATGGACTTTTATGAAAAACGGAAAAGAAACTCAAGATAATAGTCAAAAACCAATCAACTATTGAAGAACTAGATGTCAAAAAGCTTGTAAACAGGCAAATAGTGTGAACACGTGTTCCCACTTATCTCACTGCCTTGTAAGACATTGTCTGCTTAAGTAACTTCCTATTTTAAAAATTTTACTTAACTTAGTTAAAATAATAAAAGCTCCTCTCATGAGAAAACCCCTCAAGGTGTTTGTTTTGCCGACAAATTGACGCGTCACTCATTCTGCGTCTCCTTCGCACTAACACGACACTTCGAATATGGTTTATTCGTCATCTCTTTCTCACTAAATAACGAATAACAAACATAATCCTTGCTTAATGGCCAGTAGAATTATTGTAAAGATTGTTCGGGTCATAGGGTCGTGTTTTGGCTATCGCGATATTTGGCGGAATAGACCGCATAAGTAAATAGGTCTTGGAAACCTTCCAATGGCCACTTCACGGCCTCAACACCCTCATGATCACCTCATTACAATGATGACTTGATCGGCCTAGTAACTCCTTTATATTGTGGGAGTGAGTAGTATACAAGGTGCATTCAAAACCAAAGTCATTGTCAAATCCTTCCAATTTATTTAAAATACCTTACTAGGTACCTAGTAGTACTTAGCTTGTAGGTAGAATAATCATGTCCTCAAGATTGCTTAGATCAAAACTGTATCTACTCGTAATTACTAATGAATGTAAGTACATAGTCTGGAACTCTAGACAAATCATTAGCAAAGTTATAAGCCAAGGCATAACTCCAATCAATACAATTTCAAAATCGACCTTGTACTGTCATCATTAAGCGACACCAACTGTTCTAAGCATTAATTAGTAATTAACGAACAGACTGATCAGTCCGAACTGACGGCTTGACAGCCCTCTGCTGGATTTGATGTCAAGGTCAATGTCACACGATTTAATTTATAATGCAATTAAAAATATGTTATTTTGAAATTAATTATAATTTATTAGTTAATAAAAAGCTTCAGTAATTAATGGAACCGGCTGTAACAACATTCATGAAGTTGTTGCAAAGTTGTTTATATTAAACAAAACTCCAACAATAATTAAAAAGTCCATTATATACGTATTATGTAATATGAAAGATGTATGGACGTGAAGCAATAGACTGAACTTAGACTAATGTTGTAAAGCTGCCTTTCCTATAAGAAGCATAGCGAGATATTTCCTTACTAAAGTCAACAGTGGCGACATCTAGTTATCTTAGGTAGAACCACTAGAATAATAGTTTAGTTCAAAAATTACGACAACTTATAAAAATAAAAATAATTTTGAATAAGAAATATGTTAGTATTGTTGCAATATAAAATATTTAATCTTAATTATTACATTAAGGCTTTGATTTAGTTCCGCGCTTCCTTACAATAAGACAGCCATCGTCAGTAGTTCTGATAGTACAGCATAGATGGCGCTTTAACAAAAATATAAGCTATCGCCTTAAAAATACCAATAGTATAAAATAGATGGCGCTAAATAAGAAACGCCTGTTGTGTTGTAATAAAAATATTAGCTCCTATAAAAAAATTAAAACTTTTCTACTACATGCATGCCATAAACACTACAATAAAATATCTTTAGAGAAGAGTACTTACTGGTATTTTCTGCACTCGAGAAGTTCTCTTATCCTGCTGTAGATCGGATCGTTCTCTTGTTTTTCTTTTATTTAAACATATTGTTGTCGGATGGTCGCGGGACACAAAATTAATCACTAGCACGCGAAACCTTTAGATTATGACAAGGAGTCTACTATCAGCGCCAGCGCAGAAGATTTACCTAACCAATTAGAAAACCGAACACTTGAAATTGCCGCAAAACTTAGCAAATCGCGGTCTGTAGTCTTTGGCGGTTTGTATACTACTGCAATATTATAGTAGGTCGGCTGTCAAAATAGACAAAATAAAATAAAAGTGGGTAGATCTTATTTTCCAGCAGATTCGAATTTCAACAGATTCGAATTTCAAATCGGTATCTAAACGATAACTTTTAAAATATTTGAATTATAGATTAAAGTAGTAAATACAATAAAATAATAAAGGTACCTACGTAATATTGAAATTGATCTAGTAAAAACATGAAACTCATTTCAAGTGAATAGAATTTCAGAGTGGTGGGATCCTTATTTTGGGACACACTTAATACTTCATAATTGAGCCCCTGACCATTAGATAGATAAAGTGGATAGTAAAACAAGCAACAATTATGGAAAACTATTTATTTCTCATCCTGACTATACGTACACTAGAGCTACATCATCCAGAGTCCAGCGCTCTTCGGAAACTAACACTATTCATTTATTCCTAATGATATCAATTTACAATTTTGTGTTTTTTACTTTTTTTCTCTTATGTACAAATGGACACTAGGTTATTCAAGCTTCAAAAAATATTTCTCGAGTTATTTTTAATAAAAATACTGAACTAGGTAGGATGTACTAAAGGCATTTTATTTTATTATTTATAAAAATATTCGTAAATAGTGTTGTAGACAGTTTAGACGTCAATGAATATAACCTTGCAGGCTTATTTAGTTAGGTATTTTAGTAAATATCTGACGCCGGGGATGGTACAGTCGAACAAACCATTTAGTATATAGGCAGCCAACTTGCAACTAGTTCAAAACAATATTTCGAGTGTGTCAATCCTAATTTTATTATTAGCCACATTATTACACCACAAGCTTAAAAGTGAACATAAAATAGAAATTGAATGGCAATGTAACAGAAAGATAATTATTGTTGTTCTTAAACCAAATAGCTTTTTCGACCGTACAAGGAAAATATTCTATGACCATAGAAATAATAGTCTCTACCGCTATAGCTGACGACTGAGTAGTTATCAGTTACATTAAAGCTAGGAATACACACCCTAGTAACTTGCACAAAAGTGTGCAAGCTTGCATTCAATTGTTCTGATTTTTTGTATCAGGAATATAAGTAATTATTACCCCATGCAAGCTACTTGTGCAAGTTCCCAGCATATTTATTCCAAGCTTTATTCTGAAATTATTTCAATAACATGAACATTGCGTGGTGTTTAATAATTACAGCAATAAAGCGATATTTGAGCGAAAGAAGGGAAGACATTACGAAGCACAAACTAGAGAGTACTTTGTTAATTATTTACAACAAAATACAATAGTTTCGTATACATAAAATATTGATATACTTTGTTGTTACCAACGTGTGTTACCAGCTGTGCTATTCTGTAAAAATCTTTCTCCGTGATTTTCAGTGAAGTGAGTTTTAGATGAGCTGTCAATTTCTAGACTTTATGGGATGACAGTAGGCTCACCTAAAGCTCTCTTCACCGGGAGATTGTTATAGAATAGACGGCAAGTTTCAATCAACACAAAAGATTGCTAAAAGATTGTTAAAAATAATGTCAAGATGTGATTGGCTGCCAATTAGTGAATGTATATAATCTGTCAGATTTTTTTTTTACTCAAAAAAAGCGTTTTTATGTATAAGTTTAGATAGTTTTGTGTGAAACAGAGATTGTACCAATACTAAGATGTTTGTAGTGATTTTAACTATTACTCTTAAAATTAAAAAAAAAGCCGTTGTATCTATTATTTACGTAGTTACCTACCTACTGTTAATCTAATTGTCTGTAAGTAGTAACGCACAAGTATTATTGATTAACATTTGTACTATTTTATCAGCTGGATGAGTTAATATAAGGATTACGATAATGTTTTATAAAATTAGCATGGCATACTTATAAAATAAATATTACAGTATCAATATAAAATCGTATGAACTTCAACCATCGGCTCTAGTTTTTGTAATTCTCCAAAAATAAGTACTTATTATCTAATACTATACGATTATTGCACAAAACTAATAAACACATACCTAATGTGGTTTATTACAATCACTGTATAAAAACTGCAAAAAAAGCGTTAAAAACTACCATAGTGCTGCCAAATTAAAAATTTACGAACTCTAAATATTTTGTACTTAAAAAGTTGAAAACTTTAAAAAACCTTTTCTTTTTGTCTTTTAATCCGGCAGCACTCGTATACATATAGTTCTGAGATTTGTCCAACAGATGGCGTTATTATAAGTTTCCTAGGTTATTAGCGAACATCAAACCGAAACGTAAATGTTATAATATCTAAACTACGTACTTACACAAACATAAGCTTGTACAAAAACTTTAATTGCTCACACAAACTCAAATATATTTACAAGTAGGGCTTCCAAACACTATTATTGTACAGAATTGTACTTAATTTGACGTGTTCACAATGTTTGGGTACACGGTAGAGCACCCACTATTTAAAAAAAACTTTGTATTAAGTATTTAACATAAATGACAAAATATGAATATTTTTTCTAATAATATCTTCTTGCAATGTTTTGTAATATCCAATGATATAATGTAAAAGCAATCTGTTAAATTATATTTAAAACTGACACAATGAGATGAAGCCCTCAGACTTATAGATCAGTCACCACAAATATTTTAATAAAAACAAAAAGCAATGCTTATTTTGATTCGGCCATCACTATAATTCTCTCTCGCTTCGACAACGCCTTAAAATATCTACTTATCAAATCCATTTTTTCTCGCTGATGACCCTGATAATTTTGTTTTTAATGAATTTAACACCCAATTTCTAAAATGTCAACAGGCAAAACGTAGATTGTCAAACAAGTGTCCTGATTGATTGAAATTACAGCTGCTTACCAAATCACTTGACACGAGTTTGACAGTCTGCTAGCAAATTTTTGTGTAGGTTTGCCTTTCAAATACCTGTTACTAAGGGTTATATTACAGAACCTAACTCAGTCAAGACTCAAGCATTAAGGCTGATTTAGACGGTGCGAGAAATATCGTGCAAGTTGTGGTACATTTCCGTCAATGATCAGTCACTTTTGACATGACAGCCGCGCGGTCCCGCAATGTACGTCAAATCGCACGATATTTCTTGCATCGTCTAAATGAGGCTTTACTGAAAAATAGTTCAAAGCCATTTGATTAGTTGAAACTAGTTTTAAGTAATGTTTCAGTGTTGAGTTAAGTTCTGTAATAAGCCTTAAGAATATTATTACCAAATAACATCAGAGAAAGCAGTCACTGATCTCAAGTTCAACCCTTAACCTAAACTTTACATCTCAACGTTACTCAGACTATCAAACTTCATCTCTTTAACTTCTTCGGGGTTAAAACTCTTGACGGACACCTTGCCGTCCCCCGACAGGTCTGTACTCGATAACTTATTCGTTATCTTCGTAATCGATATACGACTTTCGATATCATTCGAATCACATATAGTTTCTAATATTACACCTTTTTCTACTTTCCTCGGTTTAGGTAGGACTTGGCTCACTTTTGTGTTTCTTAACTTTTCACTCAATAATTTGTTGCAATTTTTTCTGGACATGTCTAGTGCTAGCGGGTCTTCTGGAGTCGTCTCCTTCTTCTCTTCTGGCTTGTTCTGTTGCTTCATCTCTGCTACTTCTGCGTTCGTGACGTTGTCTTTCTTCTTCCATTTTGTTCTTCTGTTCTGGAACCAGATTTTTACCTGGAATTGAGAGAAAGGAATTTGTTATTATAGGGAAAAAAAAATATGAGATTGTTTTTTTCAATGAGTGGTAGGGGTCATCGCATCTGAAATTAATACCTATCATGAAATCTGAATCAAATCTTCAAGTGAAAAATTCAATTTTAGGGGTTGTATATGTGCTTATGTTCCGTCTATTGTCTACAAGTACCAAGACAAAGTACCTCAATAACAATTAAATCAAACAAACACAAATTGAACCCGTGAACTTTCTCCACTCTGACGGATATTGTAACAATAATCAGAGAAGCTCCCTAATTCTGACAGTTGCCATGGGACTGGCACGAGTTTGTACGAGTGTGTGCGAGACGTGCGAGTGTATCGGTTAACAAACAGTTAATTACGAGCTGATCGATCTTAGCCCGAGGGAGCTGATAGTGAGGGGACACTGTCGATATCGATGTTTGTCCATAGTGTTTAGATGATTATTGTGTTTCTGATTTAAGTTTTATTACAAGATATGAATTCAAAATTCATGATTTATAATTCACTCATTATAAAGATCACGAAATCTTGATATAAACCTACCTTTTGGAATGGGCAACTAAGATTCAATACTCTTTATTTATTCTTTCTTGTAAATGATATTAAAAAGTGCCTATTAATGATCTAATTTAAATAAATGATTTGACTTTGATTTTGACCTGCCTAATGATTATGTTGCTGAAAATTTAAATTGCAAAACATTGAACAACACTCTCGCAAATGAAACAACACAAGTAGTAGAAATCCTTCACCGACCTCCAACCATTAAGAGCTGCAATAAAACCATAAGTACAGATAACTAACTCTAACTAAATATAAGAAGTTGAGGGCGTGAACTTGTCTCGTAAAATAATCGTAAAAACAACACCACTCAGATGCACTTGTGGTGTCGGTGAGGGGTCGTTAGCACCCCTTATTGCATCTTGTGGTGGTCATATATCTTTACTGATTTTCTTAACAATATTCGTTAGCATCGTTGGTGCTTATGAATGGAGATATGACGGGTGTAAAGAAACACTAACGTATGCAGAAAATTACATGTCATTACCAAAATAACT
The DNA here is from genome assembly GCA_949316365.1 of Hoplodrina blanda. Lineage (NCBI taxonomy): Eukaryota > Metazoa > Arthropoda > Insecta > Lepidoptera > Noctuidae > Hoplodrina > Hoplodrina blanda. The sequence goes on along the minus strand of OX438567.1, from coordinate 13,495,131 downwards.
ATTTTTTTTATGTTCTGAAAGTTGGTTCTTCCAAAATCTCCGTAAGCGTCTGCATGTTTTACTGCTAACTTTGGAAGTTCTACCTTTTTTTACAGAAATATGTTATAAATGCACTCTAACTAAACTTTAACTACCCCCACGACCGCTGTATTATTGCATACACTTGTAATCAATGTTTTGCGTGTGTTGCGTGCTATCATAACTAGCGATTTTTTCATAGCAAAAATAAATGTCTTTTTCCAGCAATAATTTTTAATAATGTTACTTAGTTTGATAGACAGTATACGCTGTATACGTAGTCATCTACTATGTGATGTGTTTTTACACACCGTTTTTAAACCCACAATCGAATCCGCTTCCCGTAACACAGAAATTAAAGGACTTTGTGATCGTCGTGCATGGCCAGATATCTATCCACCGAATTGTTAAACGACACTTGAGCTTGACGTTATTGAAAATCTATTGCTAGACCTTAAAAAGAATCAGAATTTAACCACCAAATACATTTAAGTATTCAACTGTACCCATATTTCTCAGCCACACTGATCAGTTTGCCCACGTAGCTCCGATCAAATAGTGTTCATAGCGCCGCCCTACTACTGGCTACTGATTACTTTGATTGCCCGCATTAGTCGGTCAAGTTGTGCGTTTAGCTATTAGAGTAAGCGGGCTTCACATGTTGGGTATACCATCAGCAGCCAATATGGACAAATAAAAGATACTACCTATAAATAGTCAAAGGAGAAAGTAGGTAGATAGGTACCTGGTATTTGACTAATATTATTGCAGGCAGAGATAATACAAAACATAAAACAGACTTGTGCCAATAATAATAATTATAAGGTAAGTTATCTAAATGATAAAGGATTTGTATTTTCGTTTGTAATGGATAAACTTAAAAACTCCTTACCCGATTTTAAAAATTGTTTTACCTATGGAAAGCTACATTATCAGCTAATAACATAGGGTATAATATATTTTATTTTAAAAAAGGAAACTCACGCGGACGAAGAGAGAGCGAGAGAGCTATTGTAATAAAGTTTATTGCATTATTTTGCACAAGCATTCTATAATAATTAAAACTAACTTATATAACAGAACTACATTTTTCTCTTTTCTATTAATTATTTCTTATTTCGTGGTATTTCTTATTATTTTATACATTTTCTTGATTTTATTTTTTAGATAAAAATTTAACAGTTGGAATGTTAGAACTAGCTATTAGCTGACTAAGCATATAGACGGATTGGTGACCACAGTTTCGTCGAAAGGAAGTGGATAGATACCGCAGACATAACACAACCACTTATAGATGAAGTTACAATCACTGTGTCGTGTTACCCATAATAACCCATAAAAAAAAGTTTGTCCCACCCTACGATTTTTTTCCTGTATTGTGGATGCGATTACAAAGTCACAATAGGTACACAAACAGTCAGACCCGGAACAATCAACAAATATTTGTTCCGATCGAGAATCGAATATAGCAGCCATTCGCAATTATATTTAAAATACAATACAGTAATAAAATTATTCTTGAAAATAGAAAATCTAGTCACGCTGTCGAGTAAATTTACATTCTTGCCCTCAGAAGGTAGCAGGACCTTCATCTTTGGCAATCAATTTAAAAAAAACTACCAATCCCAAAAAAAGAAAAGGGAATCATAGAAAAAATAGTATATCACTAAAATTTTTATGTCTATCCCATTACCATTGTCCACCACCATAGGTCACGCCACAGATGATAAACGCTGTCCGTATGATTTACAACGATGCACGCACACAGACACGCGGCCGCACAATGGCGCGCCATGTAATTGCCGCGCAAATTAATCCGGGTAACATGTGACATTTGACTCGCACTATATACACAGTACACCTTTGGTTAGGATGTGGGTATAATGAGAGAAATATTATCTAGATTCCGGGTATTCTGATGTAGGAATTTAACATCGTGAGCGAAAGCTGGATTGGCGTAGTAGATACAGATTAACTTTTTTGATACTGGATATATTTTTTCACTCAGATGTATCCTACAACTGGATGTTTGGGAATTCGAGATTTGTTTTTACAAAGGCACTGTCCTAATGGTATATTTTCAGAAACTAAGTAGTATTTTAAATTAATAATTTCCTAAAGAGATTAGCCCAGCTTTTGCCTAACGAAATACAAGAAGGAATGTGTGGAGTTGAAGATCAGTTTCCAGTGGTAGATAATGCCTAACATTATTAACTACTCTGGCATTGACAGCATTACGTTACATAATATGTGCAGTCAAAAAATAAACATTTAAAATATGTAATCGCTGTGGCCTCCCAATTAACAGCCAAAAAGGGTGTAATGTGAGCAAGATAAATACATTAAAGAAAAACCCAAAAAATAATATTTCCCCCTCACTGTGCCCCCAACCTAACGTCACAATGCAATCCACTTGCTTGCAAACATGAAGATAATTATTATTGATTGCGCATTAGCACGCGTGAGTGGAACAGATATACAACACACTATACGTGTGAGGGAGAGGTCAGAGTTCCGAGATGGATTGATGGTGTAACGTGTCAAAGGAACGCTAATTGGACGTTTGTGTCAGAAGGGGGTAGGCAGGACTAGAAGTGTTATGATGGAGTTACGGCCGCGGTTTCGGGTGTTATCTCTACGATATTGTAGGTTTGGAAGGCTTTTGGGCAGTAGGAAAGCCTATTGTATTACTGGGGGTTAGGGTACATAATCGCCGGTTGCAGTTGGCTTCTTCAATGAGTCGACCGTAGATTAGAAGGGTACTAAGGCGCGATCCAACGACAATATCACAGCAAAATCCTACGTTCGTAGATATCATCATAGTGCAACGGTTTAGCTATCAGTATAATACCAACCTATTATTATTCCACTGCGAGGTAAAAACTTCTTCTCCAACAGAGAAGGAACGAGCATTGATCATCCAGATCGCCAATAGCTCTAGGGGGATTGGTGATTTCAGCCTTACAATTTATTAAAAGTATAGGTTACCTCACGATGTTTTCCCTTACCGATGTCAGATGATTTGAAAAAGTCACATTGATACTTGCCTGGTATCGAACACGTAACCTCGTGTACGAGAAGACGCCTTAACCACTGAGCCATAAAGCTATAACATCCAATTATCAAACTTAATTTTAATAAATTCCATTCTACTTACAGCCACTGAACTACCACGAAAACAATTCCAGTTTCTGATTCTGATACTAATTAGCAACACGTGATTAATTAATACAATTCCTGGGAATTGTAACAAGTTCCTAGGAATAGTAGTAAGAGTGACACAATGCGACACGAGTCGAGTGCGAGTCGCGTTAATAATACAAAACAATAGGCGACGGAATGACAACTATTTGTGAATGTTTAAAGAATATTACTTTACTTTGAAGTTTATTACATTTTACACGTGTTTTATATTAATTCCATACTAGCTTCCGCGCGCGACTTCGTTCGCGTCAAAGTTAATATCGTATCCTTTAGGAATCGTACACTTTCGATCAAAAGTAGCCTATGTGCTATTCTAATCAATTTCTATGCCAAATTTCATCTAGATCCGTTCAGCCGTTCTTGCGTAATTGAGTAACAAACATCCATCCATCCATCCATCCAAACTTTCGCATTTCTTTTCTTTTTTTCATAAGATAAGAAGTAGTAAGATTGAGAATTTATTGTGTGTAATTCGATAAGATCGTGTAAAAATGATTAATTAGAACTTGGCAATTTAACTTTTGTCATGGCAATAAATACCCACGACACCGGCCACTTTGAAATAAGACATCAGAAAATCATTCAGTTAGAACTGAATGATACTAAATATTCAGAATTTTCGCTTGCGTCATGACGATAAAATCGATAGAAAAGAAAATTGTTTGTACATAATTGCTGAATTTTGCTTTGTATAATTTTTTGATTTACTTATTACACACCTAATTTTTGTCTACGATAAATTAACTTAAACAGTATGAAGATTCCTAAACAAGTTACCACTTCATCTACTTATACTAACGTATGACTGACAGACAAACTTTCCCTAAAATGCTACACAAAGTTACTAACAATCCACGTCACCTCAAGCCCTAAGCCCACTAATTACACAACGTTACCGGAGTATCGAGCAGTGTGCCGCCGCATCAATTAGCCCCACAATAACATCACTATCATAAGGCCCGCTGTTCACGGTAGTTCAGCCAATCAATATTACCGCGGAGCGACGCTTTGTCCGGGAGATCAGTGCACAGGACCCTATTAGTCCGGACAGTCGCGTAGGGACGGGGGAATGTCGAGGGATTTGTCGATGATTTGGTTGTTGTACGTTTGTGTGTGTATTGAGGTTTTGTGTTTCGTATTATGGTTAGGTTTAAGTAGCGTTGTGATTCAGTCGCGTGGTCATGCTGGTTTTTGTTGGAACGTCCTACTATTTTGGTTGAAGTTTTGAAAAATAAAACCAAGACCACAAAAATAAAATACTTATACAAAATCACACAGTTGCATATTTTTCAATTTTTCAATACACAATTCTAAATTTCTTTTTTCATACATATGTAGGTATTACCTACCACCATATTATAAAACGAAAGACTCTATCTGTGTGTTTGTCTGTCTGTATATTACGCTTTCACACCTAAATCACTGAACCGATTTTAATGAAATTTGGTACGGGTAAGTACGAACCCCAACAAAGGACATACTTTCTGTTTCGACTTCTTCTGCGCCCGCGGTAACCGACATTTACGCGGACAAACTCGCCGGTAACAACTAGTATTCAATATAGATAAAACATAGCTACATCTCACATAACAAGGAAGCCGCAATCAATAGCGCAGCATCTCAAACGTCTTGTCTGCGAGATCATTATACTACATGACCCTATTAGTGCGGGCAATCGACCAGGGACGGGACAACATCGATATAATGCACAGAGTCAACGGATTAATAGGGTGAGGTTTGTATTTTTAATACAAATGGCGGATGGGGGAGTGAAAGCCGGTGAACTACACGCAATCCTATTATTGCTGATATTCGAATAGGGTTGAAATATAAAAATATATTATAATTTATATTGTATGAGTAATCGATTGTACCTACCTATTAAAAATGCTTTGCTATGCATGAGGTTGTGAGTTCAATACCAGGCAAGTACCAATATACTCGTAACTTTTCCAATTCATATGTACTTCCTAAGTTTATTTTGGACATCACTGACTTCGGTGATGGAAAACATCGTGAGGAAACCTTGTTCTTATAATTAATATAAGTCTGAAGTCACCAATCTGCCTTGACAAGCCTGGTGATCAATGCTCGTGCCTTCTTCATATGAGAGGAGGCCTTTGCCCTGCATTAGAACAAAAGCAGACTTCTTTGTATAGCTTAACTTTTCATCCAATAGCTACAGTTTATCTTTATAACTTCAATACACAACAAACTACCAATCCAACGCAGCATTTAATAAAAATCCTGGTAATTATAAGTAAAACAATTAGTTTGGAAGGCACACAATACAAACAGTGAGCAGTCAATAGCACACGGTGTCGCAAGCGGCGTGTTCGCGAGATCATTGTACACGACCCTATTAGTGACGGGTTTGACAGGGACGGGACACTGTCGATACTCACTTATCGATATATTTTTAACGTTAAGCTTTTTTGACATTAATGACAGAGGTATCGACGGTAAATAATGTTTTATTGAAATTGTAGTAGGCATTGTTTTATATTAATATGAAATACTATCAACCGTTCCCGATACCTTGAAATAGTAACACAAAAATAGTGTTAAAAAACGATTAAAGACATAATTGAATGCACCACTTCGAGTCAGGTTTATTTTATTGTACAACCGTGTGATTTATGTGAAATCGTTATAAAATCAATTAACAGTATAAAGCCAGTATTTAATTACAGATTGCAAATGAATTTATGGCTCAGCGGCAATATTAACACTGCACTGATATTGCACATTTACTGCATACGATTACTTGCCGATAAGTGATTGTGTTGTTGATATTCAATAAATAGTAGGGATTAACATGTCATTGTTTAATTGCTTGGCTCTATAAATATAAGACAAGGAGTGTCTTTATTACCTATATCTACAATTCTACATGATAAGCAAATGTCAAGTTCTACGGACAAAGAAAGTCCGTCGTATTGAGAACAAAGAGAAAATGACGATGTAAGTTTATTTATTTTCATATTCTTTTTTTTTTACACATAACGTTTTATAAAAGGAATATACTAGGAATTTATCTTGGGTCGTGGGTGCGTTTTCAAACATTTAAACTTACATACACAAACAATCACATAAATAATTTAAACATAACTGGCGAAATGTGGGTGTACTACTGGGGACATCTCTGCCTAACTTTTCGGGGATAACAGGGTTATGTTATGTTATGTAAATAATTTCGATTCAGGTTGCAACTAAACCTATAAAACAAAAACGTCATTTTACTTGCTAACTAAATACCTTTTACAAAATAAAAATACCTGCTTAAAAACATCGATGCAATAAAAAAATCGTTAAAATGACATCCATCCGTCGAGTCAGCCGTCCATCACTAGCTTATCTAAGCCGCCGGCGATCGAAGCCAATGACTAAGCCCCGTTAATCGAACAATTATTCATTGAAGATAGTCATCCCTCCTCACCCCCCACCTCATCCCCAAGAGGACGAACAATCAATTATTTCAACCCCCTTTGTTCTTTTGGGACTGTTTGCCGGGCTCTGATACTTTTGGTGCAAGGCAACTTTTTCTTGTGGTGTACTACATTTTAATTAGTAGATAGTGATTTCTAATTGAATATAATTAGTTAGTTTGTCATGGTAGCTTTATTTTATTTATTTATTTTATTGCTTTTAGGAAAACTTACAGCTAATACATTTGAGTATAAGAAGTAGTAGTAGTAGAAGTAATAAGTATATAGAAGATGTATATAAACTATCTCTGTTTTCTATTTTTATATCTGTTCTCTCTTTCTCTGTTTCTTAGAGATTATAGACTTGCTTCCAGAGCATTTATGAAGAAAAACATACTGAAAAATTGTGGAAATAAGTCATTTATAGCTATGATTAAAGTTGGCTTTTCTTTTCTTCCTTTTATAGAAAAAATCGTTGCCCCACACTAGAAATATCTCTTGTGTCGTAGATGCGTTTACGAACATATAAACTCACACACACAATCAACTAAATCCGGAACGACTACCTTAAAGCCATACGAGTACATATTTCGGAATCAAACCCGCGATACACAGGACATCAGCCAATATTTCAGCTACTGCGTATTTTAAACCGATTTCTCAGTGTAGCTACATAAGGGCGTTAATATAAGTATAAACACGGGACCGAATAACGCAGTATAACACAAAATAGAAAGCACAAATATATTGATAAAGTTACACAATATAAATAAGCTTTTAATACTCTATAATTACCATGAAATTAGTGAAAGTTTACAGCCACGTTATAACGCTTAACTGTTAACAGTTATGATATCAACGCAACACTAATCATGACGGAGAGCGAGTCCGTACGATTGAATCGCTAACCAGTATCGATTCTATCGATCAATTGGTTTAGACAAGCAAAACGATTTGAGTAATTAAATTATAATCGTTTTGCGTTCCAATGAGTTTGTAAGTGGTTTGTGATTCGTTAATTAGGTATCGATTTGATTGTATTCATTTGTTCCGCACAGGTAAGCTTGTTATGGCATGCAATTTAGAATTTGAAGCTAATTAGTTTTGTGTTTAATGTATTAAAGTTATGGATCGGTTCTGTGTATTATTATTGTAAAGTGTTACTGGGATTTCCATGCAAGAATTTTTCAGTAGCAGCCTCGGAGTCTGGATTAGTGCCCAGTTGAAGGCAATAAGCTCGCCCCCTATTTCATGGGTCTTAAACATAACTGGCGAAATGTGGGTGCACTAATGGGTACTCCTCTGCCTAACCCTTCGGGGATTACCGGTGTGATGTTTTCTGTTATATATACTGACCTAGAAATCGAACCCAAGACCTCATGCTCGGCAGTCGCGCTTTGCGACCACTATACCGAGGGGGCAGTCACTATTACCTACTACTACTATTAGAATTATATAGTCTTAACCACGTAGATACTATCTATTATACGCTCAATTCTCGACCATATTCATTAACAAGTATACATACAACAATATCCTTAACAACATAATCTGAATCAGCTGTCAGACGTGACAGCTCATCGACGGTTGGCATTGATGCCAAATGACAGTGCTGCCATCGATTGGCATTCCCATGGCATTGTACCAACATGCTGCTAATCTAGCCGGAGAATAGCGCAGATACAGAGATTATTAGTAGTCAATAGACAAATACATACTTAGTATGTAGCGCAAGATGAAAGTGATCCGCGTGGAGCTAGTTAGGAAATGCGATAGGCTGAGGTAAATGATTAGAGATTTGAAACGTCTTGTAGCATAAAACTGATTTTACTTCAAAAGAATATAGGTACAATAAGGGAAGGTAAGGCCAAGGTAGGGGAATATGGGGTTGCGGGACGTCTTAACAGGATACCGTGGCCCCGGAACGTAAAGGGCAACAGAAGGAACAGGGTTGTTTCTTAGTCAGTAAAAGTCTGACAGTCCCTTCCGCCCCGCCCAGGGCGGAAGGAGTCATTTGATGACTTTTACCACCTAAAAAGAAAATGCCCGGTTGATGGTAATAGGCTCGCCCCCCATAACATGGGACTAAAACAAAACTGGCGAAATATGGGTGTACTAATAGGTACACCTTTGCCTAACCCTTCGGGGATTAGAGGCGTAATGTTACGTAGAATATAGGTACAGGTGTGAAATTTTAAACTAGACACCACATCGCTTTCAGTGCCTAGTCACCATAAAAATAAGGCGATTAACACACGGCACCGTACGCCGCTCCGGCATGCGGTGATGCGGTTCTCACGTCGCACTAGCCTCTATGAAATCCGCTTGAACCTTGCACACGAACACCGCACGACCGCGCGGTCGAGCGGTGTTCGAAAATCGAAATCCGCTTCACCGCTACCGCATGCCGGAGCGGCGTACGGTGCCGTGTGTTAATCGCCTAAGCAGATTCCCAATTAAAAATCAGTTCTGTGTTCAATGAAACAGAAAACCATATTCCATCACATATTATCCAAATTCCATAGTTTAAAACACATTATAATGAACAGCCTGTGATAAATAACTGTTACATATTCAATTAAATTGTTGTGCACATATTTCCGGATCGCGGCCATATTTAACGGTCAATTAACTTTTAATTATTATAAAGCTTCGCAGGTTGAGTGGACTGATATGATTCAGGGTGATTTTGTTCTATAATCTTGAACAGAATCTTGTAAGTGCCATGTTTGATTGTTTTAACTAAAGCACGATATATACAATTACAATGCACAGTAACTTGTACAAAAGATATGTGCAAATAGCTTGTGTTCCCTTGCCTAAAAACAACTTTTGTTTAGTAATAACAAGGTATAATATCACTCTTCTCTAGTAACCAAAACAAATGATAAGATTGGATACTAAAGTAGTCTGTATCATTTTTAATATAAACGCATAACGTACTGTTCATCATTAATAGAAAACTGTTCTATTTATGCGAGCAAAGCCGCGGTTTCACCAACTATAATATCAATGCGAAAGCTTGTTCGTCATTCACAGTGTGCGTGCGGGAGGGTGTGTGCGTGTGTGAGTACGATCTGTTTATAATTAAGTGCAGATATTACTCCGCACCGTATGAACGATCAAAAGCTTTGCAAAGAGGTAAGAGTGGCTGGAAGTGGTCGCATTTAGTAACAAAAAGATAGTACATAGCTACGATTTTTAGTGTGTTTGTTTGTTTTTATGTACATTTTTTGTATGGCAATAATTAAAGAAAAAACCTTTTACAAGAAAGGTACAAAGTATTGAACAGATCGCTATCGTGTTGACGGCTTCAAACTTTAAGTGCAAGTTCCGGAAAAAGTTTTCCTATACATATAGGAAATCATAATATTAATCTAGGCGGCGGAAGGGACTGTCAGACTTTTACTGACTTGATTGATCTAGACCTAAGATTCTAAAACACAAAGGACGATAATAAAAAGTCCTATTGTTTTTGAACGAATCCAAATCCCCAAATACAACTACGTTCAATGTTCAAACGAATAATTTAAATGTAGAAGTCACTTTAAAATGTGCAACCTTTTAAAATTCGAAAGAAGCGACATCCTGTACCCAGAGCCACTTCCATACGTGCGACATCAATGTGCGGGGGGTGCGTATAATTCATTTATAGTTGCCATATTATTTCATCTCATTAAGCGGCTCGTTACAGGTGAATATGGCTCCAATTATACGAGTGTATGAAGCGGGAAGTTCTGTGGACCTGGCGCTGATACGAGGATGAGTGTTCTCGTCATTCCTAATTATGAGATAAACGAAATTGGTTATAATTAAGAAGGGTGGAGAGGCGATAATTGATGCTGAAGATATTTAATTCTGATAACTTAGAGGTCCCCTAGAGACTCAAACGCGTACGAAATTTGATTCTCGTATTTACGTATTAGTAAAAAGCTATGTTTCGAGGCCAAAAGTTTATGATTTGTAATTGTCTAGACAACCTGATAATATACCTGCGTAGAATAATACCAGTTTATTATTGACTCACTGCAGGGCCAAGGCCTATTCTCATGCAGAGAAAGCACGAGCATAGATGAGAAGGCAGATTGGCGATTTTAGAATTATATGAATTTTAAGTCCGGGTTTTCTATCAATATTTTCCTTCACCGATATGAGTGATGTCCAAGTTTAACTTATTAAATACATATGAATTAAAAAAGTCACATTGGTGCTTCGTATCGAACCTACAGCTAGATGTATGTAATCACGTCATATTTATAACCTATTCCAATTTTTACAAAACTGTCCTAGAAATGGGACATGAATTCCAAGCTTAGTCACGATATATTCTGTCATAGCTGCGCCAGGTTGAATTATGCTCAGTAATTGATGTGTCGTGAGCTTGTGACAGACACGGCTCTGTAACAATATTCTCTGCTTCAGGAAGCGCACCGGATGCTGAGTAGATACGTCCATCCCTCTCCTGGCTATCCACATACACTCATACTGTAGTACACACACCTATGGGGTAAGCACATTATGTTTATTATTAGACTAGCTAATACCCGCGACTTCGTTTGGGTGAATGTCGTTTACCATGGGGTTTTAGTTTTTTTCGCAGAACCCTATTTTATTATTGTTTGAAATAGCCTAGGTTACTCTTGCCTAGATTACATCAGTTCTCTGCCAGTGAAAGTCCTGTCAAAATCAGCCCAGCCGTTTCGGACAAACAGACAGAAAAACAAAAAAAACAAAAAAATGTATTTTCGTTATTGGTACCCTGTATAGACCACTGATATGCATTTAATAAAAAACTGTTATTTTAAAATTACAAACAGACCATTCAATTTTATTAAATTTGTATAGATCTAATGCTTATAGTGTCCTGTCAAAAAACGATATCTAAACAAAAATAGAATTTTACAGTAATTTAAATCTAGTTTCAAAGTCCAGTCTAAGATAGCTTAGCCTCCTGCCTAACCCCTTACAACAAACAAGGGTTGAACCATTCATTAATACACGCTTGATCGGTATTGATCTGTCATGGCCGACTAGCTCTGTTTAAAAATACATTACTATCGACTTGTTAACTGTCGTTCAGCCGATTTGTGGAGCATTTCCTGAAAGTTGGATGTTTTCTTTATATTAGTATGTGATAAACCATGTCTTATATTCATACGCGAATATATACAACCTCAATTTAGTACCGGTCTAGTAAATCTTTCTAAAGGTAATTCCGTATAGAAAAGATAAGTACTCTATACTTGTTCAAAAAATGTTGTCGATGATATCAACGATCAGTCATGTGGGGTCTACAATGGGTCTAAGATATATTGTCGAGGTATATGTGTCTCTGAGGGTCTGCGATAAGTCAACGAAGGGCCAACGACAGGCCAAAGATTGGTCTTCCTGGTGTTTACGGGGGATCTACGAGCGAACTACGAGGGGTCTACGAGGGTCTACGAGGCGTCTACGACGTGTCTACGACGTATCTACGAGGAGTCTACTATAATCTATAAGGAGCCTCAATGATTGCACATTGGCAGCAATAGTCTTTGCTGACTCAAATCGAAAAAAAAAGAATCAGTAAATTCACGAGTTCACGACCTAAATAATGTATTCAAAATACGCGGAAAACAAAGAGCAGTTTATTCCTGTTTAATAGCCATGTCGATAACAAGTGCGATAAAAAGCGCGGCGTCTCATAAATAGTAGCAGATGACAGATTGACGGTCACAGCGAGTTAACGAGACGATAAAGTCATTCCAGTCAATTGTCCCGTCACATGCGGCCGCGTTGATGGTATTGTTTTTACTTGAGCTCTTTAATATTTAAATTGTCACTAACACATAGCTATTTAGTTTTTTTTTTTTGTTTTAAAATAATGTTGCCCCTTACTAGGAATTTCTCCTATAATGTGAGTCCGTTTATAGACATAAACTCACATACACAAACAAGCAAACCCGGAACAACTACCTGTACACATACAATATATTTTCAGTGCTGGAAACGAATCCGTGACACGTAGCGCAACAGCCAATCGCTCAGCTACTGCATCTAATATGGGGGAATTATAGGTATTGAATTTGACTTCCAAATGATGGGGCCAAGGCGATTGTCTTTTGTTTTATGTTATTTGCTCGTATGGATAAAAGGTCGGAAGGTCACATTTATCCATGACTGGACAAATTCCCTTACGATTTTTAACTTTCCTTGTAAATTAATTAATAAATGTAGAGGATCACAACAACTTGTAAGTCCTATTTATTGTGATAAAATTGCGCTTCCACGTCTCTAGGCAGTCAGAAATATTAGCTCCTTGCTGACTGGCTCATATTTTTCACTACGCGATGAACAAGTCAAAGTCAAAACATTTATTTCAATTAGACCATTTACAGGCACTTTTGAATTGTCAAGGAGTCGGTCAGTTAGTCCGAAAGTTGAAGCTAGTTGCTCGTTCCAAAACGGAGGTAGGCCTCTATGGAGAAGAACGAGCAAGAAACTCCAAGGCACTCTTCCAGATTAGGTTTTTACAAAATCCTGGTTCTTCGAACTTTGAACATTTATTCGAGAGAAGAATTACAATCTACCAATTGTAAGTACTAATACCTTAACACGAAGAACTAAACATCCTCAATTGAATATAACAAAGTGTTTGATATTAGTTCAAGATAGGTCTGAGGATGATAGCGCTGAAGCGCGGCAAAGCTGAGCAGACATCAAAGTCGGCCTCTTGAGAGGCGCGCCGTGATACAAATGTTGTGCGGATGCAATCTCGATGCTTATGGCGCACGGATGTTGACCAACTAGATGGGGCCTTATATCCAAATAATACGCACAGGTACCTAATTAAAGATGGACTTTTTTAGTATGCTAAACTTTAATTCTAACACTCTATGTCTCTATGTGAATAAATTATGTTACTATTTTTGATTGCGTTTTTTCTTTTCTTTTCTTTTGTGAGACTTGACGAACTTTTACTCGAGCAGGGGCCAAGTGTGTAAAGGGTTTAAATTGAAAATGTAGATTATTGAATTCCTAGCTGAATAGAGATCGCTATAAGTAATAAACAAACATCAGGAAATATTGCTGAAATATGTAAGCAAATGGGTACTCAGCAAACGCAGTAGGTTCTAAATACCTCTAGATTTATCAATAGGATAATTCAATTTAATTCATTTATAGGGACAAGGTTTCATTTACACACAGTCATTAATAATGGCGATTATTGTTTAAAAATCTGGCTGGAATTTCATCTTACCTAAAACTTTTCATTCACCTCTCGTCCTCCATTGCTCCGAAGCAGGTGTTATTTAGAAGGAAAATCTTATAACTATTGCTCAATAATGTCAATTTATGTCTTCCAGCCCAAGGTTGGGTATACACGAGCGAATTGGCTAACATTTGACAAGCCCCTCAGTCACAACCGGACAGTGACGGAGTGTCCCACTTCCAGTCCAGATCACATGCCAAATTAAATCTGAATTATAGCACATTTAGACGATAGTAAATACTGGCAAGCTTTTAACTTGTCATGACGGTATTTGAAGAATGTTTATGTATCTGAATGATGGCTGCTATTTAAATGGCATCGTTGATATTGCGCTGGATGTAAATTGTTTATGAGGTTCGTTCCTGAATCGGGCGGAATGATGAGAAGAAAGAGATTTTTCCGTTTTGCTATTGGTTTGTACATTTCAATAGTGGACCTAGTTAAAGCATTTCTTTTTTTATTTTATTTGGGCCCAATTATTTTTTCATAGTACCTACCCAAGAGGTTTTTTAATAATAATCATTAAGAGTCGTCCAAAAAAATAACAAATTAACTGTGTAACGTAGCAATCAACCAAATAGGCAAATGAACACTTTAACAACTACAAAATATAAATTGTAATTTCATTTTTGTTGTACATATTTATAAATATGATTTAGACGGTAGAACATGGGAATCTGTAATTTTTATAATGAAAACATAAATGTTTCTGTACTAATGACTCATATTTGCTATGGAAATAAATGATTTGATTTGATTGTACTGTATCCCCAACCACGCTTACCACCTAACATCCTGTGTTGATACCACATCTAGTGTCTGTAGCGCCGCGTCAGTTAGCACTCCTCTATCGCAATATCTGCAAGTGTATGCGCCGAGCAGTTTTTGGCACCGTCGGACTTGCCAACTTGCCGAGTGGCACAAACTTGGCACTCCACCAATTTATATTTAAACTCTATTAAATAAAATGCCACTTTGTACTAACATGCTTTTGATAAATTTTATTAGGGATGCACACAGATAAGATACTTAGTGAGAACGTTATATGTTGTATGTGTGAACCGATTATATCAAGAGGTAGATGTTACATTTTAGATCGTTTGAATTTGTTAACGTAATTTTTTATTAAAAACTAATTTGGGTGGATATTTTTTTATAATATTTAAAAAAATATTGTTTTTTAGCCCTACTGTTAGTATTGATAATATCTTTCAAGAAAAAAGCGCAATGCAGTGAAGCGTTATTCGATCCTCGTATTTATAGTTTCAAGCACCAATGAAATCCAATACGACCCAAAATATATCATTCTACAAATATTTCCCTGACACAAAAACAAGTTTAACTAGAAACAAGACATTTAACAAATGACCGTCACTTCCTCTCATCAGCCATCACAGACCACATAATTACCACTCATTAACAAACATCATCAATGGTTCGTATCAATGCCAAACAAAACATCAATTAGACAACTCATTGAATTGCAAAACGAAAACCTGCGCCAACGCAGCTCGCGCTCGACGCTCATTGGTCGACGGAAACTGGGCCTACCATTCTCCCCTCCCATTGGTGGTACAGAACAATTTGGCAAACTATCAAACGGGCGGGGCTTGAGAAAAGTTTGAAACAAATGAGTTTCTATACCAGTCTGATGACAAGCGAAGTTATCTACAGTATTAAGGTTAGTGTGCACTGTCTGTCGTCTATTTGAGACAGATGACAGTCTCGCATGACATGATATGTGTTTATTTGATGGTGGCGTATCTGTGTGTATTGGGTAATGAGTTAGTAATTTTAAAAGCATTCAATTAAAATGCAACGTTTTATTAGATCTGTTTTCTTTGATGAAAACTGATTAGTTTTATATTTTTATTTTTATAACACGTTTATTTTATTATTTTTTGCGGAAAACCAATTCAGTTTGAGATTGAGTGTGGAAACAACTTAGTTGTAACCTGAGACAATCTTCTATATTTACATCTACCGATCTTCCTGCAAATGCGCTAATTTTCCTTTCAAAGTAGCAATACAAAAACTAAAACAAGTATCTTTAAGTGTCTTCTAAACGTTTTAAACGACAATTACAATTCATTCTCATTATAAATACTTAAAATAAAACAATTCGCCCACGCGACGAGAAAGTTGCATTTATCGGGCTCTTAAAATAACTCGCGGGCACTCTCCGAGGTGCTAATTAGGTAGGTTACCCTAATCGGGAATGGTCACTCGTGTGCATCGGGCCTTATGCAGATAAGATTCCGTAGATAAAGGACTTACTCTTAAGTGGATGCTGGCTCAAATGGGAGGTGTGTATAATGTTTAGTGGAAGTTGATTTTGGTGTTAAATGTATGATTTTGCCATAAAATAGTGATGCATAAAAACTGCTACCCAATACAAAAGGTACTCTTGCTGTTGTATGAACTTTTCTCGAATCAAAAAAGGATAATATTTTTGTTTTCTACGGTGGCAAGCAGGCTTGCGGCCCGTCTGATGGCGAGCAATCAGGAGCCAACACTTAGAAAACGTAACCCCACCACTCTCTCGAAGAGCTCCATACTGTGCTCCCTGGGAAAACCTCGACAGCCGTCCTGCTAGCACTGGCGAGTCCTGGCTAGCGAAATCAAACATTCATTAACATTTTATATTGTGGATTTAGACTGTATTTTGTATAGATACCGAATTTGTCATCATGATAATCCAGAAACAACCGGAAAAAAATAACGTTTTGCAAAATCTCTTAATTTTCCTAGATCCTGTTCAATTATCGTTAATTTTATCTCAATTAACGAAATCAAATCAATTAATTTTTAAATTATAGAAACAAATCCACATTAATTACCAATTCCAGATAAAGTTTGCTTATCAATACAATATTATCGAGAACTCATCCGACAGGTCTATACATATTTAACCGATCGTTTTGCTAAGAGCTTTATCGATACTCGTTCAATAAAAGATACATAATCGAATCATCTGAGACTTCCTGATATCGATAGGAGATAACAATCTAAATGATGTTTCTGAATCAATGACGAGGGTTTGTGTATTGTATCCGAGACCGGATGGCAGAGAGGACCTTAGACTAAATTAAATTAATAAGGCAGATGAGACATACCTGCTTAGGTAAAAAATGATAATAGAGAATCTAGTCTGCTGCCATGTAATTAAACGATTAGTCTATTATAATTCTTTATAACTTAGTAATCTAAGAATTCATTTCATTTTAATTTGCAAAAGTAAACATGATGAGTAGACATGATCGAGATTTTTAATACACTGCTTTGAATTAGGATACATATTTAATTGATTGTGAGACATGTGCAACTATGTTTTTTAATAAAATGGGGTACTTTTATAATATGAACTTTTCATTCAATCCGGTGGCCTTTATACAAGTAACATATTATTACAGCCGCTTAGCATTAAAGTCAAATTAATTCCCTGTCTACTACTCCATAGGCAGAAAACTATCTAATCCTTATTCTTACATGCTTCTAAATTCTATACTCTTTGTCGGTTACCCCGGACGCTCCGGCTGCGTCGGGACCACCGGCGGAGATATTTGCATAAAAATGCCCGGACACGCGCCTTAATTGATCGCGACTGTACCTGGGCCTCCATGTTCGAGTGCGAGTATTAAATTATATTCTAAGTGGGCTTAATTGGCGCGTGTTTAGACAGTACGTGTAGGCATTATAGTGTTTGACTGTCTGTTTCTTGTGCTGTTTTTTTTTAGTCTTTGTCGGAATTGGTTAGTGATTGGTAAGTGATTTTGTTTTCTAGGTTTTTGTGGAGAGAAATTTAAAGGAAGTGGATTGTTTACTGTATTTAATGCTTTGCCAAAACTGAGGTTCGCGTATTGAAGAAGTACAGTGATGCAACTTAGTTTTAAAGCTTTTCTTGTACCTAAATTATATTTTCCACACTTTTCAGATAATTTTGGGTTTCAGTTAGTCGGGGGCGCGAGGTGACGGGACGAACTGGGTGAATTTCTCCACAACTAGAGGGATGAGGAACGAAATCGTAAGGAAGGGATGGATTGGAGGGAGGCTTTTGCCCAGGAGTGGGAAAAGGATGACAAAAAATTGTTAATGGCCAATTACATAATTTTTTTGGAAGGTTACGAGTACTTCGTCTTGCATGCTCTTACTCACGGAAGTTCAGTTAATTTGAATAAATACTTAATTTTTACCTTTCTTTTATCTTCCCTTTCCCTTTATTTCCCTTCCTCCTCGCCAAACCTTAAAAGAGCATTTCCAAAACAAGCGGAAGTCGTGTTCGCGTGTACATAAATCTGCCGAGCGGTGTTCGGTGGCGGCGAGACAATTACGAGAGCGTCGAGCACACATTTTTAATTGTGCTACTGTACTGAATTACGTGGCTAGGGGCAGCGTTGCGAATGTGTGACTTATTTCTAAATAATCTGCAGCTTGTATTATAAGTAAGAATTGAATCTAGATGCTCCTACCAAAATGTAGTTCACAACTGCTCGCCGATACATAGGTAACAGATTAACAGACCTTTCATAAGCATCCTAAAAGCAAGAAAAGACCAATTGACAATGATTAGTAGCATCCTTCAGAGCCAACAACAACAGTGATTCATCATCCATCGGGTCGCCCAACACAAAGACTACAGAATTACAAACACGAGTTAATTCTGCCGCTACTCAAATACATTTAAATATAATTATAAAAGCGAAAGTCACTCGCTCACTCATCACGAAATATCGAAAACCGCGAAAAGAAAAATTTGGCACTGAGTTAGTTCATAGTTAGTAGACGGCCGCTAAGAAAGGATTTTCCAAAAATTCACCCCCTATGGGGATGAAACTGGGGTTCAAAGTTTGTATAGAGTACTCAACATTAACAGGGACGAAATCGCGGGCAGAAGCTAGTAAAATATATACTTGCAACATTCCAACACGTCGCCAAACATATACATTCGCAGAACAATGTATATATCTCCACCGCAGTATGGATGTATGTATGTTTAACACCATCGGCATGTACAAAGGTGACCGCAAGTCAATCACAGGCTGCGGTCGCATGCATAACGTTATCACTAAGCACACTGATATGATTACGCGATTACATATCAATCTGTCTGTGGTGTTATGGCGACGTCATCTGAATACTAATCGTGTAATATAGTGGGAATTAACTTTCAATTTAAGACTTATGTGATTGTTTTGGTAATTTCACTGCTTTGTGTTACTGAACGATATTTAAAATAGATTTCTTATAGAGCATGAATCCAGGCATATTTCTCTTTCTTTCGCTCTAGATTTTAAGTCATTTGATTGATTGAAACGAGTTTCAAGTATAGTTAGGGTCAGTTCACACCGAGACGCGACGCGACGCAACGTGAAGATACTTGAAGAGGCCAGTGACTTCGCGCTGCGCAGCGCTGCGCCGCTCGCCGCCGCGAGACGCATCGCAACGTCGCCGCTCTTGCACGTCGCGCGTACCGGCGATTCACCGCTGCGTCGCGATGCGTCTCGCGGCGCCGCGCGGCGCAGCGCGGCGTAGAGCGACGCATCGCGACGTAGTGCTGCGTGGTGTAACGTATTCTAAATTCTTACAATGAAATGTGTATCTTTTTTATATTTTAGAAAATAAAGTTATATTTTGAGTCGCTCTTTTAAAGTGTGCACGCAGCGTCGCGTCGCGTCGCGTCTCGGTGTGAACTGACCCTTATAGTTTTAGTATCGTTAGGATGAAGAAATATTTAAAATTATACTTATAACTACAAAATAATGAACTCAGTTCTGAAACACCACGACTTGACATGTAGGCCTTGTGTTGTTAACCCGTTTTAAAAAATAAACTACCTCATTACAAAACATGGTTTATCTTCAGAACAAGTTTCATGCAAAATTATTGTTGCAAGAATTAAAGATCTATCAGCTGCTAACATTTGAATTGATCACCGAAAGCATCACCAATATAATAATGCATAGTCCTTTGCTTGCTTACACTTACGTCTACACGAGTGAAGCCGCAGGTACAGCTAGTCATTATTAAAAACACAGATATAACATCACGCCTATAATCCCCGAATGGTTAGGCAGAGGTGTACCCATTAGTACACCTACATTTCACCAGTTACGTTTATGTCCCATGTAATAGAGGGCGAGCCTATTGCCATCAACCAGGCTTAAATCCAGACTCCGAGGCTGCTACTGAGAAATTCCTGATGGAAAAACCCAATAACACGACGACCTGGGTATCGAACCCAAGACCTCATGCTCAGCAGTCGCGCAAGTACAACCACTAGACAAACGAGGCAGTAAAAAAAAAACGCATTCACAATAACCAACAGTCCAAAATAACAACAGACACTTTACCATTCCTCTCATGCAATTAGCATAGCTCCGAGCTAACACATCTGATATAATTAACAATAACACTTCATTACTGCACTACCCACCCTCGCACAAAAATGTTGACGGCTCCCTACGACCCTCTGCACCCCCTGCGACCCCATAGACCCCACCGTGTGACATAGTGCACATTGCGTGCGTGGCAAGTACGGGCATTTGGTGATAAGTATGTTATTATTGTTACCTTGTTGAGTTAAGGAGAATAATTGTAGAAGATGGAATGAGCTTAATGTGCTTTGGACTGGGATAGCAGAAAAATTTATTTAATACTAGTTTTTGCCCGCAACTTCGACCGCATAAGTGTCGGTTATCACAGATACAGACGAAGTCGCGAAATAAAAAGTAGCCTATGTCCTTTCTTGGGTTCAAACTTCTTCAAATCGGTTTAGTGGTTTAGTCATGAAAGCCTAAAGAGTTACTTTCGCACAATAATAATAGTATGGATTTGCTAGATATGTGGTCAGATCAATGTAACAATAAAAAATCAATGAATTAACAAAATACAAGAATTGGATTTGGAAAAATAATTAAGTATTAGAACGGCGATTTCATAAAATACAACTCTTCGTTTAAGGATTTTTATACATAGCAATCATCAATAACAAAATAATATATAAATCTAAGTAAACTACTTATTTCTTATTAAGTTATGATACCAGAGAGGTGGGAATTTCTATTAATTTTGAGAACAAAAAAAATAAACAGGATTAGATTAACGGAGAGAAAATTGAACGCGTCTTTCAGAAAATTCCAGTATAGATCTACGAACAAATATGTAAGTGGAAAACTACACTCAATTATGACTACCCTGTAACTACCCTGCTTAACTCAAAAGACATTATTATGCGTACGAAAGCTTTCGGCAATTTAACTTAATTAAGCCCACTTGCGTCAAAATCTTTACTCAAAGTCAAAGAAAACGAGCGGTGTTAAGTAATTTGGACTTAATAAAGTAACCCTAGCATGCGCGAGCGGGCCTTTGAGGATGTAAACAGCATTGTACACAAACAAAAGAGCGACCTAAAAAACTGTTGAGCTATAAAATACTGTCAACCAATAAATCAATCGAAAAACATAAATTTGTCCATCAGAATGCCTGCTCATCACTTACAAAGAGCCCCTGACTGCGGTGTGTAGCGCACGTGCGTTATCTACTCGCCATCACCCCGGGGCCCCGCGGCTCTAGAGGCCCCCGCAATTTAGGGGCCCTTAATGACAAGGGATTTTCAAATAATGAATTGGGTGTCGAGATTTTTTGTAAGAACTGTGGATTGTGACATTTTAAGGAAATTGTTTGATTGCTTTGTGGCGTTGATTTTTTTTCTACAAAAGGGAAATTTTAATACTACAGTATGACTGAAGAACTTAGTTTCTTTTTTCCAGCTAAGCTACAGTACCAATTTTGAAAATAATATTAGTCAAAGAGATGTCTTGTTAATGAAGAAATGCCACACAAGTATAACTACATAATCGTTTACTGTAGAAACATTGTAGTAATAATAAAATTATGACATGAAAGCAGAGAATTTACAATTCAAAATCATATACAAATGAAATACATATTTGAAAAATGCCCAGCAGCTAAAATAAACCATTTTTATTTCAACTGAATAAATAAAAGCATCTATCAAACTATAAAACCGCGATTTCGCATAAAAACTATACAATTACAGTTTCCGTTGGATACATCCCAATATTAATGTAAAAGAGCTTTTCAAATTATCATTTATTAAAGTTATATCGCTCTCTTGGATGTCATCAAAGCAATATAAAACCGTACCATTGAATTTTTTAAGTTAATATTTGAGTAATAAATCACACTATAAACTTTGTAACATGAACTTCGAAATGGTCAGCATTACGTCATATAAGGGTGGTTATACAGTAGCGTTTTTGTAACTACGGCGAAGACGAATTTAAAAATGGTCGCTGCTTTATAAGAAAGCAATTGAAAAACTAATATGACACTTGCAGTAAGTAAAATTCTTGTCTTCTTCCTGTCCTGTAAGATACTTTTCCACTACCGGACAAAAGATTTCGCTTTGATCTTTTACAAAAGAGAGACAATGAATTGTATTCACTAGAACAATAAAAAATTAAATATAGCTTACGGAACAAACTTCCTTAAAATAAATAGTTTTATAGAAACCATTTTATACCCTAAAAACTATGAAAAACAAGATGTCAAATCTAATGAAAAAACAGACACCCAGTCGACTCACTGATCTATCTTCAACACATAAAAATAACGTAAAAAAACTGTTACAAGCTGTGTTATGAAAGTTTCAGTGAGTTCATTAGAAGTCGGTCAATTTATAGGAGGTAGGTACGTGGAAATGTTGATACACGGAAACCTGCCAGCCAGGGATCGAACAGACAAATTGTGATTGAAAATATACCGCAGTTAGGACTGTGCAATATAGCTGGGCGATAGCTAACTGTAAGCGATGAGGCTATATTTTGTGTCGATATTATTACATGAAACATTATTTTGTTCACTGGAATTTGATTTTTTTTTATCAGGAAAAAGACGTACAACTTTATTACACCTTAAATAGTTTAAATTGCTAAAAAATATTTTCTAAATAATGTTTTTGTGTTTGTGTGTAGCTCCAGTTCCCAACTAACCATGTTAAGTATCGGAAGTTTTTATTTTAACGTTTATTTTATAACACCGCCGAATTAAATAATGTAAAAAGAGCCAACAGCTTTTTATTCAGTTTAAAATATTTTTCTTACAAATAACTAATGGCAGTACGTTGACCCACAGCCCACAAAATATCAATGAGTTCCAATTTAATAAATTCCTTGAAATAAAAACTAAAACTTCCGACAAACTATCTGATACAATTTGTCACATTCAAAAAGGAATTTAAAACTGAACACAAGAATTAACACCAATGGAATAAATATCTTGAGCATCGCATAGCTTTCACTCTGGCGCGTCCTACATACATCACATCGAATGGACTTAACTATGCCGTCTAAAATTCCTGTAAAGTCATTTTTCAGCGAGGAACACAACGTTGGCTTTCGTCGAGCCATGTCGTTGCCGATTAAAAAATATAACTTCAGAGAATCGCGCTATATCTGACATATCTTGCAGAGGATTAGTCTCTTTAATATTTAGATCAACGTGGCATTTTGATGTTGGAATTAATCTTAACTGTTTAGGAGAATTAGTAGCTGTTTTGAATTTAATGGCGAAGTTAATTTTTAGGTTGAATTATTAATCCGCTGTGACACCTGGACATTGTGATTTTCGTAGATTTTTTTAAAGCTAAATAAACATCTTTAGATGACAATCATTACGGCTATGGTAAGAGATCAGAAACTTATCTATACTAATATTATAAAGAGGTAACATTTGTTTGTAAGTTTGTATGTTTGTAAGTTTGTATGTAGGGGGTAATCTCTGGATCTACTGAACCGATTTTGATAATTCTTTCACAAATTGGAAGCTACGTTATCACTGAGTGCTATAGGCTATATTTTATTTTCAAAAAATTTGGGATCCGTAAGAAAAATCACGCGAACGAAGTCGCGGGCAGAGTGCTAGTGCTTAATATACTGCTGACTGAATGACTGCTGCTGACTTTCTAACTTAAAATACCCACACAATTTTGCATTTCAGCTAAACTTCAAAACATATACATATATTTTTTACTAACCATAAACCTGATAATGGTCATTTTACTCATCATTATGAACAACTTTGACTATTGGACCAACAGTAACAACCTTAAAATAAATTGCTGACCCATACATTTTGTTGAGGTATTCGATTATAAATGTTATACTTATCGCGACTTCCGGGTTCCATTGTTTTTTTTTTTAATTGATATTTAAACAAAATAGTTTAATAATCATTTACAGGTAAACTAAGCATGTGTAATTGGACATGATGAGGGCAATGACCCCTTTTAAGATTTTTGGTAAATAAAAACTGAGGTTGTTTCTTAGATTATAATTATAATAGAATCTAAGGGTTGTTTATCTATAACTTATGTTCCATCAAATCAACAAGTATCTCGGTACCTGATAATGATTTCCTATTAGGTATATAAATAGATTTTTCTGTAGCGTTTCCAAGAAAAACAAAGTATATCGTTTCGACAGTAGATTTTCCGATGAATCTTTGATTACATTTTCCACGAACTGAATCGCTTGACTTATAAATAATGAATATAATTCGTTGTGACTTGTTGGAAGTACAATGGCTGTGAGATTAGCGATATTATAGTATTGTCTCAGTAAGAAATATCTTTTCTTTTGTCTTATTGTTTATCTTCCGTTTATTAGTTAAGGCTGTTTCTTGGAATAGATAGGTACTCGTGTTACATAATTATAATGAAAGTACTCGTTCTTAATATTATGGCAGCAACGCTCCCGCAGTGCACGGCGGTTTTTGAGGAGGACCACAATACATACGTACTTTTGCAGTTACAGTCTCGTTGGTTTAGTGGTCGCAAAGCGCGACTGCTGAGCATAAGGTCTTGGGTCGATTCCCAGGTCAGACAAAGCGTTATTGGGTTTTTCTATCAGGCGTCCCGATGATGGCAATAGGCTCGCCCCGTAACATTGAACTCAATTAAACATCATAACTGGCGAAATGTGGGTGTCTGATCTCTGCCTAACCCTTCGGAAATTACAGGCGTGATGTTATGTGTAATATTATTAACAACTTTTTAAGTTATAAGTGATTGGTCAATTAAGTCATAAACTCTGCGTTCTACTAAAGACGTGTTTTGAGTTGGAGACCACACAACTGAAACATTTTTATCTAGTGTCACATAAAATTTTAATAAATTCCTCGTTCCGGAAAAAACAAATTATCAAAGACATTAATGCTGTATTTTAATTCTGATGTGTGTTTTAAATTTTAGCGGAATTGATTTCTGAGAACTTTATAACGGTCGGTGAGATGGCAAATGCGCGAGATCAAACCGCGCGGCATATCCGTCGTGCGGCTGCGGCCGGCGAGCGCGCAGGGTTATCAAACTTTTTTGTTTTAAATATTTAGATTGTTGATCTTTACAATCATAACCTTTATACGTATTTTCTGTATCTTTTTGTCTGTTTACATGTGTGATGGTTTAAAAATAAATACACAAATATTATAATTATACCAAAGACAATAAAGCCAATCGCGGAATTAACGACGATAGTGAATCTTAATCTTCAAACGATAAAATCATGCCAATTGTCCAAACAATCTCTGAGATCTTATGTGTCAGCTGGAGATGTAGGTAAACTGTACCACAACATTCCGAGTTCAGGATTTCAGAGGGCTTATGCAAAAGGTAGCATTCACTACAGGAAAAAAGATAAACTCATACCTACTCTGCGACATCTTATTAATTAACTAGGTTCTACCGAATTCGTCCACGTAATTTTGTTACGGATGCAACTATTTTTATAGTAAAATATGACCTGTAGCACTCAGAGATAACGTTCCTTTCTATCAGAGAAATAATTTTCAGAATCGGACCAGTAGTTTCGGAGAACACAAAAAAATAAAATATTAAAACTTAACACTTCACAACTCACCAGCCCTACTCAATGTAACCTGATGACGGGAAGCGCACAATTAAAGAGACGGGTGCGCCCGCGCAGCTAACGTTATGAGATCTGCTTCTGTACTCAAGGATGTGTCCTGAGCTCATTATGGCGTAAGAGGAATCACAAGTGATATCCGTTCATCAGACGCGATTGAAATGGCAACGGATTAGTATTTTAAGTAGATTTTAAGTTTCCTTTGGCTAAAGATTTGGAGAATTTGAGAAAACGAATAAAAAACATGCTAAAGAGAAAAATATCACATTTTTTGACAGGTATTATCTTTCAGTAATAAAACAAGATGACAATAAAGAATCTTATGTTAGTTTTGGTTGTGCAGTAATAATGGCCATAAAACTTCAGGGTCTACCAGTGTATCAAGTAACTTTGGTTTGAATTCTAGACAACATGATAAATAGGACTTAGATATTATGAATGTAAAGCTAAGCGGCGTTATTCAATAAATCTTTATGAAACAAACATAAGAAATAAATATTACAGTAACTGTTCTGTTCGAAAATCAAAAACCCAATATCTTTTCTTTCGGCTTCCAAATTCAAAACTTTATTATTGGTCACATCTGATCCTTAACCTAACTTTTCGACGATAACAATGCAAAAATGTCTCTCAGTAATCAATAGAGATCCGACAGTTCGCTAAACAACAATTGTTCCCGATTGTACCCATAGCCCAGTGGGAGCTGGGGTCGAGCTAATTAACCCCGACTGAACCCGAAGGAGCCCGATCGTACCCGACGAGGGACCGAATATAATAGGGTTATGATCGCTATGATTATCTTGTTTTAAGGGTTTAGTAATTAAAGGTGATACTGGTATTGTAAAGAGGGATTTAGATAAGCAACTCAAAAATGCTGAGTCTATCCCAATATTATCTGCGATATAAATATGATTTAGAAGCTATTGTTCAATGTCCAAAATAATAAAATGAATGACATCTGAAAGAAATACCTATTCAAAGTGATAAAAGTTTAATACGTAATAGGTTCTGATATGCTTTTAATATACCAGGTATAATAAGACACACTGTCTATCAAAATAAGCAACATTGAACAATTCCAGAAGCTTCCCAAGTTATCCACAACAAAAATAATACCACGCCAATGATTAGAAAAACATGTATTTTTACACCCGATATAATTCAGGACTTAACATTATCTGAACCTAAAACGTGCAATAAATTGTAAGAATTAACAAGCTTGAACTTTAGTTAGAATTTAAATTCCATTACTTAACACTACATAATTGCATTCGCCTACGCCAATGACACTTTCAAAGTTCAAACCACAATTCGATCCACCTACTTAGACAACAGAACACACACACAAACGCACTAACAACATCACCACGGTCTATTTAAAATAGACACTTACTAAACCAAACGCAGAACCATTCAGAAACATCAAACAGTAATAATTGCAAAGACATACGGAACCGAAATAGCCGCGATGAATCAGGGTTCTCTGCGGCAATCAAACGCATTAGCCGGACATGGAGCTCTGAAACCTATGATGTCGCATCTGAGCGGAGCCAAATTGCTCACTCCATAACGCGGTGTTAAATGCGAGGCTGTAAATCGTAGCTCTATGTCGGATAGTTTCAATGTTAAGGGGGAGGGAGATGGATTTGAAACTGCTTCCAATGCGGAATTTTGACAGGTATTTTTATTTGATAAGCGTGATGACAAATAATAAAGATAGTGAATCTAAACCAATAAATAAACTTAAAGTGTCTGTTTGCAATGTCAAAATAAAATGCCAGACATCAAGTGTATATCTATCAATTATTATTGTTAATTTTTGAGTCTCAGCAGAATTTATCAAGTCAATCATCTAAATAGCTTTTCGTACATCAAGGTCACAAAAGTACGAAGAAAAGAAAATAATAGGTACAAAATACTTCAAAAGCCCGCATAATAATAACAAAGTACTATATGCTACTATAATAAGTGATACGCAATATTTAAATACTTACTTTACTACTTAGACCTGATAATACCCCGAGACTGAATCAACCCAAACCGTTCAACGTCTACCTACAAATTAAAGGCAGCAGTGTGGTGCCTTGTTATTACGAGAAGCTAATATGAAGTATAGCTCGTGAATATGTATGAGCTTGGAGCGAGCTGGTAATTGTCTACGTAGACGACGTGCTGATACAAGGATGGATGATTGAGACTTGGGGATATTGTTTAAGTAGAATGGTTTTCGTACTACGTTAGAGATTGAATGTACAGAGAGGAACGTTTTTGGGTTTCAATAAGTTAAGACCCTGTCTTCTTTAAATGAGAAGTGGCCTTTGCCCTGCAATAGGACAATAATAGACTGGTATTATTAATATTTAAGTTAGATAGTAACAAGGATTCAGCAAGAAATTGTGACTGATCATACGTCATTCAAATCAAACGTTTACAAGTTATATTTATTTATGAATGTTGAAATATTGGATTAAAAAGCTACCTGCAATTGCTTGCAGTCTTTGTAACATGTCATGTCTAAATCAAAAACAGAAGTACACAAAATAAAATAAAGAAACCGCAACAGTCGTCTCCTTAACCGCCATTTTCGAACATCGCCGTATTATTGTCGCGTACGTCATACACCGACGTGTACACCACACTTTGATCTACTACAAAAACGACATCCACTCTTAACACCCACGCAATAAAGATCACATTCCAATGCAACATTTATAGACTGGGCTCTATCATTACCATTTCAACAGATTTTTTCTTGTTGGGTTTTAGACTTTGTACAACAGTGTTAAGGTTGGTTTTTGATTGAATTGGTGCGTAGACGAGCAATACCGAGTGTGTTTGACACACGTATAATTGGCGAGAAATGGGCCGCACTCCCTTTATAAACTGTTGCTTAGAGGTTTCAGTACATTAAGGCGTAACGTATGGAACATTGAAGTGACGATTTTTGTTTTAGTATCGTATGGTTGTTGCATTGTAGCTGGGTTAAGAGGAGCACAATTGTATTTCGAGGATTTACGTTTTCTTCTTTTATAAAAATAAAGATTGCTGATTGTTTCTACTTTTTCTGATTTTATTCTGCTGCTTGAAGAGAAAACACTGGCTCTTAAAACTTTCGTCAATTGAGATTTGTTTTAAGAAATTAGTTTATCAATATTAATAGGGCTCGATGGCAATTTCTGAAAGTTTCAGACTATTAAAGTGTCCATATGACATACTATTATATTGATGTTTTCTGTTGCTTTTTCTACATGAATTATTTTTACCTCCATTTTCACTTCAGCTTTGTGTAAAAAAGAAGATTTCGGATCACGTTAATTTGTTAACATACAAGTAGTAAGGTAAGTATATATTGCAAAGCATTAACAACATGCTACCCGAAATTCCATAATATCCCTCGAAACCATTCCATGACGTAACTCCCTCAGTGAGCACAGAGCCTTACGCTACCAATTTAGCTATTTTGATCAAATAACCGATTCACAAGGAATCTGATCGTCCCTGATTATGAACTTACCCTCGTTTTGGGCATTCGTTAGCACGTTTTAATATTAATTGCTCATATATTGCGTCTCACTCGCTCTTAGGAGTTAGGTGGGAAGGGAGAAAGAAATAGAGAATGGATTTAGGAATTGGGGTGAATGATGAAAGATTAGTGATGTCGGAGGATGATATTAATGCTGGTTAATAAATTGTAAAAATAGCAGTTTTTGGGTTTAATGAAGGGGTGTAGAGTGTAGACGGGGATATTGAGACGAATGTTCTTTTAGGGCCATTTATTAATGAGTTTACATTTATCAAGTTATCTTTTGGCCCAACATTTTTTCTCTATAGATTGATATGCTATAACAATGGTATTCCAGATACTTATTTAGAATAGTTTTATAATATTTACAGACTAATTAGTCTGTTCTAAATGCTGAGAAAAAGTATCAACTTCAAATAGACATTTTTTTTATGTGGAAAGCCGGCTCTGTCAAAAATTAAAGTCATAATTCAGAAAGGCTCAAAAGAAACGTGTTAAATGTACCTTTACCCACAGTCCTCCATCATACCTAATCCACTCCAATCCAATCCAAATGTCAATTGTAGTCAACTAACTTGCGACATCAAAGTCATTATGCCTTAAAACTGTCTAGGGATGTGACTAGAACATCATTTTATTTGTGTGAGTAAAAACTTGTTTATTGTTCTGATTTTGACCATAGACTTTATGGTGCTGTAAATATCCCACCCACGTTATTATTAACCTCTCAATTGTCCGCATGCCACATCAAGAAACTTCATAAACCGATCCATATAATTTGTTCACGAAACATCCACAAAAACAAACACTTTGGCGTAACTCATCGCTCCATTGAATCTCAAATCGTCTCAAGCACATTACATTATTACTGCTACATAACCAATTTCACAAGACCTCTCCCTCCTCTCCTAACCCTTTAAACACTTGAGAGTGAAGGAGTAAACGGACCAAAGAGGAGGGATCAAGAAATCATGGTCGTTTTAACATTCAGAATATAGTCAGCCGTAAACAATTGCCCGAGAACTGACAGTTTTATTTGAAGCACTTTATGACGTCGCCCGCTGCTTATTAAAGGACCAATTTAAACCATTATAGTGTTCATAAAAGCGTACATCATCCTGTTTTGTTGTTGTCTCGCTTGAACTCGGGTGAAAGGGGTATTTTTTGTCTCGTTTTAAGATGCTGAGTATGGTTTACGAGATTTCGAAGTTAAGAGTATTTTTGAAATTGGTAGGGATTGATGGCTGGTGACAAAATGACTATCGATATCTGATTGGAATCTTATAGCAGTATCAACATGTTTGTATACCAGTTACTTTAACTCCCAAAGTAGTCATGGAAACAAAGTGAAGACAAACGTGGTTAGAAGCATGTGTAATAAAAGTGACGCAATTTTAAATCGTATTGCAGACATAAAATAAATGGCTGTCATGAAACTATCACTGATTCATTAGTATAATCTGCTTTAATTGGTGTAATCTGTAACATTGAATCCTTTTTCGATAATTTTAATATGGTGATTTGACGTTACCTCGTATTGTCAAGGCAGATAGTAATCTTGATATTATCACGAGATTCATCGGTCCTTATTCATTTATGTATACCAATTTTGAATAAATCTAACACAAAATTAATTATAGATCATGATTAATACATAGCTAAAGTATCTCATCCGTTAACATCTCCCAAACAAAATAAAACTTCACATCAACATTCCAACAAAATCAACATAATATCTACGAATACAAAAATCCTCTACAAATATCTAAATAATTCAATCAATCAGCCGTCTTTTACCGTAAACATCGATAAATCGCGTTTCGCACATCACTACTTGCGATCGACCACTATATCTTTACCTTCAAATCGTTGAACTAGCATTGCAATTGTAACCTTATGTCTTTGTGTTATGGTTGGTTATTTATGTTGTGGAGTGTCAAGTTAAGGTGGTTCTTTATATAAGTGGTTGATGAATGTTCGTGGTGATTTTATTTGATTGTTTATTCGTTTGATTTGTACGTACCCTTCTGTGTCGGCTGTAACGCTAGGAGCACATTCCTGCTAGGTTTAATGCGGACATTCTATTGTATTGTTAAACCTTGACAAGATACACACTGTGTTTAAATGCGTGATAGTTAAATGGGGAATTTGTCAGCTGTTTGCTGTCTTACGTAGATATATGTATTGTTTTTATATGTGTTTAAGGAAAGTTGTTTGTTTTTAAAAGGTAAGCCCTGAAAGTCTCTGCTCCGATTACACAAATTATTTCACTTATAGAAAGATACGCTATTGCCAAGTGTCATCAGGCTGAATGTTTGCTCTTTTATTCTGACTTGAGTACTTTTATTTTTACTATCTTTTTCCCGCAACTTTGTCACTATTTACACTTTGACTTCGTTATTTGTGGGCTTTTAATTTGGATAGAACCCCCATTATTTTCTTGAATTAAAGTTACGGCAAAGTGATTCCTTATAACACCAGCTAATTGCTAGTGAAAGTACCGTCAAAATAGGTCCAGCCATTTCGGAGATTAGCCGGAACATACAGACAGACAGACAATATTTTTTTTAGATCTTTGTAAATCGTCGTTTGTATTTAGGAAAAAGGTGTTAGGTACTTATTTTGACGTTACAAACAGACACAATTTTATTTATTGTGTGTATAGATTATAAAGTCGTAACTATGTGCTTGTTATTATAATAAAATTACTAAGTTGCGCTTAAAAAGCGAAGTAAGTAATTATAATAATTGCTTCTTATCGCGCAGTTCCCAGTGTTCTTGTCTTGTTGTTCGCAGAACATAATCTGATACCAATGAAAGGGTCAACAATATGTTGCAAGTTGTCAGCAATTAAACCTTTCGTTTATTAAGTGTGTATGTTTTTTAATTATACATTTATACTAAAATTTAAATAAAAGGCTTTTGTTAAAAAAAAACTTGTGGGATTGGAAAATTTAAATGATAATGTTTACTCAATAAGCACGAATATGGAAACAAAATTTTAAATGAAATATTCACGATCTAATCAAATATTACTACTGTACTGATGTTATAGCCTATTTCTCAAAAATCTGACTATCATAAACATTTTATCCAATCCGACCGTTAGTTCTAGAGATTAGCGAGTTTATACAAACAAACAAAAAACTCTTCAGTGTTATTATATTAGTAGAGATTTATATCAGTTACCATCACTCACTCCCCAGATAAGGATAACAGACTTCCCAAAACACGACACACCATAAATAGTACAAAAACGAAGTCTCATCATCCCCCAAAAGAGTTCCGTAGAACAGTGGATCATAATGACAAACAGCCTGTCACCTCATTACGGTACATTCCCACTTCGCTATAAAACCATTCGGTAAAGATTATAAAATAAAAATGATGCCTCAACAACCCATAAAGAATGGCCAAGCCCGATGTTTTAATAGCATACCTAAATGTCAACAACGGGACTTGGGTAACGCGATAAGTCACGCCCCAACGAGCGATGAACAATAAATGTTATAATTATTATTACTTCATAAAGCCTTTATAAATAATCAAGGGTCGGTAAAGCCTTGAGCATTGAGGCAAGAGTGAGGAATTGGGCCGAAAGTATCGGAGTTCCGAAAACGGAGACTATTTCTGCACGTTCTCAGAAAATGTCCCCGACTATGAATAGCTCACCTTTATGAATGTGTCGCTAAAGGCCATTAAGGTTGTAAAGGTGAATGTGCAGCCATTCTGGTGTCAATGGGGAGGGGAAAGGGGTCAATATTTAATAATAAAATGGCTTTAGATAACTCTCAAAGAAAATCTATCTGGAGACTGATTCTAGAGACATTTTTTTTATTTTAATTCTATTGATTTTTGGGCGCCCGTTCTATAGCTAAGGAAACGACGTTGTTATCTTCTTGATAAGACATTAATTTTCCACCTAAAAGGCTTTTGTGTAAGATCTAGGACACCCAAATAAATCATCTTCATTGAACAGTAGACACAGCCTGCGGCACTTTTTATATCAGTCTTAGAAATAGCCGAGAACAGGCGCAGAAATGAGTATTTACTTTATTACCTAGACGTCTAGATATTTATAACGTAACGACATAGAGACTGGCATTTGGCAGTTTCTCAGTTTCACAAATTAACAATTCAACACAGATGCTGGTACCAAACTATACAGCGACATAAAATGATTGCATACTCCACAGAATGCGGTTTACTAAGTCAACATACAAACAGAAACATCTAAGCATTTTATGTGTTTATAAAACAAAAGTCACATTGACAAACTGCACAAAACCGAACAAAAAATAATGTGCAACAAAGCAACTCAACATAAGAACAATATTTTTACGTCTATTAAAAACTACAAACGAACCAACATCTTTTATTTATCTGAGCAATAACAAATCATGGACATTAAAAGAACTAAATCACATAGTAATGTCGACCGCTATAATAATAGATGCGAGGATTTATATACTTAGCTAAACAGGGGCTTCCCGAAATTAAATCGTTTGTTGTTTTTTAGGCGTCTCTTTTGAGCACAGATGATAAATAAATTAATTATGTTTGGTTAATAGTCGGCGCGGGCGCAGGCGGTGTGTTACCAGTTTGGGAAGATCTTGTAACGTCGTAAATTATGCGTGATTTATTTACCTAGTTTGGGAATGGAAGCTTGTGGAGGTGTAATTAAAGATTTTGTCATTATTTCTATGTAAGTTAGATAATGGGTTTAAAACTTAACATAACAGAAAGTTTTTTCCCATCACTGCGATTATATTTCTGGACCATACCTGGGAATCTTTTGGTTACGGAGATATTGAAGATCGAAATTACAATATTTTTACGTTTTTTTTACGAAAACATGTTTTGAATGTTATAAGTAAACTTTAAATACTCCTTGGTTCCTATACAGTTGCATGAATCCGTAACCACACTGTTTTGCGCGCGTTACATTACGCGTTATCACAAACAGTAATTTTACAAAAAATAAAACTCGTTTCCCAGCTAAACTTGCTCAATTTTACTTACCTATGTGATGTGTCTTTTTACTTTAAAGTGGAAAAAAGAGTAATTCTTGTTCAGTCACAAAAGCAAAAAAGGAAAAAAAAGAAAATCAACTTTTTTCCTTTCTGTTCGTTCAGTACAAATTAAATTGTATTGTTTTTATTGTAAGAGCACAGAAAGGCAAAATATTCACCATATGCAACCCTCCACCCGCTACGAACTTTCAACAGCCACGCTACAAAACTAACGTATTTACCAAAACGAGCCTTTAAACAATTATATTTAAATAAACCGACTACAATAATTTGACCAACACAGACACATCCGAAGTACCAATAGGGTTGTCTCATTTTTGTGGCCTAATGAGACGGCGGCAAATCGTTTGATGCGCAGGGCTGTCACGCGGCGATTAATGCTCGATCCATCAAAATTTAATAGCCGCCCGTCAGACTCCCCTTGGTCAAACTCAAACGACGCATTTTTTTAATTTCGACTTTTATTGATATTGATTTTTAAAACGTCATTTGTTTTTTATTAGGTTTTTATTAATTTTATGTTGTTTGAATAATATGTGAGGATTTTTGGATCGTTTTATACATAAAAAGTTTTTATGTATTGTCAATCGAGATTCAAGTTAATAGGGTTGTTAAGTTTAAAAAAACTTTACAGTAAGTTTCCTTTTTCAGGAAAATGGAAAATTAAACTTAAAATCACCGATTGTTGAGGAGTTGGTGGTGGGTTACTTTAGAAAATAAGTAAATGTTTACTCTCCATGTCCTTAAACCTTCATAGCCCAATGAATGTTCACCATTCACTTATTTTACGCGAGTTTAATTCATTTTCGTGTACACAGCTTTTGGTAAGCAGATATGCGGGAAAATTCGAGTACTCAACAAACATGCGTTTTCAAAGATAATTACACTACACCCCTCGCACTCAAAAATCAAACAACCAATGTATTTCAAAAGCAATAAAGTCTGAATTCGCCTAAACGTCATTTAAATCCACGTAAAATTAATTTAGTAGAACATCAGAAGCCAATTTCCCGTAACTTAGCAACCCTGGCTCATTCGAATTACGAATCCTATTTGAATATAACACCCGTATCATCACTAAATTAATCTTTATTATCTTTGAATAAAGTTGATTTTAGACTGGTTTAAGTACACGCAATAAGGACTTTGTGTGTCAGTAATAGAAGTAAAATGAAACTTGGCTGTACATGTTAAGGTTGATTTTCGATAAATTGGTGGCAACAGGTATATTTGTTTGCATGGCGAGGTTCCGCATGATATTATAATATGAAATGTTGACGATTATAAGAGGGTTAGCGCTTTTTAGGATTGAAATTGTATCGAATCGATGTGTTTATCTGAATGGAATGTAGGTATATTGATATTCATAATATGATATTATTGTACATAGATAGAGGTCGGTTAGCTTTTCAGGGTATTACAGTGATAGTGGTTTAGTAGGTATTCTTGTAATATTTCAGTCACTGAAGCAACTCTGACTGAATATAAACAGGTTTTAGTACTAATATTAAGGTGCAATTTTTAATTGTATCCACCGAATGATTTTCATTTTTTAATTGCGACTATCACTACCAATTCCTTCACATTAGTTAGAATATTTTACACTTCTACAAGTACTTAGTAAGTACCTTCCTAATAAAATAAAACCTTAATGATGTTTTCAAAAGGTTCAGTTTAGCAATTTACAAAAATGTAACAAGATTAACGATTCGTTACAGCTTATAGGAACCGGGAACAATATACCTACTGATTCATCTTTACACAGCCTCTTCGTCACTCAAATCTCAATAAGAGCAAACTAGAATATGTCCTACAATAACATTCTACTTTCCCCTCAAAACCAAGTCATCATAATCCACGGTTTATGAATCATAAACTAGGTGGCGTTGTCTCCGCGGGGTTAATGGGTGCTCAGCAATTAGTAATGTTTACCTACTGACAGTCGTAACGAGCGGGATTAGCCGACGGCGCAGAGGAAGTACATGTGTTTTTGTAAAGATCATTTTGTGAATTAATGGGTTTCTGACGGAAGTTTATTAGTTTATGTTGTCAGCGCGATTGAGTGATGATTATAACGAACATTTTTAAATATTTTATTTTTGTTTAATCTGGAGTAGAAAAATCATTACAAATATTTGAGATTAAAGTTTATTTAGTGATGGAAACTTTTAATTTAAAGTATACTTATAATCCTGCACACGACAAATCCCAAGAGAATAAAACAGACACACTTCCCTAATTTCGGCAACACATACATCACCTAATTATGAACCACTTAAAGCCTAATTTGAGCACGTTGATCTGCGCAGGAGTGTCGGGGCGGGGGACTACAAAAAAGCGCCGCTTCTAACGCATGACATATGGCGTCAATGAGTTTATACAGGACGGTTTAGAAAAAAATATTTAGCATGTTTATGTTTCACACCCAACCATCCTGGTAACTTTAAATGTTATTTTTTTACAAGTTCTCATTCAGTGGAAAAAGCAATGGTTTTTTTTCTCTTTTGTGGCATTAACAGATGTTTGAGAGGCTAATGGCAACATGGTTTGCAATGAAACCACTTTCTATTCCAAGTAAACAAATGTGTTGCATTTAAAACTTTATCGTACTTTATTTTATGGGATATTTTCAAAAAGCTATTACTATTAGCCTGAAGGCAAAATTCGGTAACCTAACGAACCCTGTTACATCAAACAAAAGAACAGGAACTAAGCTTCAGACAGCGACTGTGCAAACACATCAATAAAAAAATACCATGAACACACCATCGAAAACTAAATTTTTTGTCTTGAACATTTAAGTCTAAAAATCTATACCAAGAATTAACTTTAACACACTATTCCAACAATAAAAAAACCACTATGTTTCTTCTTAGATTTAAAAGTTATATTACGTTAATTCTTAATAATAAAAACATCTAACTTAATAAAAGTCAAATTCCTACTTAATTGCTTTAATCTCATTAAATCTATCAAAATCAAATCATCGACAAGTTTAGTAAATCGCGTCGCTCCTCTATTATTAGAGCAGTTCTTGGTACAGCTCTATGGAGGTTGACGAGAGCTCCGTAAACATATGAACTTCAAAGTCGACCGTCAAATGTACTGGAGGCAGGCAGTAAGTACTACGTATTGAGAGGAATTGGGAGAATCTATCCTAATTTATATCTATTGTGATGTAAATTAGGAGACATTTATTTATTAGACTTCGAAATAAAGAGATCCATCTGATAAAATATTGGAATAGATGTCGTGTAGTCTAAACTAATACTTTAAGATAAAATGTGTTTGTTATGGGTAAGTTCAAAAACTACCTAATTCATAAATTATTTTTCTCATATGGAAAGCTACGTTATTAGCGACTAACATGGGTTATAGTATTTTATTTAAAAAAAATAAGGATTCGTAAGAAGATTTACGCGACCGAAGTCGCGTGCAATAGCTAATGTACACGAAATAGGGAAAGTGAGAAGATTAGGCGAATTATTACTTGTTGTATCCAAACACAAGTACCTAAACATAAGGCATTCTGTTTACCATCATCCGCTTGTAGATAATTAGACTAATGATAATTACGACAATTTTTAAGACACTATTTTATATAACACAGGTGGGTGATGTTGCAAAACTCTTAAAAGTCAACATTTTCTTTATCCACTGAATCACACAAGAACGCTATTGTATCATTAAATCTACCCATTGTATCTCAACATTAGATTCAACAGAAAATACATTCTCATCTACATTCCGCACACAAATCCCACAATGTGCATTCCCTCTTACGCGAAGAGGATCATAAAACAAAACACCCTGTATTCTCCGAACCTTCGTTCTACGAAAAATGCAGAATGCGAAAAACCTAAAAAAAAAATACAGTTCCGCTTTTAAATCCCCCTGTATACTCGAATCCCTGCGGACTGCATAGATCAATAGTACAGTCGCGCACACAAAGCAAAAGATATTTTGTTCGCTGTGAAATAGGGGCCATTTTTGCTTCGTAAGTGAGTAATTTAGTGAGTAAAACTGGATCGTCAATTAGTGTGCCTGTTTAAAAGCGAGCCACTCTTGTTATAGCGAGAGACACGTGTCGCACTGCAATTTGTTGAGATAATATTATAATAATAATCATAGAAATGTGCTGCGAGACAATTGTGGGAATGTGCGAACTAGTCTGTTTCTGGTTTGAATGCTAATTGTTGACTGTATTTAAAAGACATTACATATCAAAACATTTTAACATACCTATTAAAGTAAACATATTTTTTTAATTGAAGCTTAACATGCCAATAATTCAACGGCTAACTATTGAGGGATATCAAATGTTGATCAATTACATTCAATATTGTTTTCGACGATTAAAAGTATCTTCAATGGTCTAGTTAAAATAAACGATTTGAGTTTGATTTTGACTTTCACAGACAACCACCAAGTTGCAATGTAGACATTAATCTAACTTAGTTCACGCATTAACGTAATTAAAGAAATATATACTCATATAAAACCATTAACCCACATTTCTAATAATCCTTTATTATAAAATAAAATTAACCATTTGGTATCTTTAAAAAAAAACTACTTTACTATGATGTAACGTAGTAAAATGTTCCAGTATCTATTCCTACAAAACCTATTTCGTTTTAATCAAAATGAATCAGCTAAAAAAAATACACAATTTAGTGGCAAGAGAGCTCCCGTGATCCCAAGAAATCGGATCCCCAATTTTTTTCATCCTCTTTTTTTGGTACGTTTTTGCGTTGCCATCTCGTTAACGACGACATTAGGGGATAATAGACTTCCTATGCGACACGTGGGGATAGTCGTTACTCCGATGAAGACCCCGGAGTGAATTAATTATCTTTTTGGACCTTTTAAGTAATAAATTGGTGTCAATGGACAAGGAATATCGTTAAGTTAGCAGAGCAAATTTTGTGTAATTTTTTTATGCGAGCGTATTACATGTTTGTAGACAATTTTATGTGCTATTTTACTTGAATTAAATCTTAATAAATGTAAATAAGCATTCAACACGTATTACGTCACGCCGAAACAAAAGAAAAAATATTATTCAACGCGTCTTTCGCAAATATTTCAGAAAAATGTTTTACGCCTAAAAATAATAAGTAGGTACTACGATTATTCAGATTATAAATCCGAAACCAAATTACCAGAAATCTCTTTTAAAACCGAAACTATTCATCACAAAATTTCATCAAAACAGACCATCCAAAATGATGTCGTGTCGAGC
The DNA here is from genome assembly GCA_949316365.1 of Hoplodrina blanda. Taxonomy (NCBI): domain Eukaryota; kingdom Metazoa; phylum Arthropoda; class Insecta; order Lepidoptera; family Noctuidae; genus Hoplodrina; species Hoplodrina blanda. Next base: position 13,455,486 of record OX438567.1, on the reverse strand, counting down.
CGGGCCGGCCGTCACCGAGCATAGTTTTAATTACTGCCACCATATGTGACGGCTCACGTCGCGGGGGCCCTCCATCCATCTGCCGCTGCCACCTTGGTGATATTATAATTATCTAAGAACGTTTAATGTAATGGTTTGAGCGAAAGGCGACAATAATGAGGTTTGGTCGTTTATGTGATAAAAAAATAATGTGTGTTATAAATCTCAGTAAAAAAATAGAAAAATTCTTAAATGTATGTTAGAAAATTGGTGTAACACACACACACACACATACATAAACTCACGCCTTTTTCCCATGGAGCAGAAACCTCAAAACGCCACCTGCTACGATCCTTACATACTCCTTTCGCCTCATCCACGTTCATTCATCTCGTCATACAAGCACGCCGGTTACGAGTACTGCGCACCTAACCTTTCTGAAGAACCTCACCAATAAGGAGGGGGTGGTATTGGTGTAATTTAATTAATAAATAGCTGCTAGCTTGCAGTTTAAAATAAATGTAAAAAAAAACTGTAACTCATAAAATATTATAAACCGAAGCGATTTTTGGTGTTACTGAAAAACTACTGAACTTATGCGTGTCTCGAGACAAAACGTAAACAATGTACCATCCAAGAACTTAGGTAGTAGGTACCCATTTTAAGATAATTCAACCCGCTCCCGCTTTATAACTTAACCCACACGACGTACAACGCGACAACGTGTGGGTTACATTCAAAAACGTTTAAATTCAGAGATTTCGTAGAACGCCCGACAGGGGCGCAAAGTGATTTGTACTACAATCATTATTACTTAATTTGATGAAACACTTCTGTGCGTTACTGTACTTTTATTTTATTAATAAAATGTCAGTTAATAAAAAATGCTACTTATGGAAGTGTTGTTTGTGTGAAGGGATTTTTCAGTCATCTTGTGATACATAGAATGAATACCCTAAGTTTTCAACCATTAGCTGCCTATTTTATTATCAGCAATTCCATACAGTCTTTCTAATTTATTATTTTTTCAATATTTAAGAATATTAGGACTACAACTGAAATTGAAATAGCATCCTGTGTGTATGTATAGGTCGACATAAGAACCTATTATAAAGAGGCAAAGATTGTTTGCTTTGTTTGTAAGAGGTTATCTCTGTAAGTAGAGGTCCGACTACCAAAATTCTCTCACTGGTAGATAGCTACACTATCGCCGACTGTCTTAAGCTATGTTTTATAGTATACTTGACCTCCACGCAAAAGAAGTCACCTGCAGAAGAAGTATTAAGAAATCGTTTAGAAAATCATCTTGAACTGACCTGTGTTTCTGTAACATTCAGCAACTTGGCCATGTCAGCCCTCTCCCCAGAAGACAAGTACTTCTTCACTTCGAACAACTTCTCCAGCTCGAAGATCTGCCTCCCGGTGAAGGTGGTCCTGGCTTTCTTCCGTCTCCCAGCTCCAGGTTCTTCTCCTTCTTCGCTGGTGAGGGAGCCTTCGCCCCCTAGTGGTGACCGGACATCTTCCGTCGATTTCTTTCGCTTGATCAGCTTGGATGGATCTGGAATGAGACGATGGGCTATGAAATACAACAGACTTCTTAAGAATTTGATGAAAATAACCACACAACTGATTTATGTGTTAAAGGATACTGGTGAGTTTTTTCCTTGTACTAAGACCTACATATTTTTTTAAAGACAAAAATATAATATACCAGCCCATTTCTACTCTGTAAAAACTTCCCTTAGTAAATAAAGGTGAAGTGAGCTTGAGATGAGCTGTCACCGAAATTCACGAGAAAGGATTTTGTTGATGATGATGCTGTCAACTTAAAAGCAAAAAAAACATAGTCCAGTGAAATAGTCGTGTGCCTACATTGATGAGGTCATTGCACTCTTGCACATACTTATAAAAACAGAATTACCAATTAATAGAGGCACTGTACACACAAACTATTCAGCTCAAACCAAGTAGTCTTCCTCAACAAAAAATACTTACAAACTAGTATACACAAGAAAAAACTTCCTACCAACTTTAGTTTCACTTTAAAATTATAACGTAACTTCAACAATCTATTAACCCGCCGCCTGCGCCCGCGCCGTTTAGATCACTCGACCTCAACACGACCAATAAAAGAGCCCATTACAGCTTCAATTAGATACCTACTGTAAATCAAACGGGACAGCCATTAATTGCTTAGTGTAAATCTGCCAGACGGTAACATTAGTGTTTAGGAATACCGATTTATAGTGCTACTGCTGCGAGCGGGGAGGGGGTTAGGGACGGGGGATAATGATTTTGGTTATTTCAGCAACCCGTGTCTTTTCGTCAAAGTCAATGCTTTTATTTCATATAGACCATTTATAGATACTTTTGAATTGTCAAGGAGTCGGTCAGTTAGTCAGAAAGTTGAAGCTACATAGTTGCTCGTTCCAAAAAATAGGTCTCTCTCTATGCAGAAGAACGAGCAAGAAACTACACGGACACTCTTTTCAATTAGGTTTTTACAAAATTCTGGTTACAATATTGTTGTTGCTTCTTTAAGTGAAAATAATAAAGATGAATAAAAAACAATAAAAAAAATATTAAGAGAGAATTGATAAGGGAGACCAATCCCAACTAACTGTTCCCGTTTACGAAAATGAGGCGCTGAGACGTTACTGAACAAGAGCACTGAAAGCTAAAGGTCTATAGGGTGTCTATTTTCTACTCATCTTAAAAGGGTGGTGTTATATACCATAAATAAGTTTAGGACACCCCAAAAAAAGGGTAGGGGAGCAACTCTACTTACTTTTATGAATGATCGCTACCTTACCTATGTTTTTGACATTGGTTGTCGCTGAGATGAGAATGCGACTAGATTTTGAACGTTGGGCGAGCAGAATTGGCCTGACCGGAGGCCAATATCATTAACATGTCTGTACAGCACATCTTTATAGAACGCACGCTTAGTTTAATTTACAAAACAAATTAATATACTTAAACATACATTATTAGACACTGAGAATAAGTAACAAATAGCGTCTTGAAATAGTCACAAAGTATCGTTTATTAGTGTCCCGGACATCGGCGGGTATTGAGTGAAATATCGAATGTTTACAATGTTGATACCGTTAATTCAGCAATTTATATCGAGACGTCGCTTATTCTCGGTACTGCCACAAAAAAGACGGGGACAGAAGGTTCATGCAATAAGCTAAACGCTGAAGGTTTGCACTGGAATTTGGTGAAACTGTTCTTTCAGTTTTGAATGTATTTTCTGACCAAAGTATGCTCCGGCTTCGCACAGGTGCAATTTTGCAACGTTTTCGATAGATTCCCCAAAAAATTCTTTCATTCAACTCTTGTCCGGGAAATTACAAACATAACAAAAAAAAATCAGCGAAATTATAGTCCAACCGTCAGCAACACGTTCATTTACATTTTTATTAGGAGAGATATAATTACGCAATTTCTAAGAATGAATGCACTTTGTCTGAGAAATCAAATAAATTATTATAGATATAAGCGAAAACGCATGCTGTAGAAACGCTCTACATACTATAAAACAAGTTCTAGCGTACAGTTGCGGCTGGCATTTGTTTGAAATAGCCGTAAGTAAGCTCCTATGTGTTATGTGTACCTCCACCTGTTTTCGCCCATTATATGGAGTCGGTCTTCTGTACCTATCTATTCTGTGGTGCTGGCAACAACGGAGGGGTGAAGATACAGTATCAATGTTCTTTGTTTTGAAATGTCATATTTTAGAAGATTATGTGGGCGTTGAAGTCTCGTGTAGCAAATAATATTTGTGTGTGAGTCATGCTTTAGTTTTGGCAAGTATTTGTAGTGCCTAGTACCTCGGTATCTAGGTATATAATGACAACGGCTAACTCGATTTAGCTTCGCTTTCTCAAAAGAAATTGACATTATACCAAAGGTCAGTTTACCAACTAACTTACCATTTTCCTATTCACTTGTTTAGAAGAATAAACAATTTTCTTATTTCTTTTATCTCAAGGTAATGTTTATTAGATAGGTATCGTCAACAAAAGAGATAGGTATCCAAAGTCGTCAGATACAGTTGTAGTTTCTTAGAAAACGATGGATGTCTTCGATTGGAACTTAACCTAATTAATGAACTGTTTATTATCTACTTTTTAAATTAAATTACTTTTGAAAACATCCATCGGTTTCTACGAAAACTTCAACTATATCTGACAACCCTTAATACCTATCTCTTTTGTTGACTTTACCTACAGTTAATTGACGTCTGAAAGTTCCCTCCTCCTCAAATATCAATGAGTTCCACTAAACTCACAGGATTACGCGAAAATATCATCAAAAATAAACGAGCAAAATTTTCAGCTTGTAATAATTTAGCCCTGAACATTCTGATACAGAATTGAAACTGAAATCTGAAACATATTTCAGTCGCGTTAGCGCTGCTCTATAATAATGTGGGTGAAATATTATGAGCTATAAATTCAACGTTTAAAGACATATTAAATGGTGTTCCGTGGTCGTTGGTAGTCTCTGATTGGAGGAGATGATTTTGTTGTCTATGTTGGGAGTGATTGCTGTGTCGTGATAACCCAGTGGTTGAGGCGCCTGCCTGGGTTCGAATCCGGAAAAGTACAAATGTGACTTTTTCAATTCATAAGTACTTTCTAAACTTTATTTTAGACATCACTGACATAATTCCGTACCTCGGAAAGCACGTTAAGCTGTTGGTCCCGGCTGTCATGCGTAGATCTTTGACAGTCTTTACGAGTTATCAGAAACCCGAAAGTCTGTCAACCAGTCTTCCCAGTTACTGGGTTGTGGAGGCCAGACAGACAGTCGCTCCATGTAAAACAATTTTATTAGTTTACACTGGAAGCTGACCCCAACAAAAGGCAGATGATAAAGTACTTCTCATAGATTTTAACTCGCAAAACAGATTCTTGCTTCACTAACCAATTACAGTAGTTCATTACGAAATAATTCCATTACAAAATTATGATCAATTGAAACTTAGACAAACTCATTGAACACACACATACACTTTTCTATTCTCGCATTCATTATAATATGCAACAATTACCTACATCGAAGGCATGATTGATACATTGATAATCTTCTAACTAGCAACATACGAGTGAAGACGGGAGCAAAAACTTGCGTAACATGTAACGTAATGAACAATCATATGATTGATGTCGTGGTTCGTGCTAGTAACATGCTCTATGTAGTGAGAGGTGAAAATAGCCGGCAGATTAATTGAACAACTAAGCTACTTATTGCTAATCGCCGTGCTTTCAATTGAATGCTTTTTTGGAAACCTGAATGACATTGCAATGAAAGCCCCATCCACTTCCAAAATTGTGGGAAAATTTTGTAATTGACATATTTTTTGGTTCTTTTGTGTAAGACGCTTCCAGATAGGACTATGCAAATAAACAAATGATCTGATAAAAGTCTTGGGAAGCCGCTGGAGAGCTGCACCAAGCAAGTAGCAAGCAATATTGTGCCCTATAGCAAAACGAAAGCAATAGAAAATTCAGTAGGTGCTTTATTTTGAAGATAAGAATGAAATCCAACTAAGGTTGGTCAGTTCGGGTCTTACCAACTCACTGCTATACTATAATGCAATATTTTTTTAACTGTTTTTGTCATTTCTATTTTTAAAATATGTTACAAATAAACAACATTGTTAAGTAAAATCCACCTAAAAATAATAGCTCTATTCCAATATTCATTATTCACCAAAGCGTGATGTTCTTATCTCATTATATTAGCACTCAAGGTCGTTTAGTTTTATAATAAAACTAATTAAACACAAGTAATCTGATTAACGAGTTTATAAATAGCTAACGAATGCAACAGTATGCCACCCACTTAATGACATTACGTGAGAAAGCTCATCAGAGCGTCGTATGCGCAACTCTTATTAAAATAAGGATCTGACTATAGTGTGTCAATCAATTAGCGAATTTTAATTTTGCCACTTTTATTTTTAAAGAAAGATTATTTCTTTATTGTCTAACATGAATCAGAACACAGGGTATACTCGTAATATTTTGCAACACTGAGAAAATCTATGTTTCAAGTAAATAATTGTGAACAAACTAATCGGTGACTAAAAATTCCCAACTTAATCTTTATTATGGAGCAATTTTATCCCGATATTTGGAGTTTTATAATTATAATGATTAGTTATAAAGTAATTCCATCTCTGTCAAATGGTTTTTTCTTATAATAGTGGTAACTAGTGAAAGGTACTATGGGGTTGGGTTACGTTTCGCATTTACGCCTTAGAAGCGTTTACGCCGTACGGCATTTCATACAAACTTTCAAGTTCTTATTTTTCGAAATGAATAAACCGATTTTTACGAAACTCAGGAAACATAGACCTTTTTTTTTTTTTTTTTTTTTTTTTTTTTTTTTTTTTTTTTCGTGGGTAAATCCTCATGGATGCCCTCCGTTTGGGGATAACGGAGGGGTATGTCGGACTCTTACCGACTAAAACCCCACGGTTCCTCCTGCTACCATAAGTCGGGAGCCCGGTATTCGCATTACGCATGATCCGCGCCCAGGAAACATAGACCTAAAAAGTTAGTAGAGAAATTGTCGAAATGTCTTATTTAAAAAAAGCTTTACATGTACTATCAAGCCCGCTCCCCGCTCCGCTCGTCACCAAGCCCGCCTCACAATAACACTGCTGACACACCACTGAGTCACACGCACGTCATATATCGGTTACAAGACTACCTGGAACTGTCTCATGTTAGCCTAGTACATGGGTTGCAGTGCTTACTGCTCATTGTTATAAGTGGGTCGAGATGACAATGTATGTGTTGTAGTTTCTGAGATGTGATTGGTTTAGGACGACTTATTGTAGCTTTACTTTTTTAGTTTAACTTTGAAAATAAAAACTAATATGATAATGAGAAAAGATTTTTGTTTGTAATGAATAAACTCAAAACCTACTAAACCGATTTTAAAAAATCGTTTACCTATGGTAGCTACAAAAATACTGACCTAGTGCTAGTTGGACTATCACATAAAGGGTTCCGTGCCATAGTACAATATTTAACACTACATTTATAAAAGACGTGTTTCTTGTATGGGAACCCCTTTAATTTTTAAGTTTATTATGTTTTTCACACATTGTGAAAATATAAATTCTGTATATATCAGGGTTCATGAGATACAGCCCGTTGGTAGAGATCGGAAGCTTAGTAAAAGGGTCCCGTTGCCATTCGGACTGCCTCGTTGGTCTAGTGGCAAAGCGCCACTGCTGAGCATGAGGTCTTGGGTTCGATTCCCAGGTCGGGCAAAGTGTTATTGTGTTTTCCATTAGGAATTTCTTAGTAGCAACCTCAGAGTCTGGATTTGTGCCCTGTTGATGGTAATAGGGTCGCCCCCTATTACATGGGACTTGAACATAACTGGCGAAATGTGGGTGTACTAATGAGTACACCTCTGCATAACCATTCGGGGATTACAGGCGTGATGTTATTATTCATTCGGGTACGGTTCCCTAAAAATGTCAATATTAGTAACTTGATCGTCAATACGCTCATACCCACGACTGGGGCCTCTTACAAGTAATGCTATAATCGGCAGATGTGATTGCCAACTATTGACACAAATGTTAATCGGACGGGTATGAATGAAGCGATCTGCCAACTGAGTCACGCGGCCGTTACAGACGTTCATCATTACTCATCCAGTATTGCATTCCGATATATACCGTGTTATAATGTAGCGTGACTATGCACAAATTGTAGGAAGGATTGCAATTATATACTGCAGTGTAGGGCTGCATGCTTGAGATCGATTTTTAGATGGTTTACCAAAATGCCCAATAAAAATTTATTTATAATAACATACATCATACGAGTACATCATCGTTCATTTATACGAGTAGTGTTCAGTAGAGGACTTATGGTTAAAGATATTTATTCGAGAATAATGTTAACCTTATGGTAAACTAGCTGTCCGCCGCGGTTACACCCGCGTCTTTGGTTACTGCTCCGCTCCCGTAGGTCGTAGCGTGATGGTATATAGCCTATAGCCTTCCTCGATAACTAATCTATCTAACACTGAAAGAATTTTTCAAATCGGACCAGTAGTTCCAGAGATTAGCGCGTTCAAACAAACAAACAAACAAACAAACTCTGCAGCTTTATAATATTATTAGTATAGATTAATTATTAATTTATTTAAACGTCATGCAGCAAAAAAGTACAAATGCAAACAAAGATAATGAAAAGATAACATGGCAGGTGGAAATTAGTGAAACAACCAAATACTGTATAGGTAAGTTATGAATGATTTACTCATGCAATCAGTTTTGAAATTAATTATCATTTTTTTATTCAAGATTTTGCTAATTGATTCTTGAATTCATTGTGCTACGTTTGATAACTTCTTATACTTTAGTAAACGTTGGGTTAAACTGTATAGTTGTATACTATGAGAACCTTATGGATAAAAATATATGTACATATTGTAAACATTTAACTATCTAATATTTATTATATTTGTTTCACCATAAATTGTGCTTGTTGGCCTTAAATATGGGTAATTAAAAATCATTGACTTGAACTAGTTGATAAGTGGCAGAGGCATATAAAACTTTATTAGGGCTAGATTAATTACAGACCAGATTAATTCCACTGGCTAATTATTATGGCGTCTCATCATCATAATTATGTTACTGTTCCATTTCGTTGAGTTCATTCACTTATAGTAAGCCACATAATATGTATGTCTGTCTGATAATAAAGTGACACACATCCGCAATATCTTTAAAGCATGTCAAAAAGCGTCACAACACCAGAAAACCACGTGAAAAAAGACATCTTGTGGAAGTGATTCAATAAAACTGTTTCAAAATCAAATAAAGCACCGCTGCCGTAAACACGGCGAAAGAACCGCGTCATAAAACATAGTCTGTTTGTGTGACGGACAGACGGGGAAACGTAAATCTGTGTATATTGCGGAGCAGGATGCGACACACCTGCGAGTTAATGGATAGTTTTGTGAAATTAGGTGAACCCTGATTGAGTTTCTTGTAATGTTAGCAGAGTGACAGCTTCGGACATCGAGTTTTATTAAGAGATTGTCATATAAGATTACGTTACAGACACAAAGACAAACTAATTATTATAGAATACTAAGTTTTGATCGCGACTTCCTCTGCGTAGGCCTTAGAATAAAGACAAAGTCAAATGAACAATTTCGGACATGATAACAAAAAAACGGGATAAAAATTACCCTAGATCAATTTTAACTAGATAATTTCGTTCAGCCTTAAAGCTTTATTGAGTAAGAAACATTGAAACATAATATAAACTACCGCATTTATAATATTTGTAAGATATCGATTTACATTTTTTTAATATAGTTTTCCATCCATATTATTTATTTATATGCTGAAAGCATTTTGATTTAAACACTGAGGTATAATGAGGAAGAGGTTTTATATTTTTGAGAGGTTGTATAATACGACAGATAAATGATTTCCAGATATTCCGGGTACTGAAAACTTAAGACGGGCTAAGCTATGTACAACATAGAAAAGTGCTACACTATTAAAACAAAGCTATCATAATTACGCCAAGAAACATCACAATAATTACAGAACGGAAATTGTATCTAGAATCGCCATCGCAGCGCCGCACGTGAAGCAGAACCGTACCAGCTGCTTGACTTCAATAGCTCAACAGTAGGAGGCGGTAAATCACTCACAGGTTTACGTGCCTTCAATGATTTACTACTGAGTGTTTACTCACGAATAAATTAACTTTTCCGCTTATTTTCATTGAAGTCAATATGGAGTTTTTACGGTAGTGTGTCGACATTCCCTTTGGTACTATGGTTCAAGGAAAAGTCGGCTGCAGTTAACTTGACGTAGGGATAACATAATAACACGTCGCCTGTAATCCCCGAAGCGTTAAGCAGAGGTGCACCCATTAGTACACCCACATTACGCCAGTTATGTTTAAGCCCCATGTAATAGGGGGCGAGCCTATTGCCATTAGCCGGGCACGAAACCAGACTCCGAGGCTGCTACTGAAAAAGTCCTAATGGAAAAACCCAATAACACTTTGCCCGACCTGGGAATCGAACCCAAGACCTCATGCTCAGCAGTCGCCCTTTGCGACCATAAGACGAACGAGGCAATCCAGGATAAAATTATGTCCTAGGCATTATAAATATACGGGGTGTAAAAAAACACATCAAATAATAGTGAACTACATGAACTGCCCCACAAACTAAATAATATTGAGTAAAAATCATTGCTGGGAAGCGACTTTTATTTTTGACTAGTTTCTTTCCGCAACTTCGTCCGTGTCAAAGTTAATCTCTGCATGCAAACTTTGGACCCCTATTTCATTCCCTTAGGGGGTGAATTTTGGAAAATCTTTTCTTATAGGATGCCTACGTTATACAAAGAACACACAACCCAAGTTTCAGGTCTCTACTATCAGCGGTTTTGGCTGTGCATTGATCCGTCAGTCAGTCATTCAAGACAAAGCATTTTAAATGTATAGATGTAAGAAATCATTGTCTTTGGTAGAGCGTAATATAACGCCCGCAAAACATTGTACTTTAAGTATGACAGGAACAAAGAATCATTAGAACTCTTATTTTATAATTGTAAACAGGTTTCAAGGATTCATCCTAATTTTTTTGAAAATATAATATAGCCTATGTCACCCAGGGATAGTGTAGCTTTCCAACAGTGAAGATTTTTTTTTTAAATCGGTTCAGTGGTTTCGGAGCCTATTCAATGCAAACAAACAAACAAACAATCAACTCTTTCCTCTTTATAATATTAGTATACATAATCAATTAAAATATCGACATCACAAATCTTGACTAAGACAGATCCCACATTCTTCATCAAGCCACAGGAAACCAGCCGTAATGACCATCCCCATCCAATCCACCACTTAAGCTATCCTAGTGGGACTGTCCGATAATAGGCCACTTATAAGCCGGTAATAGGGTCATAAATTAATGGCGACAGTAAACTAGGAAGTGATCTTTTGAAGTTTGAAGTTAATTTATCGTACAAAGAGTTGTGGTTGTTCACGTCACCCTTGGGATGATTTTATTGTGATTATGGAGCTGGCATGGTGCCGGAATTGGGAGCTGGTGGTGCCCTGCGTGCTTTGATTCTTATTTTTGGAAATAAACTTGGGATTTAATCGAAGATTTTTGCCTATGTGTCATCAATCGGAGAAACAAAGTTGATTTGACTTTGACTTTCACTCGACTTTGACTTTGGCTCTGATAGGTTGTAGACTTACATGATAGTTTATTAGTTTACTAGATTTTGCCCACGACTTCGGTCGCTTGAATGTAGATTATTACTTTTTCTTGGGGTTTTATTTTTTTCTTGTCGCGGTACCTTAATTCTTTTATTAAAATATCTAAGTATCTGCCAATGAAAGTCCCGTCAAAATCGATTCAATTGTTTTGTAGAATAACCGGAATAAACAAACAGACAGACAAAAATATTAAAACTTGTTTTCATATACACCGTGAAATACAAATACAATAATGTACTACATTACGATCAAATTGTATGGATCAGCTGTTTTTTTTTCACATTTCGTATTATGTCCCTTAATAAAAGTTGTTCATATTCATGAGTACATTCACCCCCTGAAAGATTTACAACGAATTAAAATTCAGGTTGTACATACAGTGTTTACATTATTATTTATTTAGTAAATAGCTGTTATTTTGACATTAGAAATAGACACTTCAATTTGATTTATTTGTACCTATTATAGATTCTGATGATAGGTTTAATATTTATTTCAGTGTTCTCAAGTTTGAGGCTGAATAACAGGCCCACCTTAGCAATAAAAAATGGCGGTTGGTCTATAACACAAATCTTTTATATGCAATTCTATAGATTTTATTTATATCTTTCACTTATAAAAAATGAAAGATACTTTATGGCCGGGCGCAAACGTCCGGTTTCTGAATCAGGTTTCCGAATCAGGAGGCGTGTATGTACATACACACACATGCATAAATTACACATACATTCATAAATTTTTTACATGTGTGTGTAATTTATGTATGTGTGTGTATGTACATACACGCCTCCGGATTCGGAAACCGATCCGGAAACCGGACGTTTGGGCCCAGCCTATATCGTATTTTTAAAGTGGTTTTCCTAATTCTCTGTCTACGCAAAAAACAAATATTTTCTTCTACCAAAGAACAATGTGCCTTAATATGATGATATTAGTGTTAAATTATATTAAAGCGACTACACCAAACCAATCACTTGAAGCGAACATTCGCAATACTATCATGTAATAATATCGTATACCAATCGCTTCCATTAAGCCCACATAATCGATTAGGCGCCGCACTTGCGAAACAACCGCTACCTAATTTATCGATTCAATTTAACGATCATTTTATATCGATTAACCGTTATTGGATAACGATATTTATTAACATCATTACGGCTCGTCACTTTGATGGTGACACAACAATGTAAACTCGGCCATATTTGTTTGAGCTTTAAGTTTAATTTCCATTAATGTGATTGAACATAGATCATAATAATACTATAGGTTTTCAGACTAGATAGTGCTCTGATCTTAACAAACATTACCGATTATTAATGTCGGTTATTTGTGTCGGGACGAGTTTGTTGAACGTTTTATTAACTGATGGTTATGTGATGAAATGTTTAAAGTATCATTATAATAGGCGGTGTGATAGGTTAGTGGCCTATTGCGAAAATAGGACTCTATTTATGTTGACTAATGTGCAGAATGGTTAATGTTAGACACGCTTTCTGCCCGTTTGTCGTTCAATTTGTAACAAGACAGTGTGATGAATAGGCGGCCATTTAGATCACCATAATGTCATTGTCAATGGTCATTGATGTGCTTGTTGTATTGGTTTATAATGAGTGTGTGCAGACGATATTTATAAAGAGTGACTTGGAAGGTCAATTCTACGAATAAAATCGTTTAAAATCTAGTCGCAATCTCATCTCAGAGCCAGTCATTGTCAAAAAATGTAGGCGTTTTTGACAGATTGAGAATAAGATTAAGTTACGATCGTTTCAAAAAATGTTACATTAAATTATTTATACCTACTATAATATAATAAAACTGAAAAGTTTTTTGTTTGTTTGTTTAACCTGTCAAGCCTGTTGATAGAAAATCAATTGTGTCTCATTACGTGGGACTTGAGTAATTAAACACGCTAATCTCTGGAACTACATCGGATTGTTTGAAAATATTTTTACAAAGATAATCAGATCCATGAGTACAGGCTGTATTACGCTACGACTTACGGGATAGGAGCAGTAACAAAAAACGTAACTTAAAAAAACTTAAAAGGTAAAAACACGGGGAAGTCGCAGACAGAAGCTGGTATAGAAATAAAACATTGCTACATACTAGAGTGTGTTTTTTCTTACCATCTATCTCTTTGCCGATTCTATAATGCTCTTTAAAAAGTTTAGTAGATGATGCCACAAACATTCGCACTTGATCCACAGCCTATCAATAAAGTTAAGCAACTCATCGAAGCTCCGGCATCACCTCGCGCCGCAGCCATGTAACTTGTTCCTTAACTTACTTACTTGAAGTCTCGTCTAAGTTTCACAGACAATCCTAAACACAAGCTATTAAGTAGAAGATACTGGCCGTTTGGAAGATGTCAGATTTAAAGCAATTAGTAATTGGTATGTTTTAGGGTAACGTACAGGTCCAAATAAAACCTTAGAGTACGTATGCAGTTTCCTGCCTTTACTTCAACACTGATGTCGGTGGACTTTTAATTAATATAAGTCTGAAATCGCCAATCAGTCTTGAGCAAGCGTGGTGATCAATGCTCGTGCCTTCTCTATATGAGAAGAGGCCTTTGCCCTACAGTGGAACAATAATAGGATGGTAATATAAAAGAACTAACTGCAATAATATAATAAAGTTAAACATTTTCAATGAATCTTGATCCATCGTTTAGTATTTATTAACATAAATAAGTAGGAGCAAATCACAAGCAGCTAATAATAATACCATTAAAAGCTCATTTTATGTTAATGAACGTCTGCGGGTGCGGGATTGAGCCGCGAAATCAGTGTTCCCAATGCAAAAGAAAGCTTTCCCGCGCTATCCGCTATGATTGACAATAAAATATCAGTGCCAGTGAGTGGAAAGTGAAATATTCAGCCTTCATTATACTTCTGTTTCCGATTTCGTTCGTTTTCTTATGGATCCTTAATTATATTAAAAATAAAATATATATTGCCTATATTACTTGCTAATAATGTAGCTTTCCGTAGGTGAAAGAATTTTTAAAATCGGTTAAGAAGTTTTTGAGTTTATGCATTGCAAACAAAAATACAAATCTCTTTATAATATTATATTAGTTTAGATTAGTTAATTTATTGGCTTCGATTTTTAAGTAAAGATCATAGACATGCTGACTTTTAATTAATGGGAACAAATCCGATTAATAATTATTTAATTAATTTATTATGATTTTTGTTTAATAGGTTAAGCAGTAATTTAGAGTTAGGTACCTTTATGTACGTTCTTCCTACTACTCTATCAAACACGAAAGTTTTTTAGAATGGATGGATGAATGTACTCTTTCTTGCTTAAACGGCTAAACGGAATTAGCCGAAAATTGGCACACATCTGACAAAAATGCCATCAACATAATTTTTTGACATCGACGGTCGCTGAGGTGAGATTGCGACTTTAATTTCTTTGACTTTAATAGATGTTTTATAGTAGAATTAGCCTTCGGGTCAAAAACGACACAAACACCTAACTGCCTCCTGCAAGTTGCAACGCTTCAGTATAACCCCTCAACGCTGAGACAGACGAATTAAACTAATAACGCCATGATACAGCTGTGAGCGCATCCCATGATTTATGTCCTGCCGACGCCGCACACGTACCGGCGTGAAGATTAAACAGACCTACCCCCGTGGGACAAGGAACGTACTAAATTAAATTTAGATGACACTGTGGGTATTTTTGTAAGGTTTGAAGATTTTAGGGTAATTACTGAAATAAGGAAATGGGTGGAAAATTATTACAAAATTATTCAACTGATGATTAAATAATAAATAAATACAAAAATGAGTTTATAATTATCACTGGTTTTGAAAATGACTGTCTTGATTGTTCTTTGAGGAACTTACCAACTTCCACACAACATGGCATAGACTTCTTATTTAAAATTCTATTATGGCAAACCATAGAAAGCGTTTTTGGACAGTAAAGGCAAAATAATTGAATCTAGCTGCCCCTTCCAAAAGGTTTAAGTATAATAGGTATTATAACTACTTTTCTAATCCATACTAACATTTTTTTTTTTTCAAATAAACGCTTTACCATATTTTATATTACAATAGATTATAGGTACTTATTATTATACATGAGATTACAGGTACATTGTGTAGTGCCGTATACATAGCACATACAATTTATTTCCTCATTAAGTTAGGCAATATTTTTGTAAAATAGGTAATTCACAAAATATCTTCGCAATACTAATCAAAGAAAGTTCACATTATCATGATCAACTCAAGCTTTACCAATCCTATAATAGCACAAACACCATCAATACTGTTAGTCCTTCGAAAAGGACTAAATAAAGTGGTAATGGCCTATCATCAGCTTTGTTCTATTTGCGGGCGGAGACGCGGCGCAAAACGATGCGCCTGCGCTTATTTTGACATGCTTTCATTATCGATGGGGTATGTTAGGTGCAGGAGTATAGGAAGCGATGCAGGAGATTTTGTGAGCGATGTTTTTAGAAAGACGGAATACCTTTTACGGTACGTCTTGAACGAAATTGACAAAGATTACGCAACAAACCTAATGAACGAAACAATTATTGAACTTAGGCATATGAAAACTACAGTAAAATAAACACGGGAGGGTTCTTAGACATAGGCACACAAATCTGACATGGACCAACCCCTAATGTTTATCTGTAACCCTATTCTTTCCCTATAAAAATCAAACCTGAAACCCTTAGACGTAGGTACTTTATCTACCCGAAAATATTAGATATTTAAAATTTCATTGAGAATCTACATACAACAAGCGCGTTACATAATTCAAACCAAAATATTAATATAGCATCTTCAATAAATTCGCATAGCAATCATACCGCAGTGTGCTACGACCTTTAATACAGTGCAGCATCAACTGCGCTAGTCTAAACAAGGGGGCGGCGAGTGCTACAAATTGAACTATCGCAACTCGCGCCAGTAACTGGCACGTCAGGGATGCCACTCTTGTATTATTAAGATGTATTTATGACACGCTTAGAGTGGAGTCCGTAGACAAAAGAAGGTTGTAAGTGCTACTTTTGATATTGGAATGCTATGACCAGCTATTGGATTATGGATGCAATGCAATGCGAGATATTACTAGACTTCGAAAGCTATATTAGAGTTTTGGCGAGTACTTATTTTTCAAGGATGCCTCTAATTTTTAAATCAAATTCAAAAAATATTTTTAAATTGTTGATTTGTATTTTAATTTTTAGTCTCGTTTAGAAAGTAGTTTGACCGTAACGATACTAGCAAAGCTTCACTTTTAAAGTGCATTGTATTTTTGGATTAATTTGGACAATACTTTGTAGAAAATGACAAAGTGAAGTGTATAATTTTGGATTTAATATTCTAACATTAGCCTACCACATCCCGGCTTAAAATCGTCATATTAGACGTTACGAAGCCGTATTAAAAATAAGAAAATGAGACCTGCAGTAGCTCATATCTTCTAATCTGACCACTGACAAATGACAGCCCTAAACCACATATTAACATAGATAAATCGTAGTAGGTACCAACAAACTGGCGATTGACGCAATAAAACCCCGTTTTAGTATTGCCATCATTAATCCATATAAATTTACTTGCTAAAAATAAATTGGCAACCCTAAGAGACACAGCTGCAACGGCCAATAGCTTATTGCTTGGACGTTCTACGTTTGAATTACATCTTGCAAACTTATTTGCACTCTCGAATAAATAACATATCCTTCTTATTGTTGGGCTATAAGGTTTATATTTGCTTGTGATTTAGTTAATGTGTGGTAAATAGATTTGTTAAAGTATTCGTCTCGATTAAAACGATAGAAATGCAACGGCAATTCAATATTAGTTATACTGAGCGAGTGCAAGCGGTCGCTGGAATGCTAAGAATATATCGGGATGCCGATTGACAAATTGTGAACGTTTGGGATGTACTGTGGCGCTGTACCTACTTGAGATTATTGGTACATTGTAGACTGAAAGATATACTAACAAGCAGAGTAATGTGTTCATTCCTTTACTTTTCTTAATCCCACTATATCTTTGGCACTAGCTTGAAAGAAAGACATGACAATACAGTTGGCGCAGTGGCTAAGCGACTGGCTGCTCCGCTGTTTGGCGCGAGTTCCATTCCCGGACGGAACTAATATTTATATAGGCTACTGATAGTTGTTCCGGGTCTGTCTGTTTGTGTATGTGAGTTTATATGTTTGTAGACGCAACCACGATGCAGGAGAAATTCCTAGTGCGAGGATACACATAAAAAAGTACTTAAAACAAGGCTATTGACCTGCTGCACAAAACACGCAAACCGGGTAAACAAGGTAGTATACAATCATCAATTATCTATTTGCCTCTAATGGCATCAACAGAACTGTATGAGTACACTAATCAGAGGCAGCAGTAGTCTCAATTAAGTAATAACACATTAAAGTGCCAAAGATAACAATTTAAAACGATTTTTAACGCACCAATTAAGGTCCACCATAACCCTTTACATAAAACTTAAGTGCAGCAGTTTGCGAGCATGAACTAAAAAAACAAACATACAGCACCGAGTGATAAAAGCACAATACGATGACTAACGAATAAGAGCGAGCGCACGCTACGCGACTCTGCGACTTGCGTCATGAAATGCGCACCGAACAATATTGCTCCGGTTTTGTAATTCGTAGAAATTGTTTAAATTGCAATAGATTGGTAAATGGTCTGTTTAACACGTATTGCAATTATTTAATTAATATTTATTGCTGTTTAATGCATTACTACCTGTGAGACGATGAAATATTATTAGATAATGGTTATTCTGTGTTTTGAAATAGAAAATGTTATTGAAATCACAACATAAACCTAAATTACGGAAACCTACCTACTTTTAGGAAAAGCTGAGAAAGATGCTCTTTGTTTTTTGTAAATTCATCCATCGCCACAACCCTCCCTTTCAAAACGTTACAGAGATTAGGTAAATAAACATACATACAGCCGACGACAGTCCTCATAAATGCTCACATTCGCGGAACCTATCAACAAATTTAATTATACACATTCATGCATGAGGGCGCGACACATTCCGCTCATGTAAACATACTTCAAATATTTGACAATCCAATTATATCACTGAAGATTTTCCGGCAAACTGCCCATCGTCCTTATCAATCAGCCTGACAATTTCCACAGATAAATAAAGGCCATCCCTTTATACTTCCTTAGCATTCGTATCTTTAGAGAACAACTGTTTAAATTTTACAGAAAAAAAAACAATTGTTCTGCAAAAAATCAGCGATGTGCTCTAACCCTTACAAAAACAATGTGCCCATCTGCGTCCATTGGCGTGTACTAAAAATTATTACCCTACCCAAAACGAGAGCACATTCTAAAGAACAACCCTGACTAATTGACTGTGATTTACAACTCGGCCGGGTTATATAACCTCGTGAACTTCGGGGAATCTTATGTGTTTATTTGGCACCGTGTGTGGTATCCTAATGGATCGCTTTAGTGACCGGTTACATAGAAGTTATGGTGTTGCCGAGTTCAAAGAGAACGAGTACGGTTGTTGGGTGGATGTTATTGGGTCATGATGGTTTATAATTGACTTAATAGTTGAACAATTTTGATTGACTACTGAAAGTAAGCGGGAAGGAGTCAATTAAGAAAGTGAATTAAGTAGCTTGCATAATCTCAGAAGTTTAACTGATATAAATTCAGATGTTGATAAACAGAAAACTCTTAAAGGTAAACTATGCCGTGATTAAAATATAATAAGCAGTTACATTAATAGAAACACTAAACTAACAACCCAAAAATAAGGTTGTCAGAAAGACACATCTCACAATGAGTCAACAGTTTTATTAGTTCCAATTCAATTAGGCCGTGAATTTAAATGCCGGTGGGGCCACCCCTAGAGCCCCAAACTCAAACATTACCGTGTATTCAAATTGCGTTTTCATTGCATTTAATTGGAGGGGCTGAAAGCAACGGTACAAAGTAAAAAATAAAGTAACGTTTATAATATTCACTCCGAAATATACTCATAACATGGAAACAATACGGGGATTTTGTCCGTCGAAATATTGCGACCCGAAACGATTCAGGGAATATTAAATCGAGCACTAGAACTCAATTTGAAATGACAGCATTCGAATGGAGAACCAATTTAACGAAAACTACCTAACCTATTTTATCCTGTAATACGACGCAATAAGAACTATAAATAGAAGATATCTCACCTTTCCCGATTCTCTCATCTTCCACCCACGCCGGTGAATCCTTAGACTTTGGCACTGACAGGTTCAGAGGCTGCTCCTCACATTTATAATAAAGCACTTTATCAAACTCACTGTCACTAGTTCTCACACTTTTCTGCAGCAACTGTTCTTGCAATTTATTCTTATGAACACTTATTAAGTTCCTATCACCGTCGGAGACTTGCACACTCTTCTCTTGGTAACCGAAAGGTTTTTTCACATCGAAATTTATTTTCACATTCATCAGTTGACTCACTGTTGACTTTTTAGTTTCGCTACGCTTATCTACATTTGAAAGACCTAAAATATAATCTATAGTGTGCGGCGTTGGCTTCTTCGGTGGTTTGCCGTACACATGCGGATGCCACGACGGTTCGGATGCTTCGTCTCTTTTCTCTTCTGTAGCTTTGATTTCTTCATGTCTAGTTTCAAAGCTGTCTATGTTAACGTCTGAAGCGTCCCTAGATTCGTCTATTACTAAGTCTTCTTTGTCATCTTCTACGTTGATCTTTTCGTTTGGACTTAGCCTGTCGTCTGCGCATTGGAAGAAGTTGGTGTCGTTGGTGAAGTTCTGCACATCTATGAGCGTGTTATCTTCTTGGTGCGGTGTGTATGAAGATACTACAGTTTGCATTTCTTGTTCTTTAGCGTCGTCACTCATGTGTTAAGCTTTCAATATGTACGGAAATAATACATGTTTGTTTTTATGATTGTATTAGCGTTTGATTGCTGGCGTGGGCGGCGTGTCGTTTGATGTCCTCTTTGATGTCGGCGTGGTGCTGCGGTTCGTTTCCTGCAACAAACACACGAGCTGGTGTTATTGAGTGTTTGATTGAAATGAATTAAGCGGCAGTTGTGGTCGCTTAAGTGGATGATGTATTCATATTTTTATCTTGTGATGATTGAATGAGTTTATATCTGGCGGAGACGAAACTAAATAATTTATTTTTTTGTCGTACGAACGTCGACACGTATTATTATTTTGTAATTAAACGACATGTTATAATAGCGTTGAAACGATGAGTAATGTTTGATTTGACATAGCAATAGCCATAACTCTACCTCGCACATTTCAATACTCAATACCTTCATTTAAAAAACTCCTGAGTACAGAAAAACCTACATCTGCAATAGACAATTCCCAGCTCCACTCAGCTCACAAAACTCTAATAAACACGGGTACATCAACAGTAGCCACAAAATGAATTAAACGATACACTAACAGCCCAATAAACGGTTCGTGCTCTATCTCGCCGGCCGGGCTCCCCTCGCCCCCCACCGCCCCACCCGCCGGGGCTCACCCGCACCCCACACGCACACCGAAACACGGGATCAACTGATCGGTAAGCGCTGATTGATTTTTATTGGAATCACATATCAGGGTTGTCGCGTATTTTGTTTTTGTTTTTTTTTCGATAATAAAAGAGTAAGATTGTTTTTGATACTTGTTGCCTATCCTAATATTTATTTAAACCCAGTTATATTAACTTTTAAAGATAAGTTTCATAATTGTTTAAACTAGGCACTAAATGGTTAACAATATTACAATCTTATTGCATCACATTAAAAAGTCATCCAATAATTATAACTTGTATACTTATTTAATTTAATCATTTCAAGAAATCAGTCATTTAGGGCAATCAATATCACAATAAGATCGAGGCGAAAGATATCTTCAAACGAATAATTAATTATTATAATGTAAGTAGGTACACTAATCATGTTTATTTGTGACCTAATAGTTTATTAAACTAGTACACTATTTATCTATGATTGTACTTAATTAGACGTAAAAAGTTAGGTACAACAGTATCTCAATAAAAAAAAATGGAAGTTAAGCTGCTTTGGAAGACATTTTTTCTCTAAATCTAATTCGATGTAGGTACCTACACATATTAAAAACTTATATACAGAAAACAATTCATAGTACGTTACATTGTGAAATCTATTTAACCCACACGACAACATTCAACAATCATCAATTACAGTAAAAAAAAAAATACAAAACAAACATCGCAGTGGCAACCCTGCGAGGTGAAACTGAAACAAAGCGACGACTGGAAACACGACGACACGACACAACGGTACAAAGCGATTCGCAACGTTTCGGTACGATTCGCAACGATTTGCTACGAATATTCGTGGCACTTGCTCCTGGTGTATATATTTTTTGGCTTATTTTCATGTATGACGATTGGGGTGATATTTTATGATACAATGAAACTTGTATACAGTACTTTTCTGTTATTGAGTTTTGGTAGAAAATCGTCATACAAGTATAGATATGATTATTTCCAAAGGGTTGTACTATGTAATTAAAAAAAAATCTGATAGGTACCTACTATCCGCTAAAATGCTTTTATGTTATTTGACATCAGCACACTAAACGGCTAAACTATTGAACTATACTTCATTTATTATAGAAAGAACGGTCAATTAACGGCAGTCATAGTTTCAATCTTTTTTTTTATTTAGGTAAGTATCTGCTTCGTTTTTGGTAATGTTTTTTGTAAGTAACCAATAGTCTTCAATGCTTTGCATTTATCGAGGAAAAACGGAGCTTATTTTATGCTAACATTGAAATAACGATAGCGTTGTAACGATACTTTTTTAATGTTATATTAAATAAGTGCTTATATTTTTTGTCATTTGTTATCATTATATTGCGAATAGATGGTAGCTGAACGACGCGCCCTAAATAAACGGGGGATTGTAACGGTTACCTCACAATCAACCCTCACACTTCGCTTAAGTTCCCCTCATACTCACCTGATTTCCACAGCAGTACGGCAATTTTTCTTTCCTACTTTTACTTACCAATTTGATACTACGCCTGATCTCATAACACTTGGGGCCATTAACCAGACATGGGTATTTAAAAATGGAACATGATTTGCCAAATTATTTAAACGGAATTTATTGGACGCAATTTTTTGTGTATATTTTTTAAAATATTTGAAATAAGAACACAAGCGACAGTTTACTTTCTTCAAATAATTTAAAAAACAAACCTTACTTTAACAATGACCACTAAAACAATAGAAAAAAAACACATACACTATGTCATCGCCAGTACTATAATAAATACTACAGACAATAAAATGAACACTTATCGATTACTCGTCATTGTAATCGCGAATCGCGCAACTCAGTAAATCGTTACAAATAGTAGTGCGAATGCTCATAGACTATTTATTAGTGATGTGATTGTGTGACGCAAAATATTAACGTGTATGATAGAGGACTGAGCCGTGATGTAATTATTTCGTAGTCTGTAATATCTATTATAGTACTAAAGAGGCTTTTACCAAAAATAGATACTTACCTATGATTGATTATTACTGGAATTTTATTAATATAGGTCTGTAATCGCTAATCCGTTTTAAACAAGCGTGATGATCAATGCCTTCTCTGTATGAGAAGAAGCTTTTGCCCAGCTGTGGGACTATAATAGGCTAGTATTTTATTTTCACAGTCGTATGACAACCTACGCTCAGAAACGGGCAACCAAGTTCAACATCCTGACTAACTAACCGAGAAGTTGACAAATTGTTTAATTAAAAAAAATATACATATGAAAAACCTTTTAGTTAACTGAATAATACCTAAGTAGGATAGATACGTTTTTAATTTTACATCTATTTGCATTTTTTCTTTTGTTTCTTTAGCTGTGCCAGTTTTTGACTACTGTAGCTATCATCTTTTTATATAAACATTGTTGTGTTTGACTGCCTCGTTGGTCTAGTGGTCGCTCAGCGCCACTGCTGAGCGTGCGGTCTTGGGTTCGATTTCCAGGTCGGGCAAAGTGTTGTTGGATTTTTCCGTCAGGAATTTCTCAGTAGCAGCCTCGGAGTCTGGATTTGTGCCCGGTTGATGGCAATAGTCTCGCCCCTATTACATGGGACTAAAACATAACTGGCGAAATGTGGGTGTACTAATGAGTGCACTTCTGCCTAACCCTTCGGGGATTACAGGCGTGATGTTATGTTTATAATTTATAATATTTTTATTTTTATAATTAAAGCAATTTCCTCTTTAACTGTCTTTAGAGGAGCTCATTTTCCGCAATGGACATTTACGGTCTGATATGATTACACAAGATATTAATGTGCATGAGAACTCATCAGTACAGTTAATAACATCACTCCTAACACCCGCAGACTACTTATTACGAAACACTAAACTCAATTATGAGATCCAGTATACTAGGAATAACCGATGTGGCCAATTATTTATCTACCTTTACAAGGAGCGATTACACTTGCGAATAGTAATTATACAGTACTTACAGGTGCTTTATTGATACTAATATTATAAAGCGGTTTAAGCGGTAAAAAATTATGCTGAAACTAATGATCCGGTTAAAAAATATTTTACCCACAGAAAGTCGCACTATTGCCTAGTGTCATAGGATATAAGATTCTTGGTAGGTATACTTGCCTTGTGCGTGAACTAAGTCGAGAGCAGAAGGCCAATTATCTATTCTACGTCGCAATCTTATATCAGCGAGAATCAATGTCAAAAATGTTGGCAATTATGGCAGTTTTTTTTTTTTTTTTTTTAGGTGGTAAATATCATCAAATGACTCCTTCCGGCCTAGGTGGGACTGTCAGACTTTTACTGACTAAAAAACCACCCTGTTCCTTCTGTTGCCCTTTACGTTCCGGGGCCACGGTATCCTGTTAAGACGTCCCGCAACCCCGGCAGGCATTTGGCCCCTATTGGGGCCCCGTCCCTGTGCTGAAAGCTCTTTGAGGCGCGCGCGAACAGAACGTGCCGTCGACCCGGGCATGGTCCTTGATCGGACGGCGAGCTACCCATTACTCGCCGTCCGCAAGCCCGCGCCTACGGTGGCCGGATGTCGTCTCTCGACGTCCGACGCCCTGGGCGTCTCCCGCGGCGGTTATTATGGCAGTTTGAGACTGAGATTAAATTGTTCTTAAAAGTTATTAGAATAGCCTCCCTGGTCACATAACAAAGTCTTTGGCCCAAAAAATAAATACTTAACTGTTGTCTAAAAAAATAGTCAAAGTCAATACATTTATTTCAATTACACCATTTACAGACACTTTTGGATTGTCAAGGAGTCGGTCGGAAACTCCACGCGGTACTCGTGGAGTTTCTTGCTCGTTCTTCTCCAACTTTCGGACTAACTGACCGCCTTTTCCATTAGGTTTTGACAAAATCCAAGAAATTGCGATCACAAGATTCTGCCAAGCGTATAGATTACACGGCAATTTCTGTATTAACCATGAACAATCTACTTACGTCTATGAATAATGTATATTGTAATTTCATCACATTAATAGCATCTAATAGACACCCTCCTTAAGACATGTACGATAATGCACACCAATTAAATTATTACATTATGCTTACATACACACTACTGCATTGACGTCAATCGCCATCGCTCTACATAAACATACGTAATTAAACCTAATACGTATCACGCTAACATCACCCTTATTGATGCAACGTAAAGTGTATAATACCATGAGATGGAAATTTTGTTCTACCAAGAGTTAAGTGTAGGATTTCAAGAAAATAAAGCCAATTATTATGTTTATTTATACATTCAAAATATTGAAGTATAAGTAGCTAATAGCTAACAAGTTACGTGATTAACTGGTGTTTGGGGTGTTGTATAGAAAAAAAGGAGATAACTGAAAGTGATACATAGGGGTTGTAAAAAGACACATCGCCGTTAACTACTTATATGCATACTGTCCATCAAACTAAGCAACATTGTGCAAACATGATTACTGGGAAACTACTTTTTTATTTGGTGTGAAAAATCACTGTTTATAGTAGTGCACACTGTAGTGGACGCAAAACAATAAACATGGGGTCATTGGCGTATTTAAAGTTTGGTTAGAACATTTAGAACTAGTTTTCGTAAAAAAACGTTGAAAAAAATTAGAGCTTCGACCTTCAATATCACCGTACCAAAAGGGAAGGAAAAACAAAAAAGATGATCACAATGACGGGAAAAACATGTAACTTGTTAAGCGTCCTTTTTATAATACAGTAATTAAAACAAGAAAGATAAAGCACGGTATCGTGAAAGATGAAAGGAGTGGAGGGAGACTTGTGCCCAGGGGTAGGACAGAACAGCCTACTGAAAAAAAAAAGGAAGGCTAAGTTACATTATTGTTCTCCAGTGGGCCCCTAACTAGACAATTAGTCTGTACCTTAGGGCCTAGGACAAATAAAGGTCTTTTAATTTGTTACAGCGTTAGGTACCTCAAGTTTCATATAAAAAGCTGTCATGTCACCCAGACTCGTGCCTAACCCACGCACAATAAAATGCCACCGTCTAATTCCACCTTTCATTGACATAATTCTCACTTTTCAAATGAACACGTTTCCAGACGATGTCAAGGAAATCAAAAGAGCCATCTGGTGTTTTTATTAAAAACAAATATTCGGCTTTCATCAAAAACATATGAAAATGTAATAAATTAATTTGGTATATCAAAGGAGATCAAATGGAAGTTAGTTGAGGAAATGTTCCACAATTAACACAAACGGTTTAAGAGACTAAGTGTCAAAGTCATCCGCTGTGTTTTGCAGACTACATGCTTCCGAACGAACATTATTTGAAGAGTCAAACGTGGCTTTTGAAATTCTTTTAGTTCCTTCACTTGCTTAGTGAAAGAAATAAAAAGTAGCCTTTCCTTGGGGTTCAAACTTACCCCATACAAAATTTCATCAAATCGGTTTAGTATTTTAATCGTGAAAGTGTAACAGACAGACATACGTTACTTTCGCATTTATAATATTAGTATGGATAGGTCAAGTAAAATTTCCATTAGATCTTATCTATCAGATAATAATCTGTCCACATAGAGTATTAAATGTAAGATTTAACTAACTTTATAGCATTACGTCAATTATAGCAATTATCTGATTGATATCAGCTGCATATTGGTATTGTGTAGGTATAATAAACACATAAAACAGGTTACCAACGTCGGTGAATCATTGAGTGATCACCAATAAAAATAAAAATGTAATAAAGTGATTCTAACTGTATTTGTCAACTGGTTAATATCGGGTAGATTTTTATAAAAATATTTTATGTAATATCTTGATTGTTTTATTATTATCTGTACTTTAATTTAATATAAAGAGCATTTTAACAAACAAACAATAAATCTCTTCAGCTCTAAAGACATTTTTTGTTTGTTTGGAACTGTCACTTTGATTGCAAAATATATTTATTCACCCGCGTTAAGTTACGTCTTTGGAAGTCGTAGCGTGGCTATCTCATACAAAAGTTTTTTGTTCCAATTTGACTGGTAATTCCAGAGATTAAGGCGTTTAAAAACAAACAAACAAAAATTCTCTTCAGATTTATAAAATTTGTAAAGATGTATGGACGTCTACAAGGATCGATAGGAACTGAGGAAATGGGAACACCGTTTGAGGAACGGAATAATCTGATTCACATCTACTCACGCCTTTTTCCCATGGGGGTAGGCAGAAACCACAGAACGCCACCTGCTACGATCCTTACATACTCCTTTCGCCTCATCTACCTTCAGTCGTTGATTTAGTATTAAGTAAATATCTATTGATTTCATATCCTGCATGACCACACACCAAAGCTAAATAATACCACGTAAAATTAGTTGAGCGATACCAATAACCACAAGCTCACGGCAGTTCGTTTATAGTTCCCGAGAATTTCCCTGCAAAGTTATTTCGTCTACTTTGAAATAAGTAATAAACATTACCTACACAGGTTCATTGTTTAATTAATTTGTTGAAGAACCGGGTTATCGTGTTTCGAATTAATTTCAATTAGATAGTTGGGGATATTTATAAATAGCCTTTATAAAGGGTTATATTTTAATGGTCGTTTGGCATACTTTGCCTTGGAAAACCCTTCCCTCCTTGGAAACTCTTCAGCCTATCATTGTTCCACAGCAGAAGAAAGGTCATTTCTCATACAGAGAAGGCAAAAGCATTGATTACTACGCTTGCTCAAGGCGGTTTCAGACTTTTGCAAGTCCAGGTTTCCTTAAGAAGTCTTCTTTTACCGATGTCAGTGATGTCTAGGATAAAAAAAGAGTTAAATTGGTTGCTGATGCTGATTGGTGCCCTGTACCAAATCCACAACCTCGTGCATGACAGGTTAGCGCCTCAACCACTGCCCAGTGGTTGAGGCGCTGGCCCCATTACGACATTAAACCAATGCAACAAAAAAAAATATCTCAAAATGTTTCTCATTAAAAAAAGTCATCGACATAATTTAAATTAATATCCGAACTCGAATCACGATCAAAGTCGTCTTCCGATCAACATGGACATACATGGGCTGGCTCTCTGCCGGTGACATCAAACAGGCCACACACGTCGCCACACTTCCGCGACTTTGTGACAGCGCCGGCGACTAATGTCATAATCCTCATTTGTAATTGGACGATACGACGGAACTAGCCGCCATTTTGATACCACAGGTTATAAAAAGAAAGAGGTTGTCAAAAAAAGTTTTATGTGCTTTTTAGTTTTCAATAAACTTTTATTAGGTACCCAATATGATATCTTGAAAGTTTTAGGAGTTATAGTGAGTTCAACAAGATAAATATTGTTGGCTTTTTGCTGTTTGACGTGTTTTCAAAAATGGCCATATACCTACAAGCAAATCTATTAAGTTATGATGGCAATTTAAAGGACATTACAATAAACCAAGTTACGTAGAATAGGATTTCATAGAATAGTTTTATTTCCGAGAAATATCAATAACCCAAAAATACTTTGTTCGACCTAGGAATCAGCTGTAAAACGCAAAGCCACAGGATGTTCTCAATTTACTGATTTTCTTCTTGAAAATTTTATTTATTATTATTCACAACACAATACTACCATAACAGGTTACCCCCAAATCGATAGTGCGGTCTACTACAAGACTACAATATTTAAACTAAGATATTTTTTATTTCTATTTAAAACATATTCTATGTAATGTAATTTTTGTGAACTCATTCAGGGAACAGGAAAATAGACAAAAAATCAAAATCTACTGTCCGAGATTTCCCTCCTTTTCTGAATACTAGTTTTTTTTTATATAATGTCAGACTCACTATATTAATGTCAAGCCCTGACACGTCCGGAATGAATTACAAGTGAATTTAATAATGTACGTCATTGAATAAAATATGGTGTCATGATTTTATTTATAAAGAATTTAAAACACAGAACACGAAATAATTAACTGGTTCGTACAATTATAAACACAACTTTCGACATTATGTTTTTTTTTCTGTTGTATGAGTATTAACTCAGATCTTTAATAAACAAATACATGGCAAAGGCCTCTTCTCATACTGAGAAGGCATGAGCATTGATCACCTGATACTTGCTCAAGGCGGATTGGCGATTTCAAACTTATATTTATTACTAATTCAGATTTTTTTCGTTTGTTTGAACGTGCTAATCTCTAAAACTACCAGTCGGATTGGAATGAATCTTTTTGTATATGATAGCCAGATTCATGAATATTAGTATAGGCTATATAACATCACGCTACAACCTACGAGAGCGGAGCAATAACTATTTTTCCGGGTTAAAAAAAAACACGCGGACGAAGTGACGAGTAAAAGTTAGTACTAAAATATATTAGTAACGTAAAATAAAGTAAACAACAAAACAAAAGGTATTTATATGGCAGAGGTGAGTGGCAACGCAGGGAGGGGTCGCCCTAGGAAGACCTACACTGACCTTATTGGTGAGGTTCTTCAGAAAGGTCAGGTGCGGAGTACTCGTAACCGGCGTGCTTGTATGACGAGATGTATGAACGTAGATGAGGCGAAAGGAGTATGTAAGGATCGTAGCAGGTGGCGTTCTGTGGTTTCTGCCTACCCCCATGGGAAAAAGGCGTGAGATTATGTATGTATGTGTATGTAACGTAAAATTTACGAAATACCGAGTTTACCTTTCCATTTTCACCTAAAACAATTTAACTCATATTATTCCATATTCAGAATTGTTGGTTTTCATTATTAACACAATTTAGGTTTTGTTGGTAAAACATAGAAATACGTTTAGTCTCTTCATTTGCCTATTTATTAGTACTTACATAGTAGTTTATTAACTAATTTGCGTCTTCGTTTACCAACCTAACTTTAAGCCTGTACTTTACTTTTGTATCAATATCCATATTACGTATATTATTATAAATAGTTTAAATGTGAAAGTACCTCTATCTGTTACGCTTTCATGACTAAACAACTGAACCGATTTGGATAAAATTTGAAATGGGGTAAGTTTGAACCCAAGAAGACATAGGCTACTTTATATTTTACGCACTCATGCCTGTCACACAGGTTCATAGCTAGAACAATTCATAATAGTTTTGTAATACCACCAAATTACTGTTTTTTTTTTTTTACTATTACCTATGTCATTTAATTTGTATGCTATTGTTTAAAAATACTTATACAGTCTGTTGCAAAAACATAAAAAGAAAATTAAACATCAATCAAACCAGACTTTATTCATAGAATACTTGTAACTTTATTCTATCAACACCAATAATTATCGTTCTAGTTAATACCAGTTTGTAATTTGTAGAATAACATACAAATTACAAACCGCATCAGCACTACACAATCATTATTTTGATCAAAACAACAAACAATGGAAACAATTAAATGTAGCCACATTGACGAGCCGCATATCATAGATAATAAATTATTATAGGTTTATACTAAATCTGTGAACAGATCTAGGTAGGTTATTAGAGTCCGATATTTTGTTCCTCTGTCAAAAATCTTTTTATGGAACAATAATTTACGATACAAGGACGAACCACGTTTCATACACGAGGTTGTGGGTTCAAAGGACCAATGTGACTTTTTCAAGTCACTTTCTGATTTTATTTGGACATCACTGTTATCGGTGAAAGAAAACATTGTGAAGAAATCTGGACTAATCTTTTGCCTGACTTCGTCCGCGTAAATGTCAGTTATCGCGGACGCAGATAAAGTCGTTGATAAAAAGTAGCCTTTAAGTCCTTTCTTGGGTTACAAAATTACCCCGTACAAAATTTCATCAAAATCAGTTCAGTGGATTAGTCGTGAAAGCGTATTATTAATAATACGTTCCTGAAGATCTCACTTCAATAGTTTTACTAATTACAGGCATAATTTAAAAGGAACTTAGGAAGCCCTTTGATAATCAAACACAAGACGCAAATTGTTGTTTCTATCTTCCTAAAGCGCAGGCCACACCGCCAGCTAGCGGGCGGGCGGGCTAAGCGGGCGAACATCGTTTCACCTCTTTACATACTTCGGTTCACACCGCGAGCTACCGACTAAACTGACGAGCTAAGCTAACGAAATATCCGACGATTCCTAGCTAGCGGGCGGGCGGGCTAGGCGGGCGAACATCGTTTCACCTCTTTACATACTTCGGTTCACACCGCGAGCTACCGACTATTCAACGAGCTAAGCTAACGAAATATCCGTCGCTCGTCTGTCCGTAGTTTTCGGTGTGAACCCCATAGTTTAGCTCGCCAATATTTCGCGTAGTTTGTATAGTTTCCTTCGTTCGCTTCGCCCGCCCGCTTAGCCCGCCCGCCCGCTAGCTGGCGGTGTGGCCTGCGCTTTAGCATGTTCATTTTGTCCCCCTAGTGTACCTACAAGTATAATGTAATTACTTATATACTTATATATCCCTAACATCTCACCCTGTCAGCTCAAACAAGCTCACCATGTTCTAGATGTCAAGCATTGAACAGAATCCTGCCACAGAACAAGACAACTGAATAGAATGAGACAATGAAGTGGAAATAAACCTTTTCTACTTGACCGGTGAACTGTAAATGTCTCCAGAATGGATGACAAAATATTTCTTTTGTAATGATTCTTCGTTTCGGCGGGTATATTCATGAACATTAGGTACTGCTATCGGGAAGGTTTTGTGAACAGTGGGTCAGATTTGGCTCTTTTTACCGGACGGTCAAAAAGGGTTATTTTATGTTTACCCGACTATCGGTATTGTAGGAAAAAAGGGGTTATGAATATTATGAATGACTAAATGTGTTGCTTAGTACAAAACTCAAGAACAGCTCGATCGATTTGACTGCTTATTGTTTTTTGTCCTGTTCATAATTTTCCCTTTAAGAAAAACCATTTTTGGAAAATCCGCCAGAAAACACAGAAAAGAAATAAACAAATCCAGTAGGTAGTCTTCGCGCCTCAAAGAGCTGTCAGCACAGGGACAGGGGCCCCAACAGGGGCTAAACGCCTGCCGGGGTTGCGGGACGTCTTAACAGGATACCGTGGCCCCGGAACGTAAAGGGCAACAGAAGGAACAGGGTGGTTTTTTAGTCAGTAAAAGTCTGACAGTCCCTTCCGCCCCACCCAGGGCGGAAGGAGTCATTTGATGATTTTTACCAAAAAAAAAAGTCTAGAATTCTGATATGTAACCGTCGGGACCTATTATTGGGAAGATTTGAGCCTAGGTAGCTAGATTTTCAATGAGTCTATACTATACTGTATTTTCCTTTACAGTTTTTATTTAAAGTTCATGTTTTACTTAGTCGGACTTTTTGATTTCTTTTTTCTTTTTTTTTCCTTTCTCTATTTATAACTGTGTAATTTTTGCTATAGCAAACCATGGATAATCTCTCCGTTTATAATTTTAATCGTGTTCAGCTTATGTTTGTTATTTTTTTAATTACGCCGTATTAGCTAGCCGGATTTGAAAAAGTTTAAGTCATTTTTCAAAGAAAAAAATATTATCTAGAAAATCATGTTATTATCGGACCAAAAGAGTTTTATTCTAGATTAACATTAATATTTTAATTAATTTAAGTAGGTAAGTAACAACAAGGTAATCCTTTTAAAATACAAAAATAAACATTTTTAAGCACAGTAGGCCTTCGCACGAACGCGCTGATATACGAGTACATACGTATTCGATTCTAATTTTGAGTCGCAAATATAATCTATAATTTTATAATTCTGAAGAGTTTTTTGTCTGTTTGTTTAAACGCGCTAGAACTACCAATCGTACATACAAACATAAATTCACGCCTTTTTCCCATGGGGGTAGGCAGACACCACAGAACGCCACCTGCTACGATCCTTACATACTCCTTTCGCTTCATCTACGTTCATACATCTCGTCATACAAGCACGCCGGTTACGAGTACTGCGCACCTGACCTTTCTGAAGAACCTCACCAATAAGGTCAGTACCAATCGGATTGGAAAAAATCTTTATTATGTAGCCAGATTCATGAGGAATATAGCATATTAGGTTATATGATGTAACTTAAGGCGGATGAGAAAAAACGCGGGCAGAAACTAGTATTAAATCAACTGCAAAGTCAAATCATTTATTTCATTAGACCATTAAAAGGCACTTTTGAACGTAATAGGTATATACAAGAAGCAAAAAAAAATTTGAATCTAGTTGCCCATTCCAAATGGTAGTTTCGTATGGAGAAGGACGGGCAAGAAACTTCATACATAAGTCAAAGTCAAAACATTTATTTCAATTAGACCATTTACAGGCACTTTTGAATTGTCAAGGAGTCGGTCAGTTAGTCCGAAAGTTAAAGCTAGTTGCTCGTTCCAAAACGGAGGTAGGCCTCTATGGAGAAGAACGAGCAAGAAACCGCGGCACTCTTTTAAATTAAATAAATAATAATAAATAAATAAATATCTTGGGACAACTCACACACGGCCATCTGATCCAAGCTAAGCCAGAGCTTGTGTTATGGTAACCAGACAACTGATAGGTATACATACTTATATAATTTATAAACACATACATATTATAGATAAATTAGGTTTTTACAAAATCCTAACATAGGCAAGTACTCTCTTTTATGAAATTGTCGCTAAACAAATTCTGCATCTGACATTTCAATCTCAATTTCATTTCATTTTTAAACAATAGCATGCACGGCATGCACCATCTATTTCTCAGAAACTTAACAGCCAATTGATATGAAATAAATCAATTGACATTTTGAGAATGTGAACAGTTCGTAGAAAGAGTTAAACATTTATAGTGTCTGTTGTTTGCAAACACGCGCACAGTTGGTTTTGTTTGTGGATTGTGTACCTAATAGGGAAAATATCAATGTCTATTTCAGACTTAGATATCGTGTGTGGGATGATGGGATATACTTACATTTCATTTAAACTACAGAATGTGCAAAATCAAAGCACAATTATTGTGTTGAGTTCTGTCAAAATGAATCAATTCATGTCCAACTAATTCAAAGTTTCAAATTTTGAATATTGAAAGCTGATTAATTTTAAATCTATTTTAAGCATAAGTTTTCGATGTTATTGTTGAATAGTAATGTAATACATTTAGCTTAAGAACATAACATAACATCACGCCTGTAATCCCCGAAGGGTTAGGCAGAGGTGTACCCTTTAGACCTTTAGTATTTGAGGTTAGAGATTCTTTATTTTTTTTATTTCGCTAGTTAGTTTTAAGTCCTTTCGACTTTGACTTTCAGATGTAATAGGGGTCGAGCCTATTGCCATTAACCGGTCCAAAATCCAATAACAGTTTGCCCAACTTAGGAATCGAACCCAAGACCTCATGCTCAGCAGTCGCGCATATGAAATTAATTTAATATTTAGACATTGTGGGTTGGGTCGTTTTGGCAAAACTACATCCATTTTTAAATCAAGCTTATACGTTGCCTTGTCATGCAATGTGCGTATGTATTTAAAATTCCAGCTTAATCGAACTCCGGGATTTAGGTCCAATTTAACTAGATTAGCTATCGACACTAGGACAGGTGAAAGTAAATAATAGCTTGTAATAATAGTTGTCATATCAATTTGACACTGGTATTCGTATCAACCTAATTATTTAGTAGGGAATTCCATTTGAAGGCAACTTTACAACTTTAATAGATAACTCGAATCTGATAACGATAATAAATTAATAATCCCATAAAAGACTTATTATAAGCTAAACCAAAGTGATAATCCCTTTCGTTGGAATCAAAATTGAAAGTTAGTAACAATGTGTGGGGTTTTCCGGATTAATCCTTATCTAAAATTTTTTTATAATAAAAATAACGGTTTATGGGATGCAAAGGGTATAATAAAAATATAAACATGCAGTAAAATTTTGCTGAAAAGGATTTTTTTGGTCCTTTGTTTAAACACGCTAATCTCCGGAACTCCTCGTCCGATTTTGAAAATTCTTTCGCTAGTAGGAAACTTCGATATCCCCAAATGCTGTTATAATTTATTATTAAAAGATAATAACTCCCGCAGACTAAAGCGCGACCAAAAGCTAGTAAAAAAGTTTGTAAACAAAATAATGTTTATTTCGCAAATACGTGTAAATCTTTTAAGGATAATTTTTAGTTTGTCCGTTACCTACTCCTGAAAAAATTAAGAGAAGTAATAATAGTTCCGTGCCTTAAAAAAACGGAACACTAAATACTAAACATTCTCTAATATTAATTCCACTATTTGTAGGATTGTTTGTGAATATACATATACGGAAAAACTACTGAACAAATCATAATAAAAGACAGAGAGGTAGCTTCAGCACCGCTAAGGACATTGCACTACTTTCCGACATTATTTACTAACAAAAGCTTATTGTAATATATACCTATACTTACCTTCCCGTAGGTATGTCTTATAACTGTTCAAATTAAAATAAAACACGTTCAATAATTTCTTTAGCAATGGCGGCGGCCCTTGCTAACAAGTAATCATGATGTACACTTAATTCCCACTAAACAAATCAAAAGCCAAAAGTTACCTCATTGTACCTCATTACCTACAGTTGTACTTAAGAACAGTTGCACGATGTACTCATTTGTTTTAAACAATACAAATTGGCCATGCGTCAACAGCTGGAATATTTAAAAAGGCATATTGCTTGTTTGTGATAAGGATAATCTTGCCCAATTATTGTTTTATCGCATAATCTTAATACTACAGAGAGGCTAATCGATAGCAATTTATGAATTTCGAATAGTTTGGTGAACAACTAAACATATCCGAATGGATTAAAAACTCATTATTCGTTTAGTGTTTGCTTAACGGATTTGAAAAAGTGAAAACAGGTTTTTATTAGCGCTCACATTAGAAAAACAGCCGATAACTGTATAATGTTAAATACGCAGTTTAATTTTTAAATTCTTTTTATAGCTTCGCGCTATCTGCTTGACATTTAATTACGAAATCTGTTAATAGTGAACTATAATTCTTTTTCTTAAGACAGATCATGTTGATTAACTTTTTACTACTTAAATTTATTTAATCTGGGGGAATTTCTGTGTAAGTTAGAGTAACACTAAAGCTAAAAAAATTTAAAGACCAGAGTCTTTAAATTTTTAAGTTCGATTTACAAAAAATATTGTGAATATATAGAATTCAAGACATAATAAATAATCCATACATATTATAAAGGCGAAAGTAACTCTGTCTGTCAGTCTGTTACGAATAAACCACTAAACCGATTTTAATAAAATTTTGTACGGAGCAAGTTTGAGCCCTAAGAAATAGGGACAGGCTACTTTATATTCCGCGACTTCGTCTGCGATTGCGATAACCGACATTTACGTGGATTACGGGAAAAAGTTAGTATTGTTTAAAATCCTGAACAATGACTATCTCCACTAATCTCTAGTGTTAATTAAATTGTAAACAATCATTTTAGATTGGGATACAGCAATAGTACCTTCAGACGAAGCAATTATTTTATAACTAACTTTTGCACGTGAATTTGTCCGCATAAATGACGGTAATCGCAGGCGAAGACAATATTGCGAAAATCAAGTAGCCCGTGTCCTTTCTTGGGGTTAAAACTTACCCCGTACCAAATTTCATCAATATCGATTCAGTGGTTTAATCGTGAAAGCGTAACAGACAGCGTTACTTTCGCATTTATAATATTAGTACGGATAAATGCAATTATTTTTCTAGATACACTTCTATGGTCACTACTACTAGTAACTTGTATTTGAGAATAGCTTAAAGTATAGGTATATTAGCCAATCAATGTTAGTCAATCTGCCAGGATGCACCTAGGATGCGCCGGACATACTTATCAGCACATTCGCCACTCATGTAGACCATTTTAATACACTCTACTAAACACTAGCGATGTGTAAACGGTTCTAAATTCGACAAGACAAGCGACAGGTTCATAACCTGTCAATACCGAATGCAATTAAATGATTCATAATAGTCAATTAAATACTAAACAAGCCAATCACGTAATAGGTAATATTAACCGTTTAAAGAAGTGTTTCCAGCTTTTATCTTAACCCTCCTCTCGCTATCCGATGAGTGTAAAAGTAGTTATTTATTACTTAATTAAATAAAAGTTTAAGCACGTTATGAACACCTAATTGAGAAACTGTTAATGATAGCTGTAGGTACGTATAATAACTTTGCGCGTTTTATGTTAGTCTTTGTCCATAATTTGCCGTAAAATTTGATAATTATTTTGTTTAACGTCATATCCTTGTTTGTTAAAATGTAATTAGTATATTGAAAGATAAATAATGAAATATGTCATTTCATAGCAGGTCGTTAATTCTAAAAAGAGTTTATTAACCATTGACCCCTTAGCAAACGTTAAAAAAGCAACTTCAAAACATTTTTAATTCAAAATAAAAACTTTTAAACTAGCTTAATTGCTAACAACACAAAAACAAACTTGTTACTCAAACAAAAAATACAAACTCACCGTTACAAGTTATCCGTGCAACAAAACACAACACTCAATAAAAATAAAAACACTGAACAGTCACAGATCATAAATGTCAAACGTCAATTACACTTCCGATAATCAGCGCATTGTGGCGGGAACGGAACTAAACGAGTAAACGAAACGTGTTCGGGCCAATGTGACGTTGTACTGGCGGCTTGCACAGCCTGGCCCCGTGTGTGGGTGAGGCGGACGGGCGACACGCGGCGCGCTTGTGTGCGTGTGCGAGGAAGATAGCTAGCGGGCTGTTAACTCGGCGATCCTCACAGTTAGACTAACTCACATCCAAATCGCTTAATTTTATGAGTTGTTGCCTTCTCCACCCCCTCGCTGGGGACAAGCGATGTGACTTTGGAGAAGCGTCTCGCGAGATTCAAGTTTTGAGACTGTGGTTAGCGGCTGTTTGTTTTGAATTAAATAAATGCGGTGAAGTAAGATGTAGAGATAATATGCATGCGTTGGAGTGCGCTAAACGATCAAGCTGTTATTTATTAACTCCCGGAGCATTGTTTTAATCAATTTGTACGATATGAAAAATACAGAATCGAATAAAAAATGAAATGTTTTATTAAAAAACTCAATATTTAAAAAATAAAAGTTATGACTTATAACAAGTCTTAATTTTTATAAACAGGTTAATGACTCTCCTTAAGCTAATTAAAAAATATTAAAGCATGTATGTACATGACACAATATGTATTTATAAGACAAAAACATGATTGTGTGAATCATGGACAACGCCCAATGAATTAAGCTAAGATAAAAGCAAAATATTGAAACACAAAACGAACCTTTCAAGTCGCTCTAACTTTTAGGTATAATTAATAAAATACGATTGTCGTCACAAAATAATTAAAATCATTTACGATAACAGAGTTATCATACTACATACAGTAATTTCACCTATCAAAATCGATAAAATATTTTTGCTTGATCATAACACTTAAATAACATGTAAAAATATTCGATTAACCCTCTAAATATATCATTAATGATGCCAGATATCGACGATTACTGGTAATCGTTTAGTTATCATTCATATATCACGATAAATGTGAATTTGATTGCTCCTATAATTAAAAATTAGTGTAAGATAACAAAGGAAATTATTTATCATTGTATTTATACAGCAGAAACGAATTAACTAAGTACTTTAATGAATAATTTTCAGTTACACAATTGTACAAGAAAATCCATTTAAATTAATTTGTTTATTCCATTTAACCTTGCTTAACACAGCATATATCTATTTGATTAAGAATTACGATATTTATTTTGGGGAAATAACATTAATTAACGACGCAAAATAAGGCCGGATCATTTAAAATTAGCCTACACACGGTTTTGCTTATTAAAAATCAAATATGCTTTTACAATTTTGATTATTTTATTACATAACTATTTTTTCACATTTTTTCTTTTTGTATTCTTTAAATAGTTATTGAACACAAGAACAATAGAACTTAATAACCGCGCTTCACTATCTTTAAGTTTATAAATCAAAAGAAATAAGCGCCACCCCTTTACGAGGTCACAGCAAGCAAAGCATTTAGCGCCGGTACAGTAGCAATAACTCAGCACAGGAAATCACGTCATCGCTCTATTACAGTGCGCACACATGCGCGGGCGCGCACACAGGTGCACGTGTCCGAAGTACGGGAGGCTCGCGCGACTGTGTACGGTGGAGGCTTTGTCACAATGAATAGGGGATGCTATTTGTGAACAAATATTTTTATTATTAAGTTAAATGGTGTTTGATTGCTTGTAAAATGATTCTGTGTGTAGTGTATTGAAAATAATTAGGAATTTTTAAAATGATATTATGATTAATTTGTAATAGCAATAAGTATTATTACTGTGATCGAAAATTATTAGTTTGTAACTAAGCGGTAGTTTTGGAATGTGTTTCTACATTATTGCACTAGGTAAAACTGTAAATAAATGTTACAATATAACTTATGAAGCGTCACGTGAGACACGATTACTTTCAATTGTTGAGACTCCCGGGGATCTCTTCTGGCATAGATTGTTTACTTGTATGAATTTTTAATGCAAATGATTTTATTAACAATTCTTGTGTATGTGCGTCAATTTCACATGAATAAACAGTTTTTGACACATGAATATACACTTTACATGTTACATGACAATTTAAAAAAAAATCAGTGAGTACCATTGTATTTTTTTAAATTGCCCGTGGTATTGTAATTTTAATTACGAACTTTTATCGAGTCCTGCGTAATATTATACATAAATTAAGAAACATATAAAAAAAATATTTTCACTATCTCCCCTACTTTTAAGCAAAAGTTTTTTAAAAATAAGAGAAATTTTAATAAAAATACTAAAAAACAACAATTAACACAATTCAAACCGCGCACAATAATTGGTCGAACACCAAACTCCACCTAATTGTGCCCGCCATCACATCGCATTGTTATTACTATGTATCCATTTGAAATATTAACGGCACATGCTACATTACAGCCTGTTATACTGCGTTATATTACACGTGCTATATAACACGCTATGTAACAGAGTAACAGTAATTAAGCGACAGTTGTTTGCTCAAGTGACGCACATTGTTTTGTTAGACGATGTTTAATTAGTTTAAGAGTTAATTTAATTTTGCTTTGGCTTAAGGTGGAACGGGAATTGAATAATGAGAGTTAATACGTAAGTACATGTACATCAAAACATATTATTTATAATCCTTTAAGATTAAATTGGTCTAAACTGTGTTAATATAAACAACTAGCTTTTGCCCGCGACGATGTCCGCGAGAATTATCTTACGTATATCTATTTCTTTTTTTCTAAATAAAATTTAGCTTATTTAACTTGCTGATAATGAAGCTTTTCATAGGTGAAAGAATTTTTAAAATCGGTTATGTAGTTTTTGAGTTTATCTATTACAAAGAAAATATAAATCTTTACTCTTTTGTTTAAATATTAATTTAGAAAAAGGATTAATTGGCGAAAAAAGTCTAAACCACTATTATTGTTTATTCTCATTCAATTTTTTTTTGTTTGCAAGAAATAATTGCTGAAAGTACTGGTCTGATAAAAACCATATTTTATTTATTTGATACAGATAGAAAGTACCATAGATTATGTTTCATAATATACTGGACAATCATGCGAGCGAAGTCGTGGTAGAAACTAGTTTTGTATAGTAGTTCTTAGTAATAATTAAAAACTAATTAATTATCTTAAAATGCATTTATATTATGAATGACTTTAAAATAGTTGCCTACTTGAGATTTCTCAAATATTCAAATAAAAAGACACTTCTTAACCCTAAAATGATCAATTAAAAGTCAATCAACGAACGACTATCGTTTATCAAAATCTAATCGCGAAAGCGATCAGCCTAGCCTTTTATGGTTCAATTTATAATCAATGTTGTTTTATTAACTATTAATAGTATTAATAGGTAGAATAATAATGAATCACCGACAATTTCCTTCAATAACGGAAGTACTTACTTAACTTTACCGGTTTAAAGAGCAGTAATGTGTTTGTAAGAAGTATGGGAAGCCTTTCGCTTTTTTGAACAGGTTTTTATAATAGTTCAATTAGTTTTAGATTTATTTATTATGTATGTTAATTTTAATTAATTGTGTAATTTTTATAGTTATGAAAGTTAAGTTAATTTGGTAACTCAAATTGTATAATTAGATGTTATCTGTGAGTAGACAAGACCTTTTTTATGTTTCCTTTTTTGAAGTGAAAACATTCTAAGCCGCTTTTTGGTATGGGCGAAACTTATGTATTCACGTCACCGAACCGCTTATGTCACGTAAAATTATCACTTTTATCGACAGTCCCCATAATTGACTATTTTTTTTTATGTTGACGTTAGCAGCTTTTTATTTTTATTGATATTTTTTCGACCTAGCTAAGTTCAGTACTTGACATTAACTGACCTTTGTATATGGAAAACATTATTTCATTTAAATGTCGGTCGATTCAAAATTCTTAATATAATAATAATAAATTCATTTATTTCAGGTACATAACACCCATTGCTAAACATGAATATTAGCAGACATAAGTTAAAACTTAAAAACCAAATTAGATCAAGTAATATCAGATAATATTAAATAGAATTAATTCTATTATTATTATTTTCTTCTAATAAATTAAATCAATTCAAAGAAAGATTATTCCTAATTTTAAAGATGCTCCTTGTTGTCTAGCTCACAGCATTAAAGATAAAGCTCAACCGTTTTTTGTTCTGCGATGGAATCGGCACTTAGACCCTTTAAACTAAAACCCAGCAATAAAGCGTGTCGGCAGAAATAGATTATTTACAAGAAGCTGTGCTAAGTTCGGTGTCGCTTAGGTCATTCTTGAGAAATAATAGTTACCAACAAGACGCTTTCAACGATACCTCATTTGTCGATTTATATTAAGTTATGAGGGAACAAATGAACATACATACGGGTCAAAATCATAACCCTCCTTTTTGCTTCACCGTAGTCAGGTAAAAATGTATTACGTTTTAACCTAACTTTGTAAGAACTAACAATGACAAGGCAATCAGATCTTTAGCTAGATACAATAAAGTACATTATCAAATGGATATTCTATCTATGAATCATTTTAATTTAAACTTATCGATCGTTTTCTAATCACATTATTATTATATTCGTTTATTGATGTTATCTATGTATCAATTACAAACGCACACTGGCCCGTCTAATTACTAGTACAATTATTTCATTAAGATTGGTAATCATAATATTATGTTCTTATTAACGGAAAGGTCGTTGTCGTCTTTTAATTAATGGAAATTTAAAAATACTACACATTTCACGTTAAGATAAAATCAAAACGTTATTAACATAATTCCACCAACGAACACAAAGTTACACAAGCATTAGATAATTCAATTAAATCACAAACACAAACCTCATAAATCGCAATAAACCAATTAAATTGTTTCCGTAAATTGCATTAAATCAATTAAATTGTATTCGCCAACGTCAGGAGCGCACACAGGGTTAGCGTATTTACAAACATGTCTACGTCATGCGAGATTACTGTCTACGGCGTAGCGCTACGGCTGGGTGGCTACGAGCTACGAGGACTCAGGAATTGTATTATTATTGTGTGATACGTAACAATGGTGAAACAATAAGAGAGGTTTAGTTTGTTTTTATTATGTTTATTGGATTATGTATTATACCTACATTATTGTTTTTATTGTGGGATTATTAATAAAGAATGCGAGTTTGCGAAATACGACATCGTTTTTTATTGCACTAATTTTAATGGTGGTCTTTCAAAATAACTTTAAATACTTTCTCATAAATGGAATTCCTATGGTTTTCCGTATAAAAAGTGAAATTAAAACACGTTTGTCATTTTACGACCGAACGGACCTCAAATATCCCATGTTAAGCCATCAAGTCTTAACAAACACCCGCCGTTGACTTAATCCCATATAATAACAGAAAAATACATAAATTATGGTTTAGGAAGTCATTACTAATTATATAACTCTTAGGCGCTGCGCAAACGCTGACACTTTAGTGTCTTGTTGTGTCTGACACAAGCAACCGGCAAACAGCAGTGAATATTTATTTTTTAAATAATTCGTATGGAATCAACGCACTCATACACAGATACAGCTACTTACCTGTCCGGATGCAGCTGAATACCTGTATTTTACATGGAGCGACTGCCTATCTGACCTTAATAATACGATACCCCTTGGTAAGACTGGTTGTCGGACTTTTATAGGCGATTAACACACGGCACCGTACGCCGCTCCGGCATGCGGTGATGCGGTTCTCACGTCGCACTAGCCTCTATGAAATCCGCTTGAACCTTGCACACGAACACCGCACGACCGCGCGGTCGAGCGGTGCTCTCGTCACAACCGCATCACCGTGCGGACGTCCGCGCGGTCGTGCGGTGCTTCACACACGGGGCGCCGCATCACCGTGCGGTTCATCGTGCAGGGTTCCCAATTTAGGGGTTTTCTCCCCAAATTTAGGGGGTAAATATATGCAATGGAATTTTTTTAAGGGCGTTATATGTTATTTGTTTATGATGATGTTCTCAACGTTCGTACTTTTCAGCTTGTTGCGAATTTTTGTACTCTTGAATATCTATTTTGACCGGAATAACAAGAAAAGAGTTAGTATCCAAGCGTGTATTCACAGTTGCTACGTATTGCGAGAAATGGAACGCACCCATAGCCGTTTGTTCTCTATTCCGCCACCTTCCGGGATGTCACTCTTTGCGCACTGCATCAAAAAAATTCATTCAAAAATCATTTTTCCCCAAACTTACGCCAAAAAATAATGTGTTCCCCAGATTTTTCCCCGCAGTTTTAATTTTACCAAAAGTTCCCCAAATTGGGGGAAAAAAAACCTCAACCTGGACACCCTGAAAACTGGTCAAAACCGGTAAAAAATAACTGGTTAAAACCAAAAATGGTCAAATTCAATCCGTGCGGTCATGCGGTTGAACCGCATCACCGTGCGGACAACCGTATCGAAATCCGCTTCACCGCCACCGCATGCCGGAGCGGCGTACGGTGCCGTGGGTTAATCGCCTTAGGTTTCTGACGACCCGATACCCAGTACTTTGGATGTATTAAAATATACTATTTTTTTATGCAAGGTCCATTGTATTCATCTGTATGTTGTGTATCCTGTATGATCGTGTATACAAAATATTATAAACCATTTATTTTAAATAAAAGAATATGTACGGAATTCTTTGCCGCTGCTTCTCCATACGAAACTAACTTTTGGCAGGGCAACTAGATTAAACTCTCTTTTCTTCTATATGACATTCAAAAGTGCCTTTTTATAGTCTTGTTGGGATAAATTATTTGACTTTCACCCATGCTTACACGACATAGATCTGACAACTTCAAGATCTCAGACCACGATGTCAAATCACATCTGTTTTCGTATCAGACTTATCTAAAACAAAACGTTAATTCACAAAGCAATGCTTTAAGTATTACCTAGG
Organism: Hoplodrina blanda; assembly: GCA_949316365.1. Taxonomy (NCBI): domain Eukaryota; kingdom Metazoa; phylum Arthropoda; class Insecta; order Lepidoptera; family Noctuidae; genus Hoplodrina; species Hoplodrina blanda. The sequence goes on along the minus strand of OX438567.1, from coordinate 13,411,238 downwards.
GTTACGAAGGAAGTTCACTTCTCTCTCTGCTATCTCCCGAAGGATGCTGCGTGATGCGATCTCAACGCTCCCCGACGAAGAGATGTAGCGCCACATGTCATATTATGTTGTATTGATCTGATTTCATAGTTGTACACAGATATTTGCGTACTCGCGTGTGACTTGACTTGTTGTGAATAGACCTGTCATATTGTCAATTGATATATCTAGGTTTTCACATGTGTATGTAATCGTGTAATAGACTGTCAGTCTAATTTAGTGTTATTGGTACGTTTTTTTAGCTGTAAAGCCTCGTATTCATGGTAAACATTTGTTTAGCAACAGTTGATCAATGTTGTTCATTTACGGCGAGAATGCTGCTGGAAACTTTGTTTAAATCAATATGACACAACAACATTTTGTTGCTAAACTGATGTTTTCGCTCGCCGGGCGTCAACTCTGCAACATGGCGTGATCAACTCCGCAACACAAGTGTTGCCCGCAAAATTTTGACAGCAACTCGGCAACATGTTTATGCAACCATGTTGCTAAACAAATGTTTACCATGAATACGAGGCTTTAGTCTTCCATATTAATCTATAAAATTAAATAAAATTGAAATATCTATTTCTAATGAAAAAATAATAGTTTTTTACAAAATAAATATCAATGTTTCCTAAGACTTACTTCTTCGATAAGACTGGACCGATTTTGATTGGATATCACTGATCATTAGTAGATCATTTATGTCACCCACCATTAGCTACTAGCTTCTGCCCGCGGCTTCGCCCGCGTATAAAGTAACTTTCCGTGAAGTAAGTTGAACTATTATTACAAAGGCAAAGTCAAAGTCAAATCATTTATTTCACTTAGTCCATTATAAGGCAGGTTTTATAAAATCAAAAAATATTACTTTATTTTTTGATTTTATAAAAAGAAGGATGGCGAGAGCGGACCCAAAATTAATGGAGCACTGTGCAAGGTCTAATTTATATTAATTATAATATCAAGTTAATAAGTATTGTACAAAAAAAATACTAAGTTTTTACAAAACGGGAATCAAAAGTTATCAATTATCCCTATTTAATAAAAAATAATCATCGTGCAGTTTCTAAACGAAACTTATAGTTACATTTCTTTCTAGGCTAATGATTAGATAAAAAGTAGTTCGTTTTCGCTTGGTGATTTTCCTTCTTTTATACTTATACATCTTGTTAAAAAGTTGTTAAATATTCTGAAAACCCATAACGATGAAACATACAACCATGTAAATAGACCGTAAAAAAATAAGACTCATTATTTTGATACATCATACGTAATGGATTACATGAAACGGAGAAACGGAACGTCAGTATCAAATTGACACTGACGGCATTTTTGTTGACATTTTTGTTTTCAACTAGAGTTGCCCAACTGTCGATAGTTTCTCTATCGATAGATGACCTCGAAAACTAGTAACAATGCTAAACCACTGATACTATCGATATCACAAATTAACTAATTGTACTATTGATTGGAATCGAGAGTATCGATAGGATCGATACTATTACATGATAATACTATCAATAGTATATCGATTTTTTAAAGTAATACTATCGATACTAATGATAGTTTGTAAAACTATCAATAGTATTACAACATCGATAGTTTTTTCGATAGCTCACACTATCGATACCATCAATACTATCGACAGTATTGTTCCTAAACATATGCTGGACTTCGATAGTATCGATATTATCGGAACTAATACTTTCGATATGTACTATTTTTGTATATCATTATAAAAATACGTAAACTGTATCATACTATCTATAGATAATAATTATGGATACTATCGATAGGCTATCGATAGTTTAGCGATAGTCGACTATCGATAGGCAACACTATTTTCAACGGTTAGCATTGTAAAAAACAAATAATATATCGGCGATTTTGTAAATTCTTGACGACTTGGCTTTACCTTTGGACTGATTATGCTGTATACCAACCTAAATTACGGCATTTACTACTGGATGACGATTTGCAAGTGATTTGGACTTTGTCAAACTGTTCAAATGCGGTGCATTATTGTAAATTACACAGAAGACATCGCTTGTCCGAAAAAGTCATCAAATTGTTAAAAGAGTTAAGAGATGGGTGTACCCGCGCGATGTGAGTATATACATATGTGAACTAATTTGTTGAATTTCTGAACAAGAAACCCTACAACAACTAACAACTCGACCATTGTAATGTCTGTGCTGCATGTGTGTTATTTTGAGAATAAGGAGTAGTTGAAAATCAGTTTCTTCGTCCTGACATGACTGAAATGGTAATCCGAATAGAAAACATTATAATAATATCTGAATGGATAAGACCCCGTGTTTAATGTCGAGCATAAATACTTTTTACATTAATATGTAAAAAGTATTTATGCTTGAAAAAAAAAACCTAAAAAGAAAGTAAAGTGTAATGTCATACCGTAACCATGGAAACTCTATATAACAAAGATGTCAAATTAAGATTAATTATTTTAAAACAGCAATAAAAATGGTTTAAGTTTTATCAAGCAGTATTTATAACTATTTTTATTGACCAAAAGACACCCCGACAGGTTGGTTATGAAATTAATAAATATTCTTTTTATCCATATTATTATTTTTACATTGTATTTGTATTTTTGTCAACTTTTTACTTGTTTATTGTTTCAGTTAATCTTTAACAATAAAATATGTGTGCCATGCTATTTGCAGGCAGAGTGGTGGACAGTTCTCACAGAAACTCTGCTCTTGTTGTTGTTATCGCCATTGGACATAAATGTGGACTCTTGCTCACATGGTATGAGCATTTTGTGGTACGTGGATTATCCCAGACACCAAAGCTATGTCGCTGCACCAGCTAGCTTCTTAGATAATCTTTTGATTAGGTAAAAAGATAATTTATTATAAAATACTATCTAGGAACGCAAAACAAGATTAAAGGAAGATACAATGTTTGTATGTCTTGAATATTTTACAAGTACATTATTACAAAATAAATAAAAGTTTTTAAATAAATAAATGTTGTTTTATTCAACAATACTCTGGTAAATGTAGATAAAAGTACATCAACTGTGCTTTTAAAGAATATTCCAGGAGATATAAAGCTGCCTCCTTATCCTGTGATATTATGCAAAAATATGAATTACTGGTGAATCTGGCTAAACGGGTATATGACTGATAATTAGCATCGGAATAAAAATAAATAATAATAATATAGTATGTAAAATAAATAATAACCAATAATTGCGAGACTTAGATTATTTTAAGTTATGATCTTCCACCTTTCATATTTTTTTTCTCCCAACTTTTTCAAACTACTTTCCATTTGATTTTTGGTTAGCCTTAAGTCGTTCTTTAACTGCAAATCAGTTTCAATATTACACACTACTTCTATCACTGGGTCCCAAATTACGTGTACTCTCGCCATTCTCCTTTACCTAGACTAAGTTTAAAAATTGCACCTACTAATCCTACTAATATTTTAAATGTGAAAGTTTGTGCAGATGTTTGTTACTCAATCACACGTAAACCGTTGAAAATTGGCACATAAATAGACCATTTCCTGGATTAACTTTTTATCCTAGTATGTATACCTTTTGGAAGGGACAACTAGATTCAATTACTTTTTTCCATTTGTAGATGACGTTCAAAAGCCTGCCTTATAATGGCCTAAGTGAAATAAATGATTTGACTTTGACTTTGACTTTGGCTTTGGAATAATATGATTTGACTTTAATTTTGCCTTTGGAATGATAGTTCAACTTACTTCACGGAAAGTTATTTTTTACGCAGGCAAAGCCACGAGCAGAAGCTATTAGCTAATATTAATAAGCTATATTGAACTTTAGTTATTCATTAAAATTCAATATCATGCCCGATTCCAGTAGCCAAAGCTTTAGTAGTGAAGCAGTCACAAAGTTTCCGAGAAAGGGTCGGACAAGTTAACGATCAAATAAAATGCGACATAAAAGATAACTTATAATACTTAATAAGTTAATAGTATTGTCGATAAGTTGCTGTGTTTGTACATGTTATACAGCATGTGGTCGTTTTAGACATCTTTAATGGAAGTTAGTTAAGTGAAATGACATCTAACTACGAGTACTATCCATACTAATATTATAAATGCGAAAGTGTGTCTGTCTGTCTGTTACCTCTTCACGCTTAAACCGCTGAATCGATTTTGATGAAATTTGGCATGGAGATAGTTTAGGACCCGGGGAAGGACATAGGCTACTTTTTATTAGACTTCGACTTCGTCTGCGTCCGCGATAACCGACATTTGCGCGGACGAAGTCGCGGGCAAAAACTAGTGTATTATAAATGCGAAAGTTTGGTTGGATGGACGGATGTGTTACTCAATCACGCCAGAACGGCTGAACGGATCTCGATGAAATTGGCACAGAGATAGATTATAGTCTGGAATAGCACATTGGTTACTTTTTACAGTTTCCGTGGGAAAGTACACACATCAAAAGTGTCTAGGGATCAATATATTATTATTACCAAATACATCTTGATCCCTAGACACTTTTGACGTGTATATATCAACTTTGACGCGGAGCAAGTCTCGGGCAAAAGCTAGTGGGAATATTATAATAATTCGATATGTACCGAAGTGAATAATTATGAAAATAACTTTTACATGTTTTGTACAAGGTAGCTTGAATGGACAAGAGTGTGATTGAAGTAATAACATTAAATCTAATTATAATTTTATTAAATTCTAAAAAAACATTCACTTCTCCTTTATTTCAAAAAGCAAAGTAGTTGTCCTAAGTAGCAGATAAAAATAATCGAGCAGTATAGCACCCTGTATAGCGGCGAGACAATAAAAAGGGCTCTATAAACGGAAAGCATTTAGATTGAGAGGCCCTCACAGTAATATAACACGAAGTGACATTAAGAATTACATTATAACTCACATAAAACTTAGAACATACTGTACACGGGTAAACTCCACACTATTCTTAAGAATTTATGGAAAATATCCTTAAATTAATACATATCATATGGTACTTTACTAGTTTATTCTCGATCATCGAAAATTATTATCTAAATATTAGTTCGAAATTAGTTATAAATATGTAGTTCGAAACTAACCGTGACCAATTCGAAACTAATCGAAAATTAGTCGTGACTACTACAGTAATAATGATGGCATTAGCACTAATATTCAGCTACTTGAAGGCCAGCAGCCCTACCATGAACTCTTATCGCGATCCAAAAACTGAATTGTTCTTCAAATACGTCAATATAACGCATCAATTTATGCGTTATATTGACGTATTTGAAGAACAGTTCAGTTTTTGAATCGCGATAAGAGAAAATACGTCAATATAATGACATATATTGATGCGTTTTAATGACTTATTTAAAGAACAATTCAGTTTTTGGATCGCGATAAGAGTTCATGGTAGGACCCCAGTTCTCATAATTAAAAACGTTTAAAATCCAGTCGGAATCTCATCTTAGTGACAGTCAATGTCAAAATCATGTATAACCATTTTGACAGATTAAGACTAAGATTAAAATACGAACGTTCCTAAAAGTTACTAAAATTGCTCCTCAGATAGTCACTCAACCATCTGCTTAAAAAATACACACAAAAACTTATACCTAACTCAAATCAGGTAATGAGGCACTCAACACGTCAATCAAAATATATTCATGGATGACATTCCCTTAGGAACCCCATAAAGAGTCCCTTTAAACAATTAAGATGGGGCAATTAAGCCGACCATTTTGTTAATCGTCTCAAAGAACAAAAAAATCCTATAAAAAGCCCTTTAAGATGTCTCCATCGCGTGTTTTTGTGTGCACCCGTGTTCCAAATACCAGGGTTTCATAAAATTAGGGGTTCAAAATAAAGGCTGTTGTTTCATTGAGTGGGTGTATTTTTTAAAATTTTGTTATAGATAATTATTATTTTGTTGTTTTTAGTGGTTATTTGTGTTTGTCATTTGTTTTTTATTTTATTTTTAAAATAATCGCTAGCAAATGAATGTATACAGTCAGTAAAACAGATAGATAGGTATGCAGGGTCGTCAGATATAGTTGAAGTTTTCTTAAAAACCGATGAACGTTCGAAAACGTTCATCGGATGTAATTTAATTTAAAACGTAGATAATACTTGTAAATAGTTCTTTATTTAGGTCAAGTGTCATTCAAAGACATCCATCGGTTTCTAAGAAAACTTCAACTATATCTGACGACCCTGCATACCTATCTGTTTTGCTGACTGTACCTATGTATTTTATTTTTTAACATAATCGCTAACAAATGATTGTAAGTACCTATTTTTTTTTATTTAGTCAATAGTAGCCACGTCTTATTATTTATTTTACAGAAACTAGGTATTATAAAATTATGTAGGTTCGGGTTGAAGAACACATTTTAATATGTCAAGTGATTTACATAAAATACTTTTTTCCTACTCAATACAACAATAAATTAAAACATAAAACAAAACTCTAAATCACTTACGACTTTAAAATGGATTGTTAGAAAAAACCCACTACGAACATATTTTAGCAGTAGCAACACTAAAAACATCATAATTAAAAACAAAAGGACAACATTAACTTCACAATAGACGAAACGAAACATTAAAAAAATAAGAACTGTGTTCCCCTCTCTTAAGGTTCAAATTCCCTAATGGAATAACTATGGTAAACTTATTATTTAATGTCGAGTTTAGTATTATAGTTTACGAGCCTCTCAGGTAGCTGTGGGCTATAAAAATTAGTGGAACCCTTTTATAAGTAGGGTTCCGTAAAAAACGAGTTAGAACTATGTTGACGCAACAGATGAATAATATTATTAAATTAAGAATTAAACTTAATAGATTTGTGCCTATATAAGGTCTAAAAACAAATAATGCTTAAGTAAAAGCTGCACAAAGCCAATTACAGATACATACTATAATTTTATAAATGCGAAAAACTCTGTCTGTATGTCTGTTACGCTTTAGGACTAAATCACTGAACCGATTTTGATGAAAAGTTTGAACGCCAAGAAAGGATATGAACAAGGGCACAGGCTACTTTTAATTCAGCGACTACGCGGACGAAGTCGCGGCTAAAAGTTAGTACCCCTATCAAATTCCGTTTTTGGAATGATTTTGGATATCTAATACAGATTATAATTGTGTTGCTAGTTTAACTTGTAGCATATTTATTCACTTTAACGTAATTAACATTATTATTGAAAGAATGTTAATTAAAATTAGTTCGGTTTCGAAAAAGTAAGCTTATTAACAAATGGACTAGAAAAACTACTATTAATAAGGGCTTTTAGTTACCGATCAAAGAACTTCCCATTCCGCGAAACGTTTAATTAAACAGTGGTATTATAAGCCAGTATAATATCTAATTGCAAGTATTGATTGCATTTATTATTTACCTTCGCTTCCTCGAGCATGGTAGCCAGTAGGTATTAAACGAGGGTAGTTTCATCACAGATTAAAGATAGTTGAGATTATTCGTTATCATTTGCACTGTAATTATGTATTTAACACCACCAATCAATTGACATAACTTTTACAATTTCTCAAAATGCCATTACCTACTCCATACATTTTATATGGTAATAGTATATTGTGACGTCACTTTTCTGTCAACTCAATTTACTCACTATTTATTGATTTCAAAGACACACTTAAAATCTTTACACTACTTAAATTGAAAATTAACCGGGTTTTCAAGACACACAACAATCCTCCCTAGGTTGCCTACGCTTAGGTTAATTTGGACCTACTTACGCAAAGTTTTGAGAAAAATCCATTTTTCTCTAAAGTGTACAATAAAATCATCTTACGGAAAGTGTGCAGTAAAATTATTTGACAAATAATTTTATAGCACGCTTTAAAAAAAATGGCCTTTTTTTCTCAAAACTTCCGTTGTGTGGATTGATTCTGTTTCGCGTAAGTAGGTCCATTTAACTAGTAGACGTGTACAGCTTCTATTAAACTGACAGAACCCAAAAATCCAGCTCACACAAAAGCTGCCTATACCTAGGTACAGATGATCATTTATATGTCATCTGAAGTCTCTCTCCACGCAATTAGCGACACGCATTAACATTTTTATTGTTATGGACTGATATTGTTTAACAACACAAGTAATTATTATATTATTACTGTCGATTAAAATCCCCTCCACTACCCATTTTGGTTCTTTGAAGAAACGAATGATACCTGCTATTACAGCACTGTTTTAGAAAATGTTTGGTTTTGTAGAAAGTGTTATTGGGTTTTTCCATCAGGAATTTCTCAATAGCAGCTTCGGAGTTTAGATTTCTTCCCGGTTGATGGCAATAGGCTCGCCCATGGGACTTAAACATAACTCATGGGGAAATGTGGGCGTACTAATGGTTACACCTCTGCCTGACCCTTCGGGAATTACAGGCGTGATATTATGTTATGTATGTTATATTATTACTACTAACACTAACAGTATCTTACTACCTATTTATAAATACTAGTTTGGATGGATGAATGTAACTCAACCACGCCAGAACGGCTGAACGGATCCGGATGAAATTTGACACAGATATAGATTATAGCCTGGATTAGCACATAGGCCATGGTTTTTATCCCGAAAAAATGCACAGTTTTGGGATAATGCGGTCGAAGTCCCCTGCGGAAGCTAGTAATACTGCTATAAATATCATCAAATATCAAATCATGATTAATTTCAATAAAATTCCCAAAATAGAATCCATGTCAGTACAAAAGTCGTTCTATTTTTACCGCAGCGATTTCTATTAAAATATTATCTTGTACATTTGTACGTCATCGCAAGGGTTGAAAGCTGAGACTGTGAGGAACAGACGATACCTCTCTACTCCTCTCCCGAGAGAGGAGGGAAGTGGGTTACGGATCGGTGTACAACAATTTTGACAAAATATTTTTGCGAAAAGTGTTTTAAACGATCACCTAATAGCGGATTTCTTCGTCACGACAGACGTAAGTATGGGACAAGAGACATTTAAAAATCTTTTGACTCTCCAAAAAATATCAGTAAGTGCCAGTTTTTGGAGACTGCAAACATGATACATCGATAATAGCGTATAGGGTAGATTTTTGAATTTCCATAAACCATCTCTAAGACCTGTTATATCACCAAAAATCGCATTAATAAGTTCTTTAGAAGGGGAATGGAGATTCTTGCCCATTCTTCTCCATACAAAACTACCTCTTGGAAGAGGCAACTAGATTCAATTCTTTTTTTTTGTATATGTCGTTTAAAAGTGCTTATAATAGCTCATTGAACTAAAAAAAATTACTTTGATTTTGACTTTGTCAACTACAATCTCAAAATTTCCAAACTTATTGTAATAACAGCTTACAACTATTTTTTATGATACTTCAAAACCTTTTTTTATAATTTTTTAAGTAATAACTGTCTTTCATTATGTAGAGATTACTTTACATGACTTATATCAAGAAATACGAAAAGTGAGTCACATGGAGAAAAAAATAATAACAAGTAAAGTTATTTATCATCACTATCACACTGATTTCGGAGAAAAGTAAGTGGGTATGAACAAGGCGGGCTTACAATGTGAGACAGTAATACCAAAGATTATTTTAATATTCTGTACATCAGATAAAAGTTATAATACAAGAAACCTGTTGAATCAACTTGAAGAGAATTAAAACCAAACTAAATTACAAACATCAAACAAAGCCCCAAGTCTAAATAATAAATCAAACAACTCAGTTGTCTCATTGATACGTTTACTGGTATTTACGTACCTAGCTAAAAATACCTCCTAACCTTTAGCAAAACTTCAACCACAAAAATAATAGATATTCCACATCAACATCACATAAAGAGATTACACACAAAAACAAGAAAACTGGATTAATATATTTAACGAGCTGCCAAACAAAACTGAACCTAATATCAAACAGAATATGACCCACATAACGTTGCCAAGTTCAATAATATCAAAGAGCAATATGAAGTGATGTGTCATGTAATGGTAAACCGACCGTTTGTAGATGTAAGGAGGCTGTTCGTCTTCGGTAAGTAACCGTGACGATTGAATTCGGTCGGTTGCGACACAGGTGGGCCGAACGAACGAAAATAGACTCAAAATCAATACAATACTTGCGAAGATGGTTGTAGTGAGGGGATTAGGTTTTATTGGTATCGATAGTCGATAGTTTGAAGTTTTCTTGTTTTATCGAAATAAAAAGTTATCTTTTGTTTCCGACTTTCCGTATTACAAACTAGCCATTTGACAACTTAGCAAGAATTAGGTATGACAGGCCGCATCCAGGCCCAGATCTAAGCTTCTGATGTCCACCTATCTACCACCATCACAAACCAACACCTTCACACCTCGCCTCTAGACCCCACCGGCATTTCACTAGTTTTAAGATAATGCTAGGAACGTAGTAGTCCTGTCACATCCACCCATAATGAGTAGTCAGGTAGATGTGCGAGCTAAAACCTAGATCAAAAATTGAGATAACATTGAGCAAAGGACAGTAAGTTGACAGGTGTCAAAAACTAGTCGTATCTACCGTAATTAGAGTGATACAAGCAACAAGCTAACTTTTGTCATTGTCAAAACAATACCTGAAACATGAACTAAATAAAAAACGGCCATTTTGAACATAAAACTAGGCAGAGTTGCTTTTATTTGCTTGACCGACTAAAATACTTCTATCGCTGAATATTATTAAGAAGAAAAGACATAACTAATACAATTAGCGATAAGTCAACTTACGCAGCCACAACGGTATGGCGAATTAATGCTGTTGAGAACTTTTCAGGTAAGATGGAAAATAAATAAATAAGGATATGTAAGGATCGTAGCAGGTGGCGTTCTGTGGTGTCTGCCTTCCCCCATTGGAAAAAGGCGCGAGTTTATGTATGTATGTATAAATAAGTAAATTACAGGTGCAAGTTCCTTTACTGTAATTTTTATTGAAAAACACAGAACCTCTTTTAGTATCCCTGAATTTTGTATAGTTGTACGAGTATCTACGACTACCAAACTATAGATACTTTCAAGTAAAAGCAAGTAAAAAAATAAATATCGATATCTACAACTTAATTCAACGTGTCCCTTCCCTACAATCCCGTAGGGTTGTCAACTCACTCTAAGTAATCGCCCATTATCTATATCGATTCAGGCCGCCACTGTCCACCAATTCTCGATTCCACTGAGGCGATGTGACTCTAACTTAGCGACCGTTACTTACTGTTGCACTTCCATCGCTGCTTTTAACGTTGGGAGTATTGGAACGTTTAGAACTAGAGTAGTAATGTAAAACGTTTTAAAGGAAAATGTCGTAGTTGTACTGATATTTTGGTATAGTATTAACACTGATTTTAACATCGTTTAAACGTAGAGGCGAGCTAATGAAGCGATCGCCAATAATTGATTCAGCCTTTTAATTCTCCCTCTATTTTTAAACCCTCCTAAAGGGTTGAATGATATTTCATTGGGAATTGGAACGGTTTTTCTTTTTTAGGATTTTCTTTAGATTTTTCTCTTAAGGATTCTGATTCTAGAAAACCATCTACAGAGGCATCGTTAGAAGAGAGATTTCCGCACAAATTATAAACGGCAATATGAAAACGGAGTCATAAGAATACAGTACTTATCTAAATTAAAGGGTTGAATGATATTTCATTGGGAATTGGAACGGTTTTTAGGATTTTCTTTAGATTTTTCTCTTAAGGATTCTGATTCTAGAAAACCATCTACAGAGGCATCTTTAGAAGATTTCTGCGCAAATTATAAACGGCAATATGAAAACTGAGTCATGAGAATACAGTATCTAAAACAAACAAACCAACAACAAATTCATATTCAATACGATGAATAATTTATAAGATATATGTTATAAACTCCAAAACAATCATATTTTTATAACTCACAAAAAGATGTCTAGACTTTGGCAGAAGTGTATGGAGTTGACTTTTTCGAGACTCTCCAGGATAGAAGAAACTTTCATTAAAAACTATTTCTAAATAATTCGATACTAAATATTATAGTGTCATTGCGCTAATCTCGCCGACAATCTGTTACGCAGTTTGCCTTTTTATCTCAGTCTCAATCTGTCAAAAATGCCTATGACTAACCCACATTTTTTGGCATTTGTTGTCGCTGAAATTGCGACTAGATTTTGAACTTATTTTATTAAAAGAATTGGCTTGTGTACAAATCTAAAACTTTAGCTGCTATTGAGAAATTCCTATTGGTATAGGTAAACCCGATAACACCTAACCTGACCTGTCCCCGGAACCACACGCTCAGCAGTTGCGCCTGCGACCACATCAAACAAGACAGTTTCCGGTTCTTTCCCTGATAATTGCAATTATATAATCGTTTATTAAAAATAACTTTAAACATATCTCCATACGTCACTAAGGGACTTTCGATCCAGTTTTAATTAATAATCAATTATTAGGAAGATTATTCGATATTTAAGTTAAACTTAATCTGTCTTAACAAACGGCTATAATCTAATCGTAATTATTTATTAGTACAGCAGTATTATCGATTTAAATAACAAAAATCTATCGATAACGGATTTGGGATTAGTTCACAACTACGCATGTATTAGGATTAGGAAGGTGTAATCCTAATATCTGTACGTATCTGTTCAGTAGGTATTGCCGTATTGCCAAAAAAAAACTCAAAACAAAGCAAACTTGTGATTTAAAAAAAAAATTGACTCCTCATGATTAACAGTTCATTCAAATTTTAATTTTAAATAGTTATAGTTTTATTTTTTAATGGTTATAATTTTAATTTTTAGTAGTTACAATTTTAATTTTTAATACTTATAATTTAAATTTTTAATAGTTACCTATAATTTTAATACATAGTCATAATTTTAATTTTTAATAGTTATAATTTTAACTTCTAACAGTGATAATTTTAAAATAGTTAAAATTTAAAATCAAGAACGACGGAACGTTTAAAAATGTTTGGTTTCTTAAGACTATGTACGAGTATCAATCTGCAATGAATAAGATAACACAGGTACGCACACTTAGCACAGCTAGCTTTATCAAATAGAGATCTGTCGCAATTGACCATACAGTTATGATTTCAAAACATTGCAACCATATAGATATCTGCTACCAAATTCGCCAAAAAAATTTCTTTGACATGTTAATCGAAGAGTTCCAAAATATGAATCAAAAGGCGATAACCAAAAATAAAAACAAGACCAAACAAAAACAATGAGAGACCAATTAACTCTCAAACTCAAAATCAGGGTAAACTCACCAATTGTCGACCGCTCTATTTGAACGAGACGTACAAAGGGAATAAAAGGGGTTTAAAAATACGCCCAGGCCCAATTAATTAGAGACAATTAGCTACCCTTCCTGCAGCAACAAAAGGTAGAAAAACTCTTCTCATTAATTACGAGGCAAAGAGGGCGAAAGGCGAAACAGGAAGGTACTAGATTTCTCCCCTTTTGTTTTTGAAGAGGAATCCATTTGTGAGACAGACGCGTTGCGGAAGATGCGGGGACGCGGTGAGCTATGATTTTATTTATGTTGTGTTGGGGATTTAATTATAGCTGTGTTGTTGGAGGCTTACCACGTTTGAACTTTTGGAAGTGTGATACAAAATTTTGATAAGCATGTGTTGTGTCCGTCGCTCAGTCGTCTCTGGTCAACTATACCTGTTAATCAGAGCACAATACCTATCAGACAATTTGAGAAATAAATAAATATATTTTTAGAGGAAAATTTTGCGTATGATGATCGTAAGTTATTTGATTAAAAAATACACAGTTCGGGAAAAAACAATAAGTAATCCCTTCGTCGAACCCCATTAAACGCGATGACAGCTCATCCACTTCCATGCTAATTACAATGCTTTCAACAACTCACAGATTACACAAACATACATTATCAACACTATCTGGCTAATCCTCACCTGACACGCTAGAAAAATATTCCGGAGTGCCTTCCACGATAGGCGAACATTTTAATCGACACACAGATTATACGTGTCCATTAAATAAGTAGCTATCAATTACCGTGCTTGTACTGATAATTTTTACAGCACTGATAAAATTCGGCAGTGCTAATCAAGCCGTCACCATGTGCGCGTGCAAGCAGAAAAGATCTTTCCTAATAGAAGATATACTGAAAGATGTTAAGAAGAAACCTTACAAGAACTTGAGTCAGGAGCCCACGCAGCCTCTGAAGTGCAACGGAGTGAAACCCATCGAGCTCCCGAAGGTACAGGAGGTGACGAAGATTGAACACCCACCAAGTGACAATGCGAGTCTAATTGATGTTAAGTGCGAAGTGCCAAAAGATTTCGATTTCAACAAAGTCAATCTGGAACACAGGAGAAACACTTATCCGTTGTACCCAACCCCGATCAAAGCCAATGGACCTCCGCTGTCTTCAGTAACATGGCCTCAGTACAGAGGGAAGGAGACCTCAGCGTTCTTAGAAAGGCCTCCGTTCAGTTACTACAGCGACCCGATGCTAAACTCTAATCAAATACTAAGAAGTCAACTTGCTGCGAACAGATTTGTTTCTCACCCGTTTGCCTTACGACAGGCTTATGGATTTGACAGAGGTAAGTTTTGAATTTACTGTTCTTCACAGATAGTTGGGGAGGCCAGGAAGGGATTTCTGGATTTACTCGAGCGCGGCAGATTATTATAAGGGGGGATACCTAGCACCCTGTTAAGTACCTCCACCATATATGAGCCCTGTATATAGGGCCGCGCGTTTCAAACCATCAGATTAAAGAAGTCCCTGCACATAATTGTCAGATTAAGGGTCAGCACGACAAGGACATCAAGCTGAACTGTCTGTATATTAATTTGACGCGCTCTAGTATTTCAATGTCATATTTTTTTCTTCCATTTGTAACCATTTTCAGCCCCTTCGTACGGCCACCCCTACCATGCAAACCGGCAGATTAATATTCCTCGGTTATTAAAAACACGTGGGGCGCATACACTATTAATATCGGACACGCTCGATTAGTGGTTCGTGATTTTTTTTTTTCATTTTTTTAAATATTTACTTATACGCTTCCTCCACCGGTGAAAGGGTCCTATCTGTAACTATTTTTACTTTTTAGCATCTAATATTCACAATCCAAAAGGTTCCCACAACGCTGGAGTAAATCCAAATTTAGCATCTTGGGCTCCCCTACTAAGAGAATGTCCTTTCTGACAAAAATATTGTTTTTATAAACATAAAACTTAAAACTTTTTGTGTGGTCATTCTAAGATAGTAGTAAATAAATACCGCCTTTTTATCAAGGTGTTCAAAAAGAACAACAAATAAAAAAAGATTATTATTATCGACTATTATCGATAAGCAACGAACGGGTTAATAATTATTTATATTCAATCAGCTAGCAGTGGAAACAGTGCATCTCGTGTTTATTGCATTTTGGTGTCTGACGTGACTACAACAGCTCGCAAGTCCAATTTTATAGAGAAATGTTTAGCAGAGATTACGGAAATATCAGCAAACTGTAAATCTACTTTCCGAGCGCCGCCCGTTTCGACGCCTTGTAATGGAAATCAGACAGGACTTCAAATCTGATCTTCGGTTTCATAGCACTACGCTCCATAGACTACATAGAAGACGACTAGAGAGAGGGAGAGTTCGAACAGAGAGTGGCCTATCGGAGCAAGACAGGATCGGACGGCGAGACTGAATGCCACTAATCTGCTGCGCGATCTGTTAAAGAAAGTAGCTGATCAGAAGCGGGAGATTGCAGCTTTGAAAGACCAGGTGAACGATTCCTTTAGATGAATGTACAAAATCTTATCACAGCAGCTGACAATGATGTCTTTTAGAACCCAGGATAAATTCCTCCCCATAGGTACAGGAGAAATTCCTAGTGTGGGGGCAATGATGAAAAGGAAATAAAAATATGAAGTGATAAAAGTATTGTGTGTTAAACAAATGTAAATAAATGTTGTTACATATACGGATGGATGTATTTTTTTAATGGCAACCTTACCTATAAGTACTTTCTTGTGTATTTAGTAAAAAGCTGTTTTGATATTTACAAACTTTTATTATTTATTGTTTTAATTTTGATGTAATAAACAGACACTTTCATTTTATTTATTACTTCTACCCGCGACTTCGTCTGCGTAAATATCGGTTATTGGCGATCTAATCTTGTTTCTCCATACGTTTTATCCTCTTAGCGGGTGAATTTTGGAAAATCCTTTCTTAAAATTACGTCATTATAACTCTGCATGCCAAACAGCGCAATTCGTTCAGTGGTTTTAGCTGTGTGTCGATGGATCGGTCAGAAAGTAACGCTTGCCTTTTATATATATAATTATGTAGACTTATTTATACCACGCATATTCTGATTTTGATCTCTGATAGAATGTCTCTTGAAATAGATAGGATGACTAGAGCAGAACTAGGTTGAACGCTAATTCCAACTTAGATATTAGTACTTACAGTTAGTAACGCTTTCTTATCAAGTGTGTAGAAAGAAAAACAAATAAAATTAGATTATTATATCGCTTATCGATGATAATCGGTAATCGATATCATAATCGAATTTTATAATACGAGTACAATATTATTCATACCGAATCGCCTAATTTACGTCATTCGTTACCTATCTAATCATAATCTTGCATTGAGTTCGTCTTAATCTTTAATAACTATAATAATGCATTGTCTCATTCCATACTCAGTCTGATTCCTTTTATTTTTAAAGTCCCTAAAATGAACTAAAGATTTTAACATGTATTTAATTGTTGTTTAATTGTTTTATTGTTGTTGGGAAAAAGGCGTGAGTTTATGTATGTATATTAATTGTTAAACTGACATTTTTTTTATTCTGCAAACTGCTTTCGTATTGTCCTTAATTATTGTAGAATCGTGGACGTATTCAACTTGATAATAATTACGATACTTATTAATTAATTCACACATAAAATTCAGAACGGTACAAAATATTCACAGCTTATAAATGAAATAAAAATAGAAAGTGTATTTATAGGTATATTATAGGTATACTTATACATTATGTCAGTGCAAAGAGTAATCACATGTCCAAAAGGCTGGCCTTTTCTTGAGCCAAAGAATCAGCATTGCCAAACAACGTGGCAATGCTACCAGCCTATTGTGCACTTGCACCATTGACAGCAATGCGGACGAATTTTTGGATGCCCTATTAGATGTACTATAAGCTTCCTCCTTTCTTTTTCATAAATTGTACATACTAAGTAATTTTATTATTATTTACGAGGTATGTTCACAAAGTAAGTGTACTAGATTTTTATCTTTTTTAAGGCAGAGTTTTTGAAAAAAAATTACAGGATATTGTTGATACACTTGTTGACTATTTTTCCACATAAACACTATACCGTTTAGTGCATGTGGAAAGCTGTGGTTCAAGCTTTCTTGTTTAGGTTAATTATTATAAAGTAATGTAGTAGGTAAATAAATAGTTAAATAAAGATTGCCGAAAAGTTAAAACAAAGATTACTCATAAAATACTTTAATTTCAAATCGGTAAAAAGAACCACCGGTTTTATGACTATGGATTAATATTTAGTCATAAAATCGGTGCTGTTATCCTAAAGCGTTAATAATTATTTATTTATTTATAACAGCTTACACTATCACTACAGGTTTGGTATAATGCGACAGTTTAGAACTTAAATATATCCATCTACTTATATACTTACAATAACAAAAAAATACAAAACATTATTAAATTATTACACCATTATAACACAAAAACATAGCACAACATAACATAACATAGAACATAATTACTTACATAAACCCACTACCCATACAGAAACTCTTACAAAATTTCCATACATTTATGTACTTGATATTAAGTATTATTTAGCTTGTAGCATAATATACTTAAATAGTAATTACCCTTGCGAATTCACTTCAACTACATCTACTGTTAGCCAAGTTATCATTTTGAGAACTAAAGCAAATTGATAGGACACCTAAGTATCATACGTTTTAAATTAATTGGAAAAAAAATACAAGAATCTAATAAAAAATGGATCTAAATTAAATTGCCTTTTCAACGTTATTTTCCAATTGATTATTTTAAAACTCCTTAGACACACCTCTTTATGACTGTGTGAGTCAATCCATAAACAAACAGGATCTTTGATTGTATTGGGAAAACCCCGCTGACATAGTATGTACGCACTACCATACCTACATAATAATACGATATTATCGAAAAACATAAAATCTATGTATCTTACCCTAATATAATAATAAATTTGTAATAAGTAAACCAGTTTTTATCTATTTATTAGGACTCATAAAAGCAACACACATGATTCAAATTTTGGAAAACAGAATTATTTTTTTCCGCACTAGGAAGAACTATACTGACCTCATTGGCGAGGTTCTTCAGAAAGGTCAGGTGCGAAGTACCTACTCGTAACCTGCGTGCTTGTATGAACGTGAATGAGGCGAAAGGTGTATGTAAGGATCGTAGCAGGTGGCGTTCTGTGGTTTCTGCCTACCTCCATGGGAAAAAGGTGTGAGTTTATGTATGCAGAATTATTTTTTGCGCGTCCGTTCCCGTGATAGCCGGCGTTAAGTGTACGAAGGGAACACCGCCCACCGGGGTGAATATTAGTCAGTAAGAGTCTGACAGACCTCCTCGGACATCCATGAGGATTTTCCATCCCGGAACACAATTTTTTTAAACTTTATTTACAATGAGTGTAACCATGAAATATTTTTGCTGAATGTTAGGTACCTACCTCGTTTGATGTGCAGTATGCGTTTTAAACCTTGATTTTTTTCTCTTTTTTCTCTTTTTTCTTAGTTTCCATTCTTTTGTTCTCATATTTACTTACGGGTAAGTTAAAATCAGAAAATACACGTGAAAATCATAAAACTTTTCCCCTTATCAATTATATGATGCTATTAATTCTTTGATTGCTTGATAATGATCTCTTTATCTAATTTTATAAATAATTATTGTTAAATGACCAATTTCCGGAAAGTTTTACAGTTTTCGATAAGATAATTTTTTGCAACAGTACCTAACGTTGTAAAGGTAAACAATACTGCTAACATTCAGCATTATAGATATACCTGTAAGTAAACAGCATAACTGGTATAACTGTATTCGTTTTTGAACCAGTATGTGATCCAGTGACGTCACAAATAGATGAGCCGTTTGACGATAAGGCGAGGCGAGGCATGGGTAGGCGAGAATTAAAATCACGCTAACCCTTTCAGACCGAAAGATGCACCGTGCTATTTGCGCCGACCACCGCTGGCACGCGCTAGCTAGAGCGAGATTTGTATTTCCATTTTGCAAAGTTATAAACATTTTATTTATGCAGCAACATAGTTTAATGTTGTACAATTAATATTTAATTTCTCGCCTCGCACATCCTCGCGCACCCAGCCCTTTTTACATTAAAGATGGCGAGACGAAAATTCTAATATTTGCTCGCATAACATTAAACTATATTGCCGTATTAATAGAGTATGAAATTATGAATTACTTAAACAATTTTTAACTCTAGCCTATTCTCTCCTCGCCTCGCCGCTGTGAAACCACCTTAATAGTAATTTAAGTAGGTATAGCTAGCTACCTATCAAAACAAAATTACGTTGTATAGCCGATAGCCGTGACATACTGAAAAACAAGCATGTTCCTAATAGATTGGACTTACCACTTTAAGGCCATAAAAATATATGGTGACAATGCGTTATCACCTGATTCACGTGATAGCACTAATTCAATAGTAAACTGTATACTTAGGTAGTAATCGACAGATATAATATTAGTAATATCATTATTTCAGTGCGATACGTTTTGACTGTGTACCTACGTCCCTTTTTACACCCGACTGTACTTGATGTTGTCTATGACATTAAAGTTTACTCACCGGTCCTTTGGAACGTAGACGATTTTGTCTTACGGCCAAATGGCCCGCGGGGCATTCGAATTGGGCCGTTCAGACTAAATACCCCTTAGTTTACACGTCATTGTCGATGACTGCCTCTTCTCGTTGGTCTAGTGATCGCAACCGTGCAATTCTCGGTTCGATTTCCAGATTTGGGTGTAGGTTTTTCTTTTGGGAATTTCTCAATAGCAGTCCGTAACTTAAGTCGAGGTTAATTTCATCTTTGTTAGTTTGAAATGTTCCGCAAAGAACAAATTCTAAAAAAATGATACCCATTTAAACTAAAATTATAAAGAGGAAAGATTGTTTGTAATGGATAAACTCCTAAACGGATTTTTTTTTTTTTCAACTGTAGGAAGCTACATTATCAGCAACATTTAGGCTATATTTTGTTTAAAAAAAATAGAGATCCTGACGAAGATAACAATAATGTAACCCAAGGTATCAAAAAATTTGCTTATAAAAATCATTATTTAGTAAGGAATCGATGAGATTTGTGACATGGCCAAGCTTAGTATTAATAAAAGTAATTGCACCCGCATTGTCCCACTGCAGAGCAAAGGCCTCTCTTTCTCTTCTCATATAGAAAAGGCACGATCACAACGCTTGTTCACTGCAGATTGGCTATTACAGACTTATGTATATTGTATACTATCACTACATAGTATAAAACAAAGTCGCTTCCCTGTCTGTCTGTCTGTCCCTATATATGCTTAGATCTTTAAAACTGCGCAACGGATTTTGATGCGGTTTTTAATAGATAGAGTGATTCAAGAGGAAGGTTTATATGTATAATACATGCATAATATAGTAGAGAAACACTGATAATTTTAGAGGTTCCTAATGTGATGTCGTAAATAAACACATTTTTTTGCGCTTACATTGTAAACGCTGGCTGAACCCTTCGAGATAGATCAAAATAATGTACTACTTACAGTATTGTACATCTTAAAAAGGTCTACAAAAAAGTCCGCGATGGTATATGTCTATCTCTTAGGGATAACCCACAATAACCATTTTTTAACCGACTTCAAAAAAAGGTTATCAATTCGACTGTATTTTTTTTTATGTTTGTTAGCTCCTAACTTGCGACTGGGTGAACCGATTTTAATGATTCTTTTTTTATTTGAAAGCTGGTGCTTCCCGTGTGGTCCCATTGTCACCATTTCAATATCTGATGATGAACTTCGGAGATATGGAATGGAACTCCTCACAGAATCACAGCAGCAATATCGTAACAAGTGAAATTGCTTTGTTTATACGTGTAGTCGAAGACTGATTGAAGGAAAAGGGGGGGGGGGTACATCAACCCCCCTCCTACCAGTTTCCAAAATTAAATATATCGTGTGAGGTATTGTTTGAAAGGGCTTTTTGTAAGGATTTCAAACATTAATACACAAGCACTAAAAAGTGAAAAATTAAAAGCTTTTGCGGCTTTTGTTTTGTTTTTTGTTATGTAGGTAAGTATTGCCACCGACTTCTAAAACTAAAGTTATTTTTATTTGTAGTTTTTGAAGGCGGTTATCTTTTTTTGTAAAAAAAGCTTTTAATTTTTTATCCTTAACTTTTTACGAGAAATTATGGCTTATTTAAAAAGCAATTTTAGGCAATACAGCATTAATCCTTATCCAATTAAGTACCTTAAAAACATTGTGCATTTCATATAGATCATTATGGCCCTTTACAGCATGTAATTCAAATGAATATTTTCTAAGATATCACAAATTTAAAATACAGGGTTGCAGCGGTAACAGTTTTCGTGTTCTTTCAAGTGTCTCTAAAGATAACATGTTTGTATTGTCTAATGACAAAAAGCTGTGAACGTTGTACATAAATAGACTACAGGCCCACGTCCAAAAATGGTGGGTCATATGAACCACCAGGTGACGTATATAGGACGATATAAGAGCATAAAATAATAAGATTCAGCACTATGCCGTCACTTGTAAGCTGTCCAACTGAGTGCTGATGAGAATTGAAAAGTGCAGATAGAGTGAGTACATTTTGGTCATATATTTTTGTACGGCATTTTTACCATCGATAGATCCATGAAAAATAATAAGAAAGCGCGCAGTGCCGTACAAAAATGTTGGGCCACAAAGTCGGTATTTTTTTTGATTTTCTGACAATTTCCAGGGTAAATTTGGTCATTTGATTCTGTACGGCATCAGTTTCATACTGTTTCAATACAGCTTCTAATCCATTATTCCGCAACGCCGTACAAAAATCATGCGACAAGGGGAAAAAATCGAGGGTTGCAACCCCCTCTCTTTCCGTGGTCCGGGGGGTGATTTGAAACAACATAAAATTAATTTATTTTAAAAGTATTTTATGCATAGATAATATTTTTTTACATGCCGTACATTTTCGTTGGTCCAAAGGTTTGTAGGGGAAAAACCACTCAAGGAAAAATCCATAGAACGAAATGATATGAAAAGATATGGTCTGCATTAAAATGTACGGCATCATTTTTTCCTAATTTATTTATCTTAATACTATTTAAAACAAGGGAAAAATGTAGAAAATTGCTATAGATTATTAATCTATGAATATTTAAACTTTTGCAATAATTCAGTTTTTGTATTTCTCTATAATTTTTTTTAGAACAGTTTCTTTTGAACGGCAATACTATATAACAATTGTATTTTACAATATCATGTTAAAAAAAAAGTTGCCGTACAGAGTCAAATGATTTTACAGCTTTATAAATCAAGTGTACCATGAAATTAAGATAATTAATTAATTTACATTCAAATGAACAATAATTTTTTGACGGCATTATTTTTAATAGTACTTTTGAGTGCTAGATAATGTTTTGGAACCGAAGCCGTACTTTTTCAAATCACCCCCCGGACCACGGAAAGAGAGGGGGTTGCAACCCTCGATTTTTTCCCCTTGTCACATGATTTTTGTACGGCGTTGTGGAATAATGGATTAGAAGCTGTATTGAAACAGTATGAAACTGATGCCGTACAGAATCAAATGACCAAATTTACCCTGGAAATTGTCAGAAAATCAAAAAAAATACCGACTTTGTGGCCCACCATTTTTGTACGGCACTGCGCGCTTTCTTATTATTTTTCATGGATCTATCAATGGTAAAAATGCCGTACAAAAATATATGACCAAAATGTACTCACTCTACCTGCACTTTTCAATTCTCACCAGCACTCAGTTGGACAGCTTACAAGTGACGGCATAGTGCTGAATCTTATTATTTTATGCTCATATATCGTCCTATATACGTCACCTGGTGGTTCATATGACCCACCATTTTTGGACGTGGGCCTGTAGTCTAAAAGACATTCTGTAGTATATTTAGTATCAGCATTGCACCCGTGCGAAGCCGGGGCGGGTCGCTAGTTTATTATATAGATCAAGTTTTCTAATGAATATTATTTTTCCGATTTCCGAAAGTTTTTGTGAAATAGAAATCGTCACATTAGTACTTGCTCGTTCCCGGTAGCGGACCCACAACTCCGCGTATGCGAGTCAGGCACCTTAACCACTAGGTCATCACGACATCTATAACTTTGTAATAATCATTTTATTCTACAAGATTAATTAAAAAGATAACTCTAATGGGTAGGGCACTACCTACTTCCTTAACACCAAAAAAGTACAGATTATATCAACGATATATTATATCTGTTCCAATTAAAAAATACACAACGCCTTATCAATTAAGTATCTATTAAATCGATAACAATATTGGTTATTAGTTGAAAAATACAATTTTCCAGTATTTATCTCGTTAGGTATCGATTTGTTTTATCCTTCATTTTAATATGAACTCTTTGAATTTGTTCTTTTTTATTTAAACAAGGTAGGGTGGTGTTTTATCCCCTCCGGCCGTTTTCGCAACTGAGTTTCGTAACCAGTTGCGAATCAGGAGTAAATACTCCTTATTCGCAACTGGTTGCGAATCAGGAGTATTTACTCCTGATTCGCAACTGGGTTGCGAATAAAGAATAAAACATACTCAGTTGCGATGGAAGAAAATGATTTCCTAATTCGCAACCAGTACCTAGCTAAGATAATGATTAAAAATTGTTCTAAAAAAATGAGGCCCGGTCGACGAAGCTCCGCCACGCGGGGCTCGTATTTCAAGAATCCTAAGTTCAAGAAGACAAATACGCCAAGTTATTAAACATTAAAAAAAAACTGTTTAACGGTAAAACATATACCCTTCAAAAAATATAATTTTATTTATAAGCAAGAAGAAGAATATATTTGTTTTAAAGTTCAGTTTGTTAAGTTTTTATGTTTTTATTAAATTAAATGATATTTTTTACCGTTAAACAGTTTTTTTTTCAATGTTTAATAACTTGGCGTATTTGTCTTCTTGAACTTAGGATTCTTGAAATACGAGCCCCGCGTGGCGGAGCTTCGTCGACCGGGCCTCATTTTTTTAGAACAATTTTTAATCATTATCTTAGCTAGGTACTGGTTGCGAACTAGGAAATCATTTTCTTCCATCGCAACTGAGAATGTTTTATTCTATATTCGCAACCCAGTTGCGAATCAGGAGTAAATACTCCTGATTCGCAACTGGTTACGAAACTCAGTTGCGAAAACGGCCGGAGGGGTTTTATCGACATATTGCTCTAATTTTGTCATGCCGGCCATACACGATCCTGATCCAATCGGTAGCGTCATGCCGATTGGACGATAGGAAGGATCGTGTATGGCCAGCATCAGATTAATTTTGAGTTAGGCAGAGGTGTACCCATTAGTACACCCACATTTCGCCAGTTATGTTTAAGTCTTATTATTTTTATTATTACATGGGATGTGATGTTATGTTACAAAGAGAATTATTATAGTCATTGTTATGTTAGTTTTCAAAATTAACTATGCCGATTGCCATCAACCGGACACAAATCCAGACTCTACTAGGTACGAACGCCATCTACCGGAGAGTGCAGAAAAGGTTACAACAAACTTAATTGTATCTGATTTTTCTGTATTTAAAAACCGGATGAGTAAGGGCGCGTTCACATAGAACGTCCGATTTTACAGGATCCGTTTTAACTGATCCGTCGCTACTGGAGGTAATATTCACACAGCATTTACAGGATCCGTTTTAACTGATTCGTCGCTACTGGATGTCGGATCCGTATTTTTTACTGGATCCGCAATACTGTATTCTGTGTGAACTCGCTCATACAACTACATACGCTAATAACATATACGTTTAAACGGACCAGTAAAACGGACGTTCTATGTGAACGCGCCGTAAGCCGGACTTGCCAAGACCCGATCACTAGATATAAATTTAGGTTTAAAAATAAAACAAATTAATATAAACACCTATATGGTATAGATTCTGCCCGCGACTTCGTCCGCGTTGTTTTCATCACCCACAATATGTTACGTCTTTGCTTATTACTGCTCCGCTCGCGTGATGTTATTTAAAGGCTTTTGTTTTTGATTTGATGTTTTATTTGACATAATTCTGGCTATCATTTATACAAAAAATAATTGTTAAAATAATTGGTAAAATAATTGTTGTTGTAATTAGTAATTACTATACAAACCAACAACAACAATTGGTAAAATAATTGTTGTTGTAATTTGTAATTACTATACAAACAAACAAACAAAAAACTCTTCAGCTTTATATTTTATGGTACCTATATATAGATTTTAAACCCATTGTCATATTCTCTGCCTTAAATGAAGAGTACAAACGTTGTACCTACTTTAATGATGACATTAGTTCTACTAAAACGTGCTAACCCACAACTTTTCAATAATTAAATTAAAAATTGAAACTAAATCAATATGCCAATGCGTTTTAAATTAATATAATCAGTGTTAGCTGCTCTATCTAAAATGATTATTAGTTATTTGAAAAAATAACAAAAAAAATCGATGTGTGTAGGTTAACCTTGTACCAAACAATAAACAGTAGTTGTACTTACCTACTTATCTATTGTTCTCAGTACCACCAAGTTGCTGTAACCCCTGGTGGGGTCTGGGAGGGCGACGGAAGGGGGGGCAGGTGCGTTTCACGGCGGCGCAGACTGGCGCGCTGGAGAGACGGTTCAGCGCCAGCAAGTACCTCAGCCCTGACGAGAGACGAGCACTGGCGAGCACACTGAGGCTTAGTGATCGACAGGTAAGCAAAGCAATCCTCACTTTTGCTGCAAAATAATGTGGTACCTAATGGTTATTGAACCTGGTCAGATTCCTTTGAAGAAATGTTTGGGAAAGGTCACTGGCCGCAATAAAAACTTCCCTGACAGTGACAGCGCACTAAAAAAGTAATCTAGTCCAATTTTGGTCATTAATAATTTAAATGCGATCACATTTTGTAGATAAAACAAGTGACTAATTAATATTTAGTCTTGTGATAAATTAGTTTTCTGACAACGAAAATACGCTTGGTGGCGCCACTAGGTACTGGTATAGCGGTCTCACTTACACGCGTACCAAGGGTTACGTACCGGACAGGGATGGAGAAAAAGAAATGCAATTCAATGCAAAAAAAGGACAGGTTGTTACCTGTTTCGAAATTTGAATTTTCCTGGTGTTATTTTCCTATGAACTCTTTGTCAAAATCACATTTCTATTTTTCTATTGTGTAAGTAGTTAGATACCTACTCGATTTGAACCAGAAAAAACACCTCAGAACTTCAGAAGTATAAGTAACTATCTATGATCTTGAACTATAAAAACCATCCTCACTGCTATGGAATAAAGGCGCTAAAATATTTTTTGGCATGAAACATTTTTGCCTTTCAAAGCTGCAAGACAGAAATATTAATGCGCCTGTGAGTTTCTCGATAGCAATCTATTGCTTATCGGAATCGGATGCTGCTGGTTACATTATTCTTGTTGCTTCTTGTGAAAACAACATAAGTAGGTCCTGTACATAAATAAGTGTACAGCAATACCTATAAAACAACTTTAAAAAATTATAAAAACATAAGCCATAGCAGTTATAGTACGGCCGACGTATCTTGGCGGTTCTAAAATTAGCTGTTTAGCTGCGCAATGAATCTTTTAGGAATGAAATTGTCTACTGCGCAGCCTACGATTAACTTCAGAACCGCCAAGATGCACCGGCCGTATTGTATGAGATAACCAATCCCAACTGACAGTGCCCGTTCACGAAAATGACGCGTAAATCGATGCAGGCCGTATAGTTCTTGAAAATATATATAAAATATAAGCCTTCTGTAACCTAAACATTATAAAACAATAATAATATAGTACGTAACTAATCCTAGTTTAATGCGCATCCAAAAATCCGGTGCACTGCGATAGGATTTGATTGATTCGTTGATAACACCGCTACTAATCCAGTGTCATTATGTGGATTTACAAAACAAAATTAAGCCTACATAACTAAGGCTACATGTACTTACATACAATGTCACGCCTTTATTTCCCCGAAGGATATAGATAAGCAGAGCTGCAAGTAAGTACCTACAGCTATGAGCATGAACATTTTGAAAGCAACATTCTAAAGCGATTTTCTCCAAAATAATTGATTAAATCATTATGGTGTTACGAATTCCCTGACTGCCCAGATTGTACACATAATTATGTATATATTTCGACAGTTGTAAGTCTCATGTACCCCTCAGGTACCCAATAGGAAGCGAGGGATTTTATACCATGGACACTTTGATTTATCAAGGCTCGGTCATACCGGTATGACAGAACAAGAGATAATCAATTGTGTCTCATTGTCATTACGTGGGACTTGAAGTATTAGGTAACCACTGGCTTATGCACGCGGCTTCGTTCGCGTGGAAGTCAAGTAATAAAACACACACTTACACTCAGCAAAAGTGTAGTTGTTAATAAATGAAAGATTTTTGTAATTGGACAACTAGGTACCTATTGTCAGAGATTACTTCTTACAAACTTTGCCTATTCTATAGACAGATTAAACTTGACTACACATCGAATGACCTGCAATTGGTTATAACATTATAATCATTTTAACAAAGCCTTTTCCTTCTTCAGGTCAAAACCTGGTTTCAAAATCGTCGCGCCAAGTGGAGGCGTACGACACCGGACTCAGCTGACGCGGGAAGTCCACCCACTGCCGACGAAGGATCTGACGACGAAGTCCACATAGCTGACGAGGAATGACGACGACACACGACTGCCACACGATTGAATAAACGATTTGACACTACTGTAACACTGTATTTTTTTTAAGCCTTTGTGAGCATAAGACTATGTAAATGTACCGCCATGAGGTTTTAAGTCTTGCAAGTTAAGATCTATTTTTTACTTTTAAGACAAACGTGGAGTTCCTGACTCCCAGATTATAGAAAGAGGCAGACAGAAAAAGAATGAGAGAGGTCGCCTGGAGGGGGCAGTACGCCTTTTCCTCACGTGACGATTTATGCCCGTAAACTCCTACCCGCAAGCTGCGTTAAGGAGTTATAGTAGGTACCTGCTTAGAAATAAGTTGCTTAGAAGTAGGTACTAAGAGTTTTTTTCAAAAGTTATACAGCCATTAAAAGGTTGAATAGACTATGTACCTACCTATTATTATTTTTTAATTATGCTTGAGATTTTTGTTCCCTCCACATAAATTCATTAGTAGTTGCTGTGTTACTTTAGCTTTTCCACAAAACATTATAGACAACTGCAAGTCGCAAAAGTAGAATAATTTTTATAAGACAGTGGTATTTTTTTGTTGGATAGGCCAAGTCATGTCTTTGAGTCGTGTTCAGCTATTTGGCCTGTCATCAACAGTTCCAAATAATTTCTTTTAACAAAAATGCATGTTTCAAAAATATAGTGACATAGCAAATGTAGTACTTATTTTAAGTTTTTGAAATAGTGTGCCTCTGCCTCGTTTTTCTAATGGTCCCAAAGCGCGACTGCTGAGCATGAGGTCTTGGGTTCGATTCCCAGGTCGGGCAGTGTTGTTTTTCCATCAGGAATTTCTCAGTAACAGCTTCGGAGTCTGGATTTGTGCCCAGTTGATGGCAATAGGCTCGCCCCCTTTACATGGGCCTAAAATGAAACTTCAGGGATTACAAGCATGATGATATGAAATGGTGTTACTAGATTAATCTAGAATCTAGATATTGTTATCAATAGACCGCACCGATATTACTGTCCTTACAATGAGCTAATATCATTGGGAGTGGTCCCAATGATTTCTTCCACGTCAAAAACAAGTGATACAGCAAGCTTAGATTACCCATTATCGACAATCTTATTTGATCGATTGGAAAGTAATCATTGTAGCAATACAAAACATCTAAATTAAGGTATTATTGATTGATAACTAATCCAAGAGATAGTTTTACGTTGAATAACAAGCTTAAGATGTGTCATGTGACGACAATACGCAACAATTCACGATAATGATAAGACATAAGCTTACCAGACTGATAATGTGGATTAACGATTTTGTTGTTGCGTTTAATTTAGACTGGAGCAAGGTCCAGCACTTCATTATACAGGGTGACCTTTAAATCATTGCGTATTTATAAGGGTGAATGTACTGTAGAATAAAAACAACTTTTATTTGAGACCAACTTTGAAATAAGAAAAAAAAAAACAGTTGTTCCCTACAAAAAAGCACCACAATGCAATCAAAATGTACGGTACCTACAGCAGATTTTCTGTCATATTTCGGGGTTGGTCTATATAATAATAAAAGTTGTTCATTTTCACCCCCTAAGGAGTAGTGAAAAAAAAATCCTATAAAGTTTATGATTTAATCAATTTATCATTATTTTTTCTGACACCAGATGTCGCTACGTAGGCGTCGGGTCTAAATAACTGTCAAGTTGCATTTTAGGCCAGTGCAAC
Source organism: Hoplodrina blanda (assembly GCA_949316365.1). Taxonomy (NCBI): domain Eukaryota; kingdom Metazoa; phylum Arthropoda; class Insecta; order Lepidoptera; family Noctuidae; genus Hoplodrina; species Hoplodrina blanda. The sequence goes on along the minus strand of OX438567.1, from coordinate 13,381,532 downwards.
TTTTTACAGAAAATTCATCGTATTTAAATAAAATAAATAAATATCTTGGGACAACTCACACACGGCCATCTGATCCCAAGCTAAGCAGAGCTTGTGTTATGGTAACCAGACAACTGATATACATACTTATATAATTTATAAAGACATACATATTATAGATAAATTACACCCAGACACAGAACAAACAATTATGCTCATCACACAAAGTTTATCCTGGGTGGGAATCGAACCCACTACCTCCGGCTTTGCAGTCAGGGTCACTAACCACTAGACCAACGAGGCAGTCAATTTGCAGTTTTTTATCATATAAGTACTACAGGAACAATTTAAAATAGTACAATTTACTTACACATCTAACGACTTTAACTGAATTATAAACCAATTTTCATTTGAAGTGAAATTCCATTTAGATAATATTTAAAACCACGATTGCTTTTATGCCGGTTACCTTCACAAAACTATACATATAGCGCCATCTATCGGTAATCATAAGTAAAACTACTTTTGGAATATTTTTGGCCATCAAGTAACTACACAAGGTAAAAAAAAAACAACTAAAAGCGCATGGGAAAACAAATTAATCTAGTAATTTGTCAAGGGGCTAATACAATAAATAGTTTAGATAAGATCTAAATAATCTTTAATACAAGATAATAATTCTTCATAATCACGTAATCATGTTATTATAACTGAGTTTTGTTACGTATTTACAACAGATTATCGACCTTTGATGGTCTCTGCTATCTGCACGTGTTTATTTAAAGTATTTTAGAGAGAGCTTTGTCCTACAACTAATGATAACAAACAATGATAGTGGTTGTCGTAACTATTCTATAAAGTTGGTGATCAAGCAAAACGCCATAAAATATGTTGGCCATAGTCGCTCAATGACATTATTTTTGGAACGAAGTGTAAGTTGTACTAAGTAACTGGTTTCCTAGACAAACCACTAATAAAAACACATAAATTTTACAAAATATTTTATTATTAAAAAAACAAATAGTCCAAGGGAAAACTTTGAAAACAAACAAACACTTAAATCTATAATAAATTGAACTGAAAAGTAATAATATCGTTTATTTACATCCTTACACATTATACATTGTGTTTGGTAGGCCGTTTGTCTGAACACAGCGTTTAGAAATACTTTTTTAAAAATTAAGAATTATGCCTTGTATAATTGTAAACCTTTGAAGACTATGGCACTTAAGTAGTAGAGAAAAGATTAATTTGGAGACCACCAAGCTATTCAATAATTGGTACAAGACATCACCAGTAAATCAACATAGTTTGCATAACCTGTCAAAACGTGCTTCCTGCATAGATTTTGTATGGTACTGTGACGTCACCTATTTTGCCAACTCAATTGATTAACTATTTAATGAGTTCAAAGCAACTTAAAATCTAATTTTACAATTATTAATTTATCGGGTTTTCAGGGTCAAAATAAAGTGTTTTATTTTTTATAAAAGATGGGTTTGCTCTTGACCCTAGTCTAATAGATCCTTCCTATCGTCCAATCGGCATGACGCTACCGATTGGATCATGCCGATTGGACCGTGGATGGGAGTGGATTGGCATGACAGTTATAATTGACGGCATAATCGAATTTCGATTCTTTTGGCATGATCATTCCGATTGGATCATGCCGATTGGACCGTGGATGGCGGTCTGCGCGATCGTAGATAATCTTGAGGCGCAGTTCTCAATTCTTTTAATAAATTTGTATGAGAAAACTGTTTTTTTTTTTCATTAGCCACTGTTTGCACCACTCTGCTGGAACTTTTCAACTGAACGTCGCTGCCGATTGGACAATTAAACTGATCGTGGGTGGTGTATATAGACGAACTGCAGATTGGATCATGCCTGCAGCGTCATGCCGATTGGACGATAGGAAGGATCGTGGATGGCCTGCATTAGTCAGAGGTGACAGAGACAAAGTCTACGATGGAGTGAGCTTACCCAAAATAAGCCTGTGCCATAACTTGTCTTGGAATTATTGGTTAATAGTCTGTTACCCAATTCTTCTCATTTCATTCATTCGGATTATTAATTGCAAAACATTTTTTGTATGTTCAAATTCTATCAAAAAGTATTTTTAAACGCAAAAGTTTAAGACTAGATACAATTTAGAATATATTAATTTGTAACATTCGCGTAAACATTTTATAAATAAATCTGAATCTATCGTGGCACATCATTCCATTCAATATCCGTGCGTTTAGTTACAAAAAATATCATACAAGTAACAAATAAATTAAGACTGAGTCACACCTATACACTTAGTATAAATTTTAATTATAACTATTTAAAATTCAACTATTCAGTCAAATTTTTACTCTACAACACCTTAAATTGCTTTTGAACCTTTCATTTTGAAAAAAAGGCGCCATTTTTTGAACTCCAAACAGTTTTTAGTTAATTTTTACATTATCTATGGGCCATAGGGCTAAAGCAGAAGCGTTTGTTTAATCATCGACTATCGGCGACCGAACACAGTCGGCAAAACGCGACACAGCATCGATGCAGCTGTCAAATCGTTGATGTTCATTTCTTATGGCCCTACGATACTATAACATTAATGTAAGTGCATACTTACTTACAATAATTATAACAGGTATAAAAAGACTCATACCAAAGCCGAAAGTTACATTTCTTTCCATCATTGCGATTATTTTTACAAGTTTTTATTTACTTTCACCGGTCCCAGTGTCTGTGGCTAATCAAACCTTACAAATTAAATTTGAGCCACTTCCCGATGTTTGATGAAGCTGAAATTTTGCGTACATGTGCAAATAGCATGACAATGCAATATAAAATTTAAAAAAATTGCTTGTTTAAAAAATATTAAATAATACTTGTTTTTGTTCTACTCCATACCTGGGAACCTTCAAGTTACGAAAATATTGAAGGTCAACGTTTTTTTTTTTACAAAAACATGTTTTAAATGTTATAGCTAAACTTTAAATACCCCCCTGTATACACCTCTAAGCACAATATTTTTACGTGCGTTATGTAGCGCTCTATCAAAAACAGTCATTTATACAAACAAAATAAAAATCATTTTACAGCAATTATTTTTGTTAAATGTTACTTAGTTTGATGGCTTTGTGACTGGTCTTAGTACATCCTGTATGTTATATAATATGGATTGAAAAATATATTTCGACTGGATCACACGTAATTTTAATATTGCAAAGTTTTGATGCACCATAAAATGCTATGTACAACCCAGCCGTTGTGCCAGATTACTCAAATGTCATTTATGCTTCAAAACTACATCATAATAACTATTAAAAATACTAACACGTATCTAAAATAGACGCTGAGTTATATTTTCTTTCCTTATCTACTTTATACATTGATTGTTATAATACAACGAAATATTACGTTCGAAAATATCTGTTTAGCATCCATTGCGTTTTTTGTTCAGATTTTTATATGTTAATCAGGTAGGCAGGCAATGGTATAAACTTTTTTTTTCAATTTGTATACGTCCACCGATATAACTTTTTGACGTAGACACTATTTAATGTTAATTTATTACAATAATTAATTATTTACACGAGCTCGTTCGGATCCAAGTAAACAATAGGCCTGTCTTTTCAAATATTTTCTAATTGTTAAAGTACACTTAATGCATATGAAAATAGACTGTATTTAAGTACAAACTGAGTAGATTTTTAAATTTTATTAATAATTATTTCGTAAGAATGGATAGTCAAAAACTGAAATCGTAACTGTGCTGAAAACACTTAACTTTTGTGCTGAGTATCTTCATTAAATGTTGTTTTTGATTTACAACAAAAATTACTATTGTGCCAGTTATCATGTCAATTTCTTGTATTATATATATAAATCTTTCTAAATGTCAATTCTAACGAATATAACTATTCTGGCCTTACCTCAAAAACCTATTTCCATAGACACCAGTATATCTGTCGCATTCACTCTGGCAGTGTGCTGTGGTCAAAGGAAAATGGACTGTAAGTCTATGGAGTTTTAATCGGATTTCCTTAGCGCGCCCCTTGCGCGCCATGCTTTTAGGAGACCGTATGAGAAGTATAATTGGAAAAAGTGTATTTGTGAAGCGAGGAGCACAAACGCGTACCATAGCAGGCCGTATGGATAACCCTGGAAATGAAAGAAACAGGAATTAATCTTTTTCAGATATCTGTAAACCACTAACACATGTCCAATATTTATTTCAATTTTGTGATTTCGGAAAAATTACTTTAATGCATACACATTAGAGTTCAACTACAGTTACAATTTCAATACTTCTATGGCATTTACAAAGGTACTCGTCATTCTAAAATCATCCAGATTTATAATTATGTAAAGTTGATGATTTTTATTTTAAGTTTAAATATTTTGTTATTTGGTGGCAACAAAGGCGGCGGCGAGACCACTAACCACCTATGAATATCTGCAAAACTGAAAAGTCTCAAATGCCTGAAATGACACCGGCACCCATACCATTCAAATCAAAACACACAGAAACGCTGATTAGCTATAGAAAAAGGTACACTAGAAGTAGATCCCTAAACATACTTTGCAAGAACTGCAGAGTAAAATGAGTCAGTTTCACTTCTCATATGGATAAGACAGAATGGACCATAAAAACCGTAAAATAGACGGACAAAACTAACGCCAGGACCAGCCCAGTCAGTGGGGGGTTTGACGCTTAAACCGAAACCGATATCAGTATTAAAAGCAAAACACACAACTTGTAAATAATATTTATACGATTTTTCTCACATTTTTATTATATAAACTGCCAGTTTCACAACCCGAAATCTGGTACCAAGAAAGCAGAATAAAAACTTGAGTCACCACCACCAAAACCGAAAACCCAAATATTGAAATTTCATTTAAACTTACACCCACCTGCCACAGCTCTATATCCACTTCACTGCTGTCATCCTCATCCTCGTCCATCGTCAGGTACCGCCAGACATCTCCACAGTAGTACAGGATACAGTACAACAAGGGACCGAAGCCTAGCAATGTGATGCCATACATGTACCGTCGAAGATGTCGTATGTTGTTCCGTTTGATCGCTGACAGGCCGAGGAACGACAGCAAGAGGGAGAGGCACCAGATGTACTCCCACCACAGGGGCTGGAATGGCAGAGATTGGTTACTTAGATCTGGTTTTTGATAATGAGTCCTGGAATACGAGAAATCAATAATCTCTGAAAGTACATATGATCACAAAATTTCTTTTACTAATAGCAAGCTACAATGTTGCAAAGTTCCATAGCCTATGTTTTATAGTACTTGACTTCTACTAAAATGAAGACGCGGGTAGAAGCTAGTCATCATTTGTTCTAGTTTTTGATTTGAAAAATCCTGTAAATCATAATATTGTAACATTCCTTTTTAAACATAAATGTAGTAGTTTATTAGTACCGAATTATGTTTAGTGCTAATTTAAAGAAAACAAAAATTTGAATAAACAACAAAACATCAAGAGGAAAAATGTTTTATTCTTAAACTACAAAGGGCTTTTAAAATCATTAAAAACGCAAAAACAAAGAAAGAACCAGAGTATTACCGGAGGTATCTGGAGTTCTTCAATTTCCAGTATGAATATGTCAAGTTTGTCAAGGATGTCTGCGGAGAGCTTTGCCAGCATCACCAGGAACATTATGTGGTGGAAGAACACGCAGTACTTCAGACGAGACTTGTTCAGAGCACTGGAATGGAGAAATAGGGTCTTACTACAATTTAGACATCTGTTAAGGGCGAGAATTAAAATTTATCTATGTAATAAATACATATATCTGCACATCTCAGTGTAAACGCTGCCTAAGTATTTGAATAATGTAGTTATGTACTTGATGTACAACTATTGCCATTGTCTTTGATAGAATACATTACAAATATTACTGATAAAATAATAAACTTGCATCTATTGTCTCTTGTCGTATTTGCAAGATGTTGTATCATGTCTAGTTTCATTTCTCTGATTCTCTTCATAATTATCATTAATCTATATACCTACTTTATGTACCTATGTGGTGCCATGCAACACTAGAGTTTAAATGGACACACTTTAAGTTCCTTACTTTACTTTTAAGACAATGATAAAATAGGTACTTGAATGTGAAATGCATTTTTGGGATTATCAAAGTTTTTCTGTTACCCTTGAGTAATAAGTTACAGGATTTTCGTCCATTGATCACTGATGTACCATTTATCTATAATTATATAATAAAGATGTTTTTTTTTTGTTTGTTTGTTTGTTTAAATGCACTAATCTCTGAAACTACCAGTTGGATTGGCATTTAGAAGATACTTTTCTTAAGAAATAGTGTATCTATTTTTGACACTTAAGATTAAGAAAACCTTTTCTATGACTCTTAATCTGTTAAAGAAAAATTTACTGTAGTATTTTTTTAAGATGTCAAGGAATAGAATGCTATAACAAAGTCAATTTTTGGAGAACATCTGGAAGAAGCGTTATCAATTTTATTATCTATTCCTAATTATGTTGTATGTTTCCTAATTATATTGGACATAACCAATTAGACATTATTAATGATTGAAACATTATTTCTTACTTTACAACCACATAAAAACCAAATTTTTTTTACAAAAAAAAACTTGAATTTTTGCTAATGACGGAAGTTGAAACCATAAAATTTTATGATGCAGTTACATATTGCCTATTAAAATATTATGTATGGTCCTAGTTATTAAACCAATTCTTAAATTAGAATTTTTGAAAGTAGATGCTGCAGCAAAATATTCAACTTTTTAAAGTGTTTTACCACAAAAACTTGTCAGTTGTTGAAATGTAACATAATATTTTTTTTTAACAAACAGCTAATTGACATGTCACATGTCAACTATATCCACCATATGGTTGGTCAGTTTAGATACAGAGTCGGTACAAAACAGTTAAAAATAATTGTTATTATCTTCTAGCTTGGACATTCTCAATAAGATTATTGAGTTTCGAATCTCGAATTGCTTTAGCGCATATTTTGGGTCAGAGGGTACAGCCTCTAACCCAAAATAAACGATAAAACAATGCCTGTAAAATGTTTTCTTTACTGATAGAATCTGTATCATTTTTGAGTAATTTTCTGATTTTACTAAATAAATAATAAGGACGTAAGCTTTATTTCTGTAAGATAAACTAATGTGTGATTATTTTAAATAATTGGCGCGAAACATTATTCGCTATCGACTGCTTTTGTCTAAAAATAATTTGACGGAACTTGGTCGAAAAATACATCAACTGTAGAACAAGCTAACATTCGACATCCAATTAAATTCTTCCGTACGGCCTTAAATACTTGTAAATAAGCCAAATTACGTACCTAATCTGATATTGTGCTGCTATTTTCTCTCTGTGTTCGAAATCGGCACCGTTCGTACCAGTCACCATAACACCACCACGAGAAGCCATTTTTCTAACTAAATGATTTTATAAACAAACAAAATAAATACTTTTTATCGATCTCAGATCACTCAAATGACATCATTCAGATAATCCTGGCAAAGATTTTTCTTTTCGATCAATTCATTTTTCCCATCTGCCAAACGAGAGCCAGCCAACAAAATGCCAAAAATGCCAACGTCTCAAGGTTTTTTATCACGTTCCGAATGTCACAATAATTACTTCTAACTTGAGCGTTTCAAACATTCTATGTAATGGAATATTTTTTTTTAAATATAGCTTAAATTTCTTAATCTTAATTTTACAACATTTTTAAATTAAACTTATATTTTAAGGTATTCTTAGCCCTAAAATTATAAAAATAAATACTGAAAGGTTACTTTGTCTAGGGGAAACGGAGCGTTATTTGACATTTGAAGTTTTACTTTCGGATACACACATGGTCAAGTTATTGCAAAAAGGTTGAAACCTTTTATTTCTAAGAATATAAAATACTCCTTGAAGCTAAACTAATACAGGAACGGCAAGAAAATATTTATATTTCTTAAATCAATTTTAGTAAACAACTGCCACAAAGCAACAATTTGGACCTTTATCAATCAAAATGCAAAGGAAATAAATGATGATGAAATGATGATGAGAAACAGTTAGAAGAAGTATCAGAGGCTTGTATTATGGAAACATTTAGAAAATTACGTAGGATAATATATGGATAAGGATGATGGTTAGAATAAAGATATCCTGCTTAATCGTCTTTGATCAAAAACTTACATCATTACAGTCAAGAAACGCAAAAAAATGGAGAATGGCTTTCTCAACATAAGCATCAGCTCTCAATCAGCTCTCTCGTCAATAGTTTAACTGTAAAAACATTTTTAATTATTTAAAGCTTAGGTATATCTGATAGAAAAACATATGTTTAAAATTGAATTACATGATCTATGTACACACATCAAAAAAGTCTAGGGATCAACATCCCTAACATTTGTTAGGGATGTTGATCCCTAGACTTTTTTGATGTGTATATTTGCTGGTATTTTTAAATAAAACTGTTATTAGTATTACTGCTGACCCCAACATAAGTAGTTGGGAAAAGGCTAGGCAGATGATGATGATTTTTATTCATTTTAACCAGTGTTGTCTCCCTTTCTCCAATCCAATCCAACCAATCATGGCTGTAAACGTCGTCGTCTTGTTCATCCCGCCATCTACGCATGGGGTCTGCCGCGATGCCGCTAAAGAAAGACTTGTAGTCATAATTATTATTGATCAGATTGACGAGAGGTAACGATAGGTATTTAAAATTAAGGAAATTGTAATAGTCCTATGTTAGCCCTACAGCAATTCGTACCACCGGTGGGCAGGGCTGTAGCTAGAGTCAAATTTGAGGTAGGGCAGCATTGGTTACAGGTAGGGCGAAAGTACAAAAAAAAATATCATAATTGATCTGCCCTTGAAGCATGGGCTCCTAAATCAATCACCATATAATATCACTGAACTCTAGATCAGTGATGTACATTCAATAGCTGTAAGTAGACAAATAATTCCTGTGACTGCGCATGACCATGGATCTAAGAACTATTAAATCCTCAATGATGGATTTAGAGATCTAAGGTTGGGCATTGTGATTTCAAGGTAGGGCATTGCCCCACAATGCCCCCCCCTGGCTACGGCCCTGCCGGTGGGTCAGAACGCCGCATGTTGGTGCGAATCGAAGACTTCATATTCAAGGAAAAAAACAATACGTAGACAGACATACATTATAAATATAAAGTTGCATAATAATATATATTTTTAGGGGCGCCTCATTTAAGTTTCTCCGTCCTGGTATTCTAGCAGGTTTAATCTACCCCAACTTTCTCATGGCATACTTTCTAAAATGTTTAGTGAGCAGGGTGCAGTGCTGAGCCTTTTCTGCAAAAAACTTTAGGGTTTATTATAGGCAGAGGCAAACAAATTTTTTCTTTCTCAATTAGGTACATCAAAACGATCAGTTTAACGAATTTATCATGAAACTACTACCTAAGTAAGTAAGTACCGTAGTAAAGTATAGCCATGAAATTGATAAAGTAACAATTAAAACACGTGTATGCATCAGTATCGTGCATCAAATCACTATGCAGTTCATGGAAAAATCTTAAGTTTTCATTGATTTGTAGGATGGCTATTATTGTTTTTACCTAAGGATAAATCGATGAATTTTTCGTTCAACACATTAGGGTTTTTAACGGAACCTCGCCTCCGTCTCCGTTAGTGCGGAACTTCCGCCTCCGCATCCGTAAATTGTTGCGGAGTTGTAACGGAGGTTTCTTATTACGTTGACATACAACGTGCGTGGAGGCCGCTACTGTATTGCGATAGCGAGCGAAATGATCACGATTTTGCTCTCATCTTTCGCATCTTCTTAATTGTGATTATCTACCAGTAAAGTTTGTATAAGAAAGTGTAGGTAGACTATGTGCCTATTTAAATAAAGATTTGATGACTTTTGATTTCTTTAATAACTCATGAATAAATCTTTTTCTACTTCCAATTTAACTTTCGCATAGATCTACGAAGCAAAAGCCCTTCATCTCCGCTTCCGCTAAGAATGCCTCCGTTACAACCCTACAACACAACCAACAGAGGGTTCACAACTTCCTAATGATCTCATTACTTAAGTATTATAAGTTTACCTACCACCTAAGTGCAGAATGCCTTGTGCCTTTCACACCGTTGTTTTAGAAAACTATGTGAACCTACTAACATAATAAACTGACTCATTATGAAAGTAACAATCAATAAGCCTTGGAAAGATTAGGTACATTGAGTTCAGATTTTCTACAATTTTTCATCCAAGAACTTATTCAGGACGATAATTATATGATGGTATGGTATCGACCATCATAACTATGGGTAGGACTTATTTACCTACAGTATTCTAGAGAAATCACTATGTAGGGCTTAGAAGGTAGGTAGTACTAACTGAACGCACACACCGGGATATAGAGTCCCATCTTGACTGTTTTGGACAATCAACGGTCCGGCAGTGAACCAGATCGCTAAGCTGTTTTTTTTTTCTAATTTGGCAAAATGTCAGAAGTTGTCCTTGCAACGGTTTTTTTTTTACTCCTTGTCGATGCAAAACGTGGGTGATGTGGAACATCGCTTACAGCTCCCTAAACAAGGGCCCTAAATACTTATAGGCAATCAAACGTTGAGTGATGGTTGGCTCACGTCAAAAAACTCAATCAAAAAACTTTAGTTTTACTTTCCCAAACTAATCCATCTCAGCTGCTCGCCTTAAGGGGTCCTTGAAGACCGAAATCCTTAATAATCTTTTGTGTAACTTTCAGGATGCCAAATCCTAAAAATGTCCGAGAACGGAAAAATGATGGCCACTGCCGCACCTGACGTCACAGCTACAGCAATATTGAACAAGAACGCGCGGCAAATTAGAAACAAGCACATAAAACGATAACGATTTTAATTGTTCCGCCAATCTTTGTTTTATAAACAGAGCTCATTATTGAACGAATCATAATAGTTATTTTGGTTACGACGTCCCCCGGCAGTTACTACTCCACTGTTATAAATTGAAACAGTACACTTTACAAGTTTTACTGTCTTAAAGTTGGACGATTGTGAATATGAAGGTTCTAGTGGCTGTCGCTTTATTCGCCTGTGTGGCTTTACAGGTAGGAATATTTAGTTAAACATACGTGAACACGTGAACTAATTGTGAATCAAATTAACTCAAATATCACGATTCTTAATTTGAATCATAATTCAATTAACCGTCAATTAATTGTGCCGCGGTAGCTATTTCTAACGAGAAGGTTCCATTTTCGAATCTATTAACTTATAATTTTGTGTAGGTATTATAACAGAAAAGTATACCTATACCTAAGGTTTAAAAAAGTGCAGAGAAAATAGCAAGTGAACGCTATGGATGCAAGTGGAAACTATTTTTCTGGTCTTTCAAGACTGGAAATCTGTCGATCCTGTTACCTTTTACTAACTCTTTATCTATGTTAAAAGCCTGACTATAAAGATACGTGCTCTCTAAGAAACTCGACATATCTTTCCCCATCTTCAAGCACTATAATAACTAAGTTATTTATTTCAGATGAGTCACGGTGCGCCTGCGCCGGAGGAGGAGAAGAAGGTGGAGGCCGCAGTCAATGCGTCAGCCGCACCACCGGCTTCGGAAGCTACCGAAGCTAGCCCGGCTGTCGATGTTAGTCACATAGCTTAACTTTCCTATACTCACCTAAATGAATATAGCGTTTGAGAAAAATACTCTTACTTTGAGAGGCTTTTGATATTTTCCATTTCAAGCAAGGTTACCATACTCCTTTAATTCTATGTGGGAATATAGTTACTACTATTACGTAAGTATCTACAACGCAGGTCATGGCAACAGCAGTAGCCGACACTCATAAGAGTGTAAAAAAAATCGCCAGTCAAGTCAATTGTTAAGCTATTTTGAACCATGGGTACCGTGTAACTAATAGGTAGGTCCTGTCACCAACATAGACTTGCCCTGCAAGCGGGACGTCATGGTAAAGGCCCTAGAATATTGTTTGGCTATGAGGGTACCTTCATTCTCCGACGATACTCAAGTCGCCTAAACAAAGAAAGGATGAAATTACGAGTATTAAGTATACAAAGTTCTATTTCTAGGCAAAAGCGTCGCAATCGGAGGCAGCTGCGCCCGCGGTTGCAGCAGTAGCATCCAACTCCAATGCGCAGGCGTCTGCAGCAGTATCCGCCAACGCTAATGCGCAGGCGGCACACTCGGTGCAGGCGGCGCCCTCTGCGGCGGCCGCGCCCTCGGCCTCCGAGACACCAGCACCCGCTGAGGAGAAGAAGCCTTAGTCTCTGTTAGTGTAACACCGAGGACATGGTGCAATGTAACAAACCGGAACGATGTCCGTAACGTAACGATCTTTGTAAAATAAACATTTGGAAATAATATATGTTTTGTGATTGAGAGGTACACCTATACTTCTCCTCGGTACCTATTTCTGTGTATAAAATGTAATGTGTTCTAGTGTAAAGTATTCAGTCCTACAACGTATACTTTAAAGCGTCCAACGTGTCACGAGACGCCATTTTTTATTTGTAACAGGGATTTACTGTCAGTTTACTTTGTACCACGACTGCTCCATTGGTCTCATAGTCGCAAGTGCTTAGCGTAGGATCCTAATTCGATTACCAAGTAAAATAAAGTGTTATTTTATTGGGTTTATCCATTAGAAATTTCTCAGTACTTAGCATCCCAGAGTTTGGAAATTGATGATTTGACACCCAGGCATTTTTAACAATATACCGGTAACAGAATAAAAGCTTTTAACTAAGTAGCTTCTGCCCGCGACTTCGTAATTATCCTACGGAAACCGTATATTTTTCAAAGTCAAATCATTAATTTCAATTAGGCCATTACAAGGCACTTTTGAACGTCAGAAACAAAAAAAAAAATTTAATCTAGTTGCCCCTTCCAAAAGGTATAAGTAGTTCTGTATGGAGAAGATCGGGCAAGAAACTCCATACCTACGTACCTACTCTTTGTTTCCGAGATAAAAAGCCTATTGTTTTGTACTTTTGTGTACACTTCATTTTATTATGTAAATTTTAATATTTTTTTTTATTTTTTTTAAATCTCTAATTTTGTTGTTTTACTCTCGTACAATCACTTGCACCTACCAAGTTATCTCTTCACCACCTTTGATCGACTGTTAGAGAATGCCTAGGCATTGAGTCCGCCTTTGTACTTTTGTTGCAAAAAGTTTAAATAAATAAATAAAGCCTTAAGTTGCTCCTATAATCTATCCTTAGGTACCTATGCCAAATTTCATTCATATGCGTTCAGCCGTGATTGAGTAACAAACATACATTCATCCATCCAAACGCATCTATTCGCATTTATAATAATAGTTGGATACCTGTCGTTTTTTGACCGTTAATTTTTAATTGGAGTATAGGTACAAATTAACCATGTGTAAGTACCTACATGTCGAATGCCTAACAGGCTTTAACACGCCTAAAGAATTAGTATTGTAGGAACCTTATCGCTACCTGTACTTAAACAATAATCGATTGATTACATAAACAATTTAATTAAACATGTGTCATGCTTGTCACATAAGGTTTATCGAAGAACATGAATAATTTATTTCATGCATCGTTATTGCTAGCGTAAATAACTGTAGGTAATTCGTATAATGCAAGTAAAATCTGTGGAGATATGGCAAACAACAACGAATTTTTTTGTCGCGTTGTCCCTTCCATCTTGACACAAACTTTCACGATGCATTCAGTGTCTACATGATTCTAGACCCCCTTTTTGACCTAGTCTCTACTGTCCTAGTCCTGGGCAGAGGCCTCCCCCCCCATTCCCTCCACTTCCCCCTGTGTTGTGCCTCCTCTCGCCAATTCTTAAGGAAGCCATCCAAGGCGTCCCGCCAACTTCTCCTTGGTCTGCCGCGACCTCGTCTGTGTCAGTGCTCCACCTGTGAAATTCTGGTAACATTATCGATGTTGCTTCTTTATGTGAAAACCATTGGTGAATAGCAATTACAAAAATCATTAAAAATGTAAGTCTCAGCGACCCTTTCTGACCAGTCCCAGCTGACAGCGCCCGTTCATGAGCATGACGTATGGATCAGCATTAAGCTCAACTATCTTGAAGAGAACCGAATGATCCAACGCACGCGCTACCACCAGGGAGACATTTAAAATAAAAGATAGTACGTTTATGGAGTATTTTAAAACCTTTTATTAGTAAAAAAGACGGTCAGTTAGTGGTAAAGAACAGGATATCTCTGACGCTTCCTCCGGAGGGTAGTTCCAGGGGCGTCAGCGCAACTGCGCCGGCGCTGCCGACTCTGTAGCGTGACGTGCTCTCTGTGCCTTGGATGTACAGGGTCACCTGGTGATTAAACAACATGTTGGCTCAAGCTTTGGAGACATCGAGTTACTGAAGAAAGAAAGAATGAAGAAAGAAAGAAAGAATTACATCAATAATAGATTGAACCGCAAAAGATTAAGCACATTTAATTTCACTACGTACTAGCTTTTGCCCGCGACTTCGTCCGCGTAAATCTTACAGATCCCAAATATTTTTCATAATAAAATATAAGTAGTCTAAAGCGCTCAGATATAATGTAGCTTGCAATTAACGAAAGAATTTTCAGAATCGGACCAGCAGTTCCAGAGTTTAGCGTGCTCAAACAAACTCCTCAGCTTTGAGTCCATGACACAAGCACATGGCAGCTAGGTATAGTCACCTGCGGCGGCGCGTGTCGGCTGGGCTCGCCCGACAGCGGCACGGAGCGCGGCTCGCGGCGCCGGCGCTTGCCGCCCGCGCGCCGCGCGCCCTCGCCCCGCTTACGCGCGCCTGAACCGCCCGAAGCACCAGTTGCGCCTGACTCTGGAGGCAACTCTCTATTCTATACTCTTATGTTAATCCAATGGCAGCTTGTGGACGCTTGTCAAGGGGCAATCATCCACAAGCACAAGCGTGTCAAGGGGGTTGTTCAAGTGGTGAGCAGTTAATCATAATCAAATAATGAAATAGTGCATCCCCAGCCACACCATCTCTCTTTCTCCCCAGTCTGACCAATCTCTGCATTTTGCCACAACACAATTTTTAGTCGTAACCGTTTGTGGCCAAAATATACACAAAGTTACCTACTATTAACACTTGCCAAAATTGGGCATAACCAGAAGACATGTTGTAATGCTGACTGATTTTAACCATGACTATGCATCGATGACTTATTCCTATTTCTATTTATTGACAAATTTCATGTTACATCCCAACTCCCAGAATAATTTCATCTTTACTGAGAACTGGAGCGGAATAAACAATTGTTTTTTAATTAATCTTGAGTCGCTAGCTTTGCAAGTGCAACTGCTGAGTATAGTTCCTCAGGTTCGATTTTCAAATCAAGTCGAGCTACTATACTAAGAGATCTGAGATACTGCCATTCCCGACGTAGAATACTGAAGTGATTAATTGTATATTGATGGATATTAGAAATTATAAGGTACACACCATCATTGTCGAGCGACTCAGGTGGCGGCAGCGGCGTGGGCGACGGCGCCACGCGGCTCAGCGCCGACTGCTTGCTGTGCACCAGCCGCAGCAGGCACTCCAGTGCTGTTTGCTTGTTCTGGGTGGCAATGAGGTCCATTATTAGTATCCGCCCGCGATTTGGTCGCGTGTATATGTCATTTATCTGGATTTTTTTTGCGTGGAAGCCTATTTTTTTTAATGTAAGTATACTTGCTCCTTATAACATCGGCTATCGAAATGGGAATGGCGTTCCAGCATGGTGTAAAAGTGGGGAACCGTAAAACTTATGTCGATGGACGAACCTTACACGACGTCACATCGTCCTACGTGCTAGACAACAGCGAGCTCGTGGAGGTAGCGAAGTATTGGGCCAAGACAATGCGGCGAATCCGTGAAAGTAGAGGAGTATTGGGCCAATAAAATGAAACAGTGCCAAGAAAGAAGAAGCTAGAGAGGCAACCCTACAGCCTGGCCATGCTAAAAATGGAATACTTAACCATCAGACTGCATAAAAAATGGCCTTATTTATAAACATTTCTCTAAATAAACTTGCGCAACATAAGAACCAAATTCAGCAGACCTTAATTTCATCAAGCAGGGGATCGAACGCCCCAATGTCCGTGGAGTCTTTCAGCGCCTCCCAGCTCTTGAACAGCTTCCTATCTGAGAGACGTACCGTGCTCTCTAGCTCTCGGAACTCTGCGGAATAAAGCGAACTTAATTATGAAGCGAAGTTTAGCGAAGGGCATGTTTTTGAGATGTTTTGGTTCTTAGAGGTAGGCAGGTACCTACCTATACTCAGATATTTTGTTTATATACCAAAGATCAAAGTCAAATCATTTATTTGAATTAGGCCATTACAAGGCACTTGAACGTCATAATTATACAAAAGAAAAAAGGAATTGAATCTAGTTGCCACTTCCAAAAGATAGTTTTGTATGGAGATGCCATATTTGGTCTAGATATCGTAAGTCCTAACTGATACTAGTAAGCATTTGTCTGGGTAAGGTCTGAAGTCTAATTGATTTTCAGATCGGAATCTTCTTGAATGAATGATAACTTTATTTGCAAAGTGTTTCTATTATGAATTTTGTCAGTAGCAGCCAAGAATAAGCCTGGACTTTAACATAAATAACAAAAAATATAGGCGAGCTATAAACGTCTGCTTAACCTTTCAGGAAATACTTATAGGACTGATGTTATGATAAGTCAAATGTCTCCATTTCTTCAGCTTGTACATAAGAGATTATATCGGAAATAACTAACCAGATTCTCTCAAATTAGCTAGATGCGACACTAGATTCTTCTTGTGCGCGCGCACGGCACGTCGCTGAGCGCGCACGCGGGCGACCACCTCGCGTGCGTTGCGCGCTTCTGCGGCTATTGCTGACACCTCACGGGCTTCTTGTTCCAGGCGGCGTTCCAGTTCACTAGGGTTTAACAAAGGCGAAATAAAGCTAGAATCTGTGCCCGTAACAGACGTCCCGACTTTTTACTTGCAATTAAATATCCCACGTGGGACAAGCACTGTCCCGCTTTTTTTTTTGACGGGGTGCAGCAGAAATTAGAACTTTACGTGTGCCGAGTTTTAGAGTTTTCTAAAAGAAACGAATAAATCTTTATCTTTATCTTCTTTTTTTAAGCAGTTTAATGTACAAGAATATGGAAATTAATCTCGATATTTTTTGCTTTGTTGGCCTGTTCCATTATTTACTCTTGATGGGTAGTATGCTTAGTTAACGGCTATGTGATCTGTCTTTTTCGCCTCGTATCGTCCCAGGTCGTTCGTACAGGCACGAAATAAAGGTATCACATGGTACCTAAAAATAATTTGTTCATGTGGTTCAAATCCTATACATTTTAAAGTAGGTAAATGTGTTATCTACCTTGGGTATTCTCCAGTTACTGTGGCATAAGACTGTATGTTTCTTATCACTTCGACCAGGTGATGAAGTTGATCACAGAACTCTGGCAGCTGTTCTGGTGTTAAGTATTGGCCGCCATACCTACAACAGTGAACTTTATACCTTCTGACGTGTCACGAACTCACAAGACGCCATTTTTTTTTGTAACGGCTTTACTTTATACCCCTACAGCTCCATTGATCTCGTAGTCGCAAGAGCATCTGGTGAGCGTGGGATCCTGGGTTCTATTACCAAGTCGAGCAGTGTTATTGAGAATGGAAATTTCTCAGGGGCTTAAGCACATAAGTTGGGAGTTGGTTTGGTGGTGTGACACCCTCGTGCTTTGATAACCACGTAAAGCCGTCTTGCATATCATTTCACCCCGGTTTTGTCGAATTGCCGTCCCTTCTAAATAGGAAAGTGGAGGAAGAGTGTGTTTGCGCACACACGTGTGCACTACCTATATAATCTCCTACGTCACTAAATCTCGATCGGGGAAATATTTTTAGTTTGTACCTTTCTGTTAACGGTTGACCCCCAATTTCCTCGCCTACGTCAGTCAACAAGGATGTTTTGTTTAACTTTTTAGCTCTCTATCTTCACTCTACTCCTAACTAAAAAATAATAAATAAAAGGCCTGCCTGCCTCAAATCAATGTTGGCGGCAAACTGGTCGTCGTCGATGGAGGTGGATGCGTTGGGCGAGGATATGTTGACCTGGGGCTCCAGGTCTTCATCCTCATTGTTGGTGCTGCAGCCGGTACTCTCGCTCATGCTGGATAGGTTAGTACGGGCTTCGTTAGTCGACGGCTTTATATTAAAATAAAAAAAGCTTTTCTCTTCGCTGCGTTGACCTTCCATTTTGCTGCGGATTTGTGATCATTGTTAAAGGTGGTAGACGCGATAAACGAGTGGCTGGGATTAGTTTCCCAGATTACAGAATACTTCATTTACTTTCTCAAACCAGAGTTCATTAACGTTCTCGCGCATACCTAGCATTGTTTCTTGTAATGACGTAGAAACCTAATAATATCTTTATTAATAATAATAATTATCTTTTTATTTGCTACATCATCTATAACCACTAAAAAATACTCGATTGAGTGGGTAAAAAATAAAAACGTACCTACCTGCATAAGATAACGCAAGATATGTTGTCTATAACATACAAAATATTAAAGGCTACTCACACGGTAGACGTGAGCGAGTATGGTTTCTCCAGATTATTGTACTTGTGGCTGTCTCCGCGTAGTTTCCCGAGCAGTCTGCCGAGCAGCCGTGACTGTCGCCCCCCGCCCTCCATGCCGCGCCTGCAGGCCGGCCGACACTGAAACTGATGGGCGTGCCGACTGCTCTAAAGCCCGCGTATGTTTCTTCAGAGTTAAATATTTGAGGAAAAATAGAATAGGTACATAACGTTTCTCCTCAAATATTATATTGCTCGGCCTGTGCCTCTCTACCATACCGCTTTGTCAAGTTTTAACAGCAACGTGTTTTAAATGAATTTTTATTGTATTTATTTAGTTACTTACAATTGAATATTTAGGCAGATTGAAAATTCTGTAGTTTCTGATATATTTTATTAGTTGCAGTATGGGCCATGTTTTGAATTAAATATTATATCAGTATTACATTATCTAAAAAGGATT
Organism: Hoplodrina blanda; assembly: GCA_949316365.1. Classification (NCBI taxonomy): domain Eukaryota; kingdom Metazoa; phylum Arthropoda; class Insecta; order Lepidoptera; family Noctuidae; genus Hoplodrina; species Hoplodrina blanda. Next base: position 13,362,504 of record OX438567.1, on the reverse strand, counting down.
AACATTTTGACGTAGGTCGGTCGTCTGACGGCGGAGCGACCATTTTATATTTTCTATTTTTTTTTCTTTTTCGTCTGGCGCAAATCAAAGGAGGGTCTGAGTAAGGTTTCATATGCGCTCAGGTTCTGTCTAGTCTATCTTTATAATGTTGGGGCTACACCTGCGCGTCTACCATTCCGAAGTTTAGTTTATTTTGAAGTTATCGTGCTAATGCGGCGGTCACACTAACGGCTTCGTCATTTTTTGACGAATAACATAAAAAAATGACGAAGCTGCTAGTGTGTGCTTTACTTGCGATAACTTGTATGCAGTAATATCTTTCGCCAGAAGTTTCAGTCACCGTTACCATAGCTTGATGGCGACGATAGACGAAGGTACAGTCATTAGATGCCGGAACTCACTCTGATAGAACACAGGTGTATCGGACTGCAGCTTGAGCAAGTTTATATGTCGCTTAATAATTTGTGTTCTATCCATTCCATCCTGTTACCCCGGGCGTAAGGTTTTATAATAGTGTAGGTATATTAAATAGAAACTTGAGCTTTGAAGATTTGAGGAGAATATCCCCATGCCCCATGGGGGTACGTTTTCATACAAGGACGAGGATGACCACGCAGTCGACGCCATGATTGTTTAAGATGTTTGTGTAGATATGTACTGTTTGTTTGTAGAATAGGAAGTGTATGTGTATGTGCTCTACTTATATAGCATAAGGTACTTAACTGTACGATTATAACTGCGAGTAAAATAAAACACCAGAATGTGTTTTTCACATTTTGTAATTCATATAAAAATACAATTATCATTATCAATATTATACATAATCGCATTTGCCAGCGAAGGCATACAATAGTTATTTTATAATAAAAACCACAACTGCAAAACATGAAATGCTTAATTGAGACAAATTTTAAGTACAACATCAACACGAAATAGGCACAGATCAGTCTGTTATAAAAGTATCAAAATCATCGAAACGCTAACATACCATCGATACATATCAATTTTAAGCCTTACACGATAATAATCTCTAAACAGCTAGACATTTAGTCGAAATTTGCATAAAAAATTTAAATAGTTCAAAGTGTTATATTACTTTGGCCTTGAAGGAAATCTTAACCAAATTGTGACCTTTAGATTCTAATAGAGTTTGGCGAGCAAGACGCTTGCTTTGACACAGAAGCTGGATATAATAATGTAACACTAAAATACACGAAATATAATTTCCTAACTAAATAGGTAAATAATACTAGTATTGAAAAAATGTTCCTGTTCAGTAAATATTAAAGAATTCCTTCCTGCGAGGATTGTAAAAGAACCATCGTATCTTATCAAGCGAACATTCAGAGACCCGACGGGGGACCAGGCAGCGATCACATGTAACGAAACTATCTACAACCAACGCAACTTTAGACAAAACAAAGGCACAGCATACCCCACATAAACCTAACGAAGCGTTTACGTCGGCGATGACGTGTTTCCGCATGGATAAGCCCAATTTGGTTATACAATTTGGCTTGAGACTTATTTACATTCTAAAATTTCTATCCAAGAGCAGGACTTTCCAATTTGTGTGCCAAAACACCAACTCGTCCCAGAATCCGAAAAGTGAAATGCAGATGTGCAGCCAACGTAAACAACTGGTCCCCGGGAATCTTCAGCGTGAGGAATCTAAGCTTGTGAGCGCCTGGCCTTACCAGAGCCCCGACGAGAACCCGCCGGGGGGCACGCGCACGCGCTTGGGGGCCTCGGCCCGGGCCGGCTCGGGGGCGGCCGGGGCCGCTTTGGGCTCCGGGGCCACGGGAGCCGGAGCGGCTTCCTGGGGACTCTTCTGTCCGTTCTGGCTGGGAACTTCTGTGCCGTTAGCTGACTTTGGCTCTTCTTGACCTGGAACGTGACGTTTTTGTGATGATTAATGGGCGCTTGGGATTTTATACACATAATTTTGTTATTATCATTCCATGTACAGTCACTTTTCACAGAAAAGAGATAGTCAATCCTATTATAGCCAGAGGTCACACGAGGCATACGTATTGAAGTGACTCATGCAGTTATCTTAATTAAGTAATTAATTATATACTATGTACCTTACGACAGTAGATAAACTAGATATTTGTTAGAAATACACTTTAGCTACCATCAAATGAAACTTCAATAATGGCTGAAGTCTCTTTGAAGTCATAAAATTTTTAACGCCATTAAAATTATGTTAAGCGTCTGCTTTCTATCTACCTGGGTGCAACTAAATACCAACAAGCCATATACATTCGAGCGTCTCGGAAAAAATCAAAATAGTTTTCTAGCCACTTACCAACGACAGCGCCGATGGTGGACGCAGGTGGTCCGCGGCGGCCTGCCTGCTGGGGCTCGGGCTCCCCTCCAAAGATATCGGTGTGTCCGCCGCCCGGGGGGCGCAGCACTCGGCTCGACAGCCGCACGTTGTCGTTCAATCCCACGTTAAACGATGTTGACGTCATTCTTGCACTGGAAGCAAAGATGGTGACCGTTTATTGAAGAGTTTGGACTTAGTAGAAAGATTGTGTACAAGTCATTTCTTCTAGAGTTGTGAAGAAAAGCGAGAGAGAAACCATTGGACAATAGAAGCTAAATTGACAGACAGACCCATTGAATAGACAGTATCAGTGTTTTTTTTTTCTTTAATTAAATGTGTGACCCAAATGATTTTAGTGTCCTTATGTTATAGTTACTAGAGTATAAAATTGAATGTATATTTTAAATTTAAAATCCATTCCATTCCATTTCATTTTCATTTTTAATATTAGTAAGGATTTGCACGATCGAAAGGTTGAATATAGTTCAACAAACAAATTGTAAAACACCGGATGTACTATATGTATGTACCCTGATGTACTGTATATACCCAACAACTATATTCTAATAAATAAAGGTACCTATCATTCATGCATACAGTAATTACGTGTGTCACTACTAACAGGTTCATTAAAAGATCAGATGTTTATTCTAGAATATTCTAGAGGAAAACGTGCAGTTGTCGATTTACATCAAATGAATGCGTAATGATCAATAACAAGTCCGTTTTATATTAAAAAGTAAAGGTATCCAGAAACAATAACAGTCTTCAACTGTTTTTAGTGTTAAACAAAGCGAAGTGTATCTCGAGATGTTTTACAGAATGATTCATTGTGGTCGGTTGGTACTTGGTATTTAAGTAAATATTCTGAACGATTAATAATAAGAACAAGTACAACACGGACTTTGTTCTAAAGACGTTGGATCAGCAAGGATGTATGCAGTCTTCAACTTATTTAACACAAGGCAACACTTTCATCTCTCACCCACGGCAAATTCCTCGCGCGGCGCGTGGGAAGAAAGTAATTTGATTTTTCTTTGGGATCTTTTTATGTGAGTCGCCATTTTTTATCGTTATTTGTTTTAACAAGCCTTTTATAGAACAATGGACTTTCACTTTGTAAGATAAAAAAATAAAATGATAAGTATTCTAAACGAATATTGAATAAAAAGAGAAGATTTGTATTTTTGTTTGTAATTACTCAAAAACTACATAACCGATTTAAAAAAAATATCTTTCACCTATTGAAATCTACATTATTTATTAGCAAGTAACAAAGCAAAATTTTATTTTCAAAATTAAGGTTCCTTTAGAAAATTGTAGCAGGCGAAGTCACGGTCAAAGCTAATGTAATACATAAATAAGATTATCCACGGATCTCGAGTCCGCTTGTAATGCGAGTGTGACCAACACAGAAAATAATATAACCTGTATGACGTGTATCGGCTGTCCTTATTCGGTAAGGAATGTTCCAGAATCTAGTCCTTTCCTGACCTTCACCCAATCTGGCGGGATATTACATCACAATCCATTGTTCCGAGTCGTGCTTACGTTAGTAATACACTTTTGGGCTTTATATAACTCAAGTTAGGACGTTTGTAAATTGCGTGCTTCATATAAACAGTTTCAAATCAGAATATTGAGTTAATATTTGAATAAACTGATTCAGGTTCCCGTTTTAGGCAATCAAAGTCATTAACGTGTCTTTAAAATTGGTTTTAGCGAAATTTCGATCGTAATAAATTAACATTTTAAGAGATAATGGGTACAAAGGCCTCAAAAACTGCTTTATATGAACAACCTGTATCATTTACGTAGAAACAAATGATTTACGACTATTTTTCATTATTTAATTAGGAATTCTTTAATTTCACAGTGCCACTTTTATGTGGAATCAGTCAATAATATCGTCACTACTAGATATTATAAATGCGAAGATTTGGATGGATGGATGTTCAAACCAAAATGATTGTATGGATTCAAATGAAATTTGGCAGAGATAGAATATAGTCTGGAATAGCACATGGGCTTTTAATCCCGGAAAAATGTACGGTTCCTGTGGGATAAGATATCCACATCGACGCGGACGAAGTCGCGGGCGGAGGCTTGTTATTTAAAACAAAGGTGACATTTGCTACATATTTGTAACTGGTGCAGGAAAACTAAATGTTTTCTTCGAACTGTAGCGTAATTTATTGATTACTTGCTTAATCAGTGACGATAAGACAACATGACGTCAATTTCCTGCCAATTCGATAACGTCAATCAATAGAGACAGTATGTCGCATAATTATTATAATAATCATTATAATGTTCACGCAAAAGGATACGCTCTAAAGTTCGTTACAATCGTTCATTATTTAATAATAATATAGAGAGCTGAGTAATCAATTATATTCAGATAGAAAGCTCATTAAAAACATTATTCATGCTGGTAGGTACATCCTTTGGCGCGTAGAACAATACTATGGCGTAGTGGTGTGCGTCAATCAAATCTTTTTTTCTTTTTTGCAATATCAATTTCGAGACTACACATTTGAACATATCAGAGGGAGCTTCGAGGTTGCAGAAATAGCGAAGAAAATAAAGGGCTTTAGATTGAGATGAAAGGATATGTACTTCGACAATCAGATGACCATGAAGTGATGGCCAAATTCCTTTCCAAGGGTACAAAGAAGAGGAGAAGAGGAAAACCTCAAAGCACGTGGATGACGAAGGTCGTAAAGGACTTGAGGGAGATGGGACTTACGGAAGATGACGCACAAGACCGAAATAAATGACACCGCATTGGGAAAGCCGACCCCGCGTAACGGGAAAAGGCGAGATCAAAGAAGAAATACCAATTTAGAGATAGATGTAGTCTTGTGTTGAGAAATGAATTATGTATAATGATTGTATAAGATAGTAGGTATTGCATACGTCTATAAACAAATCAGTAGATAATCACTGTTTATTTTAAGTGTAAAACAATCTTAATCGACTCCTTCTCAAGAGTCTATTTTCAAAACAATTAAAAAGCTTAATGAAGTAACAATAAAACCTTATAATAACAAATTGCAATCGATCAATGGATTCCGCAACAAATCAAGGTACAATTAATGATTGCAGCGTCTCGAATCAGAATCACCCGAGCAGTTTTGTTTTACATCACACTAGTACCTACCTACATTGTATAGAAAAACAATCGTTTGTCATAAATTAAGTCTAATAGGACTGAAGATAATACATATATGCTTACTACTTATTAGGAACTAGCTACTGCCCGCGACTTCGTCCACGTGAAAGACAATTTCTCCATTTACAAACTTTAGACCCCTGTTTCATCCCCTTAGGGGGTGAGTTTCGGAAAATCCTTTATTAGCGGACGTCTACTATTACCTCCCTGCCAATTTTTCATCTTTATACACCAAGCGGAATTCGTGACGAGTGGGTGAGTGAGTAACCTTTCGCTTCATATGTATTTGGATTATTTTTCCATTCTCATTCTCATGTCGTTACCTGAAACTAGGCTTACATGTTCTAAATTACTCTTAAATTGGTCTGACCTCGTTCTGAACTTTGGGCACAGCCCTTAATGTGTTTAGGGTTAAAAGGGCATAGGCATTTTGGTTCCAACTAGGTCGTGGTATGTTATTACTTGGATTAACAATTATTTGTTCTTATTAGGATAATTAGAGCAATCTAATGTTAATGGAACCAATGGAAAGGTAATGGGAGGGATGAACTAAAATAAGTAAAGCTGAAAGATGGCTGACAGAATGGAAGAGATATATCGGTTTCTAGACCCCCGGTAACATAGTCACGCAGAAGATTAGCTCTTTTCTTAGTTTGTAGCACGTGGTACCTATTGTAATGCATATACTAATTTTTATTACAAGCTTTTATTTAGCTTGCACTGTTCGTATGTAAGTATGTATGCAAGTTGTCCTTTCAAAATTTGCAAACCATTTTTTCAACCATTTTTGTTGATATCCGATTGAGCTGAAATTTCGCATAAGTACACCTATAGTTCTGGTGACAATACAATGTCCAGTACCTAATCAATATTGTAATACTTTTAAATTAAAGCTTGTTTTTAAAAAAATATCTTTTAAATAAATTTATTTTAGGTATATCGTCTTCACATTTATGTAATTATCGAATTAAGTACCTGCACTTTTATTGTTAACATTATTTATTAAATAAAGGTTTGAAGTTTTCTGGCCATTATTCTCTATACGAAACTACCTTTTCGATTGGACAACTAGATTCAATTTCTTTTCTTGTTAATGACGCTCAGAACTGCCTTGTGATGGTCTAATTTAAATAAATAATTTGACTTTTTTTATTATTACATCCAGACTAAACTACTTTACTTCAACCGGGCAACCACGCTTAAATTGATAATTCATCATCTCTTTAATCAGTCTTAAACTAAATAAGGTTGTTTTTCCTACACCATTTCTTCCCAAAACATTACACGAGACAACCCTACATTATAATTTTGAATGTGACATTAAATTACTCACAAGTCTGGAGTGGATGCAAATCAGTGGCGCGGCAAATGGCATGTAAATGTTATATCAAATCGTAAAACACATCAACGTATTCATCATTGTACCTTGGAGATGTTTACAGAGCCTTTTATTTATTCCACAAGCTATAATTATGTTCTGACTTCGAGTAAACTTTTCATAAATAGGGATATTTTCTTAATAATAAAATTATGATACGTTTGAAAGAATATAACCTTTTCAGCTTTAAGCCCTTACTAATAAGGTTTTAAATTGCTCAACCGCCATTGTTCCGGGTTGTACAAATTCCCCACTACTTTATTATTCCAGTAATAACCGCCGATTTGTTTATCGATAGTCTCCATGGAGCTATGCAGTTATCGATTAAACACCGACCAACCACATATTGCCCCAATCCTATAAAAAGGGGCGCTAATCTATTAACAATAACTGATAACGCGTACTTATCTTATCAAACATTCTTGATTATACCAGGAAAAGGGAATGCCCTATCTGTACTTAGTACACCCAATGTGTTAACAAAACAGTTTGTTATAATAAAAAACCATGCACATGTAAAAATCTACCACAGACCCAAAAAACACACGCATCCTCTTCGAAAATATACAGCACACGCATGAACAATTCAAAGTTAAATACATTACCTTACTTCAAGAAATAACAAAGAGAAATTATATTTATTCACTCGAAGCGTGCAAACAAAGGCACTATACTAAGTAATGTAGACGTGATAACTGTAAATCAAGCTTATATCAAATCCGGTGTTGGGCGAAAGGTATTTTCGTACTAGCTTTTACCTGAGTGGAAATCTTCATGACTACCCACCCTCCGGTGCTCTGGTAAATGCATCCATCTATTTTGGATTCTTAAAGAGTAAAGATTTCAGACGGTTTCAATCTTCACACATAGCAAGGTGGCTACTCAATCAATGATAGACTACCTAGCTCAAACAAAAAGCACTAAAAACTTACCTAAGTTTTTTATCTTTAAAAAAGTCTTCAAGCTAGGATTCCTGCAAGTGTGACTGCCGATTTCTACGCTAGACCTAGAACGACTAACCTGTACCTACCCTACAGCATGTGAACATACTATCAAAATCATTAAAAAAAAATCAAGGCGTTTATCAAAAACTAGATAATAAAATATGGGCAATCAGTGAATCCATTAACCCTACTATTTACTTCGTAGATTACAATCAAGTATTTGAAAAATCAATGCTTCCGATAGCTTTAAGCTGTTTGATCTTGTTCGGTATTATCTCAAAAACTGCTGGATTTATTTTGATAACCACTCAAGTCGTTGTGGCTAGCACGTTCCTAGATTACAGCCTGCACCAGAGACACTATTTTACTTTACCTTACTTTATCTTGTTTTATTTTACGACTAGCTTATCAACCACCGTTATTTAAAAAATGCAGTCGATCGAAATCAGGCTAGATAGACTAAAATTGAAGAAATAATAAGTGATAAAGAAGACCAAGGGGAAACCCTCAATGAGCTAAAAACCGAGGATTAACACAGAAAGTCAATTTATTACCTAACCTCTTTAGTATGAAAAACTGTCTTCAAATAAACAAAATGAAGCAACTCGCTTGATAAGAAAGATAAGTAATTATCTATGACTAAACTGCTAACGTTCTAAGAGGCCGGATTTGACGTTTCTCCTACGTAATAATTTGAAAAATCCAATTCACAATCCTGAATAATTACTATGTTACCCATACACTATAACAACGAGTATCACTTGTAAACATTAAGTTTAACTTAATTTTGAAAAAATACACTCACAAACACGAATTAATTGCCGATTTATATTTTGACAAGACGTTTTGACAACACTACACAAAGGATTTTGATAGCTGTCAAATCCGGCTTGTTACAATGTTAGCTGTATAATACATTTATTTAAAGTTTTTAAACAAATGCGTCACTGAATTCGTTACAGCTGTTAATTTTGAATCACGACTGACGAATATTGGCCAATTGTGACTAACTGACAATTTCTTGGTAATGTTTTCAAAATAAAACAGTTTCTTTATGATGAATCTAATCGTTGTGTTTTGGAACTATCTCGTTCGAGGAAGCCATTGTCAGAATGAGCAATCAAAATGAGAATAACTTTGGGCATATGGATAAAGTTAAGTAGTTTCAAAAGATGTTTTCAGGATGCTACGACTATGAAGGCTTTTAAATCAGGATAAGTGGTGTTAATCTGAAGCAGGAAGAAGGGTATCTCTGGGTTCCCCTGGAACACTACCAATGTTGGTCACTAAAGAAAACAGCAGAACAGTTACCCCAAACGTTCATAACAGCAGTCATGAGTGATTATAGGCTCATTAATGTTTTTACTACAGCTGAAAGGTGAGATAGTACATTTTCCGGCGTTACAAATAACTTTCAGAGTTGCTAATTGTCTGTATTTATTTATGGCTTAGTCCAACACAACTTGTTTCTATATTTTACGATATTATTAATGATGTATGGAGAACGGAAAGCCCATATTAAGATGTAATTATTTACTATACACAAGAATAAATGGACAGTAATAACAAGTTTCTAGCTAGTATAACAACATGCTTAATACAATTGAACACAAGAGACCGGAACGATATGGCTAGCAGATGGCATCCAAGATGGCGTCAAATCGACAGTTGTTTCCCAACGGCAAATAAACAATAATTATGTTGCAAAAATATGGCTGCCAAATTAAATAATAACTGTGGTGCTAGTTTGTGTCCTGCCTGGCCGATGATAGCAGTAATTTGAAGTACTTTTGAACAAGTAATGTAAGCTTTTAATTAACTTTTAGAAACTGTATGCGTCATGCTTGGATAAGTTACGGTATAATTTTAAAATGGATGATACGACGAATTCAGACAATCTGAAGAGTAATATTGTTATTCAAAATTTTATATTGAAACTTTTGTAAGCATCAAATACGAATGCATAACTGTGATTGATGGTTTTCTTTAAAGGAACTGAGAGTTCAAGATTGGCTTTGCTACGAATTACTTGGTAAAGATAAAAAAAAAAACAATGTTAACAGATACATAGCACACTGTATTTACCGTGATTGTCAAAACATACTTTTATTATAAAAGACAAAGAGATACTACAGAACATTTATAAACAAAACAAGCATTATAACTAAAACAAACTACCAAAATCATGCCAACGAGAATGGATATAAAATGTCGTAAAAAAAACATAACAAAATGTCGTGTTTCAAAATCGTGCGTCTACCCTACCTAGCGTGTTGACATAGGAATCAAAAATACAATATAAATAGCATATATTTGCGTGCGCCGTGCCTATTATCTGTCATGCTTTTCCTAGTACCAATCCACCATCATTTACCACCCTGTGATTAAAAGCCAATTTAATATCAACCCCATGCAATTTGATTTACAGTAATAGAAAACACATAAAACGAAAAAGCTTTTAAATATTCTAACAGTGAAATGTTTTGAATTCAAAAATTAATTAATAGAATTAATCAGACAATCACACAAGCGCTATGGTGACCTCAAAAAGGTACAGTTACTGGCTCATTCACTTATACATATACCAAAAACTACGCAGGACGACACAAGACCGCACCCAAACTGCAGACTTCTGTAGACTAGGGTTTACAGCCATTTTCTAGGCCTCTAATCTTTGCCTTACTAGGAGAAACTTGACAAAAGTGGCTATCAAATATCTATTTCTAGTAAGGTAACGTCCTTAAATCGGAAATAGAAAATGGTTGCCAGATAAGTCGACGCGCGCGTGTCAATAAAAAAAGGTTTTCTAAACGCGCGTCGACTGCTGTCATCCGAACCAGGACCAAATCAAATAGACTGTAAGTAAATTCTTGTGTTTCGGCTTGCTATTGCTCAAATGATTTCTTATTGCCTGTAAAGTACATAAACAATCAAAAATGTGTAGTACTAAACAAGTAAAGAGCACTACCAAATCAAATCACTAAAGGCAGATCTACATCCTAAAGACACGTCACGCCACATCGCTTATCTGTCAATTGGTGGATCATCGCCAGACAGCTAGCTCTACACACCAAGCGACAGGAACCGTGTGTCGTCGCGTATCAATAATATGGCTCTGTCTGTATTTCTATTGAACAAACACGGCAACAAAACAATTTATTTAGCTAGGGATAAAATTTACTTACCAATTTTCTAAAGCCTCGCGATTCGCAGCCATCCTATCAGTCAGCCTAGCAGAGTGGACGAGATATTGAGATGTCTTTACGTAATGTGTGAGTTCTTTTAACACTGTAACGAAAAAGCGATGCATTCATGGAAATAGAAAAATGTTTTACATGCTGGTTAAAGGTTAATGTAAGTTAAAGATTATCACACAGAACATAAAAATAAAATCGTTAAAAAGCACTTATAAATAGTATTACTTCCGAGTTGAATGATTTCCTTTTGAGGACAACTGATAATGTACCGATACTGAATTCAACGCACATAATATAATAAATTCATTATATTAAATTGTTACCGCACCTAGTAAATTCAATAATGTGGGTAGTATAAAATATCCCTTTACTCGCAATACATCAGGCGATGTTGAAACCGTCAGCACCGAAGTAACATTACCTGTCTGGGCTCGGGGGCTTTAAACTAGGCATAAAGACAATACGAACGTAGGTTTACCCAATGAATCACTCAATACCCAGCCGTTTTAGGGTGCGGATACATTGGGAAGGGCGCGCCGAGCGTGCAAGGTACGCCGTACGTCGTGCATTTTAATTAAATAATAACACGTAGTTTATTTTGATGTGTTTCGAAAAAGTATCAGTATATCTATGGGTACAGCAATATTACCCGATTATTTATTAGAAACTCAAAACGCCACAAAGAAAAAACCTATAAAAACGCTAAAGACATCGACATTCAATTTAACACAATAATTCAAATAAAGTAATACAAAACAAGAACCGCAAAATGGGAATAAACATTGAAAAGCCATATTTCAACTTTCACAAAAGAAAGAAAGATTTTGGCACGAGGCAAGCTTGGAAGATGCAAGACAAAAGCCCTTCTGCAATGTGCGCGCAGCCTAAAACTATTCATTACCAAGTTTGTACAGCACTTAGTAAGGACTACAACCGGTCATTCGATCTAGGAAGCCAGCCGGAAGGTATGGTTACATTACGATCGATATAAATGTCTGACTCACGGCTTAGAAACGTGAGTTTGTTATTATTGGGTAAAGCAATAGGCGACGGGAATCCTAATCATGTCTAGAAAATCTGCAATACAATAGTCTATTATAGGTACTGTGTAAGTACCTATGATTGGAAGATTCAATGTTATGCATTATCAATCGTGTTGTAAGAATGACGCAAGATGCATCATAATATAATATTTATCATATTTTTGTCTTGCATATATGTTCATGGTCTAAAGACCGCAAAAGACACGAATAATGTTTTTGGAAAGAGTATTTACAAATCTCAGTAATCCAAACACTATTACAAAGCATCAAAGTCAAAAGTCAAAGTCAAAACATTTATTTCAATTAGACCATTTACAGGCACTTTTGAATTGCATCGATCTTGGATCCCAAAAGTCTCCTAGTTCCGATACCAAGCAAGATATAGGGCTGTCTATAACGTTCTCTAGTCTATGAAACAAATATCAGGCATCCATCCACATTGAAGCCAGCATGGCAACCAGTCCGTATGTAAACCACTTATAACTTGTACATTAACAAGCTAAGTGCGCAGAGGGCGTACGAGATAACTGCGCATATCGCATTAAATACTCCTTTGATGGTCGCAGACGCAGACAAATGAGAAGGATTAAAATAATTGAATTTAGACCTTATAGGGAAGGTCGACTGGTCAAAATTAGGCCGTTGAGGTGGCCACGAAGCGAAACCGCTCGCCAATAAAGTTCAAGTGTCTGAATAATTTGGGTTTTATTGCAGCCTGGGCATGTTTTGTCTGTATTTACAGCCCACGTTCACCCACTATTGGATAAAGACCTCTAGTTGTACTGGTATTTCGGGATTAAACCCACCTACAATATTGCAACAGATTATTGTATCCTGCTCCTATCCTACTCCCCGCCTGGCCTCTCATCTTGTAATGGGTGTCGTAAACATTCATGTAGTCCGTATAAGTATCAGTCACGTAAACTATCACAACATGGCGTCATTAAACAGTGACGGACTGACGGCAGATTAAGCTAAGCGCCTAATGTTACCACCACAAATCCGATTAAATGCTTCGCCCGATTCTCATCGAAAATAGGTACAGACTAACTACATTATATGACCAACACACCATTAGAATTTGTAACATAACCATACACTAAATATTATTTCGAACAAAATATGATTTACAAGGAAAAAAACCTATTTTTAGATAGGTACATAAACGGACCTTCGAAAACAACACAGGTCTGTACTGCAATTGTGAACGTTCTGCTCTAAAATTAATTATTTATAATGAGACGCTAGCACAACAGTATCTATACAGTCTGTTATCGAGCCACAAGTTGTAATCAGCCGAGGGTAACCCGGTTACTTAACGAACCTCGGAAGCAATGCTATCTACTTGTTCCCACTTCAGTGAAACTGTACATTTCATCACGTTTACAAATTCTGTAGATTTATTCTCAGTTAACGAGAACCAATCTCGCGAATTCTTCTAGAAAGATCGATGCATTTCGAAGTGACCGACTGTATTGAGAACTAAATCAGTCCAGAGAAAACCGAACTATGAAAGAATGTTCTGGAAATAGTCTTGAACAAAGCGTTTATTTGCAAGATTTCTGATGAAAAGACCAGAAAATAACTAAGTAGAATACAGGTACTACTCAAACCACACCAAGAAAGATAAAAAAGAAGATGATAAAGAGTGACAGGAGAGCACACGAGCAGTAAAATACCACACCCAAAAGTGGAAACTTACGAACTAATGAAGAAGTGTCGTAACACATATCCCAATTCCACCTAATAGCATCAGAAAGTCTGAACTAAAATACAAAAGATATGATTCTGCATAAGTTCCTAATGAAAAAAGTTATTACGTCCTTCGTCTCAGTAAAATAACAAGCTACCGAGCTTTTCGGGACGCGATAGAAGTCTGTATTCATTCTTGTTTGTCCTGGGCTCCCGACGAAACATATTTTAACGAAGGAAATCGCATACTTCCGTTACAAATTGAAGTTATGATTGGTTAAAATGTTAATTTGGAGATTAAACCTCCGAGATATTATACTGCTTATCGTTTAGTTCCCAGTTACCTGAGAGAGAAACTTTGATTCTATACGCACGCGATAAGTCAGCCTTTCACTATTTGCTGACTAAAGCGATTGACAATCAACTGGTAATATCTCTACTTTCCCATCAAGGGAATATCAGTGCCAAAGAGAATAATAATTTTAATTACCTAGGCAGCTTTCGGTCACCAAGAACTGTTTTGTCTTTGGCTCTCTCGGTTGAGCCTCAGTAATAGTAAAACCAGCTTTTTACGATTCGAATGTAACCTCATTTCATGTCAGATAAAAATTTATTCATTCTTAACCCGAAAAATATCTATTAGAAAATAGGATACCTTTAGGTAATAACAAGTTTGCTTGCCAACGAAATCCACATTAGTGCCTTCGTGCAAAATAAGTCTTGGCACATCGCCAGAAAAAATTGCAGGATGCAGAAACTGTTAATCTATGTAATTAGTCCTAACTTATTTATCACTGCCGAAATGTCTACTCAGCATCTTTGTTCGGAAGATAATTAATGGATCAGGGCGAATAATAATTAGTTTTTAATTATTAATTACAGTCACGAAATCGAACAAAAACTGTACATAAACGAAGGTTCATTAGATTGGAATGTTGATGCACGCACTGAGGAAGTAGGTGCAATAATAACATTGTACATGCTAATATGGAGCACTGACGATGAGGCTCCAGGAATGGATTGCGGTGGCGTAGCGTCCTTTGTGGTCGGAGACACACGACTGAGATGAAGGTTTTGTGTAATCGGCAATATTATACGAGTAGAGGAGGGCATTGGAAGATGGAAATCATATTTTCAAAATATCGATGTCTAACTAGACACCTATATTTTGCTTACTTAGTTGGAATAATAATGCCTGGTCCAAAATAATATACTGTCGAAACTAATCAGAATCGGCAGTAATAAAAGACATTACTTTTCGAGAGGGCTACTCCTAATAAAGTTATAAAAAAATCGCCATTTTTGTTACAAAACCTATTGAATATTTTCCATTAGTTTCGATTGTTATAGGCACCATCCATATCAGCTTTATGGCGTAAGTACCTACCGGAGGCCTGCGAAGGCAATATAGTTTTATAGGCTGATTTGAATAGATAAAATATTAGTGAATTCTATATTCATTCACTGTGCAGAAGAACATTAGAATTTATTTGATCATAATTATACCAGCCTATTATTATCCCACTACTGGGCAAAGGCCTCTAATCATACAAAGAAGGGATGAACATTAATCACCATGCTTGCTGAAGACTGATCGGCTATTTCAGGCTTAACCTCTAGGGAGTCTAGGCCATTATGTCTTGATCATAATACAGGATCAAAAATATATTTCTATTTAGTCAAAATTAAAGGCTACAGGATAGGTTTTAGTATATTATTTCAGTATATTTTTCCTCAACATGTACCTAAAATGTTTAGGACAATATTAGCTTGGTAACTATCAGCAGGGACTCTCATATGGCAAGGTCCAAATACTGAAAGATTTGATATCTTGATGGTTGTGGTGAAATGTAATATCTACAAGAGAAACAGTGTAATGTGACTATGGACTTGAAAAGCAAAAAATTAAGAAAATCCAATGCTATCATCTGACGTTTTCTCAATTTTTCCATTTAAAAATTGTGTGAAAATATTATTATCGTTACAGATACCGGCGTACCTATTTATATTCTGTTGCTGTTTAAATTATCAATTTAAAAAATTATGAAACGGGCTATCATTGTACATTGTGTTTTTTTCACAATGATGCATCAAAATTAATTAGGTACAAAGATTTAGTACCTATGTTCGGTACTGTTAGTTCTATGCGCCAATCATAAAAAGGTCATTAGCACAATGTAAATAAATGATTTATGAAATAATATTATAATAATATGAGAGGTCATTGACTGTAGCAATACAGTATAAGTAGTACCAAGTATTTAAATACTGTATAGAGAAATAGGTATTAATATAAAGTTGAATTTATGTATAATATGTGCTTATACCACCTATAGCACATACCATGTCCATCATAAAGAATTATCTATCTAGTTTTAATTAAAAGTACCTCTTATCGCTAACTCTAAAGAAAAATTCTATGAAAATTAACATGAAATTAGGCACTTTGGTAGGTATACTAATATAATGTTAGTTTTGGACATACCTTTTCAGCCTATGCTTGATTGGAGATTTGTTATAGACTTGAGTGGCATGTTTTATAAACAATAATTTTAAATAATACATTTGCTGACATAGGATTTGTTACATAACACAAGTCATAGGTTCAAGTAGGTGTACTTTTTAAGTTATACTGTGTTTTTCAAGTTTAACACAAAGAATTCATGGATAGATCCAACACAATGCTTTGACCAGAAATAACTTAAAAAAAGAACAAAGTGTCTTTTCAGGTAACAACGATAAAGGGTTTTATTTTTAGAATTCAAGTATGCAACTGCTAGCCACATTCCAGACAAGGAAAAATGTACAAAACCGTAGCACATTCAATCCATAACGGAACAAAATGTTAGTGAACCGACTTACACGACACCAGAAAAAACCACGCGAGTCTGAGAGCACATGAAACTCGGCAATTATGTGTTATTTTCTAGTCTAACTGTAAAAATAATGAATCTATCGTACCTACATCAGGTGCGGTCACTCCATTCATGCGGCAAACAAAATATAAGTAACGGTTAATTCTTTTGTTCCAACGATCCGTGTGTTAGTGAATTAAAATCCGGTGGAATCCGATTTTTAACGCGTTTCCTTATGCAAATATGCGGTGTAATCCACACGCCCATGCCCACAGAGTTGGATATCTCGTCCTGCGGCATCATAGCGCATTGACCTTTACAAAAATCTTGAAAAATAACGGCTCGCGTCGCAACGTCTGGCGGCCGGTGTCATAAAAAATTTACTTGATAAATAAAAGTACTCACCGAAGAAATAATACACTCAATTATTTCACAATATGTTTTTAAGAACTGTTATGGAAATTATTGCGTTGTTATAGCCTCTTTTAAAGATTTTATATCAGAGAAAGATTACTCACCGACTGGTCGCTTCTCTTCTTTTTGACGGAACGGAATGCGTGCCTGTGTGTGTGAGTGAAACAGAGACAGAATAATTTAGTGTTGCAACAACAAGATTAAACGATCTTCTAATTTATTATTATTTTGTTATTAATTATAAGAATGAAATAATAATAAATGATACTTCATTGGTTAGAATTTATAGGGTTAATAAGCTATTGATTTGCACTTATGCGTACTAAAATCCAGGAAGATTTTTATTATCTAGTAGAGGACTACTGTATTTAAATTTTTTACATAAATCCCAGACATACTGAAAAAATGTAATTACGTTAAAACTTAAATCATTGAATGAATACTTATCAGAGAGACAATTTATAAAGTAGATCGGACTACTTATAATTGTTATTTTTATCATAATTAAAATATTTATTTAATAAATTATACGGGACCGTTGCGGATTAAAAGAGGATGTAGTGACAAAGATAGAAAAGGGTATGCTTAGATGGTTCGGTCATGTTGAGAGGATGAGTGAAAGACGATTAACAAAAGGTATTTATATGGCAGAGGCCGCAGAGGTGAGTGGTAACGCAGGGAGGGGTCACCCTAGGAAGACCTACACTGACTTTATTGGTGAGGTTCTCCAGAAAGGTCAGGTGCGGAGTACTCGTATCCGGCGTGCTTGTATGACGAGATGTATGAACGTAGATGAGGCAAAAGGAGTTTATTATAAGGATCGTAGCAGATGGCGTTCGGTGGTTTCTGCCTACCCCCATGGGAAAAAGGCGTGAGTTTATGTATGTATGTAAAATCATTTATTTCGAAGAAGTGTGACTTGTTGGTCGTTTTTTTTTAATTTGTTTTAAAAACTGCTAATATAGGAAAAATAATAAGTATAGCAACATTATTTACGTAACCAGAAATATCTAGTTTTAACCGGATAAAACGTTCAAAAACATTTCATATTTACTATTTTATTAACTAAAAAAATTAATTGAAGCGTTACTATTTTTTTACATTATTATAATTATATTACTTACTAACAACTGTTTGTACAAAATAAATTAAGCGAAGAATTAGTAATTTCAGGTTTTAGTTTCTGAACGTTCTATTTTTATTGTTGTGTTGCTATGATTTGAATTATCAATATTTAATCGATTATTGCTATAGTTGACCAACATAGACTATCTAAATCGATTAAAATTATCAGATTCAATAAAGTTGATTATTTTCACACTTTTACATGATTTAATCTCAATAAAAAATATTTAGCAAAACCACCTTTTTAAAAAGTGATAGGTATTGACATATTTTCGCAATGAGTTCAAGTAACACACCTGAAAATAATGTGAATTTGTTTTGTTGAACCTTCTTCTATGCTTGTAGATCTAGATTGTGGTCGGTCGGTACAGTTAGAAGTTTAGAACCAGAATTAACGCATGATTTAGTTTTGATACAGTGACATAAAAAAGGATGAAATAGATCACCTGATAAAAAACAAAATGTAGACATTTTAACTTCTTCACAGTTTGTAAAGGTTAAACTGAAGAGTGTAATCTTTTTAGCTGTAATCGATTAATTTATATAATTTACTAAGAGCACACTCACTTTAGGAATGAGGACAGCCCTAGTCCTAACTAATAACAGAAACGTCTTGTTCCGTTTTGTTTAGAATTTTTTCACAGAAGTTAAATTGTATTATAATGGAAGCAGCAACGGAAGATACTCAAAAAGAAAGCACAGAAAATGTGCAATCAAACAAAACCGCTACTGTAAGTGTTAACTTTTGATTATTTCAAGCGGTTTATAAATAGAACGCTATCGGATGTCGGTAAACGATTCACTTCTATTCATGCAAACTAACGGCATTTAGCGCAAAATTCGCTACTAGGTATTATTGTAGTTCATGGAGAATTAACTATGCTTTTAGTTTAAAGAAGCTCGTATAATGTTAAAGTTATGTCGAAAAGAGGAGAAATAGTTAACCTTAAAGTTTGTTGGCATTTTGCCAATTCCCGTAATGTTTTTGATATTTTTGTTCGGAAGCACGTTTCACGTGCTTTCTGCTTTTATGGTTGACGACAGCGCGATGCCAAATATTAGCTAACACCTTTAATTTACGGGACATATGATTTTTTAATAATTAAGTTACAAGACAACAAAAAATACTGTTCTAGAAATACCAAATATATTGTTTAAAATATAATAATGCCGAATACACACATTTTTAGCTCTAAAATTTAAATTCCGCGTTATTATGACGCTGAATAACCAGAGCTCATAATACATATTTATAAAAATAATTCAGAAATCCGCTTCAATTAGGTTAAATTATTCCTTCATTTGGTATAGCTATAAATAACTCATTGCTACCTGTATCTCTTGAGTTCCCGACTGACATAGATCAAAGATGTTGGTCCATTGTATTACTCAATTAAATAAATATTAATTCCAGGAAAAAACCTCAACACCACCACCACTGGAAGTAAGAAAAGGGAAACGGGATGATCGGACAAAAAGAGATGACAAAAATGTAGAACAGTTTATGAAATCATTGAACTCAGTACCAACACTTGAGGAGAAATTGTCTCTAGTTTGTAAGAAATACGTACAGACTGCTGACGATAACAAGAAGATGCAGTTTTACATCAAGCAGTCAGACAAACGCCATGCCATGCTGTTAAAAGAAAAAGATCAGTTACAGCTGGAATTCAATAAGACTATTCTTGTTAAATCAAAGTTGGAGAATCTTTGCAGGGAGCTCCAGAAACAGAATAAGGCTATTAAGGTTTGTTATTCAGCTAAAACTAGAGTTAGCGAGGCGTAACGGCGTTGATAACGACTAATTGGAAACAAGACACTAAACGGCCAATAAAACTTATCATCTAAAATGCGGGTGAAGTGGCATGATATAGTCACTATGTTTTGCTGCCATTTTAAATTTGATTCTCTACTAGCTTTTGCCTGCGATTTCGTCTGCGTAAATATCGCGGATGGAGACAAAGTCGCGAAATAAAAAATTGCGTACGTCCTTTCATAGAGTTCAAACTAACCCCGTACCAAATTTCATCAAAATCGGTTAAGTGATATAGTTGTGAAAGCTAAGACAGAGTTTCTTTTGCATTTATAATATTATTATGGAAACGAAATAGACTTTGTTATTATGTTAACATTTTTCTGTCCTATTTTAAGTAACTATAGCATGGTGGTTATTTGTTTGCGCATAATTACCGTGTTGACTGACACAAACACAGATAAACGCACAGAAAAAATGCAAAGTGTAATTTTATTGTCAGCTTTGTGGTTTGTTTCCAACTCATACATTGTATACAGTATGTATTTTGTTATTCGTTGAATGACAAACACAGTCTGAAAAAACAAATTAAGAGTTTTGCCTTACAAACATGGAAATATTGTTGTACATTCCTTATCTTACACTGCACTTGTAATGCAGATATTTTCATTTGCTGCTGTATTAGGTAATGTAACATACCTACTATGCTGTAATGTTAAACAATATTTAACAACAAGTCTCTTATTCTATCTATATCCTATACTAATAAATTATGTATGCGCTTTTGACAACAACTAAACCAATTTGACAAAGAGGTAGGTTGGTATCTGGATCACGGTGTCATCGCGGATACAGACATAATCGTGCATTGGTGATAACTGAACAATCCGACTCTCACGCACCCACGAAACAGGAGTATTTCCTAGAAACAGCTTATGATTTAAAAAAAAACAACACATTCAACACCTATTCTTTATAATTATTAATTTTGCCATTAAAATTCTTTACAGGAAGAATCTCTCCTAAAGATCCGTGAAGAAGAAGAACGTCGTAAGGAAACACAAGCTAAGTTCCAGAACACTCTATCAGAGATCACGGCCATGCTGCAACAGAATAACGAGAAGAATGCCAAGCTCCGAGATGACAATATCAGTATGAGCGAGAAGTTCAAGTCTGTGGTGCAGCAGTACCAGTTGAGAGAACAACAGGTTTGTGGACAAACACATCTATACTAATACAAGGTTAAATTTAAGTCGTTCTGGACCTCTTAAGGGGACATTGTACTCCTCATTATGAACAACTTTTACTATGGGACCAACCCT
Organism: Hoplodrina blanda; assembly: GCA_949316365.1. NCBI lineage: Eukaryota > Metazoa > Arthropoda > Insecta > Lepidoptera > Noctuidae > Hoplodrina > Hoplodrina blanda. The sequence goes on along the minus strand of OX438567.1, from coordinate 13,341,274 downwards.
AATTAAACCCTTTATTAACCCATCGTAAAAGGTGTTCATAATGAGGAGTACAATGTCCCCTTAAGAGGTCCAGAATGACTTACCTTGTATAATAAAGCTGAAGAGATTTTTTGTTCGTTTGTTTTTACACACTAATCTCTAGAACTGATAGTCAGATTGGAAAAAATCGTTTTGTACATGATAGCCACATTCATGAGGAATAGTAGACGCTATATAACATCTCGCTACGACACATGGGAGTGGAACAGTAACCAAAGACGTAATTTAACTTGGTGGAAGGTGAAAGGTGAAAAAAAGCAGCCTTTCTTGGCCCAATTACACAATTTAATATCTTGTTTTGGAACTTTCCGAAATGGGCAACTAGATTAATATTATTTTCTTGTAAATGACGTGCAAAAGTACCTTTTGTTTTTATTAAAAATACCATTTTTACATTACCAGGTAGACAAAATGGCGAAGCAGATGGCATTAGAATCTCAACTGTCGGACGCGAAGATGCAGAAGGCGAGTTTGGAGCACCAAGCTGATAAGGAACGACTCCTGGCTGAGATGGAACAGGTCAAGGTCACGCTAGCGCAGTATAGGGCCAAGATCATGGAGCTGCAGGGGACTGAGACCAGTGAGTATACAATCAGTTGTATGGCCAGGATGAAGCAAGACAGAAAATAAAGCTGTAACAAGTTGTTCCATACATGAACACAGTATAGACAGCCAACAGACTGTCTATGTGTATGAGTTACAGAGAAGATGCTCATGCATGAAAGATTTTTATTTTTTTTAAAGTACCACGCGGTCTCTGGTCTGGTCTCTGCGTTCCTTTGAAATAATCTCAGAAACTACTGTTCTGATTTTCATATGGTTTCCACCAATAGAAAAAGGAATTATCTAGGAATTTATAAACATTTTGCAAAAATAAGGCTACCGCTATAATATTTATAAATTAGTGCTACCCGAAGCTGGGGCGGGTAGTTTCATAAATAAAACAATAGCTGATAAAAATATTTCTTATTCTACAGGCCTTCGCGGTCAGCTGGCAGTGTATACGGACAAATATGACGAGTTCCAGAACGCGCTAGTCAAGAGCAATCAGATGTTCGGCGGCTTCAAGGAGCAAATGGAGAAGGTAAGAAGTCATTTAACAGCCGTGCCAGGTACAGACATACTATGAAATTAAAAAAAAAACAAAGTTCCTACTTTTGTGACATTAATTATTCTGCTCCAGATGTCTAAGAAGATAAAGAAGCTAGAAAAGGAGTCTTTATCATGGAAGACCCGTTGGGAAACTTCCCAAACTGCCTTACTGGACATGTGCGGAGACAGGCAAGCGAGCGAGGAGCGTGCCGCCGCCGCCAACCGCCAGCTGCACCACATGCAGGGCCTGTGTCGCACTCTGCAGGTACGGGGGATACTTGTCATTCTTACATTCTAAGCAAAATGGTCTAATTTTCAACCTTCTAACCATAGAAATATTAAAAAAAAAAAATGTCGACGGTACTTGTCCGTGTCCGAGAAGCCAATCTTAAATAAAATAAACTTACCAACCAGATATAACTAAATTAACATACTAAACGGACTTCAGTAAGGCATTTGGCATGGGATGACCATGTCAAATTCCTTACATGAGCTAATCTAATAAAAGATCTTGATACAGGGTGCCTCCTGTCTTTTTTATGATGGTATTTAGTTTTAGCAAAGCATTAGAAAATGTTATGTTTTATCAACACATTTCTTATTTCATATCCCACTATAAAGTTACTGTTGGTGTCCCACAGGGTCTACATTTGGGGCCTATTTAGTTTCCAAGTATTATTTAGTGTAATTTTTTCGTATTTCTTTCTACATAATGAAATATATATTAAGTGTCTCATTGTAAAAACAAACTGGTCTATTGTATGTTATGCTTAACTTATGCGCACTGGGTGTGTACATTTGTAAGCAGGTACCTACAGTATCCTGTACCTACTATTGAATGCTTAGCTAAACATGTTTTTCATCTCGTCTCGTGTCATGTATACCAATGAACTTGTTATTATCCATAGGCGGAGCGCACAGTATTACTGGGCGCGCTGAAGGACAACAACATCGAGCGCCCCCCCGTGCCCCCCGTCCCCGCCGCGCCGCCCGCGCCGCCTGCGCCTGCGCCCACACCCATCGCGCAGCAACCCGCCTCCAACGCCAAGGTACAGTTTGACAAACATCTTTATGAAAGGTAGATAATAATATCAAAAAGTTGTCAAATCTAATACATGTCCTGTTAATTCTCTATTTTTCCGCGTTCCGTGTCCCACTACTCTCTTCTCTCTGTAGTTGCCACAAGCTGTATTGGAAATTAATAACCGCAATGTCCGAGATTCTCGCTATTATTTTCAATTAAGTAAAAAACATTTTCTCTCTCCAGGTTGACGCAATGGCTGCAAACTGTGCCCAACTGCGCCAGAGTCTTGCACACCTACAGAGTCAATTAAACACACTAACAAATAAGCAAAAGGAAGAATCGCCCGCGCCGGAGAAACCAGAGAAAACAGAGAAGAAGAAATCTAAATCTAAGAAGAGTAAGGCCGAAAAAGCAAGAGCTGAAGCAGAAAAAGCCGCAACACCAAAAGAATCCGAAAGTGACGACACAAAAGATGTTACAGAAGAAATTCAACCTACCACCAGTGAGGAAACAACTCAAAATGAAACAGAGAAAGTTGATGAAAAAACGCTAGAAAACCTACTACAGGCAATCAATAATGCTAATATCAACCTATGTGACTTAGAAGTTGTAAACGACGAAATTTCAGAAGAGACATCACAAGATAACTCTGAGAAGGTAGAAATGAATGAAATTAAAACAGAAGTAGAAGTCAAAGAATCAACTTTAAATGAAAGCCTATCCGCTTCGCCGGTTGAAGAAACTATAAACAAAGACACCGGAGTCGCAGATGAAGTAGACGACATCATAGAAACAAACATAAATGATGTAAATGAAGTTATTTCTAAGTTTTTAAATGAAGTCAAGGATGTATCAAATGTAAATGGAAGTGGGGAAGGAAATGTTTCAATTGTAGAATTGTCAAATGAAGAAGTTTCGCATTTAAATGAAGTAAAACCGATAATAGGCGACGCATAAACTCAATTACGTGTACATAAATTTTAGTGTTTTGGACTTTTCTACATTGTTTTAGACAATCAATACGTTTTGGAGCATATTTTGATGTCGTATCATACACATTTGGTTACTTTGTTACAATATAATTCAATTAAATTGCCAGTATTAATATTAGTATCAAAACTGCAGTGTTTATGGACTACATTATACATATGGTTTCAATAAATTAATACATAATTTACACTGCTTATCATTTTTTCAAGTTTAATAACTCACGGGTAATTTAGTATTACCATAATCAATGACCTCACTGTTTTCTGCCTGATTTTACTATGATGCCAAACTTATTCAAATAATTCAATACAAGTCTGATAGGTATTGAAAATGAGAATGGACTCGTATTCGATTTTGAGGAAACCTAATATTTGGAACAGCTAAGTTTTACATAGGTCTGGAGGTTAATAAAATTACTGATCATAATGCATTTTTTAATCTATAAAACAAGTTTATGGAAACAAAGTCCCATCGTTTTCTTTGAAATAGGTACTGCTGTTGATATAATAATCATAGTTACATCGAATGTGTATGATACAACAAATTTTTAGTATTATTAAGTTGGTCTCGTGTTTTCTTTCTAATTGTTATTATAACTAATCGTTTTCCATCTCGTCTGGACGTATGATTTGAGACACGATTGTAATACTAGCGACCCGCCCCGGCTTCGCACGGGTGCTATGAATTATCTTCATATTTCAAAAAACAACAAGATAATATTAAACTAAGTATACGTATAAATATTCTTCTTGAATCACTCTGTCTATTGATGAAAACCGCATTAACATCCGTTGCGGAGTTTAAAACATACAAAGAGCGTACAGACGACGGGAAGCGACTTTGTTTTATACTGTGTAAAGATTTCGTCGTAATGATGTTCAGTTAAATTCAGTTTCCTGAAAGGCTGATTACACACAAATTGGTGCGAATTCCCTTGTTCACAAACTAAACTAAAATTAGACTATTTCTATCTTTTTCTATCAAATAAAACAAGAAAGAGACTAATGTAAATAAGAACTGTCAAATTTAGTCAATCTGACACATCCATACAATTATAGTCGACATCCTGTATCGTGTAGATTTTAAAAATACGGAAAAGTTCAAGGCAAAACTAATTTGACATCTCTAATTTAGTTCTTAAATGTCACCGTCCTTTTCTTTCGCTGTACCTATGTCAGTAAGAGATGTCAATTCTCTAAATTTAGTCTAGTTTGTGAACAAGGGAATCGGCACCAATGTCAACAAAATCTTTTATCCAAATAAAAACAGCCAATAAAAACACTGGACATTTTTAAATTTGGAAGTTTGATAACAAAAGGCTTCCGGAAATCTAGGGTTAGTTTAGCCAAGCGGTAAGTTACTTATAGTAATATGTAAGTTGAAAGAATCGTTATTGGTATTCAATTAGATCAGACAATTGGTCATAAAGTGCCTAAAATGAGTCTAGTCAGGTGATGGTTTACATTTGAATTTGAACTCTGAAACAAAGACACTAAGGTCGAAGCCAGACAGCTTCGCTTACTCCGGAAAAACTATGTGACAAATTATGAAATGCGCGTGCGCTGCTTTGATTGTTTGTTGATAATTTAGTCAATGAATAACAGTGATAATTTGTCATAATTATTGATTTTTTGTTAAACTGGGAGTTAGTGCTTACTGGCTCCGACCTAAAAGAACAATTGTATACAATGCAAAAAAATTAATACGTGTCATGGATTTTTATTTTAGAGTTAAATTATGCTTTTGATTTTTTTTATACTGTTATTTTTAATAAACTTTGCATTTGTATTCAAAGGTGCGTTTCAAATACATGGTAGGATCCTAATTTTACTAAATATGAAATAAGTTATGTAATTTTAATGAAATGAGAAACCGGTTTGAATAGGGCACAAAATATCATTTAGCTATGTACCTATTTATGTACAAATCTTCATATGTACCTATACAAATGTTAACCGTTTATGTACGACACTAGTTATTGTTAAGAGGACAAGATGATTAGTATCTGAATATGTTAGTTACAAGTTTTTATTACATTTTATACTGTAAGTAACTGTGTTGTGTTAGACCAAGAATTTTTGTGTTTTTTTTTTTATAAATAAAGTTAGATTTTGTAACTACCATTATTCTTTTTTTATTAATGTCGGTTACTAGCGATCTAATCTTGTTTCTCCACACAAACTTTCCGACCCCCGTTTCATCCCCATGGGGTGAACTTTATAAAATACTTTGTTAACACATGCCTAAGTCATAATTTAACTATCTATGTGCCAAATTTCAGCGCAATCTGTTCAGTGGTTTAAGCTGTGTTGATGGTTCAGTCAGTCGGTAACGCTTGCGTTCTTATAAAGATAGGTAAGTAAGTACTGTCGCTTTTATGAAAGGATTTTTATAACAAGTTTTTACAGTTTTATTAAATTTTTTCTTCACCCTCTTACACCACTTAAAGAGAAAGGCTATGACACCCACAATAACAACATAGCCTTAAAAATATTATCTATCTAGATTCTAGATTAACAAACGTGATCACTTGTTACCGAGAATTGCACAAAATATTGCAGATGGCGTGGTCTTCTTATTGTAGTTATAACAGCTTTAGTGGTTGCACGTGCAGGGGCCATTGGAGCAGCGATTTGTAATGCCGCGTGCGCATTACGATGGATAGTAGTGTAATATTTAATGTGGAACTTGACGGTGGCATGGCCGTGCCCCCAAACGCCTTACTTGCTTTATTTTTTATTTGAATGTAGTTGGCTTTGACCAAGGTTATTGATTGTTAGTGAAATTCAATTGATGGAAGCAAAACGGGATCTGAGTTAGGTTACCGAGCTTCATTTTAAAGTAGAGACGTTTTTTTAATGTTGTAGCTTACAATTGGGTGTACTTGACACATAATCAATAATGCCCAGACTAAACTTCTTGAAAAAGTCACTTTATTTCAGCCCTGAAAAGCCAATTTTATTTCAATTAAAAGAATAATTTGATTTTTAGTTGATTTCAAATCAATAAATAGTTAATCAATTGAGTTGCTAAATAAGTGACGTCACAGTAGTATTGCCCTAGAAAATCTATGGGGAATGGCGTTTTGACAGATCGTCATTTGATTTGTGGTGTCAAGAACAGAATTTGAAAAATATGACCGTTACCCCATTTTAATTCTATGTCCTAGTTTTACTAATCCACTGCCACTTGCACTTTTTATATAGGTAGGTACTTGTGAATGCATGTTGCAAATTCCGCGTAAACTATGGCCGCACATAGATGCGTCCATCCGTTGCATCAGTTTGTCATCGATTTTCTGATATAACAATCTATTTTTAGGCTGTTTTTTAACGATTGGTTAATGGCCTTTACCTTTTTTGAAGTGTTTCTATTTTATTTAAGTTTTAGAAGAGTTTAATTTTCTTGATATTTGAAAATTTTATATACATATATGGCGCGTCAATGCATTCCCTTATCTGACTGACACCTAGGTACCTACCTACATTTATATGACAAACACCCCAATCAGCAAAAGTAAGCAACACCTGGTACCTAGATGTAGTTTTGTTTTTTAACTATATCATATTTTTTTTTCTTCTCTTTATAACATCTTTATAACAAGAAACTTTCAGAAACGAAATAATTATCAAACAATTTTTGCGAGCACGTTTGACATCTTTACAACCTTATATTAATAACTTTAGGTACCGCGGAAAAATAGCCGCTATTTCCTTCAACTAAGGTGTACATCGACTGCAAATTAACTGAGCATTATTAGGCGAGGTTTGTCACGGCATTTGTCAATCACGCGACGAAGTGTTTGTCAATTTGTTTATGAAACTGATGTTTCATGTTCGGTCAGTTACGGGCGCGTGATCCCTTTTTAACCAACTTCAAAAAAGGAGAACTTCGTCATAATATCAACCGATTTGGAAAATCGCTCTTAATAAAATTAGTTTAGTAGTTTGGTTTTTAAATCAAAATAACTATAAAAAAAATTGTCATCCAAGTACCTAAACGAAATTGCATATTTTGCTTTCTTGTGACTTTTCAGGAAATATTTTAGTGCACATGTGTATGCTGTATGCGCAAACACAGGTGCACTAACTTTTCCCTCATTTTCATAGTCCGATGGGGGAGACCGGGGAGTGATCAGGCGTAGGACCAACGGCTTTCCGACACACGGGGGTGTCACACTAGTAACTTCCAAATTCCGGACTGGTATTGAGAAATTCGTGAAAATGTTGCGTGACCTGGAAATCGAACCGAGGACCCCACGCTCATCAGTCGCGTTTGTGACCACGAGACCAAAGGGGCAGTCAGTTTACCTATACCTTTAAGAGTAACGCCAAATAATAGATGATGCGTAACGAAATAAAAATAACTGTATTGTGGTAATCCCTAACTTCCTTTCTACGAACGTGACCGTAAAATTGCCAGTTACCTCTATCTATAATTACTTTAATTTAATTGTTAAAAGAAAATAAAGGAATTCAGATATCTGTCACAACGATACCTAGGTATTTTTATTTCAAAAATACAATTATTAAATGAAATGAAATTTCTGTCGTAACTTGACATATTTTTATTTCGATATTAAAGTTTTTAGTTTAGTTTTTAGTGAAATTCGTGCAGACGTTTAGGAAAAATCAATAAAAAAGTAAAGACAACCTGGTAATGTCTCCGCGGCACCTAAACATTTAGGAAATAATTGGAATCCATTTTAAACGGTTATTTTGTATTGGCTAAAAACTTTCTGCGTAAAAAATAGAGATAGTCTTCAAATAATAAATCTATCTATAGTTAGGTAATTTAGCTGTTATTCATAGTTTTAGTAGTTTCCGTCTCAATAAGTTTTTTCAGGTTTCACCTCGGTTCAGAAAGCGAGCGGCCTGAAAAACTATCTTAGTCTCATAAGTTTCAATTACTTACTGTTATTCAAAGAAAAATATCGAGATCATGGTACATTATGATGTAATTAAAAATCCGGCCAAGTGCGAATTGGACTACCAAACGAAGGGTTCCGTACCACCATACAATAATATTAAGATCTAGCAAAAAACGCCGAAAAAAACACTGCAATCCTAGTGTTTATCGAGCTTCCAGAAACAACGCTCGGACATTATAAAAATTATGAACAGTAAAACCTTCCGAATTAATTGTTCTGTGAACTGAAGACTAATCATTGATTCCTCGAGCTATGGGCTCAAGGCTACTTGGACCTATGACCTGACTCATAGCGAGGTATGCCAAACCAGATACTGCAAGAAAAATAAGCCAGTGGGATTCTTTAAAACCACGGATTGTCCGAATAACAAAATGTTATGATAAAAACAAGCGCTACTTTCTTGATGTCATTGGTTGGCAAACTAGCCGCCCACCCACTGCCGTACCAGACGCCGCGCCATGCAGATGCGTTGCCATCCCAGAGACACCATAATCTTCAAATCGGAACACAGTAATGCTGCTTTGTGGTAGAAATAGGTATTATAGTAGTACTTCCCCGCGAGCTCCTGCACAAACAGCTCCACTACTACTATCTAATAAATACCTCAATACCTAATTTACACAACAAATACCGTATCCGTTTAATCAGATCGCAACTAAAGCTTCAACTTCAATTCATATCGATCTACATTATTGTAACAACGTAACGGTAAGCATATTATTGCGCGCTGGGTCAAGGTTGAGGCGTGCGTACTTTCGCTTCGGTTAACATTTTTGTGGTAAAAAGTGGTATACTAGCTGTCAGGGCCTGATGTCAAATTCGGTGGCAGCTTGTTTTTATGAGCTTTTTTTAGCTTAGAAGTTGGAAATTTGAATGACAAGTTGATTAGATTGGAGGTCTATCTGTACATAGAGAGCACACGGTTGGCGCAGTGGCAGAGCGATTGGCTACTGCACTGCGTGTCGTGGGTACAATTCCCGCACAAAACAAAGGCCTACAGATAGTTGTGCCGGGTCGAGCTGTTTGTGTATGTGAGTTTATTATGTTTGGAAACACATCCACGATACAGCAGAATTTATAATGTGGGGCAATGTTTAAAAAAAGAAAAAGATATAAAACGAAAATTTAGAATACTTAAATAAAGCATTTCCTTATATTACTATGCTTGTAAACTAACTAGTATTTTTCTATCATGATATTCCTGGACTTAATTTATTTGAGATATTTCCACCATGTCTTCTTCTTGCATACACTTTAATCAGTCGTCTTACTTTTCTACCATATTAGTTAGTCTTACACTAACCTCTGGAAGGGTAGCGCAGTGGCCGAAAGATGGGTTTCGATGCTGTTTCGTGGGTTCCACATGTATGTGGAATTGGGGTCTAGATTTAAGTTTATATAATACGGTACCACCCAATCAGCAGGACAAATGACACCCTCAAAGTCAACATAATCATTAGTTCTACTCTACCTACCCATATCGATTAACACAATAATTTCAGTGTGTTGCAAAAAAATTGTGGCTTCCCAGCAATAAATAATTTTTGCTCAATATTGTTAAAAGCTTGATGCGTAGTATTCATTACCCACACGGCATTGACCAAAAAGCTCCCAGTTTTTTTATATTATATTTATAGCTTTCGAAATTCAATCAGGTTCCCGAAACGACAAGTCTTTTGTAAACAAGTAAATAACAATTAAATGGCACCAAGGTGACGAATAATGTGCTTTCAATCAGATCACAATATTGCCTTCGAAACAAAAAAATATTGCATAGGTAGGAACAATAAATAATGAATAGGTGTGCAAGCCGATGACTGCTTTTTTTTTTTTCTTAGGTGTTAAAAATCATCAAATGACTCCTTCCGCCCTGGTTGGGGCGGAAGGGACTGAGACTTTTACTGACTAAAAAACCACCCTGTTCCTTCTGTTGCCCTTTACGTTCCGGGGCCACGGTATCCTGTTAGGACGTCCCGCAACCCCGGCAGCCGTTGACTGCTTGCGCTCTAACGGTCGACATTATATCTACTGCTGAAAATTTGCTAGAACTAAGTTCTTAGGTAAGTCCTAAAAACCGACCAAGTGGGAATCGGACATGCACACGAATATCTCGTGTTTCTGAAATAAAGAAATTAAAAAAAAAAAATAGCGGCCACTTACCTACATATTCTGGAAAATCAATGTACCTTTTTTTTTTTAGCTGGTAAAATATCATCAAATGATTCCTTCCGCCCTGGGTGGGGCGGAAGGGACTGTCAGACTTTTACGGTCCGTATTAAGTACTCTGTGTTTGAGAGTCATGATAGTGGTGAACTGATGGTGATAATATTCTTAATACCTACAAAAGGAAGAGAAACAAAAGGTGCAACCATTTTTTCAGTTTAATCGTCACTGAAATTGCAGTAAGCAGTTCAATCAGCCAACGGAGCATTCTTAATGGTTCAATTATCATTGTTACATCAAATAATAGTTTTACATCACAAAACAGGCTCAATTTCGGTAACCACTTTCCTAATTCACGATTTAAACAATAATTGTCATGTTTTGTTATCACGACTCTTCTTACAGACGTTTGTGAATGTCTTCCGTACTCTTCACAGTTCGTTACTTGTGATTGTCATCATTCATAGGTTTTCTTTTGTATCGGCAGTCGGCACCGATGAAATTCTTGGAAAAAGTGAAAATTAGATAGGTACCGTGTCTTATTCTTTTGTATGATTTGAGCTAGACTTCTAATACAAAATAAAAGCCACTAGGCATACTTAGTTTTTATATTTTAGATCGATAAAGTATTATAGGTATCCTACTGCGCAGTAGTTGAGCGATTGGTTGCTACACTGCGTGGCGCGGGTTCTATTCGGACAAAACAAATATTTTTATGGCCTACAGATATTTGTTCTGGGTCTGGCTGTTTGTGTATGTGAGTTTTATGTTTGTAAACGCACCCACGAGCAGCATGATCTACCTATACATGACGCGTATTGGTTGCATGGCTTGGTAGATTATTTTGTGAAACTCACGAAATATCGAAAACCGCTTGACGTATAAAGATGAAATTTGGCAGGGTGGGTAGTTTATAGTTAGTAGATGTCTGCTAAAAAAAGATTTTCCAAAATTCAGTTCAGTTTGTATGGAGAAATCAACTTTGACGCGGACGAAGCTAGTCAATCTTATTGGCTTGAACAGTGTACTTAGATCATTTAGAAACATAAGCTATAATGTAACATTTTACTTACATGATTATGTTATTCAGTTCACATAATACTTACTAATACATAAGAAGATTATTATACCACACTTATTCGTGTAAAAATTATTTTCGTGTTACGATATATTTCAGATAGTAAACTATCGAATTGGACAGGAATCATTAAAGTGATTAATGATATAATTGCTTTGCTAATACGCGCTGCGTTTGTTGTGGATATAAATCATCCATTACAGACTGTGCTCATACTGTAAGTAACTTCTTCTTTTCGTATCGATGATAGTCATCTTCAATAGGTACATAAACGTAACCTCACACCTGTAATCCCCGAAGGGTTAGGCAGAGCCCAGAGGTGTACCCATTAATACACCTACATTTCGCCAGTCATGTTTAAGTCCCATGTAATAAGGGGCGAGCCTAAATCCAGACTCCGATGCTACTACTGAGAAATTCCTGATGGAAAACCCCAATAACACATTCATTCATACGAAATTAAGCAGTGGCAAATAGATTTAATTCTTGTTAATAACTTTCAAGAATGCGATTTAATGGTTTACTAATTGAAACAAAAATTTGGCTTTGACTTTATCTACTTTCTTTTATCATTGAAACTAATCTGAAAGTATTGAAGGGAATTGGACCTTCTATGGTCGCCACTGTGTTGTTATCAATAAGGACATTTACTTTATGCTTTAGTAAAGGTAAAGGTAATAAAATAATTGAGATTAATATCTCTGCTTAGAAGTTTTGGAAGTTTGCAAACCGATTTAAGCAATAGTTGATGCGAATGAACGATATCGGACTGACGTATTTGGCACGCTTGGTAGACAGTAAATCGGTAAATCTTCATGAAAATTTCACGCCCTGGGATTACTAGACTACCTGTTTAATTCCCATGTAATAGTGGGCGAGCCTATTGCTATCAACCTCGCGCAAATCCAGACTCCGAGGTTGCTATTATGTAAATCCTGATGAAAACCCTTATAACACTGTGCCCGACCTGGGAATCAAACCCAAGACTACACTAGACGAACGAGGCAGTCCGGGGGGCATTACTTAGGTAGGTATTTCATATCTATATAAATGATATGGAAAATTATTTTACTTTTCGCTGACCGTGCATGCCTACTGTTGCTCAAAACTGATGTCGTTACTGATCGCCTACAAGCACGCAAAAGAACGCGTTGAAAAATATAACAACTCGTTATTGATGCGAATGCATATAATTATGTGAATTGAAGAATTCCGTGCAGGAATCAAACCTGTGAACAATCAATTGCTCAGTCACTTGACCTAACGTGCCGTTAACCATCATAATTCGTTCGCGTTTAGGCTAGATACAGGCTTGATACAGACTTGCCTAGTTTGGGCCAACGTTAAAAACTTTGAGTAAGTACTTAATTTTATTTGCAATCAAAAAAAAAATTTTTTTTTGTATATTATTCCATGGGAACTGTATATTTTTCCGGGAGTAGACTACTTATGTGCTATTCCAGACTCGTAAAACCTAGTAGGTGATAGAACGTCATGAAAGGTAAGGTAAGGTAATATCATGTCAATATCATCAAGTTTTGGTACACATAATGAATGTAAGAGAACAATGAAGATCCTTCTGGCTAGTAAAACTTCATTTCTTTCCACTCCATCTTCTTTAATAGGTAGGGGGAGTCCGGGAGAGTTTAGCAGGGGGGAGACAATAGCCACTGATCATAGAATCCCTGTATAACTAGATATTGCGATTTTGCCACACTTCTCACAGCTCATAGGCGCCTCCCACCTAGCTCACGCGGCGATGTTGCGATCAGCAGTTTCGTTTTGACGTTACAAGTGAAAACACGTTTTTATGCCCGGTAAGTAAATTTTTTCAATTTTCGATATTTGATTACTGTTGCTTACTGTTCATAGATTTCAGCATGTCATGCATACATATCCTTAGTGTAATTATCCTTGTTACCTTTACGATAGACAGTTTTTGCTTAAAGATTATAGTTTTTTTTGTAAATTAAATAACGGACAGCTTGGCGTGGGGTGGGAGACATTACCATGGCGACGGGAGGAGACTTTACCCAGGGTAATCTCTCCCTCTGTTTCTCTTGCAATAATATTTTCTGTTTTATTTTAGATAAGTATCCACAATGCCCTTCAAGTATAAAAAAAAGAAACAACAAGAAACAGAAGCAATTTAGACCTGTCAGTAATAAGAAATGCTGTTTTTGAATTTTACTTTTGTTCTTAATTTTGAAAGTATTTTTATTTTACTGACCACATACATGGTGTCCTACTTTAAACTGATTTGCAATATCTACTTTTAAGGTTTAACTATTTGTAAGTTTGTTATCTAGTTATGACGTAGATAGAATAGGCTCAGACTATTATGTTTGCTATGAAGATACCTAAGTTACCTTTGATTTTTCTCCATTTTGATAAGATATTGTTAAATTTCTAAGATATTTTGCTGTAGAAAGACTGAAATTATTATGCAGTAACAGTTGGTTGTAAAAGTTCTTATTAATAAGGTTATAAGTTATGTTAGAAAGAGTTTCTAATGGTAAAAGTTTATAAACACTCACTGTTTTAAACGCAACTACTTATCTTAAGAAATATAATATGTGATAGGTACCTAATTCCTCACTACCTGTATGTCAAAGATACTCAAATTATATAGTTCGTGTTATCATTTACTACGTATTATTATGTGCCATGTTTTTTTTTATTAAATTTCTTTATTTAATTATAATTTATTATTTTTATTTTGCCTAGTTTTAAACCCGGGTAAAGTCTCCCTTCTTGGGGGTCAAGTCTCCCACCTAGGCGGGAGATATTAGCCAAATCTCACTTCAGTAGAAATCGTTAATTACTCATAAAGTATTAATGATTTATAAAACTTTCTTAAGTAAAAATAAAGCTTAATAATGCAGCTTAGGGTACAATTTGTAGAAAATAGTTTTTTGTAAATATAAAGCGATTAATGAGCATTTTAGTCGAAGGCGGGTAAACTCTCCCGGACTCCCCCTACATAAGTACCTACACGGTCAAGTCAGAGGAACAAAAGAAAAAAACAAAAAAGCTGACTAAATATTTATTCTCTGGGGGGTAATACAGGGTGAAAGCTACCTAAAGGTGTTCGTAATGGTACTTACATTTTTTTTAAAAGATATACCTACTTAAGTACCTACTTACAATACCAAAGATGCTCAAATTAAAGAGGTGTAATTCTAATTATAATTCTCTAACAATCCTAGTTACATGCTCCATTTGACAAACTAATTTAAATTCTTGTAGTCCAAAAAATAAAAAAGGAATACCATCTGATCAACGACGCGAAAATCTGCGAAGCTATCTTTAGGCTTTCGCCTAAATTGAGGAAAACGAATAATGAGAATGATAATTATATCATCTGTCATGCTCATTGACTGCGTCCCGTTGGTTTCGTGACTGCTGAGCGTGGGGTCTTGGGTTCGATTCCTAGGTCGGGCGTTATTCCAGGTCAAGTGTTATTGGGTTTTTCTTTGGAATTTGGTGGTGTTGTTTGACCTCCGTACCTCGGAAAGCACGTAAAGTCGTTGGTCCTGCGCTGATCTCTCCTAGGGCGTCGGATTGCCGCCCCATAGGGCAATGAGAGCGAGGGAAGAGGGAATGCATCTTGTTTACGCATAGGTACTTACTGTTGTGCACTATAATATTTCCTGAATAGTTTTTTATTCGGTTAGTAGAATATAATCATGCTTATTACGGCTTATCTCTTTATCTTAGCAGGATAGAAAGCAGGACATTTCTGTAAATTGAACTTTGACACAAGAAAGTACAATTAAAAAATGCCATTAAGGCCGTACCCCGACCAAAACCTTGTTTTTAGTCGTTTTTCAGAGGCTATCTTCTCATTGATTAAGGGAAATAAACGACATCTAAAAGCACTTTATTAATGTTTGATATCTTATCATCACATTGCAAGATCTATTTTTTTTAAATGTGTTTTAATACATTTAAAACCTCCTTGCGAAATAATGACTAAAATTATTGATTATTTGCATCTCTTGCTTAATGCAACGTGCTATTAATTTGAGAATTGTACTAATCATTAGATAATTCAAAAATCTAAATAATGCTAGATTTATTTTTTTTAAAAAGCTCTCTGTTTTTTTTATATTTCAATAATTCCGAAAAATTGCGTGAAAACGAGAAAGGTGAGAAAGAGATGAGATAAGAAAGTGGCGTGCGGCAAAGAGGGACCGAATGCTCAAGGTCATTTGGTCAGGGAAGCGCCTTAAATTGCATCAAGTGCACGCGGGTAACGCAGGTAGCTTATTGCATGTAATTGACCAAACATTATGACATGGTGACGGGCGTGCCTCAGCCACAGTTAGCACAATGATATAATTTATTTTTCTCCACTTTGCACCCTAAGTTTCTGTGCGAAACTGTTACGGATTACATTAGAGTGGATAATACCTTTTTGTAACTCAAGCCATTACTTATAGAAACGAAAAAATATAGCAGCGCTTTACAAAAAGCTGCTTCATTGCTGATTTTATAAGATTTTTTTTATTGGAACTTTTTTTTTTATAAGTCCTTATTTCCCCGCAACACCCAATACGTTACAAATGCGTTTATAATTTGCTTAGCTTACTAATCTAAACTAACTAAAGCATCAAACTTCCCCACCACAGTTTAAGTTACACCTTGTTTCTGGAACAAAAACCAACAACATGATAATATAATGTAAATAAAAGCATTTGCATGCCCATGTCGGCAGAACATGGAGAATTTTAACCAAAAATATATACTTAATAATAAAACGTATTAATGTTTTTAAAGAAAAATATTATTTTTATAGAATACAAAAATTAGCTTACAAAGTCAAACGTAATATATCAATAACCACATGTGAATTAACGTGTTGAGTTTCGTTAAAAATATCCTAGTAGTTTGATCCTTTAGTAGCTTGATTTAGGCCCCCTGTATTCTTTGTTACTATCTTCTTAGAGTGTAAGTAGTCTAACAAAGAATACAAAAAGATGCCTTTCATCAACATGCCGAACTCGCCGCTCTATACAAATCCTCGGCAACCGCTGGTCTTTCGCTCCGTAGACTAATCACTATAAATACAAGTGAATTCTGTCCGAGTGTACATTGCCTCACAGTCCGCACCGCGGGGACTACCTACCCCCGAACCTAAACCAAAATATATCAAACGCTTGTGAAAGTATTGGAAGGTAGAAGTGAATTTAGTGCTTTACTTTAGCCATTTTTATCTAGATTTCTTGGAGTGATTTGTGTTAAAAAAGATTTTTTTGTTATCTTATTAAAAATATTCTTAATTTAATCTTATCATTATTGTGTTAAAATATTTTTTTACTGTTTAAAAATTAAATTATTTTCATTATAACATCAAAGTCGCTTTTAAATTGTTAACTTAAAATTGCTGAATCATTTTTTATTTTATTTTAGTTAAATAAATAAGTGTTAATTAAATATTCATACGGTGTAATTTCAGTTCGACTGTAGCCAAAATGAAGACCTTTACAGCTGTATTATTATGCATGGGTAAGCATTATTTAATTTTAAACTACTTAAGTATTATTAAATTGAAAAAAATACATAGGTCCTTCACTCAAATTGTTAATTATAAATCACTTACAAAAAAAGAAAGAAAAATCATTGGAAAAATATATATAAAATAAGCCTAAGTACTAGGTAGGTTCTCAGTATCTAATTTTACAACCGCGTCTTAAATTTTTCATTTAATATAATGATCTAATTAATGAAAAATGTTATAAAAATTATGACGACCTAAGTACTTATTATTCATGAGGGCCTAAGACGCATGAATAACGCATTTCCCCATATTTTTTATTAAAATTAAATAATAACTTTAATGATATCATCAAGCTTCATGAAACATAATTATTATAAAACTATCATTAATACATACTTACTACGAGTTCAATTCACCCTGTAAATCGATACAAAGTCAATACATAACAATGAATAAAAAAGCGTAAAATCGTTTCCGTTTAACTTTTCCAAGTATGGTCGGACCTACCTAATGTAAATTACGTTATGTGCGATGCGATGTGTTTTCATTATTGTCTGAAGCTTCTGACTTTACGTATTTACTGAAAGAAAACTCTTTTATTTCTTATTATACATACATAATATAACATCACGCCTTTAATCAGAGGTTAGGCAGAGGTGTGCGGACACCCGCATTTCTTATTATTTATTTTGTTTTGATTATACCTCAATCGCGGGTATACATCTGCCACTTCAGAATTAATTGGTCATCTCTATTTTCTCTCAGAAAAGTCAGAGGACTTTTTTTAAATCAAGTTTAAGTTTCTGCAGACTTCTTTCGTTTACAAGTTACTTATTATAAAGGAAGAACCTATTTATGTCTGCTCAAAGCATCTCATTTGTGTGAAAACGTATGAGATTTAAAACTAACCGTACTTTCTTCCCACATAGTGCGTTTTCCAAAAATTCAAGCAATAAGTATACCTTTGGGCAGAGGCGTACCTAGGGTGGCTTAAGTAGGGCCCCGGGGGCCTATCGAAAAGGGGCGCGAAAGTCGCCAATTAATAAAATTAAAAATCCATATAAATCGTTTTCAACCTATTTATTTCAGGATTTTATGAAAATATGATTATTTTATTTAGTGTATCCCTTTTTTGTATTATAATTTACGAAGGGGCACTTGGTTCTATTGGTACGCCCCTGTAATCCTCCGGAAAATTAGAAATTTAACACTTGTGCGAAGCTGGGGCGGTTTGCTAGTTGAATATAATTATAATATACAATAATTTTATTATATAAAATTAATAATTATATCAACGTTATCGAGTTTATTAGATAACAACAATTAACAACGGAATGTAAATAGCAATTCGGGTGCTCGGAAGTTGAACGCAACGTCCTCACGCAAGATCGATTCACTTTGTTTCCTCAACGCACGCGCACGTTAAATACCTTATTAGTTATGAGTTTACGAGTTACGATCAATAATTACTACTTCCACTGTTATCTGGGGAAAGAAAAACAGTGGAAATAGATGGGGTTTCCCTGTTTACATAAAGTCATTAAATTAAGAAACAGAAACTAAAACTTTTTCTAAATTTTGAGTGCATGCGTAGGGTCGCAGCCATTATCTTACACAATGCATGAAGAATCATCCCCAAAAAACTATTCTTACATGATTTAGTCGGTGAGAGAATCGAACGTGCGCTGTAAATAAGCTGTAATGCAGAGATCTTGCGACAATCGTGCCGCGATACATTATGCTAAAAGAAATAATGAAAAAGAAATTTAAAGTACGAGAATTTCTGATAATTAAAACTTATTGTTAATTATTACCACACTCGCAAATCTGGTTTGAGCGAAATTCAGCAACTCAGTGTTTCTCAACATTTTGTTATCCTTGTCCCAGAAATAGTCCTTCGATAAACTTGCGTTATGCTAAAACATGTTTTTTTGAGACAATTACTGTGTAAAAGAGATACCTAGTTATTATTGCAAGTGTTTTTTATAAGTACTTACGTATTTAAGTAAAACAAGAATTATCGAAAATATTAATGAAAAGTATTTCGTAAAAATCTGAAAATAATTTCAATTCCGTATTTTAGAACTTTTTAATTATTAAGTCGTGATGGCCTAGCGGTTAAGGCGCCCGCCTCTCATGCATGAGGTTGTGGGTTCGAATCCGGGCAAGTACCAATGAGACTTTTTCAATTCATATATGTACTTTCTAAGTTTATCTTAGACATCACAGACATCGTTCCGTGCCTCGGAAAGCACGTTAAGCTGTTGGTCCCGGCTGTCATACGTGGATCTTTGACAGTCGTTACGAGTCATCAGAAGCTTGAAAGTCTGACAACCAGTCTTACCTAGGGGTATCGTATTACCCAGTCACTGGGTTGTGAAGGTCAGATAGGCAGTCGCTCCATGTAAAATACTGGTATTCAGCTGCATCCGGTTAGACTGGAAGCCGACCCCAACATAGTTGGGAAAAGGCTAGGCAGATGATGATGATGAGAACTTTTAAATTATTACTCTTGATAATTAACTAACTACTTGGTAGTTTTATTTTGATAAATCGCTTCATATTCTTAACTAACCAGCCCATTACTTCCAGGCACCCTCTCCCTATCGGCCGCAGCACCCGTGGCTCGCGACAGCTCCCCCATCGAGTATGAATACGACTACGACCACTCAGCACAGCAACAACAACAGGCACCACAAGCCCAGGACCCTCAGGAATCAGCCAGCCACTACGACGCATACATCCAAGACGTTAAAGCAGCGGCCAGTGGCGGCAACGGCGGGAAAAAAGGCTTCAGTCAGGGAAGTGGCCTTAGAACCATCGCTCAAGGATCAGCCAATCAAGCCAAGACTGCCTTAGGAAACCAGGCTGCCGCTGGATATCAAGCTGCTTACGTAGCCAAGAATACTCTTGCCCAATCTGCTGCTCAGGCTAGTGCGACCGCCCAGGCCGCCCTTGCGGGCAAACAGGTCATCCTGTCGGGATTGGAGCAGCAGGTCAGAGATGCAAAGGTCGGGCTCCAGGGTGAAGAGATGCAGCTGCAACAAGCTAAGAGATCCGCGCAAGCTGCTGCCAATGCCGCACAGCAAGCTATGCACCAGGTACGTGAAGTTAAAAACTTAAAATATTTAAAATGGATTTAGGGAACGTCGATGTTGTAGGGAATGATGTTGCTTTCTTCGATAAGATTTCAACATTTTTTTAAATTAATTTCCTGCTTAATTTACAATGGTTCCATAAATCTGTAACGTTTCATTATTTATCACATCATAAAGCTTACACAAATATTATTTTACAAGCAATAAAAATGACAATAACAAGTGAAACGCACTTTTCGTTCACGGCCAAACAGCGTTACTCAAAAAATGCAAATTATTGATAACAATTACGCAAACTGGTCCAGTACAATGCACAATAATTTTGGCAATGAACTAATTAAAAAAACCGGAGACCTGTTCAGCTTTTTACAACAAGAATAACGCAATGGTGCCACTAAAAGTAACTTTTGAAGATAATAAATAAAAACTGCAGCGCCACCAACAACGAAATGCACAAAAACGCGTTGTGCAAATCGGTACAAATGAGTTTTACGAAAAAATAATAGTACAAAACATTGAAGAAAGATATCTGAAAGTCAATTAACATTACGCGCTTGCGCAATCGTTCGGTCCACTTGCTTTGAGAAATGAATTGATCGCGTTCATAGGTCGTTTTATTTCGATTGCTGTAAGTGGCAATATGGACGTTACGTGGAAGAAATTGGCAATGTCACTAACTGAATAGTTGACAATGTAACTGAATGGTAAAAGGCCTATTATTATAATGGATATTGGAGTTACTAAAGAATAAAAGCACAAGAACGAATATTTTAGATCACTATTTGTATAGATTATGTAGGTAAGTAGAGAAAAGCAAATAGTTTTTTTTTACTATCGTCTGCGTAAACACTATACACATTTTTTCCACTGACTGCCTCGTCAGTCTAGTGGTCGCAAAGCGTGACTGCTGAGCAAGAGGTCTTAGGTTCGATTCCCAGGTCTGGCGTGTTATTGGGTTTTCCATCAGGAATTTCTCAGTAGCAACCTCGGAGTCTGGATTTGTGCCCGGTTGATGGCATAGGCTCGCCCCCTATTACATGGGGCTTAAACATAACTGGCAAAACGTGGGTGCACTACACCTCTGCCTAGCTCTTCGGGAATTATAGGCGTGTTGTTATGATGATGACATTTTTTCGACTACAGATTTTTTTTGATAGGCCATACGGACTTTCATATTGCAAATTAATAGGCACTTTACCCAATGGAAAATGTTTATTGAGACATCGAAAGTAAGGCATGCCTTAGAGGGCCCGCAGACATACAATTCCAAGTTGGCCAACTAAATCGCAGAGCATACCAATAGACTAGAGACTGAATGAGAGTCAGCACATCTTACCAACTAAGTTGTTCAACTTTTTAGTGTAATATTTTGTATGCTGTGCGATTTAGTTGGCCAACTTGGAATTGTATATCTGCGGGCCCTCTTACTTTGCCTTGCGTCGAACACGTTCATCTTACTCATTTTCTTTAAATAAGTATTTTCCGTAAGATGCAACTGATTTGCTTATTTAATTCTTAGATTATTAAGGCATTACTGAAGATGTGTCTTATGTTAAATTATGTAAGGTTGAAAATCTATCCAGAAAGACGATCGTAAACATAATGATTATTATATTAGAAAGGTATATTTTATTTTAATACAGTTTAAGAATTACCTAAGTATGTTTTTCTAATGGATAATAATTATCTACCGAATACCGAAACCGTAAATATCTTAGAATACCAATTTTGATAAAGATATATCTAATCGAAGAAAGACTATTTAGTTACAAAGCAAAGCAATATAAATTAAACTTGAAACTTCCAACACCAACAATAGCTAAACTCCGCGCGAAAATAATCGAATTTCAATTTCAAAATATAACGTGACAAAATGTGAACAAAAACATATTAATTTGAACTTTGCAATTCCATGTAATTGATTTACTTTTATGTTATGGTGTTTAGTAACTAAGTAAAGTACGAAAAACGGTTAGTTCTTGCAACAGTTCGATCTTAAGAAAGACTTGGTGATTTGTTGTCAGCCGTTGCTAATCATGTTGTAATGTCGATCGAATAGCCACTGAATATAATGAAGTGTAATGTAAAGTTTCAAATAAGTAATAGAAGAAATTCGTGGAATAGATTTTATTGTAGGTCAGTGTTTCTCAACTCGTGAACCTTTTTTTTCTTCCGGCCTTATCCCATCTTTATTTGGGGGCGACTCTCCTAATCGCTCTTGTACTTAGTCTTGTCCAAAGCTGTCTTTACTGGGTCGCAATTGGGTCCATATTATTATTTTTAAAACCTTTTTTAACTATCGCCATCCATGTGAGTCGGGGTGTTTCGTCCCCAAGAGTCTGCAATATTACATTATTTGACGTAAGTAGATAAGACAAGGCAAACTGAATGAATGGATTGTTAGATTGAGTGACTACACACACGTGCATCATCAGATTGATAAAAAAAGGTTTCTGAGTAATCTAGACGTAACAAGTAATTAGCAGCTGGTTAAAAAACGTTTGATTTAATCCAAGACATGGATGATTACGCCCATAATTTCAGACATAATCGATAAGTTACATCAATAAAAGTTAGGTTCTTCTTTTTCTTTTAATGCTTCAGTAATATCGGCCTATTGACTAATTTGGTCTAGGCAGTCACAACACAGTGACTGATTACCATGGTTATATAACGGTTGCACTCAATTGCAACTTCATTTGTAACTTCATCTATCTTCTTTCAAAGGTCGTTTTTAAGATTGGGATAAATTCATACGTTCTCTTACAAACAAAATTAACAAAAACAATGGTTTAACGAATTTTATCAAATCACCCGATTTTATAACACTTGACTTTATTGATAGGTTGGCAATAATTTGAATTGATCTTTATCGTCTTTTCTATCTCCTTTTTGCTGATGTCCATCACTCTATCAGAAACAGTGGGATATCCTATCAATTTAGTTACTTTATGCCTCTTTCCACTTACGCCATTAACTTAATACTTCCCAAGTTTGTCATTTGAGTAACCCAATCAATAAATCGTAACGGTTTGAAGCGAAACATTTTGCAAGCACTGATTGTATCGTTCTTCAGTTTTGTTTGCGACACATTTTAATTACAGCAACGTTTCGGTCTGTTTTGTTAGTTTATTGTATTTTAGATATTATTTAAATTACCGTTTAGAGTCCAAGGTCTATATTTCTATTTGATACAGTTGTCATTATAATAATATCAAGGGAAATTAATGTCAATGACTTACTTTTCATGGTATGAATTCGATATAAGTACCTACTTACTTGTAGTTTTTTTAAATATGAAGTTATTAATAGCCACTAAATGTTAAGACTAATAATTTCAGTACAGCTATAAGGTACCCATAACTTAAAAATAAGTTTCGTCTATGTGGTTTGCATTGGATTGAATGTTGTGTTGCATCTAGATAATAATATCCAGTATTGAAACTAGATTCCCCACATGATGTAAGCTTGATCTTAACATTGTAACCAATACGCGTTACCTTCCTATTAATTCACGGTTAGAGAGTAATTGTACATTGAACTTGATAACTTTCGCTCTTTGTATTTGTAAGAAATGGTTTCAATTTTTAACACGGAATTTTTAGTAGCTTACAAAACTTAATTGGCAATGATTTCTGCTTCTATCACAATCCCTTTAACCTTACAATTTTGGACAGGAACTGAAAAATCTAAGTCACCTAACACTTCTGTTACAAGTTACGCCCTGGTAAGAGGAGGGATCTCTAAGACTCGTAACTCACTAAAAACCACCCCAGTGTTCCCTTCTCACACTTGCCCCTTCCGCGACCTCCGGCCGACTGTTCAGTTTGTTGACCCAACCCTCAAAATCTTCCAGGTGAACGTAATCCAAGCTGCCCTGAACGCTGCCCAAGCGACATCAGAGAACGCCAATGAAGCAGCTTCGCAGGCTGCAGGTGAGCTCGGTGCCCAGACTGCTATGGTAGGAGCTGCAAGGCAGAGGCTGCATGCCCTACAAGAGCAGCTGCATGGAGTCAGGATCGATTTCGAGGCTACCCAGTCGGCAGCGAGAAAGGCTCAGGTATGTGGGGGCTGGTTTTTGTGGTCAGTGGTTCTAAGCGGTTTGAAAGTAGGACGTTTAATTGGAAATATCTAGAAACTTATTGCGTTGAGCATTAATGATGATGCCCATGGCAATAATTTATGGAAAAGAAATTTGGTTTGATCAGTAGACTTTACAGATGTTGATTAGTTTTTGATATTAAATTAAAATTACACAGATCCTGTAAATAACTGACCAATTTAACATCGACAGAGATTTAGAGAGAGAGTTTCTGAGATAGATACTTGAGTTATTGAATTCCGAAATAATAATAAGTGACGTTTCCCTGAACAGGAAGCGCAGCGGATCTCTAAGGCGTACATTATTGAGGACATTACCATTTCCATGTTCTACTGACACGATGAGAAGGAAGAACAGTTATTTATTCCTTGTCTTGTATATCTTTTAATAAACGTGTTGATCTTAGTTCATGCATGTTTCTTTATTTAAACTTGTTTTTTTTTTAATTCCTTCAATTGGCTATACTTTTATTGTCTTAAAAGCTTTATCACAAGCTTAGACGTTTGGCTATGTATTTCCTCTCTTTAATTTCTATATTCTCACGATCAAAGACAGAATCATGAAATTATTTGTGTTTCACATTTTCCTGCATGAGTTTTCTATTTACGTCTCTAAAAATACCAACCACGTCATTGCACAGAGCTGTCTCCTGAAATATAAAACAGTTTCATTCATGACTTACCTCCGTGTTACCCCAATCTAGAATAGGGCTCTGGATCTCAGCATCTTCCAGACTCACTTTCATCTCAACAATACTCTGTTTCTTTCACAGGCGGCAGCTCAACAGGCCCAGGCTAATGCAGCAGCAGCAGCAGCGAAGGCGGCAGCAGCCGGGCTCGGTGGTCAGCACAAGGATGCTTCTCACGAAGGTACGGCGCCCGAGCAGCAGTACCAGGCTGCTCCTCAAAGCCAAGAGCAGGATAGTCAGGAGTACTACCATCAGCTACAGTCGGACTACCATCACTAGTAACAATAAGGTTTTAGGTGACTAAGTTCTGGGATTTGATGAAGTTTTTTAGTTTGTTGATTTTTGTTTTGTCCGTTCTTTTCAGTTTTCCTTCAATGTTCTCCTTGTTTACAATATTTTTCTTTCATTTATTTCTCCTTTAATTCCTGCCTTTATTGTTTTGTTTTAAATTATGTTCTGTTCTTAATGCCTCAGTTTCTATACCCTTATTGTTGACTGTTTTTCCTTTTTTATCAACCCTTAGAAGTCCCATTTATCAATCATTACCTAGTTAATTTATCTCATTACTTTCCATTTTGTCCTCTCATTCAGCCCATTCTTATTTGTCTTTGTCCCCTATTCCTTGTTCTCCTTCTAACATAAAAAAGCAACAAAATAAAAAAGTTTGAGAATCCCAGAACAAAAGCTACGTTATCATTAGGATAGGATACTTTAGCATTAAAATATTTATTTCACCACTCTGCATATCCTATTCTAATCTTAGCTAACAAGTAGATTTACGTTCTACTACGATGTAAATAAAAATGTTTTTTTATAGTTAGGAGTGCTTCAAGATCGAGTTAATGTGATATCTGTTGTTTTTAAACATTTTTTTACTTTTATACGAGGTCCCAAGTGGTTCCAGTTTTGTATACGTATAACTATAGTTATACTACAAAATGTTAGCGGTAATACTGCCTAATGGCAAACGAACCTTGCAACTTACCAACGCAACAAAGCAACGTGAAAATCTGATAACTTTATTACATTGTTGCTGCAACATGTTGCATTCTATGTTGCTTGTTGCGTTGCAAGTTACACAACAGTTTCCTTTGATACTAACATACAAAATTAAGTGCGATGTCTCAAAGCCATAGAGTGTCGACAGAAAGTGTGAAAAAATAAAATATTGTTTTTGTTAAGTATTTGTTTTTTCAATATGATCTTGACTGATGACTATCTGACTGTGACTTCTTCTGACTGTTACTTGACATCTCACTTAATATCACTAACTTGACTTGACTAAAGGGCGAGACAGACTTATAACACGCTACGCCATCCCACGCGTGCTCATTAGCCAAAAGACAAAGAGTAGTTTCACGAGATGAAATGTGGCCAATGAGAACGCTTGAATGCCGTGGCGTGGCGTAGCGTGTTATAAGTTTGTTTCTACCTTAACACTACCACTGTCTACCTACCTACCTACCCTGCTTATTTATCTCACAAGTACATTTATAAGTTAAAGGTAAAAATTTGTATGATTTTGTCATGATTGTTGCGACTACTTTTACTCTTTAATTTACTAGAGTGATCTAAGTTTTAAAAATGAAACCTTGCTAATAAACCCACAAGCCAAGGCAGAATGAACTTAGACATACCATAAAACATAGAGAACATTTATTTTTTAATCTGTAGTTTTTGAAGAATATTTTTCAATTTGATAGTTCTATTTCAAATATCTATTTTTTTAAATAAGAGTTCAATTCGATTTTTAATAACATTTTAAATTTTAATCTGTGTAAAGGTATGTTTTGTTTTGTATTTCGATAAGTAGGTGCACCTACGTAAGTACATTATTTTTAACATCTACTGACAGGTAAGTATTTTAATTATCTATCACTTACCTACCTACCTAATCTTCAGCCTAGCCTTTCATTCTAGAACCTAGCTCTTCCTAATTTTATGCTTCCAAATTCTCCAAAACATAAATGCTATTTTCCAAAATCACCTTCATTTTAGGTTTGCGAGGTCTAGCTTCACATCCAAGCTTACAAAAATATGGCATAGACTAGACCACATTCGCTTTTACCGGCTTAACCTATGGCTTTGTTTCATGGCTCGTCAACGAATCAAGAAGATTCGTAAAGCGAGATCTTTCCTATATTTCAGAGTGGGCCAGCTCCGACCAGGACTTTATTCAAGTGACCAGCGAACAACCCTTGCACATCCACGAAGAACCTCCGCTCACCCCAGCCCCAGAACCAACTCACGCTCTCATAGAAACCAACGCATTTACACCAAAACCGCCTGCACTAAACCAATCACCGCATTCGGAACCAAACCAGATTGAACTAGATAATTCTGCCGAATTCCGGTTCCAGCCATTCCAATCCGCTTTTAACCAGTTTAGGTTCAAACCTACTGCGGCTAAGCCTACAAAATTAGTCGCTAAACCAATTCAATTAGTAGCCAAGCCTACAAAAATAGTAGCTAAGCCTACCAAATTAGTAGCTAAACCTACCAAATTAGTAGCTAAACCTACCAAGTATGTCGCTCTCCAACCTAATAAGTTAGTGGTTGCAAAATCATATGGGAAAATGTTTCCTGATACTTACGTTAATTTAGATAGCTTTTTCAAGGATCATAATCAGAGTAATTATGCGAAGCAACTTGGATTTTATGGATGGTAGTGGAAGAAAGTAATTATAAGAGGTAGGTCCACATTGCATAGCTCAACGCTTTCCCAAAACACCAAGGTACCTTTTTACCCTATATTATTTTTATTTATACTATATATTAACTTTTAAAAGCCCCTTTAGGTTTTTTATTTGTATAATAACGTAGAATTAAAGCACACTGATCATGTATACCTATCTATAAAGATTCTAAGATAAAATCCTTATAAACATTAGGTAATTTATTACACAGAAATTTTTAAGACCGTATTTATTTCCAATATTAATAATTATTATAATGTCTCTAGCGCCAGCAAAAGAAGAGCAGAAAGCGGCCGAACATGAGGAAGAAGAACCAGAAGAGGAAGAAGATTGTGACGAAGAATGTGACGAAGAAAAGAAGAAAAAATAGAAAAACCAAATAGTTAAATGCCATTTATTAGTTCGATGTCTACATAGCTTTTAATTTTGTTACTTAATTTTAAGGACGTTGTAGTAATAAAATAATAAAATCATTTGTAGATATTTATTTTACTATGAACAAAACCTAATTTATTGAATAGAGACAGATCTCAATGTTATTTGTGGTGCATTGAAATAAACGTGAAGACCCAAGGTGATATAATTTATAAATGTGTATTTTATTTGATTTACTAAATACTTATTAGTTTTACTAAGTACCTAGTAACCAACCAAAATATCGATCTTATGACATGCGCAGTGATCCTGTGCATAGGCCTATGTGTTGTACGTTGCGCGGCTGGGTTCGATTCCCGCAACGAACCTATTTTATGACTTAGATTGAGGCAATGATTAGGTACAAATACAAAAAGTAGAAAAGCAAAAGATCAAACAACAAAAATGTAGAAATCTTTTGTTGTTGATGTTTGCCGTTAGTCCAAGCAAAAATCCTAAATGAAATAAATACATAGAAAAAAAAATCTATCAATTTTATGAACAGCAATAGTGCCATAGTACAGTTTTTTGTATTTCTAAACGCATCAGTAAGCATCAAAGTGATTGGTTACGTTTCTCTAAATGCAGTATGATAAAAGTAAAAAAATATTTAATCTCTTTAGTTAATTTGCCAAAAAGGCTTATATTACTTAAAACTACCATGAAATCGAATTCGTAAGCGTCTAATTGTTTTATTTCACGAATTTTGTTAAAATTTGATTTTGAAACTTTGACGAAATAAGTCACGGATCACGACATCCATCATTAAAAAGGAAACGGAACGCTCCTTTCAAATGCGACATTGACGTGCTACACATGTATTAGAAAAATAATTATCAAAAACATCGAAATGTCTGTCGTAAAGAAGAAGAAGCGTGTTTCTAAGAAGAACAAGAAGGCGTGGGGAAAATACTCTGATATCCGCGATGTCGAGGAGTTCCTAGAGGACCAGAGATTAGAAGAACGATTGGGGTGAGGTTATGTTGACATCGTGTGCGCAACTATTGTGTTTATTTTTTACTAAATGTTCAAGTAAAATTAAAGCAAACTGCTCTTTTAAATTATATGATTTAAGCATTATTCATTACACTGAATATGTAGCCCTAAATTTGTATTAAAGTCACAGAAAAATCAGTAAACTTAGTCAAATAGAGTAGTTACCTAGTAATTTTGTGCTTTTGTTAAGGTAATGCTAGTCTATGTTTTCGCTTATAGATAATTGCATTGCTCAAATACTTTGCTCATTTTTCAAACACAACCAAAGGGGTCGCACCAGCTAATATGGAGCTCATAACAAAATTATGTTGCTCCTGTTTCACCATAATTATTAATTTAAAATTTTTACCTTACAGTAAATTTGATATCAAGCCAGACAGTGAACTGTTCGTGGTCGACACAGCAGGAGACAATGATGAAGTTAAGATTGAGGACACAAAGCCGCTGTCACGTAAGCTACAAAAGAGAGCCAAGCTGAATGAAGTACCAAAATGCTTTGAAGTTCTACTGCCTACTTCTAAGGTATGTTCAGGCACTCAGGGATAATTTGCTTCCTATTATCGAAAGAAATTTTAGAAGCGGACCAGTAGTTCCATAGTTTAGCACCTACAAACAAACAAAAAATAAACATATTCTTTAGTTTTATAATACTACTTTTACTTGTATATTATATATTTTTATCGTACAATACCATAATCAAAAATCATATTGTAAAAAATGATTCACCGGCATGAAATAAACTATGTTTAAAAAAATCCATATCAGTAGTTATTTGTAGCAATATGACAATGACCAGATTCGCTTTTTTAGGTTCCAGATCCAAACAAAAAACGTAACTATGTGAACCCTATTGGCTCCAAACCATCAGCTTTGAGCAAGCTGAGAGAAAAGCGTCAAGCACAGAAGGGAGTGTTTGAGAAGAAGCTGGTGGAAGCAAAGAAGAATAGGAAGATGGCTCTAGACAAGAAGAGGAAGGCAAAGCAAGTCCGACAGAACTTTGGCTTGGATCTGTGGGGGAAAGACTGTAAGTATCAAATTTGGACAGATTTTGTAAAAACTTGATTGATCTTTATAATTAGGTTTTTAAAATATCTGTGTTTGTGAAGTTTCGTGCTCATTTTTCTCCATACAGACCTACGTTTTGGAATATGCAACTAGCCGCTGTTTTGACTAACTCCTAGATAGTTCAAAAGTACCTGTAAATGATATTTAAATATTAAGTTGTCTTTGATGTAACTTTGATGGATTACAGAGTGGTCTAGATTATATTTCATGTCAATAGATGTTTAATTAAGTAATTTTTTGCCTTTCAATGTTTCATATTCATTTTAATATCTCCCTTTTCCAGTACCAGATGCTAAAGGCATCCCTGAAACCCTGATAGACGAGTTCATATCAGAGGAAGCGCAGCTGCACAATGTGTTACCTACACAGAGGCTCAGACCTAAGCCTCCGTTGGCCAAGACTGTGGTGACGAGAGCTGCAATTGAGACACCACATCCAGGAGTCAGTTATAATCCTTCATACCAAGTTAGTATCCTTAATTACATGGGGCTACTTTATGAATTATCAATTAAGGTTTTTCTTTCATACAAGCTACTGCAGGCGACTATGGCCGCATGGAAGATAAGTATACCATCAAAGGCCTATGTCACTCGGCCGTAGTGTAGCTTTCCAGCAGTGAAATTTATTTTAGTAAGTATTTGCCTAATATACTTGTTATCATTTTACAGAATAAAATAATGTATCCTTACTAATATTACTCAATTCTCTTAGTAAGTTTAAGTTTACTTAATAAGTTTTTAGATATTAAGTTCTTACTATTTAGCCTTCTTCCTCTCTCTTAAGTTTAAGTTGCTGTGCCCGACAGGGTCCATAATGATTCTGTACCTTCATATTTATAAGACCATTAATGTACATTATGGAACGCAATAAATGATTGATTGATTGATTGATTGATTATAAATGCAAAAGTAACTCTATCTGTCTGTTATGCTCTCACGACTAAACTACTGAACCGATTTTGATGAAATTAGGTACGGGGTAAGTTTGAACCCCAAGGAAGGACATAGGCTACATTCTATTCCGCGATTACGTCTGCGTCCGCAATAACCGACATTTATGCGGATAAAGTCGCGGGCAAATACTAGCTGCTTTATATGTTCGCCTGCTCGATTACTTAAATAATGCAATGAATAATTTTTTATTGTCAAAATTAAAAGCACTGACTGATTGTGTAATCATTGCTATTTTAGGAGCACCAAGACTTGCTTCAACAAGTGGGCAAACATGAAGAGAAGATGATGAAGAAGGAGGCGCACCTCCACAGAGTGACCACAGGCATGTTCAGACGAGTCACGCAACAGGAGAAAGAGGTATATATTTTGTAGTGTTAATTTATTCTATAAAAAAAGTTATTGTGTATACTCTGTATAATATATACATAGACAACATGTCAATATTTCAGACTAGTAAATTTTCACTCCTTCAAATTATAAATGAAGATAACTAATAACTATATTTTCGAGCCGTTTGGGGTGGAAACCCTCGGGTCGTGGACTCCGTGTGCCCATGGCATTTTTAAGGAGTTGGCCAAACGGTTGGTTGACACTTCCCGTGACCCAAGGGCTGGTTATTACCTTGGCCATTGGTTAAGCATTGCCATCCAACTTTTACTTTTACTAATGGCTTAATTTTATTGAAATAAATTATTTGACTTTGACTTTAAAGATTATCTTGCTGATGATAAATATTGCGGTTCGACATTTAATTCTCTGATGATTTTGATTCTGTCCAGAACCAATGGCGCGAAGAGATGAGCTCCGGCCTACCTCAGCCTCACAACCCAGCTGACGACCCGGAAACTGACACAGACAACGAGTACAAGTCTGTCAACCCGCCGGTGAAGAACAAGAAGAAAGACCACAAGACGCGCAGGAAGCAGAAGGAGAGGCTGGTGGAGAAGGAGAGGCTGAAGAGGGAGAAGATAGATAAACAGAAGATTACTGACCTTTATAAGTGAGTTACTCCAAGTTCTTTTGGTATTGTAATTAATTATATGGTGGTTGTTAGGGTTCTGTACTCAAAGGATTCTAAACAACACCCACAATAAATGCCACAATAAAATAAAAAACATAATAAGATAAAATCAATAAATGAATTTATTTCCTAAACTATGTATAGAAAAATTATATTAATATGTAGTGTTAAATATTGTATGGTTGTACCTTTGTGCCTTTGTGTGCCCTTTGTGTGTGATTCCGACTCGCATTTAGCCTTGGTTCTATTTTCTATTATTATAAGGTTCTATTTTACTTGAGGTTATCATATTTTCGGCGTCAAACTACCCGTAGTATCTGTAATACTTTTACGGTAAAAATATTAGCATTCTATATTATGAGTCGACAACTATCTAGTTATCGGTTAACCAGAATCCCTCTGTCGATAATTCTACCATTATATTATTTTCAGATTACGCAAACTCCAATCCTCAATCAAAACCCGCGAGCAGAAGCAAGCAGACGAGCGCAGCAAGCGAGCAGAGAAGCGCGCCAGCACTGAAGCGACCGCGCTGCCCACCCTCAACGCGCACAAGACGCCTGTCAGAGAACCGGACTACGTGGACCCAAAGCAGCTGTCCGGAGATCTTAGGAATATACAGTCTACTAGTAAGTCGTTACACTGACTGACCCGTGATCTCGTGTATTCAATTCCCGGGACAGGCAATGGTGTGAAAGTTGGTGGTTTAACGCCACTGAGCCGTTGATCCTGGCTGTCGATCGTAGATCTTTGACAGTCAGTACGGGTAATCAGAAACTCGAAAGTCTGACGACCAGTCTTAGCAAAGGGGTATTGTGTTACCCAGTAACTGGGTTATGAAGGTCAGATAGGCAGTTGCTCCATGTAAAATACTGGTATTCAATATTCATATGTCTCAAGGTAGGAAGTTAGCAATATTCTCGGTACAATTGCTCGTTGACTGCCTCGTTGGTCTAGTGGTTAGTGACCTTGACTGCAAAGCCGGAGGTAGTGGGTTCGATTCCCACCCAGGACAAACTTTGTGTGATAAGCATAATTGTTGGTTCTGTGTCTGGGTGTAATTTATCTATAATATGTATGTATTTATAAATTATATAAGTATGTATATCAGTTGTCTGGTTACCATAACACAAGCTCTGCTTAGCTTGGGATCAGATGGCCGTGTGTGAGTTGTCCCAGATATTTATTTATTTATTTAATTGATATCTACATTGTGTGTTGCTTAAATTAAACCCTAAAATACTAAACATAAAGTCCATTATTTCAGCAAACCCTCTCCGTGAACGTTTTGAGTCACTCCAACGTCGCGGCGCCCTCGCAGCCTCTAAAGTAATGATGAAGAAGAAGAGGAAACTCAAGAGCTACTTCAAAGCTGGCCACAAGGTCACCGAGAAAGATATCGAGAAGTACGTCACTAGGAATGTAGGCAAAAAGTGATCTTATGACGGTGGTGTAAGGTCGGATTGCTTTGTGTGATAAGAAGTGTAAAATGTAAGTAATGTGCATTTAGTACGTTATTAAAGAGTTATTTAAAGGTTTTAGTAGTTTGATTACTTTTATTTTACAAGATAGTAGTAGCATTTGTTTGGTACAATAGTTACAAAAATTGGAAGGACTTACTATCCTATCACAAAAAAAAGACTTTATTCCAGTAGTATAAGTTCCATTTTTGTCTGTAGTAGTTTCATTAACGAAATGTTATTTAGATGACTATTCTCACCATCAAACAAGGTCGAAAAACTTCAAAGAATATGGTTTGGAAAAAGAAAAGCCAAAAAATATTTTTATACAAAAAATTTACTAAAAAAATATCTAACATATAATACATCTAGAAATAGTCCACTTACGAATATATTACAGAGATATCGTGGCAGTGTAACGAATATAAAATCTAACGTAAACATAGCTATGTAGGTAACTCAGTATTCTAGCCTAGAATGTTTCTTAAAAATAGGAAAATAAACATTATATTGCTTATAAATAGAATACTATGCATTAATCTATGTAGTCGAATTTCAATAACAAAACGTAATAAGTTAACTAAGTTACAAACTAAGGGGACTGTTTTAAGCGATATGCACATCATATTTATTAAATCATTTCTTTCAAGTGCCAAGACTCATATTTTGTTGGATCAAAGTTGTAATTTCATCTTGTTTACATAGATTTTGTATCTAATATATTAATTACGTATCTCGGGCTAAATATAGGATGGATGAAACAAAAATTATAGTCCTTTTTGTGGGAGAGCCTCCCATCATACATTACTAACTTTTTCTGACTGTTTTATTACAGTATAAAGGACTTACTAATATATTAAAATATTAGGCTTTTAGATACAGATAGATATGATTTCTGAAAAGGATTCCATCTCATGGTCCTTTAATTTTAAAATTAATGTTTTGGTTACGATTCTCATCACTATTTATTTTTTTAATTTCGAAATTGCAAATGTTAGTTAGGTATTGTTTTTAAATTCAGTGCTATTAAAATTACAATTCAAATAATTTGCCGCCCCCCTATTAAATGGGACTTAAAAATAACTGGCGAAATGTGGGTGTACTGATGGGTACACCTCTGCCTAACTCTTCGGGGATAACAGGCGTGAAGTTGCGTTATGTTCTACTAATTACATGTTACTTCATATTATGTGCACATTGCCCCTAACAGTCTAGGTATTCAGAATCATCATAATTTTCCAACATCTGAAAATACTGATGCTCTTCAATTTCGGCTGAAAACGAACAAATTCTATCTACATAATCACATTTACACGTTTATATTTAGGGTTTGAAATGATTTATATTGTAACGTTCCGTTTGTAACTTCTTCTTGTAAAGCTGGTTTTGATAACTGTTATTTACATTTGTGGACTACATGCCTTTTGCCATTATGGTGTTGTCGTCCTTTTGTTAGTCTTCTAAGTTATTAATATCTAAAAGCCTTGAACTGAGTCCTGCACTCTTTATCAGTAAGCTCAGGATTTTCTTAATTCTTGTTAATATTTTATGGTTTTGGATCTACTTATATAGTTCTCTCTTTCTTGTTCCATTTTACTGTTGGATATATACATTACTAAAAAATACCTTATAATTTATAAATCTGTTCAACAAAATATAACGCCTTCAAATTACAAGAAAAGTTACAAATCAGAACGCTCATGAAGATAAAAGCATCAAATTTGATCTAAAAAAAAACAAAAATGTCGCACTGGACTCAACCCTAAATATAAAAACGAATCCTTACGTATCTAGAGTGTTCTCAACCCCACCTCGACGCGATAGAGTACAGAGACCTTAATAATTCTAAGGCCCTGGTATCCGACGTGGCTTTAGAGTCACTGGAAGGTGCAATCCTTGCTTCAGCTATAGGAGTATCTACAAAAGGTACTTTAGTAGTTGTTCTTGGTTCGACTGGAGTTGTCCTTACGTGGAATTTCTTCACACCTCTTCGACTAGCAGTGTTGCTACTGGTTCTTGGTGGACTGAAGGTTGTAGCTGATGTTTCTAGATCTTCAGTTGTTTTAACACTTTCTGTTGTTGTCGTTGTCGCGCTACTGACTTGTGCTGCGTTTGATAGAGAATTGATTGCGCTAGGATCAAAGTTTAAGCTTTTCCCTCTTCTGTCTCCTCTCGTCCTTTCTATTCTGTCTGTTCTTCTGTTGACATTTCTGTCAGCTTCTGTGGTTGGTAGTTCAGTTACCTCTTCTTCTTTAGCGATATCTTCCATATCCTTTTGTGAGACAGCCATCAAAGCTTCGAGTAAAGCTTTCTTTGAAGCCTCAGCGGTAGTGTTATGGTCATCATCGCATGTCTGTATGAGCAGCAATATCAATCTCTTTACAGTTTTGGATTTCGTTTTCTTCATAACATTCATTAGTTTCTCAGCCGTGGTCGCGTTCATGATTTCTTTCGCTTTTTCTACCACAGTGTCGGTTATAGTAGTTAGATCTTGAGCGGGTTCGGTAGAGGAATCTCTGAGCAATCTTCCTTGTCTTTCGAAATCTTTAGTTTCATGTGTGGATACTTCGAAAGTGACTGTTGGTGAAACTGTTTGTTCTGTAGGTGCGTACTCTGTAGGAGTAGTAGCTGTGTTAGGAATGTACGTGTTTTCTGATAATCCTCCTTGATTCTGATCCGCTGCTGTCGGACTCAACCCATCGTTGAGTGTGATGGGATCTATAACAGTACTCTGCCAGTTTCCGTAAGTGCTCGACCAAGCGAATTGGTTTGTCGTCTTTTCGCTGTCAGGAGACGTGAATACTAAGTCGGGTATTGTTGGTGTGGTGGTCTGAATTTCTGACTCTGTTACTCTGACGGTTGTAGTTGGCTGCGTTGTTGTTTGGACAGTAGTTAGGTCTTCATCTGGTATTGTAGGAGCTTCGAGATCTTCAGCAGGCCTCTTGATTGGTTCTGCGTCAAAGGTTATTTGTTTTCCATGACGAATGCTGTTGCCTTGTGGCGCAGCGAACGATTGACTGTGAGCTCTTTGCAATTCCTCTTCATTTTCTAACTCAACACTTTCCGTCTCCGTGAAGTAGACTGAAGTGGTGGGGGGAATCGCTGTTGTCGTCCTAATCTTTTTGCTTTCAAAGTCGCTGATGGATGTTGAAACGGACGGGTCAATACCCCATGCAGTTGGCAAGTTTGTAGCTTCAACGTACTCGCTCAGAGGTTTACCTTCAGTAGAGACTGCGTTTGTTCCGTAAGGAGAATCATTTAAAGCATTGTTTTGGAAACCGCCATATTTGTGAACCGAGTAATCGCTTTCAGTTGTAGTTGTGGCTTCATTGTTGATGCTCGAGAGTGTGTTTACAGCAACAGTCTTAGAATATACAGGTGTTGTGGGCGCAGCGGGAGTGGATGGTGATGTGTATGATGCTGATATTCTTCCACAACACC
The DNA here is from genome assembly GCA_949316365.1 of Hoplodrina blanda. Taxonomy (NCBI): domain Eukaryota; kingdom Metazoa; phylum Arthropoda; class Insecta; order Lepidoptera; family Noctuidae; genus Hoplodrina; species Hoplodrina blanda. The sequence goes on along the minus strand of OX438567.1, from coordinate 13,304,521 downwards.
TGAATGGGTTTCTTGCAGTAGTGGAAAGTGAGCTATATGCAGCTGAAGTATATTCTGATACTGGTCTGGGAGTAGTAGTTATTTCCTCAGTTACCGGGTAAATTGTTGGAACGCCTAAAGCCTTTGGTTCTCGTACACTATTGGAGAGTGGTGGTGCTGCTTTGTGATCATCAGAAAAGCCTAGAATTTCGTCGTCTTCTTCATTGACTGTCGTTGTTGGTTCCGTGTTATAAGATTCTTCTGTTGTCGTTAACAAATCTCCGAATGATGGATGAGTAGGTCTGATATCTGATAGAACTTTCCTGAATTGTACTGGATCTTGTAGATAAGCAGATAATGCGTGTGTAAAGACCTGGGCTAACTCTCTGATCTGTGGAGATGAAGCGATTGGGTTTTGGCTCTGCTGAACAGACAAATCTTCTGCTAATTCATTGTAGGTTCCATTAGGATCTTCCCTTATTTCCTCTAACAATTCCGCATTAGTCATTTGATGTCCAAAGAGGTTGCTGTATTTGTTTATGGTTTGACGGCTAAATAGAGCTGGCAGAACTTCTTCCATTGCTTCGTACTCATCAAAGGAAGGTGTGACAGTTTCATTTTCTTCAGGCGTCGGAGTAGTCGACAAATTATCTAGAGCAGTCGCATAGTAAATTGCCAAGCTATGTAAAGTCTTCGGAGTTAGTGATGGCGGTACAACTAATCCAGGTCTATTGGGCTCATCTCCAAAGTATCTGTCAGTCGTCGGGACAGTAGGCTCGGTGGGTCCAGTAGGTCCGAATCTATCCAGGTTTAATTTCCTCATAAGTCTTTCACGACGTTCTTGGTAGGAAGGTTCTGTGGTTGCCTGGTTTGCTTGGTTAGTGCTGGAGTATACGTCATATCTATCAGATGATGCGGTCTGAGTGAAAATATCAGCTCTGGTAGTGTGTGGGATTTTTGTAGCCGATTCAAAACTGTCCTTCGTGTCGATAGTAACTTTCTTTTGTTTTTCAACATAGTCGCTCCTTGCTGTGACTTGTGGAACTCTCTCTGTGGTAGTAGTTGTTGTCGTTGAGGTCTTATTCTTCTCCTTTTGAAGGTAACCTTTCAGTAGAGACACTCCAGGTCTGGTATAAGGTTCTTGTTTTTCAATGATTGTGGTATAGCTCTTAGTGTATGGTACTAATGTTGGCCGTTTGGTCGTTGGCTCAGAGGTCGATGGAGGCGAATGTTTGTCACGAATATCGTATAGAGTCGTCAGGTTGGGATTGCTTTTAACTTTAGGTTTAATAGGAACATTTGGCGTGTATACCGGGTATGGTCTGTAGGCCTTGGTGTGGAAATCTTGGAGGTACTGCCTGTTATTGTTGTTAGCAAAAGCTGCAGTTTCTGCCGCGACCTGCATCTCTTTCAAACCGTAGTCTGGAGTATTTCTGTGCACGGGAGATTCCGTATGAGTAGGTTGTGTGGTCCTCGCAGGCACATTACCGAAGTTTGTAGAGATCAGTTGAACCAAACTCTTCCTTCTTTGTTCAAAGGCAGTTGTGGCCGCAGTTCTTTGCGTCGGATTGAAGTTGTCAGTAAACAAGGTTTGGTATGTCTTCACAGTAGCTTTAGGGATCTCGGTCTGTCTCTGTCTGCTTCTGAGCAGTCGTTCAGTCGTGCTGGGCACATTGACTGGCGTGCGTCTGGACTCTGCCCTGATGTTGCTGTCAGCGCCGATTTGTTGAAGATCCTGGTTCTTGCTGAGGCTTTGTGTGACCTTCTGGCTCTTCTTCTGTTCGTTGGAGTAGTACTCGGCGCTGGACTCGTAGAGGGCGGGGGCAGAGGCACAGTCCACCTTGAACCACCAGTCACATATGAGGTGCGACTGGCTGAAGATGGTGCCGTTTGGACAAAGGAACGAGATCTTGCGGGATGTGTCGCATATGTGGAATACCTGGAATAAAAATATTGAGATCAGTATGCAGAATTCTAAACTTTTTAGTTTATTTTATTTGAACATCATCATATAGTTGGCAATTTTTGAAAAAATTGAGGTAGGTCTTAGGTCTTTTCATACAGACATTTTACGGTTTATTGGATGGCTTCGGAAGCTGTTAAAAGATCTAAAATGATGTACTGTTCTATATACCTGGCAATCGGTCTCCAAGTCGGCGTAGTATCCGGTGGGCACGTTTTTGCAGTTGAACCCAGTTGGGGGGATGTTGGGGTACGCCGGGAAGTCCACTCCAGCCCTACCAATCACACCTGGAAACAGAAAATTTGTAGTATTAGTAGGGTTAGACATGTACCTGCTTGGGATACGAAGGACGAGTAAGGGAAAAGTGACCTAAATAGGCCCGAGGAAACAGCTCACATTAGGACCCATTAGTTTAATAATAATTGCAATCCGTGGTGCTTGGCAATCTGGGCTTCTCCCAGTTGCAAACGTCCCTTTGTGCCTTTTGGCCTAGTTCTGTTCTGTCTGTTTTCTGATTAATTTCGTTGCGGGACCCAAGACAGTTAATCGTTTCTCTGGGACTCGTCGAGCTTCATTGCCTCGGCGCTTTTCTGGTGGCCTCCACTGTTGATTCTGGCTTTCAGGAGTTGCAGTGGGTGGGAACAGTGTGGCGGGCTTGTCCCAATTAAAAAAAAAAGGCCCGAGGAAAAATAACAATATAATAAAAAAATATCGGTCGCCCATCGTGCTTTTTAATTTAGATTGTAGTGAGAATTACCTACCAAGCTTTGATTTGAGACAGAATAGACATTAGCAACGCCAGCATTTGGTTCAGGCGGGGTCATAAAACGTTGAAAAAAGACGCCATGATACTAGTAAAGTGATTTCTCGTATCCTTTACGTTGCCTTTGCATGTCTTTTTTTGTTTCTTTTTTTTACCAGTTTATCTACACACATATCGTAAAGCTCACTTTCGTCTCCGTTTATAAAAATCACTCGTGTTTTAATAGCGGTGTTTATGTTATGCAACAGTTTCATTAACTACTATTACGTGTGTGTATATAAATGAGTAAATAAATAAATACCTTAACCTACTATGTTTTATGACCGCGCCTGCCGCGGGTTTTGGCTTTTAGTACAATGACATGTAGATTTATTAACTTCTGTGAAACAATACCTTGGTACTCGACGATGTCTTCCGGCTCGTTGTCAGGGGGGATGAGCCTCTTCACCAGCGCCTTTCCTTCCGTGTAGTGCTCGAAGCCGGCGGCTCCCATAGCCTGGGCTATCTCCTGCAGGCTCTCCACACTTGGCGCGGGGGCGTATAGCTCGGTGATCTGAGGGCAAGAATGGTCACAAATCTCAAAAAGATTTTGGGAAATCTTGGCTATGTTCCTCAGAAAGATGATAGTAAGAGAGGACTCGCCTATTGTCATCAATCGGTCACAAACGTTGTAGACTGTAGGGTGCTACTAAGAAATTCCTAATGTAAATCACAGTAGAACTTTTTCCGACTAGGTAGTCGAATTTAGGACTGTAACCACGCTTAGTAGTTCCACTGGCGACCTCTAGATAAACGGCACAATCTCAAGTGTATAAGGCAAATTCAAGAAACAATATAACTGGAAGAAATTACATATTAATACTTCTGTACTCAAAAGTCGTAATTGATCGTGTGTGTTGGGTCGATCTTTCAGTCGGTATCTATAACATATTGGTCGGACAATAGTGGACATCAAAGTAATTTAATTAACTGCTGTGATTGTTACGTACCTGTCGCCGTTGCGCTGTCCGGCGAGCTCCGTCACATGCGGCTGAAATAGAAATAAATGCCATCGTTATAATAATATTCCAACTGGGACACAATCTCAAGGAATCAGACTTAAACATCCTCAATTCGAGTAGTATAATTAATCTGCATTACACCTATCATTAATAGTGATGCTGATTGTAACATCAACAGTTCTATATACATAGGTGCGCTTGAGGTGATGTTTCATCCCACATTATACTAGAGGTTAACAGCTCACTGCAACCTCACTCCACCTTAATCCTTAAAGGGAGATTTATACAGAACTAGCACTCTCCCCGCGACTTCGTTCGCGAGATTTTTCTTACGGATCCCTAATTTTTTGATAACAACAGCCTATAGCACTCAGTGATAACGTAGCTTCCAATTTGTGAAAGAATTTTCAAAATCGGTTCAGTAGATCCAGAGATTACCCCCTACATACAAACTTACAAACAAATGTTACCTCTTTATAATATTATAGTATAGATAACACAGCAGGTGGTAAGTCCGCGAAATCTACATACATATAAAAGCATCTTCTTTCAATCGATAGCCAAGCAGTTTCTTAAGGTTCAACACATCAGTCAGTACGTGAATTGTCATTATCTAACGCGTCTATTTTATATCCGGCAGACGAGACATGACATTGTCATGGCCAGACTGATACATAAATCCCACCTACTCGCCTGACAATAACACAATTAAGCCAGTAATCGACATAAACGCTCACAATGAGCCAACCGCACGAACATCGTCCACCTTTGTTGTTAATACCGCCTTTATCTCGTAGCTATAAGGGTTGTTATCGCAGTTCAATCGTAGCAGATGACGTGCATTTGGATGTGCAAGTGTATGAATAATGGGCCACACAATAGGACCTGCTTTCTAATGCAAGTCGTGGATGCGGGGATCCCGCATTGATTCACGATTCACTGTATCGGAGAAGGTTGTGGACTTGGTGATGGTGGAATGGCGATAACAGAAAGACTGTTATTTAAATGAACTCGGTGAATATACGAGTACATAAAAAATCACCTCGTTTTCATGAAGTTGGTTAAAAATCTGGGTCAGGCTGCCTGTATAAATGTTAGTTTCAAGTTCAAGTTCAAGTTTTTATTTGCATTCCATATGTGCATAGTTTATATGTTTGTAAAAGCACCCATAATATAGGAAAAGCTCCTAGTGCGGGGCAACGTTAAAAAAAGCTCGTTAAATTTAAAATATTGCATGGCATTGACATGTAAGCTGTGGTTAACAAACGAGCGCCGAATCACAATCCCACCAGTACGACGTTGTAATCTAGACAAGTAAAGCCTTTTCTTAATGCTTCTGTAAATGTGAACGGAATTAGATATTTTGAAAACCAACATAAAAATAGAAAAAGCGGCGTAATTTTTGCTAAACTCACATTCCACCATCTTTTTTTAAATCCGCTGTTCCACCTTCACTATAACCGCAACCTAACTCGCATAGCGCACTAACTAGAGAGTGAAAGTATCGATGTGATCGATGACTCGTAGAACACGTGAATAGAGATGTACCGCTTATCGATATGTAACAATAGTGGTGCACGTAATAGTGGGCGTTCGTTTGTTTTAGATTCAAGTTGTTAATGATTTAACCTTTTGAACGCCATTGTCACATATATGTGACAAACGAAATCTTACCCTGAACGCCAACGTCACAAATATATGACAAATTACACGTCGCACCATATTATGAAATAAACAATTTAATCAAGTTTTGGAATCCCTATTTTTTATGAAGGTCATTTTACAGAAAAAGTGGCCTGGCGTCAGGGGTACGGCGATACGTTTATACTCTGGCGTTCAAAAGGTTAAGAAAGTTTTTATTGTGTGGGAATTGTGTTAAAGACACAATTACACAATTTGAGATATCTGTTGAAGTATTGATGTTAAGCTGCTAAGTCATCCCGTCAAATTAAAAAAAAAAAAATATTTTAGTTAATAAAACAAAACGTAAAAGACAGTGAAAAGGAACGTTAAGGTTACACTTTATTATTTGAAAAAATTGTCGTATGGTCATACAATGACATAAATAATTCGAAATTCAAATGTTCTCGAAATTCAAATGTTGGCTTCCGAGAATCGTGATTGTTCGTAAGAATCGAAGTCAGCGAACCTACTTTTTTTGAATAAATATTTTTGAGTAAATAATTATTTTCTTTTGATCTTGTTTTTGAAGTTCAAAATGTGTGTCTCTTATTTAATGGTCTAATTGAAATAATTGATTTAACTTTGACTAGATTAGGTAAGATTATATAGATTATAAAGCTAGATAATATTTTTGTAAGAATATTATACACGACGTGATTCTGTGATGTGAACTACAAAACAGACAGTAGGTAATATGCGAGTGTTAGTGATTAGTGATATTTTCATTTGTGTTGCGAAAAGTTGACAATGAAAACTTCAAGCAGAAGTGGCCGAGTGTAGGTGAGTGAGCAGATACCCAGATACCACGTTAGCGGCGACAACGCATACTTGATAAGTGATAACCACAATAAGAATTTTGTTTCGATTTGATAATTATACAGGCTGACATTTAACAACTGCTCATCTTTCAGCAAGTGAGTCTTCGTAAATACAAACAACTATTTCTACGGAACCGACTCTATAACATATAAAAAGACCATGATTTTCCAATTTTATAGTAAAGGTGGGTAGGTTATTATTTGGTAGGTAAGGTATTCATGAGGATATTATTATATTATAGATACCTACATATATCTAAAGTTACAGATTAAGGGACTGCCTCGTGGTCTAGTGATCGCAAAGCGCGGCTGCTAATCATGAAGTCTTGGGTTCGATTCCCACGTCAGGCAGAGTGTTATCGGGTTTTTCCATCAGGAATTTTTCAGTAGCAGCATCGGAGTCTGGATTTGTGCCCGGTATAGGCTCGCCTCCTATTACATGGGACTTTAATATAACTGGCGAAATGTGGGTGTACTAATAGGTACACCTCTGCCTAACTCTATCTAATGTGTAGATAAATTATAAAGCTGCAGTGTTTGTTTGTTTGAACGCGCTAATCTCTGGAACTACTGGTCCGATTTGAAAAATTCTTTCAGTGTTAGATAGATTAGTTATCGAGGAAGGCTATATCCATATAGACGCGGGTGTAACCGCGGCGGACAGCTAGTGTGTAGATAAAGGTCCCATATATATAACTGAATTCTATTTACGCTCGTTCTTTTCTAATGAGAAGTCACATTTGCCCCATAATGGGGCAGTACCGGCCTAGTATGATACACACGTAGATATATCCTATAGTTGGCCTGAGATGATAGGTGTAAAGTGACCTCTGCAGTTAGGGTCAAACTCAACAATGGCTCTGTTTATGGTAGTGGTAATAGATGATGCTAGTCTATCAATGTCTCTATTATGTACTGTAGGAAACTCTGGATGGTTAAGCCATTTTCAACCTTATTTTAATAGTTTATAGTGCATAAACTACATACTATATTAGAAGAGGGACTTATGAATATATTCATACTCATTTTTGCATACCAACACACAGCCACAGTCAGTCCGTAGGATAGGCAAGGGATTTTTGTATAATTGATGGAAATTAATTGAATTTTCTCTATTAACATCATCTGCCTAGCCTTTTCCCAACTATGTTAGTGTCGGCAATGGTTCGTCGGCAATTGCGTTTTAATTACTTGTTAACTTTGTGTTGTGATTGCTAATTTGTTTATATACAAAACCAGAAGGCCATTTTTATTAATTACTAGCACTCTCCCCGCGACTTCGTTCGCGTGATGTTTCTTAAGGATCCCTAATTTTCTTTTATAATAAAATTTATAGCCTATAATATAACCTATGTTACCCGGGGATAGTGTAGCTTCCCAACAGTGAAAGAAATTTTTAAATCGGTTCAGTAATTTCGGACCCTATTCAATACAAACAAACAATCAAATCTTTCCTGTTTATAATATTAGTATAGAAGTATAGATATAGAAAAACGTTTAACATTTTTTCGTAATTTAATCTGGGCGAGAATCAATTTCAAAAACTTGTTAAAAATGCTGGTAAAATAGAGGCATTTTTGACAGATTGAGACCATCAGAATGCGAACGTTTCTAAAAGTTACTAGAATGTCCCCCAGATATGTACCTAGTTATACTTTTAGGCACTACAGAGCTATCCATTTCTAGTTTTAGAATCTGGTAACTTATACAATTTTCGAATCCTGCTTTCTCTGCTATCATATTTATCATAGTAAAACCTATAATTTAGGAAAGGTTAAGGTGTGATTTAGTACCATCACTTTGCCAGCGACTGTATAAGGTAGCGTAATAGATGTGCCTACAGCTATGTCCATGGCGGCGGCGGCGGGGAAGAGGTGGCGTACACGAGTTAGGAGACGCTTATTGGCCGTAGTGGACTGTTTAGGCAGAGTTGATGACCGGTCATTGACGTAATGTCGGCCAGAATTCGAGAAATTTATAGATATTTACAGGGTGCAAAAAGACATAACATATGTAGGCTTACGAGCGCCCCTACGCCGCCTTACTAGTTAATATAAAGGACCTTCCATAATATTTATATCTTCGCTGTTTCTATAGGAGAATTTCAAAGCGTTGTATACAAAACAATATAAAATTTTACTTGTAAAATTTCGCAGATTGTATTTATTCTTACGCTCTCTTTGCGTGCTTATCAAATGTATCATTAACCACATTATAAGTACATCTTATGGGCCTGCCACACACTCGACGAGTGGCATGGCAAGTAGCGAGGAAAGTAGGCAGAGACGTAGTGTGGCAACATCATCGTCATGCCGCTCGTCATGCTCCTCGTCCTGCCCAGCGCTCCCTATATTGTCGGTTTTTTGAGCCCGAGTCAAAGGACCGGCAATACGAGCGCGAGTGGCTGGCGGCTGGCCACATAATCGCGCGGTCGCAGTCCGCATCGAGCGCTCAAACAAGGCGCACGCGACGACGACGATGTATATTTCTTTTTAAGACATTTAAATAATTATCTATACTAAAAATGCATAGCGCGCACGCTGCTTCATCGTCCATTGTCCGGCCGCCACACTATGCTCCTCGCGCGAACAAAGGCAAATGACAAGTGAGGAGCGTCGCGATTAATTGCGCGAGTAGAGCAGTGTGTGGGCAGAGAGGGCAACATCGCGGCGAATCGCGGCAGCGCGAGGAGCAGAGCGATGAGCAGCGCGAGGAGCATAGTGTGGCAGGCCCATTATGATGTAAATGTAATCGCACATCGTAATGATTTTTAATAACTTATTTGTACTACAACTTAATAATGTGGAAAATGTCGTGGCTCTATACGAGTAGGTACTTAGCTAAGATATAATAATGTAATGTTGTCCGCTTGTTTTCCCAAAAAAATAAAACAGCTGTTAACTACGCTTAATGCCCATCGAACTAAGCAATAATGATTATTACTGGGAAACGAGTTTTATTTTTTGTACGAAAAAAAACATTGTTTATGGTATGCAAAAATTGTGCTTACGGGTGCATTCAATAGTAAATCATGGGGGTTCATATTATATATTTACGTTTAAAAACTGTATATTATTACTACAAAAATAATAAATTATTTGAATTGATATTGGGGCGGGGCGCCGGCGCGGGCGGCGGCGGGTGTGAATGGTTCTCAAACGTTTAAACAGGTATTGCCGCAGTTTCATCCTATTAAGTGATTCCTCTTCTCAAGTTCCATTGAAAGTCCAATTAAATTAGTTCTGAATCATTAAGACCATTGGTTGAACGCTCCACACAATAATAACGATGTGCCGACAGTCTGATACAGATAACAGCACGATTTATGACCACTTGCGCAAGCGCAGGCTTTCGCTAGGTCGCTGTTAGGACGTGTACACATAATGTATGTGAAGACTGGATTTTTTCGGAGATATTATTACATAATAATTAATATCTTATGTAGTGTTTTTATTATTCGTTTTTCATAAAACGTTTATGGATTTTTGCTTGAAGATGTCACGATCTTTAGATAATTTTGTTTTTTTACCCACGGCGGAACAGAGAAGGTATATTATATGCGTTTAGGGTGAGAGGTTGTTTGTTTGTGTAAACGAATGTTCACATTTATGATTTATCTCCAAAACGGTTTGACCGATTTACATACGGTTTTGTGTAAAGCGGTTTGCTTTTAATAATATTTTATGGAAATGGGAGATGCTGTTTAAATCCTCTCATTAATAGAATAACAGATTATACAGTAAAGATAATTCTGCCTGACCTACTCCCTAAAACACTAACCCAACTAAAGATATAACAAAATATTTAATTATACTTAAAGCTTATTGCACATTGCTATAATTATTTCAGTCGCACGTGTACACCTGCCTTATAAGCCGGTCGTGAGAAGACGCGTCGATCTGATCGACTTACAATTAGAGCCTTCAGCTGTTCATCGATTGTTTAAATACTTATCGTGCACTTCTTATATTTATTGCTAAAGGCAATACGGGTGGGCCTTGAACCAGGGTTTATATTTGAGCGGTTATCTTCTGTAGGTAAAGTTTTTAGGAAGATTCTTTAATGTTTCTAAGCGACTTAAATAACATGAAATCACGCCTATAATCCCCGAAGGGTTAGGCAGAGGTGTACCCATTTTGCCAGTTATATTTAAGTCCAATATAATAGGGGGCGAGCCTATTGCCATCAACCGGGCAGAAATCCAGATTCCGAGGCTGCTACTGAGAAATTCCAGATGAAAAACCCAATAACACCTTGCCTGACCTAGGAATCGAACCCAAGACCTTATGCTCAGCAGTCGAGCTTTGCGACCACTAGACCAACGAGGTAGACTATCCGTTGAACAAGCTATTTGGTTTACAGACATCTTTCTGCTGTATTGCTATTCATTGTTATTTTGTGTTCACTTTTTTTAAAGCTTGTGTTGTCTAATAGTGTGATTTAAAAGATTGACACACTGGAAAGATTGTTTAAAAGTAATTGCAAGTTAGCTGCCTGAATAACAAATAAGCACGTACAATAAAGCCGTTGGTCCCGACTGTAATGCATGGATCTTTGACAGTCGTAACGGGTCGTCAGAAGCCCAAAAGTCTGACAACCAGTCTCACCAAGGGGTATCGTAGGTATTACCCAGTTACTGGGTTGTGGAGATCAGATAGGTAGTCGCTCCATGTAAAATACCGATATTCAGCTGCATCCGGTTAGACTGGAAGCCGATCCCAATAAAGTTGGGAAAAGGCTAGGCAGATGATGATACCAAATGGCTTGTTTAACTGTAGGTACACCAACATGGCCCACTATACTCCCCACCGAGGTCAAACATCTACATAACCATAAGTACAGGTAGGTTTCAGCAAGTTAACGACGTTTACTTACTTCCTAGAGATATGCGACGCAGACAGACAGACAGATGTTCGGTTACATCGCGATCGGCCATAACTTGACAATACCGCAGACCGCATGCGCGTAAATGTCACAGTTCCTATATTACTGGAGACAGTACTTGTCGCAGGGTTGGCACTTGGTAATTGTCATGAAAAGTTTACTTTTTTTATTTATTGAGGAGCCGTACCTAGTACCTACCTAGACGTATCTATAATTAATATATAATCTATAAATATATGTCACTCCAATACACCTTAAACTAACTGAGATAGCATAACTTTTAAAGGCGACTTAAAATTTAGTTGCGTTTTGAGAATTCAGCCGATAAGTAGTTTAATATTTATCAGAGTTTTCTCAACAAAACTTCACAAAACTTGTTAATGTTTATATAGTGTTTGTGTAAATAGAATGTTTGAATTTACCACTACAAAATACCATACTACATACATACATAAACTCACGCCTTTTTCCCATGGGGGTAGGCAGAAACCACAGAACGCCACCTGCCGCGGCTATACTACAGTAAATTCACAATTAAGTTTAATAAAAAGCACCAATCGACTCTGTGACAACCCTAAACCATTACGTAGAGAGTGTATTAGCAAAGTTGTATAACAAAATAATATGATGTCTGTCTATGCAGTTAAACGAGTATTATATCTAAACCCCGCCATATTGATTGTAACAATGGAATACTTCCAGTAATAACGCGTCGTGAGCTGTAATCTTTTGTAGAACGTTGAGTTTAATCTAGAATAGATACGTGGGTTTTGTCTGGACAAATTAGTTACTATTTCGTCTAGTCTAGATTAGGTATTAGATATAATAATGCTGTATGTTTCCGGTTTCTTATTTAGGGCATTGTGTGGAGAGGTAGATGATTTTTAGGATAGGATTTTTTGTTATTTTCAAAAGGTTCCTCATTAGGAATTTCTTATGTATTATGAGTGCGACCAGTGGCGTAGCGTGGGTCTTTGCCGCCCGGGGCCGGCCGAAATTTTGCCGCCCCCCCCCCCCGTAATGTTTAGTTTAAAGTTTAAATGTTCTATTCAACGGACTATATAACTTATTGAAAGTCAAGATAAAATTCACCACTGCTTCGATAGGAACATACATCTATCAGTCAGGGCCCGATCTAAGGGGGGGCCGGCCGGAGAGTCGCGCCAGTCGGTGGCCGACCTAGCGACACGTGGGGTTGCGACAGTCGTCGAAAGGATCCGGTAATTGGGACTCGAAGTGGCATTGCACAAGTCCGAGGCCATGTGCTTTCATGGTCTTCGGAACGCGCCACCGTCGGGTTCCCAAATAACGGTGGGAGGGCTTCACATCGGCGTCGAGTCGACGATGAAGTACCTGGGACTCGTCTTTGACAGCCGGTGTAGCTTCAAGGAGCACTTCCGACGTCTGGCTCCGCGATTGGACCGGTCCAATGCTTTCTGGCGGCTCCTGCCCAACCTCTGGGGACCAGGCGCCTCCTGCCGGAGGCTCTACGCGGGGGTCGTGCGGTCCATGGCCCTCTACAGGGCCCCTGTGTGGGCCCCCACCATCAGGCGGCGGCCACCGGCCAAGTTGGTCGCATGCCAGAGGGTCATGGCCATCCGACGGCGCGTTCTGTTTCACGCGCGCCTCAAAAAGCTGTCAGCACAGGGACGGGGCCCCAACAGGGCCAAACGCCTGCCAGGGTTGCGGGACGTCTTAACAAAGTAAAGGGCAATAGAAGGAACAGGGTGGTTTTTTTGTCAGTAAAAGTCTGACAGTCCTTTCCGTGAAAAATAAAATCATCAAATGAGTCCTTCTGCCCTGGGTGGGGCCCAGGGCAGAAGGACTCATTTGATGATTTTTACCACCTTAAAAAAAAAAGCCCGGCCGGGCAAATGCCAGAGCGGCAAAAATGAGGGGCGGCAAAATTAAGTGTGCCGGGCGGTAGCACGAAGTCCAACCTCTCATGAATTTTTGTAAACTTATTCAGAAACCGTAGTAGACCAACGTATTTGAATATTATACGATAAAACAATAGGTATCACATAATATAATTATAGCATCCCATTTTTGGAATAGCAAGCTCATGACTTATTATGGTGTTAGTGTAGAGGGCAGCGAATATTATTTGCCCGGAGCGGCTTAATTTTTTAAATTTATAATTTAAAAAATCGTGGCACTTGCCGCCCCCTGACATATGCCGCCCGGGGCCATGGCCCCCCCGGCCCCCCCCAAGCTACGCCACTGAGTGCGACAAACAAACAATCACACTCGGAACAACTACCTATAGGTCGATAATCACTTAGCCGCTGCCGCTGTGCAAACAATGCCGCCGTATAGGAATTTTAAATTTTCGTTTAAGATCGTATAAGTACTGAGTTTTTGTGATGGAAATTAAAGACGAAAACTTAAACCAAAATTCTAGACAAAACAAATCTGCATTACCTATCAGACTATTATAGAGTTTATAGAGTTCCTTTTTGAAAATGAAATCGAACACTTTTTTGTTTGCAAACCAATGGTCTGTATGATTGTGACCGATAGTGCTGCTAGGAACAACATGTTTGCTTCAAAAATTTGCCATTACGATCTGAATAAACCCTAAATGACATATACATATAGATAAACCTACTTATAAGGGAGTTAAAATCACGGCCTGTGAATCAAACCCATGACATTCAACCTCATTCCAAACGGACAGCTATATATTAAACTCTTGGACATAACAACAGGCTGTTAAACTGTCAAGCGATGCTTGTCAAGCTGCGCACGCGACGATGTAGAGGTCGAGGCTATCGGCGCCTGTAGGCCTGTCAACGGGTTATCATAACAAAGAGATTGCTTATTTTTGTTGTTTATATTTGGTGATGTGTTGTGATGAAATGTTCTTGTGAATGTCAAGTTTCTCGAGTGGATTAATCATCGATTAGTCTTGGCAATTATCTTATGTGAAGGTGTGACGTAGGCACTCAAACTATTGGTTAAACTATTGGACCATAACTGAAGTTTAAGTCTTAATTTTTTTCTCTGTAAATCAGGTTGATCTTTTCAAATTTTTATGGAGCATGTAGGTAATTGATCAGTGGTAGACAGCATGTGTTATAGAAATTAACATAAGAGGGTTTTCGCAACTAATATATCGCATAACACTTTGGTTGTAATTTTGTGTGTAAGAGACATCAGCAGTGAACTTTTAACACGACAAAGTCTTAGCTATAATTAATCTAAAAATGTAATAACCATGTAGGTATTTATTTTATTTAAATATAAAACGCCCATTGACCAATTACATAATTAAAAAGACAGGTACATGTGTACGCTCATCTTCCAATACTCCAAACACACCAACAAGATCTCCAAGACATAATGACAGGCTTGGCTTCTTGGCTTGACCATAATTTCTTTCACTCTAAATATTACTCAAAATACTTTAGATAGATATTTATCTTAAAACAAATCGAAGGTTAACAAATAATAATATTTGTTCAACGAGCCCAATATAATGTCGACATTATAATCTAACAATATCTTAACGACGTTGCTTCAACGGAACTTGTGAAACGCCATTACAAGTCTAGATCACAGTAATTATGCGCAAACGCATCGACCGAGCTTCGACGTTCGAAATTATCGAAGTTTGGAGATCGATATTTTCGATAATGGTGGTTATTTTCGCTTTTGATATAGATCTTTTGTAAATGGTTTTGGTTAGGAAATTTAGGTGGTCTGAAATCCAGAATGGCTATTAGGGCTATAGTTTTAGGTACCTAGACACTCACAATCTAAAAAGAATGAGTAAAATCATTTAACGAAGCGATAAGTTACATGCTTTTTCTATCACTGAGATGTTTTTTTTGTTTTGTACCAAACTTGAAACCTTTTGGTTACGGAGTGAATGTAGATCAAAGTTCCAACTATTATTTACGTATTTTTAAGAAAACTAGTTTGAATAGTTATATAAGCTAACTTTAAATACATCCGCAACTACGTCGATCCACGATACAATGTGTTAGACAGTCTGTTCAGAGAAACTAAGACCATCTTAGGTAGTCTGCCTTCAGATGGTAGCCAATTTACCACTAATAATAATAACCAAACTTTTATACCTGGTATAAGTACCATTTTAGTTTTACTATCAGACGTCCAATTTATACCAGGAATAAAAGATAGTACGATAAATCCTAAAGCTAATTGAATTTCCGACTTTCCCAATTGACTCAGGGTCACCTAAGGTTTAATAAATATAAAAGTGTATCAACTTACAAATCATAATCAGCGTAAATAACAGCATCGTCTTCATCATGTCGGCTCCTATACTACTTCTTCTCCACCTCATGACAGCTCTGAAACAAAAAGAAAAAACGTTTATAGTCATCATTTACAACCAGTAGACGTAGAACCAGTAGATAAAGATATCCCGGATTTCACCCTCATTCCGGGAAGATAGGAATTCTCCGTTATTCTCCAGATTGGTGTCTGTGCTTGCCCGGATTTTATAGGGGTGGACCGGACCGGTTAAAAATGAGATGTTCAATACATATTGTCCGTGTAGATGTTGCACTTAATTTAGTATGGCAGAACTGATTAAAAAAAAAAAACTGACGAAATATTTCATTGCTGAGGTGTCTTTAGAATTGTGTACTGAATGTATATCCAAAGTTTTTTTTTACGAAGTCCCATTCTGCCCGTTATAAGTTGGTCAACATTGGAGCCAACGTTGTTTCCTCTATCCCATCGTTGGACAAGTGGCTTTGGCCAACGTTGGGCATAAAGAACGTGTTAAGTTATCAAAACATTTCTTATATTAAGGTACTTTCGGTCTACCGTCCATCCAGAACTATTCAGAAGCAGATTCTACACGACCTCAATATCCAAACTTTCATCGCCTCTCATATTCACGAGAGCAACCGGAACTCCCCGCATACCACCACATCTAACGAGAATCGGTGCGCACGCGCAACGATGACGTCACTTAGTCACGACTAGCAGCGACATCTGTGATTTACTGGTGCACTACTTATACAGCGAGATACAAAGACGGATGTGAACTTTTGGGTACAATATAACAAATATAGCGTTAGATGTTGAGCGAAAATCTATCCATAAAATAACGGTCTTAAGCATTTTCAAGATGGCGTCTGTAATCAGCATAGTATGCGAAAATCGTGAAGTAGCCTGTAATGCTAGTTAGGGAAAGAATCTATAACTACACACATCAAAAGTGTCTAGGGATCAATATATTATTATTACCAAATACATCTTGATCCCTAGACACTTTTGATGTGTATAGATTCATATCATATTATATTTGTTGATATCAGTGTAAATACTTGTTTTATAAAATGTAATGTTTTACATTTCCGAGAGCTTTTAAGTCTCTACTCTAATTAGTACTATGCCACCGAATTTCGGTCGCAGTGCGAAAGCACTTCCTTTTCACTCACTCTCATACTCCTGTAGACCGGTAATATGACACGACTACGGAGAGACCAGTCACAGTACCAATGTCTTTTAGTACTTTTCGAGGCACGGGAGTGTCACATTACCAACCTCCAACTCCGATCTGCTACTGAGAAATTCTTAATCAAAAATCCCAATAACACTTAGCCCGACCTTAGAATCGAACTCAAGAAGTCTAGCTCAGCAGTCGCGCTTGTCACCACAAGACTAAGGCGCTTTGCACACGGAGCAACTTAAGTTGAGGCAACTATCAACTCTTAAAAAGTTTCCTGTAAAAGTTGATAGTTGCTATAACGTTTACGGTTGCCGCAACTTTATGGCAATCTGTGAGCAACTTTCACAGTCGAGTTGCCGTATGCCGTGGCCGTAGCGACACTGTCATTGCCGGGCACAGGGTAAGGGAGGGAGGGTGTGAAATCGCCCGACGCGTTGCGATTGACGGTTGAGGAAACCGGCAAGTTTAAAAACCGGTATAATATTTAACAGTTGCTAGTTGCGGCAATTAGCAACTAACTTAGTCATCGATTGCAGCAACTGAAAACTGTTGACGATCGCCGGAACTCGAAACCCGAGTTGCTATGTGTGCGCAGTCCAATTGAAATATATGTAAACAGCTAGTTGCCAGCTAGTTGCCAGTTGCCAGTTGCTGCATTAATTGCTCTATGTGCAAAGCGCCTAACGGGGCAGTTACCTAACGTTTCCATAACCTTACATTCCGATACATCTGGGGAGTGATTGCCTGTTATCTCACCTCACTGATGACACTATTACATAAGGTTATGACTTGTAGCTGACGAGTTCCGGTCTTTGACATGTAAATACTAAGTAATAATAATACCAGCCACTGCACTGCAAAAGCCTCTTCTCATACAGGGGCGGATCTACTTAAAGGCTTTTTGGGCTGCAGCCCAGGGCCCCGTGAATACAGAGGGCCCCCAACCGGACTGAAAACAATAGACGATTTTGTCAATAATAAAAATTATCATAAATTAAAAGAATCCGATTATAAGGTTGGCAACACTGCAATCAAATCGTCGTATCCTACGAATAGTGCCCTAACGAACATAAGGGCTTTCTTTTTTTATTGCATAATTCAATTCTGCTCGTCATACCACAGATTACCAGTTTAACAAAACAATTAAATACCGCACAGGTTATCAAATAATTAGGTTTTCTAAAAAGCCACAATTTTAAGCACTACGTTTTCAACGAAGAAAAAAGCCACAACCGCCGTTGCGCCTTCGTTCTACGCGAGTAGTGGGGGTGCGGGGACGCGGCGCGTGCGTCTTAGCGCCGCTCGGCTAGTATTCGGCGGAACGCGGAGATTGTTATTATTAATTATTTTCTTTTATAACATTCACATGTTCCTAGTACTGTTAAAATAGTCATGATACACAAATTCCTATGCCATAAAAATAAAAACCCGCATGAAAAAAACATATACAGGGCATTAAGGCGGTTGTGGCCTCGACATTTCCGCAGATAAAAGGCATAATGTAACTTATTTCTCAAGTTTAGACGTACTAAGCCTTAACACAACGGAGAAAAAGGATTTAAGGGACAAAATGCGTATAAACTATAAAGATAATTTATTGAAAATAATGCTAACCAAACCATATAATACCAATACACATTATATTAAACCACCAATACATATTTTGTCACATTTAATTTAATTAAACACAAAAAAGTGTCTCCTGAAAAGTAGCTATTATGCAGTTACGCCCCTATTCGTAGGATACGACGAAATTATATATACCTACATCACTACAGAAAACAGTTTTTTGACAAAATGGCAATTGATTGAGTAATTAGGTAGGGCCCCTAAGCAGTATTAGCCCAGGGCCCCACAAATTCAAGATCCGCCCCTGTTCTCATATACAGAAGGCACGAGCATTGATCACCACGCTTGCTTAAGGCGGATTGGCGATTTCAGACTTATAAGGTTTATTTTTTTACGCGAAGCCCTAATTATTTTTCTAAAAATAAATTAGCCTAAGTTGCTCCTTATAAAATCGGCTATCTCCCAGTGAAAGTCCCTTCGAGATTAGCCGGAACAAATAGATAAAATTCTAAAATAGTTTAGTAGTACCAAAATTACACACAGATACTTCAATTTTATTTATTTGTTTAAAGAAGTCCAAGTTTCCCCACGATGTTTTTCTTTACAGAAGTCAGTGAAGTAAAAGTAAGTGCAAATATTCCATAGCATGTATAAATATTTTCAATTCAATATACTATACACATTATTAAATCACACTGTAAAACGAAGTCAAACGTGATGAAAATCCACGAGCTACTGCGCACGCGCTGTTCCGGAAGTCGTGACACAAGATGGCCGCGCTTCCGGCCGCCATTGTTGCTATGTCAATTAATAGCAACAGGTCCCTTTCCAACGACTTTTGAACTTGTTTGCTTATTCATTTTCCTGGAGTCAAATGCGGAACGGAAAATATGTAAATGATATAGAGAAGGCGTGTTTAGGAAATAATTAAAAATTACGAATATAAAATAAACTGTTTATGAGCTAGTGGAGTCAAGTCAACGTACCTGCATGATCAAATGATTATTATTTGTATAAGTAAGTACCATTTCCAGTTGACGGCGATGCGGATGAATTTTTTAATGCCATTTAGTTTAACTTTCCTTACATCATCCTACATATTACTTTTATAAGTACCATATTAAACCATAACATATTAAGCATGTGATGTGATAACTAAGCTTACACTTTTTTGCCCTTATTTGTTCAGTGTTAAAATAGCTAGATATGAAAAGTTTTAAAACTTGGATTTAATTTCAATAATTTACAATATTTATTAAAAAAAAAACTCACATACACAAAATCCAGACCCAGAACAACTACATTATAATAATAATTATTATTTATTTAAATAAAAACGTTTACAAAAAGTGTACATTTAGCCAACAGCAATAAGATTTAGACATTATGTAGACCAAATAAATATTTGTTCAGTGCGGGACTCGAACCCGCAATACACAACGCAACTGCCAATCGCTTAGCCACTGCACCAACCGCGTCGACAAAATCATTTTATTCAATACTAGCGACCCGCCCCGGCTTCGCACGGGTGCATGTATTATACGTATAAACCTTACTCTTGAATCATTCTATATATTAAAAAAAACCGCATCAAAATCCGTTGCGGAGTTTTAAAGATATATAGGGACAGACAGACAGAAAAAGCGACTTTGTTTTATACTAAGTATGTAGTGATTTATTAATTTAATTACATAAACATAACCTAAATTCACGCCTGTATTCCCCGAAGGATTAGGCAGAAGTGTACCCATTAGTTCACCCACATTTCGCGAGTTATGTATTAATTTAAATAGTAAATTCCATTATACTTTGCACCTACTTACTATAATAAACGCGAAAGTTTGTGAGGATGGATAAATAGATGTTTGTTACTCTTAAAACGCTGAGACGGCTGAATAAAATTAGCATACATATAGAAATTTGATCTAGCTTAACACATAGGCTTATTTTTATCCCAACTTTGTATTTCAGTGGGATAGTATAGGACTGGTTAAATTCGGAAGTCTACGTAGACGAGGTTGCAGGCCAAAGCTAGTATGTAACACAGTTCAAATCTTATGGCTTTGTTAGCTTGTTAAAATAAACAAAAAGAAAGTTTATTTGCATCTTCAAGTCGGCGGCTTTGGTTTTGATTTTTGTTATGTAGGTAAGTACTTATTGCCACCGACTTCCAAAACTAAAGTTATTTTTATTTTGTAGTTTATGAAGGCGGTTATCTTTTTTTGTGAAAAAGCTTTTTATTTTTCACTTTTTAGTGCTTGTGTATTAATGTTTGAAATCCTTACAAAAAGCCCTTTCAAACAATACCTCACACGATATATTTAATTTTGGAAACTGGTAGGTTGACGTACCCCCCCCCCCCTTTTCCTTCAGTCAGTCATCGACTACACGTATAAACAAAGCAATTTCACTTGTTACGATATTGCTGCTGTGATTCTGTGAGGAGTTCCATTCCATATCTCGGAAGTTCATCATCAGATATTGAAATGGTGACAATGGGACCACACGGGAAGCACCAGCTTTCAAATAAAAAAAGAATCATGAAAATCGGTTCACCCAGTCGCAAGTTAGGAGCTAACAAACATTAAAAAAAAAATACAGTCGAATTGATAACCTCCTCCTTTTTTTGAAGTCGGTTAAAAATACTATAAATTACATTTAAAATAGGCCTAAAGGTAACTAAAGTTGTATGTTAGAGTTGCAGCAATACCTTAGCTAAGATAAATTAATCTTGTAATTATAGGTATCAGCGCGCACCCTCAACATATCAAAACATACAAACAACTTCATTGAACACGGATCGTTGCCCACAGAGTCAGGTAGCTCAAGTAACTGTAGCGTATTACTACACTCTCCACTTTTGTATATTTACATTTACAATCAATCGTTACGCTTCGTAGATGGTTATCGTCCAATTGCCGGTACAACCAAATACAGAGAGCTAAACTAGGTGAGTATTCTTCACATGTAGATAGTTATTGTGACAGCTTTTACTCGTATCAGGGATGGCGTGTTTTCCTTGTAAGTATGTAAGGGATCTCATTGTAACGGATTCTGCCACGGCTGCTAATTTCAATGGAGACTAGCCAAGTACATTAGGAGATATTCTAGTGCACAAGTGTGCGTACTCTTTATTCCCTCACTCTAATAATCCGATGGGAGATTAGATTTAGAATAGATAGATTACATATTTAGATTAGATAGTAGATTTTGTTGATTTTTGCGTTTTTGTTTTAGAATTGTGTTCACATGAAAGTCATGTGAAACAATAATGTTTAAACTTATTTTTGTGTGCACATGTGTGGTCTGTGTCAAAAAATATTTTTTCTTTTTCTTTCAAACTCAACTTTCAAACATTAATGCAACGATTAATACTTACATCAGTATAGATCAGACAGAAGAATCAAGAATCGACTTAAACTTAGCTCAGACTTTATTTAGTCTGAATTATCTGATTTAAATTTCGTTTAGCTGAACAACATTTTTGTCATTGTACCTATATTCAAAAATAATTGAAACCTAAGGCAAAGGTAAACACTTGTGCCCTTGCCTGTACTACAAGGGAGAGTAGATGACCTGAGCTCGTAAAAACTATGATGACTACTGAATAATTGAGCTGATCGGCCCTTACCGAGTGGTCCATGTGATAAACTAATAGCTAGGGGTTATGTAAAAGAGTGTACGAAGGAGTACAAATAAATTTAAAAAGCCTGAAATAATTTTCGAACTAAGAAGATTACTTCAAGTAATATTTAATGATAAATCAATTTCATATTACTTAGGTTTATGTTCGAAAATTTTTAAAATAATCCCATGCCATACGCTTTTGTTCCGATCACCAATTTTTTTCCGGTAGTAAATCACATATCATCACGCCTGTAATCTCCGAAGGGTTAGGCAGAGGTGTACCCATTAGTATACCCACATTTCGTCTGTTATGCTTAAGTCCCATGTAACAGGGGGCGAGAATATTGCCTTGTAAGTGTTATTCGATAATAAAATGTTTTAGGGCAAATTTTTCAATCGTCAGATAACTCTTATTTACTTAATATAGCGATTTGACAGCTTTTGTACAGAAAATCTGCCTTTAAACGTGTATCGTGAATACAGTAATTTAAAACTGTATCATACAACACGAAATTATGCTCAATTTATGAAGCATTAATAATTGTCTTCTCATACTTATTGTGACACCAAGTTCTATTTCAAAACTTCCCAAAAAGGTCATAACATACTTTCAATAAGCCCGCTATCGCTGCCTCTTATCTCTTACACCGTCGACTTCCTCTTCGGTATCGCGCGATCTCTTACGAAAGCCAACGTTTTCGTCTGCTTTTCCCATGCATTAGTCGCTTTCGTACGTCACGAACCGATTGCGCCCGATTACGCCCGATCGTGGCCGAAGATAGGAAGGAGGGGTTATGGGGGTATGGTTTGCTATGAGTGGCTAATTGAGGACGAGCGGGTAAGAGTTAAATAAATAGGAAGAGATCACTGAGATGGCTTGATAAGATGTTGGGTAAGATTGTGGGTAATTTTTTTGTATGACATTTTAAGATAATTACATATTAACGTGTGTAGAAATAAAGAAGCGTTGCAACGACCTTGTTATGTATGTTCCGCCAAAATGAATAAACATAACATCACACTTGTAATCCCTGAAGGGTTAGGCAGAGGTGTACCCATTCGTAAACCCACATTTCGCCAGTTATGTTCAAGTCCCATGTAATAGGTGGCGAGCCTATTGCCATCAACCGGGCACAAATCCAGACTCCGTGGCTTCTACTGAGAAATTCCTGATGGAAAACTTAATAACACTTTGCCCGACCTGGGAATCGAACCCAAGACCTTATGCTCAGAAGTCTCGCTTTGCGACCACTAGACCAACGAGGCAGTGAACCAACACAAGTCAAAATGACTATAATTTTTCGGAGCAATTGTAATAAACTTGGACATTAACGCTGATTAATTTTAAATCTTTTTTATGTAAAAGTTTTGCATATACTTATACATTCACCTGTTTTCGCTGTATACTAATGTAACACAATTGAGATATTAATTTTGCATTTAGGTGGGTTCGTTAAACGTTTAAAAACCATAACGGTTTAAACTATCGTTATTAATGCTAATTAACGTTTCTATGTCGTAATCAATTAAGAAAAAAACTGCCTAAAATCTTACAATACATTGTAAAGAAGTAGGCCAGTCGTACACAAAATGCTATTCTACAATCATTGTCGACACCACAGAGTATATTTTCTCATCAACTAAACCCATTGTAGGCCTACTTAATTAACCTTATAAGGTTAAAGATTATCTATAATCTAAATATATATAACTCAAAGGGGACTGACTGACTGACATAGTGATCTATCAACGCACAGCCCAAACCACTGGACGGATCGGGCTGAAATTTGGCATGCAGGTAGATGTTATGACGTAGGCATCCGCTAAGAAAGGATTTTTTAAAATTTACCCTCTAAGAGGATGAACGAGGGTCCGACATTTACGCGGACGAAGTCGCGGGCAAAAGCTAGTAAAAATATAATAAAGCTAAATATTTTTTGTTCGTTTGTTTAAACGTGCTTATCTCTAGAACTACCGATCGGATTAGAAAAAATGTAATATAGGCTGTATAACATCACGCCACGAACCACGTAAGCGGAGCAGTAAGCAAAGACGTAACTTGACACGGGCGAAAAAACTTCGCGGACGCAGGGAGTAACTAGTAGTATATAATATTACTACTCAAATTGACAAAGAGGTCAAATTGAGGGCCAAGTATGGTACTTAAAGCTCTAGTCATTATATCTTAAAGAATCTTTTTTACATTAACACCGTTTTTGATCAATGATTTGTGTCTTAATGGCGGTAATATAATTTTAAATTAAATTATGATATAATGGGTCGCAGTGTTCGTGCCTTCTCTGTATGAGAAGAGGCCTTTAGCCTTTAATAGGATTATACATATTACTTTGTATAATGGATGTCATAAAGTTACATAAAAGTTGGAATAGGTATGAGGTATATTATCGGTATATTATATGAGGTATATTATAAAGATTTTAATATAGTTAACTAGTTTTTGGCCGCGATACTTACACTTACTCATACTAAAAACAATTTTTTTGATCTTTTGTCTGCCTGTCTGTTTGTTTCGACTAATCTCCAAAAAGGCTGGACGGATTTTGAAGGGACTTTCACTTGCACATAGCTGATGTTATAAGGATTAATTGAGGCTACTTTAATTAAGAAAAAGAGTTAGATTTCCGCACAATAATGTTCAAACCCCTCACCTACTTGGTATCTTAGTAAATAAGGTAGTCTAACTTGGTACAGTAAATAAATAAGGTACTCTTAAAATAAAATAGGTGAGTACACAATTTCATACAAGCGTAGCTACGTAAGACCTAAGATTCAGCTCATTTTTCAAATGCCATGATGTTCCCCGCGCCGCGGTACTCGCATATCTAATTATATTTCCACACCGGTGACCCGGCGCGATTGACAAATCATCTCAGATCTATATCTGGACACATTCCTGCGGCCGCTACAATTTTCTGATAATCACACAGACTGATTTCTCTGTCCAGATTGGGATCTTGTGATTTTTGCTTTGTAATAAGGATTTCGACGACTGTAATACTGTTTGAGGATGAAATTATAAAAATTATATTGATCTTACATAAGCACGGCACGACGCGTCATCTTGCTTGTGCGTGCTAACGTCTGCGTGTGTAAAAAGTAACTTTCCGTAAAGTAAGTTGAACTATTATTTCAAGAGGATTCCAAGGACATTACCGGGATAAAAAGTATCCTATGTGTTAATCCAAGAAATGGTCTATCTATGTGCCAATTTTTATCTAAATCTGTTTAGCCGTTCTGACTTGATTGAGTAACAAACATTTAATTTTATCCATCCAAACTTTTGTATTTTTAATAGTGGTAAGATTATAAAGCTGAACATTTTGTTTATTTTAATGCGTTAACCTCAGGAAATACTGGTCTGATTTGATAAAATCGTATCGTGTCGTGTCGTGCAGTAAAAATAAAAGTTAAGTATTCTTTCTTCTAGAAAAACTTGAATGCAGATGTAAAACATTATAATGTTGTTATAATCTGTATCATTTCGTTGCAATCAGTTAAATAACTAACTAAAATACGTTTTACGACATTTTCGACAATTACACTGCCGAGCAAAATAAATGGGACGTTGCAAACTCTAAATGTCTCCGAGTTAATTGCACCGCACTGTATTACGAAATGGACAGACAAAACATTTGTTATTATAGCATCTAATCAGAACTAGAGATATTTGCATAATTTGAGCTTTAGGTACTTCTGACCTTTTTGCTTTCTGATAGTAAATAATAGCTCCGTTAATTGGCATTTGGAATGTCAACATTATAATAAATTGTGTTAATGTCATGGTGGCCAGAAGTGTACTCATGTAGCAATGGGACTTTAACAATGACTTTTGGTTTATCAACACTAACTAGTCTATGTAGAGGTGTTAGAAAGTATCGTTATTTTTGGGCCTTCTAATAAAATAAATACATTTATTATAAGAAGAAGAAGAAGAAGAACGTGATTGTGTAACAAACATCCATCCTAACTTTCGCATTTATTATAGAAGAAGAAGAAGAAGTAAGATTAAAATTACAACAAGAAAAATGATAATATAATTTAAATAAATATTCAATCAACTTGAATATTATCCCAGCAAAGGGTCCAATCGTCACTACGCAGAGAGAATTAGCGTGAAATTCATTAAAACAATTATTTCTATCCATTGAAAAAGTTATAGGCCAAAAATATCACTACAGTACGCTAGTCAAGCATCTTTACATAGGGAGGTACCTAAGTACCGTGTACTTTTCTTTAATTTTGAAACAAAGATGAAAATGTAAACATGGCGTCCGTCCGATGATCTCGCGTTGTTAGTGACTTCGCAACTGTCATTACTGGTTGCTGTAAGTATACGACACAGGCTGTGTTTATAGGCAGTACGTTCGTCTTCTTAAGTAGATAGGGACACTGACGGTTAAAAGGTTTTATAACGAACTAGATAAGGGGTTCCCAAACTCATTTTGTCTACTGCCTACTTTAAAAAAAAAGTAATTTATTAGCCCCCCCATTTCTTTACCTACTTAAAAACCACCTTGTAGATCTTGTAGATGAAATTACAAGTCGCCCCCCCCAGCCTATACACAACGCCTCGATATTTTTTCTGGGTCTCTTACCGCCCCCCTTTAGGCCTGCAGCGCCCACAAGGGGTCGTTATCGCCCACTTTGGGAAAGGCTGAACTAGATGAAGGAAAATAATTTTCTTAAATGTCGTGAATACTGGGTTTTTTCTGGTGGTCTGTGTTACTATGTGTTACACACTAGTAAGTTCTAGGCGCCCCCTTATGAATATTATTACGGGGGGGATATAATATACAGGGTGTAAAAATACACATCACAGAACCATTAACTATACTTGCTGGTACTATTAATAGTATGTTAATGTGGTATAAACATTTTTGTGGCATAAAAAAACAAAAACAAGTAAGTCTTCAAACTAGAATTAAATTGCAAGATCTGCAATAGATCTGATGATTTTTACATCATTTTCGCAAACAAAGCCACTATACTAATGTACCAAATGTTGTAAGACATCATGCTATCACTAACAACATCTGAACCTAGTGCCATCAGCTGTGAAGGTCACTTTGCACGCTAAGTCATGTCTAAAGTCCCCGTCACGTGAAGCTATAAATTATGTAAATAAAGAACTTCTACTAAGTTACGTAGCGACAGTTCAATGGACAACGAAAAATCCCAAATTCAATCAACTCAAAGTAACATACGTGTAATACGAAAATAATGAGCAATTTCACTTATTCGGGTAATAATATAGCGATATAAAGCGCTGTCGTCTAATGTTTCGTGGTCCTGGAACGCGTCTGACACATGGAACGTAAACATTTGGGCCGTCATTTTGAAGTAAGTTCACGCTGACGCAGTATTTGATCTAAGGGTTTAATGAATGGTAGCTCGCCGTCCGATCAAGGACAGGCCCGGGTCGTCGGCGCGTTTTGTTCCACGCGCGCCTCAAAGAGCTGTCAGCACAGGGACGGGGCCCCAACAGGGCTAAACGCCTGCCGGGGTCGCGAGACGTCTTAACAGGATACCGTGGCCCCAGAACGTAAAGGGCAACAGAAGGAACAGGGTGGTTTTTTAGTCAGTAAAAGTCTGACAGTCCCTTCCGCCCCGCCCAGGGCGGAAGGACCCATTTGATGATTTCTACCACCTAAAAAAAAAGGGTTTAATGAATGTGAATGTGTGTTTACAAAATCTATAGCTTCTCGTGACGGCGACTATAAGTAATGATGCTTGACATCACTTAATGGCTGGAAAAAAGATTGTTGACCGCTGTTGTTTAAGTTTTATTTTGTAAAGTTTATTTGCAAGGTTAGGTGTATGTCAAAAGGTCGTGATTAAAGTAGCAGTAGGTCTAGGTTTTGTTTTGAACTTTAGAATATCCACAAGAGGTACCGTCAACAAAAGAGATAAGTAATCATGGTCGTGCAATATGTATTGTTGAAGGTTTTTTAGACGTCGATGAGTGTTTTCGAAACCTTAAGTTAGTAATAGAATACAAACATTAATAAAATTAAACACTTAAATATATCATCGGTTGCTAAGAAAACTTCAACTATGGACTGCATAAACAAGGAACACACATCTGTTATAAAGCATACTGCCCATCTAAATAACATTAAGATATGTTTTTGCTAGGAAACGTTTTTTTTTTGTGTGAAAAAAAAACTTACTTGGGAAAAAGGCGTGAGTTTATGTATGTATGTAAAAAAAAACTTATTTGCGGATGTTTACTAACTATAAACTATCTCCCTGCCTATCTTTATAAATCAAGCGGTTTTTAATTTGTGATGAGCGAGTGAGTGTGTGAGTAAGTGAGTGAGTGAGTGTGTGAGTGACTTTTCGCTTTTATAGATTTAGATTAAAAGAATCCCACAATAATGGGAATAACATGTAATTTTTAGTTTACTTTTTATGCTTTTTACGACCGTTTTATATCTGAATTCGACTTATTACTTTTGCTGACCGTACATCAAAAAATATATTACCAATCTTCTTGAGCAAGCGGGTGAAGTAGCATTAACGCACACGCGGCTACATTTGAACCCGCGCCTAAAACAACATATTTAAATTGATTGCAAAAGGCATTCATTGTTTTCTGACTTTATAGGATTCAGCACCTAAAAATTGCCTAACGGGGCCCTAATTAAGACTCCGCTGTCTGACCCTCCGTCTGTCGCAGAGCTGTATAGGTAGACACTCGAATTTTTCACAAACACGGAGAGAAAATTCTAGTTTAGGTAACCAGAATAAAGTTAAATTGACTAGATTGTCTTGTAATATATACGACAGCTATCTTATTTGTAGAGTTTCCTAGAAAAATCTGGTAATAGCTTACAAGAATATCTAGCACAATTAAACATAATGCTGGTACACATCACTAAAATTTATGTATAGTGCGCAAAAGCCTATTTGTATTCATTACATACTTTATTTTAAATTTAACGGAATTGGTATCGTTTGTAACACCATACTTTATTTTGGAGATAACCAGATTTACAGTAGCGTTGATAGATTATTATAGTTACTATAAACATATTGAATGCAAATGTTACCAAATTGAGTGTTTATTAAACTATATATTTTGTTTACTTTACTACCTATCTTGTGTTTATTACCAGCATGTTGTTAGCCATTATCACATCAAATGGTTGAGTTTACTATAATGAGAATTTAATATTGTTCAGTTTACTCTATTGTTTAGTGATTTCACCAATGTTTTATTTTTTTATTCATATTGTTTCGTAGGCGATTGGGTCTTTATAAGAAATATGTACTAACGTCATAGTTACAGTGTTGCTAAGACAAAGTTAAAATCTGTCAGTTTTGTCACCAAATTTAAACTGAGAGATTTCAACTTTTTCCTAACATGGTAACTATGACGTTAGTACATAATTATTTCTTATAAATACCCAATCGCCTACTAAACAATATGAAGCAAAAAATAAAACATTGGTGAAATCACTAAACAATAGAGTAAACTGAACAACATTAAATTCTCATTAAAGTAAACTCAATCATTTGATGTCATAATTACATCTTCTAATAATACTTGACAAGCTGTAGTAAAAATAAAATACCTTCTGCACCAAGCTTTCTTATTTACCATTTATAGAATAAATGCTCATTATTCACATTTTTTCTATCAGAAACCGTAAACAAAACTATAGCACGACGTAGAAGGTACTTTGCTCTTCGAGTACCCTAAGCCTGCCACCTTCTGAAATCATGAACGAACATGAAGGGATTGTCAACAACCGATTTAAATAAAACAAAACATAAAACGTTTATAGGTTTTTATTTGTATTATCCACAACAATCATAATTGGATGGGTTTGACCCAGAATGTGCATTTCGCAAAATGTGCAGGTCCAATCAGCTCTTTAATTACGTCCGAATCCAGGAGACCAAGTGTCTCAATAGTTATTTTGTTTTCTAAAAATAAAACATTTCAATTAGGTATATAGGCACGCATATTATAATTCACTGGAACCGATAGTTTTAATAAAGTGCATTCAGGTGCATTACCGTATTAGCAGACCATACAGACCAGAATTAGAAGTGAGTTACCAGTATGTACCTACCTAACTTAAAGATCTCTTTCAACTCATCCCCATATAAAGAAAGATACTTCTTAAGTCGGTCAGTGTCTTCACTGGACGTAATAAAGGTATGCCTAATTGCATTGCCTAGTCATATCATAAACTCATTTAACTCAACACTTTTCTTCCAGGAATATAGGTACCTAGCCAAATAAATTGTATAAAACTTACTTACCGGCAAAAATGGGTATGTATTCCTCCAACCGCCAGGATTTTAATATTTCTTTTACACTTGTGTCCATTATTTTAAAAATTCTAAGAGAAAGAAAAACCATGCACTTGAACAGCACTGTACGCGCACGTAAGGTGAAATGGGTGGAACAAAATGGCGTGCCAAACCATACAATATATTTGGTAATCGTAAAAAACGATTCATTTGTTATACGATACTCATGTTACACAAAAAACGATATATGATAACGATAAAAAACATTTTATTATGAAAACAATCATCTGGTTATACATTACTATATAATCTAGCTAATTTAAACAAATAAATAACTTTTTCGTACCACTTGCTCAAAAAAGTGACATTCTATGCCACAAAAAGCGAACATAACAATAGTCATTATTAATCTGTCAAAAACAGGGAAAGAAAATTGTACTGAATTTCATTTATCCTCTAGGGAGAGAATGTGATTTAAATTTGGAATACTTAGATATCGAAATTTATACTGCACTACATCTGTGTTTACACCATTGAGTTTGTATACATATAAAGCATTATACATCTTTTTGAAAAAGGAATACGCATTTATTATGCAGTTATAATTATTAAATAAAATTACGAAAACCGACGAGGCCGTATGAGCTTGATGCGTTTGCTTTTCCGACAAAAAAATTTTAGTCTAGGAATTTACCGCGTTTTTGTTTTCTTCAAATACATAAACGTTAAGTTTATTTTAATTTATTTTTATAAATAACTTAATGTTCTAAAATGCATATCTCATGTTATTATTGTGTTAATTTTTTCGCAAATGGTACGAAAAGTAGAGTATTTTCCTCGGTGATAAAGCTGTCTTAGTCTTGGGTGAACTTAAATCCCTCGCTACACTCAGGACTCGCCTTAAATCCCTCGCTTCGCTCGTGATTTAAGTTTTTAACACCCTCGCTACGCTCGGGAGTAAACCTCGAGTCCTTCGTTACGCTCGCGATTTAAATCGTCACCCGCGACAGAAGACACTGCTTTATCCCCTTGGTTAATAATCTACTATTTTTGTTACTTGCATTCTTTTAGAGATAACATAAATATTGTATTTGTTGATTTGACAGCTAGTAACAACAAACAAATTATGAAGGTAAACTATAAAGTTATGGAAACTTTCTATTTACAATAATAAAATGTACTTGTAAATAGCTTTGAGTATTCTTTACTATAATGTGTTTACTATAATATTCTGGCATTTATTAAAATACGACTATTTGTTGTCAAAAGTCAATCTCGTAAACTTAACTCAATTCTGTTTTTATAAACTAGTATAATATTTACCATACGTTCTGGTAATATTGTTATAATAATTTCTCTCCGTGAAGTGTTAACTATGACCGCTTTATGAACATGAAAAAGAATAAAAATAAATACCAGCCTATTATTGTCCTACTGCAGGGCAAAGGCCACTTCTCAAACAGGATGCACGAGTCAGAGATCGATCGAGAGATCACTACTAAGGCGGTAAAAACAACAAACAATAAAAACAAAAATTAATGGGGATTCCCATGGAAAAAACGTGGTATTTTGTTTCTAGAGTTAAATATTGTGTTTTTTTGTTGTATTGTGTTATTGCTCGACTGCTGAGCATAAGGACTTGGGTTCGATTTTCAGGTCAGGCAACACGTTATTGGGTATTTCCAGCAATTTCTCAGTAGCAGCCTCGGGGTCTGGATTTGTGCCTGGTTGATGGCAATAGGCTCGCTACCTATTACATGGAACTTAAACATAACTGTCGAAATGTGGGTGTAGGCACTAATGGATATACTTCTGCCTAACCCTTCGGGGATTACAGGCGTGATGTTATGTTTATGTTAAATATTGTACGGAATCCTTCGCGTGCGACTCCGACTAACACTTGACCTTTTTTTTTTAAGTAATTTCATGTTCTTTCTGCTTAGTGCATGAAACATTGCATGAAGATAAGTGTACAGATAGTCATTACTGTAACGAAATCACTTTCACGGCTTATTTCACGGCTAACCATCCGTGAGACGAGGTTCATTTCAATTTTTTATTAGCATTAGATAACATTATCAGATAAAGTACGTTACCTATACCTTCTTCGTAGGGAAATCCTCATGGATGCCCTCCATCTGGGGATAAAGGTGGGTTATGTCGGACTCTTACCGACTAAAACCCCACGGTTCCGACTAGTTCACCTTTGCCCCATCGAAACCGCCACCCTGCTGTGGCAAAGCCTGCTAAAAATTTTGCTGTGGAATATGCCCCACTAATTTGATTTAATGGGGCAGATTTCACTAGTATAGAATCTTGGTGGATTCTCCCTCACTAGGGCTGGCGTCTCAGAATTTGTGCAGGTCAACGTATCTTGGCGGTCTGAAGATAGTTGTTTGGCTGCGCAATGGATCTTATAGAAACGAAATTGTTTACTGCGCAGCAATCGGCTAACTTCAGGGCCGCCAAGATACGTCGGTCGTCTTGTAGGTTTGCTCGTATTTTTATATTTTTCATTTAAAAAAATCCTGATTCTTATTTCACTACATTCTTATTACACTATTGCCAAGTGTATGTTTTATGATATACTTGACTTCCACGCGGACGAAGTCGCAGTCAAAAGCTAGTTATAAAATGTATGAATATCTATCATTGATGTACTTGTAAAGTCAAAGTACCCGATAAATACCTTCAAAGGAGCGGTAGCAATTTGTTATCCGCAAATAACTGCGCAGACGTTGCGAGCGCCATTATTCATTGTTCTGACTATTTGTCTGTTCGTTGCTGTTAGGTTAGTGTGCCAATGTGAGCTGTCTATAGCTTCGCTTTAAGGCGATAATGTCGCAGGCAAAATATAAAATGTTCTACGGATAGTTACTTATCGCCCCGGTGATAATGACTCGTGTGAGGGGACACCTTTAAGTTATAGGGTTAAAAAGTTGTTGTTTCTTAATAAAATATTTTAATTAAATCAATAGAATAAAAACTCATTTTTTTCTTCTTTTCGAGTCGGTGATTTAAGACAAACCCTTATTTTTTCTATAGTTTTTGGGCCCAGTAGGTGGCCACGTTTATCGCGGCATCAGTAGCGTTGTTAACGTTCTCTAAAGTGCAGGTTTAAGGACACTTTGGGCACTGCAGTAAGTGGGCCATCGTGTGAAAACTCATTTTGACTGACTAAACGTTTTTACAAATAAACTGCAGCAAACCTATTTAAAAATAATTTTGTTAAATGTTTATTTGTTAAATTACTTATTTATTAATAGATAATAATAGTCACCAAAAGGTATTATGTAGGTGAACTCCTTCACTTGTAGGACCTCACCTACATTTACACCCCATATTTTATCGCTCTCCTCCCCATGTGACACCACCCTGTACATTGCGAAGGCGTGTACAATTTCACGCTTCTCTACATTTGGTAGCGCTATATTGGAGCGATCGCATGTAGAGACAACTTGATCGTCGGGTTGCGTGTGCGCAGCTCAAGATAAATATTTTGAAACTGAAACGTTTGTTTGAGTTAGATGTATGGGGGCAATGATTCTGAAATTAATCGCGGTTTAATAGTGTTAAGTAAGGAATTAAGTAGTAGGAATTGTGTCATTAATCATTGGCAGATGTTTATCATTCATCTCATAGTATAAATGACCTGTATTATAAAGTTTGTTTGTTATTTTGTTTGTAAGAGGTACCTAATCTCTGGAAGTACTGGTCCGATAACAGAATTTCTTTCAACAGTAAGAAGCTACACCATTACTGAGTGTCAAAGGCTATATTTTGTGGTATGTTCGAATTCTACGCAGCCGAAACCACGAGCAAAAGGTAGTCATTTATTAATTCTGGTTTCCACGCGTTGTTTTCCTTCACCGATGTCAGTACTTGCCCCGAAACTATCGAACCCAGAACAACATAATTATGTATATTAGAGGTTTAAATTAATGTGCCTCGGAGTCTGGATTTGTGCCCGGTTGATGGCAATAGTCTCGCCCCCTATTACATGGGACTTAAACATAACTGGCGAAATGTGGGTGTACTAATAAGTACACCTCTGCCTAACCCTTCAGGGATTATAGGCGTGATGTTATGGAAATTAATGTGCCAAATTATCAACAACCAAACACAGCTTACACACGTTTCACAACTTGTCACATAAACTTTGCATCAATTTTTATTTGAGAAACCGCGGTAAGCAAAGTTAGCAATAATTTACCAATTACCCATATTCTACTAAAACAAATTCACAAAGAAACACAAATACTAAACAATGAATAATAGAATTAACAAGTAATTTGTGTGAACTAATTACCGCCATTGTGCTCCGAACATTGGACGGGCAGCTATTAATATTGATACCTCAATACATGGCGAAATCAATTAGCTTTGTAATAGATGCTGGGACTTTGAATGATTTGCTTAACCATTCAGTTTAGTTATTGGATGGCGAACTAGCCGACGCTCATGTTGAGTGATCAAAGCTGTTTTTTATTAATGGGGCAAGTCTGCCACACTATTCCCAAATCACTGCATAGCCAGAAAGCCAGAATCAACAGTGGCGACCACTACAAAAGTGAAGCTCGACAGAGTAACGATTCAACTGTCTTGGATTCCGTAACGAAATTAATCAGAAAAAAATTGCGTAGAAGTAAGACCGTTGCCTATAGATATCTGCAATACAGAGACCTTGCAGATGCGTTGGAGTTTTAAGTACCAATGTGACTTTTTCAATTCATATGTACTTTTTAAGTTTATCTTAACGAGCAACTAGCTTCAACTTTCTGACTAACTGATCGATCAGTAATCAAAAGTGCCTGTGATTGGCCTAATTGAAATAAATGTTTTGACTTTGACTTTGACTTATTGGCATCGGTGTAGGAAAACATTCTGAGGTTACCTCGACTTATAATAATTGTTTGTAATTGCCAATCTGCCTTGAGCAAACGTGGTGATTAATGCTCGTGCTTTCTCTGTATAAGAAGAGACCCCTCCCCCTCCCCCTGACCCTTCTCTGCCCTGCTGCGGGAAAATAATAGGCTATATAGTAATAATAATAACACATGACACATGTCATGACTGGTCTGTTTCTGCAAACTAAGGAGAGAAACACTTTATCTAAAATATGTATTTTACCTACCGACCTACTTACCTAATAAATGATAACTAAAGATGAAAGCGAATCGCATTTATTTTCAGTAATTAATCAACCCTTGAAGCTTTGATTCCTGTGAATAAATCCCAACAATTTTACAAATCATTATTTCGTTTGGTACTTAATACCGGACTTCTAGAGTAATAAACACGATCTTATCTACGTACAAAAATTAATAAACAAACAATAGGCACAACGTACCTCGACCTTCCACCTTCCAGCCTTATCCCCAAAAGTTATATAAACATCGGAAGCGGAGAGGTGGTCCGGATATAGCAGCTCTATTATTTAAACAAATCGTTTCATTTCATTGTTAGCTGTGGCATTGGGTCGGATATGGTTCAATCTTACCTATAGGCCGTCCTTCCGATTAGAACAAGTAATATTATTGCATAACTAGGTTATGCCAGCAACTTGGCTCGCAATATCGGATATCGGATTTTTTTTGCAAACGAAACTCTAATACTATATCTAAAATAAAAGTTACTCTTTATAACATCAGCTATCTACATAAAATCTTCGTCAAAATTGGTTCAGTTGTTTAGGAGATAGCCGGAACAGACGGAGAGACAGACAAAAATAAAATAATAAATATCTTTGCGGTCGGGAGAGTCCATCAGCGACGAAATTCCTGACACCTATGTAACCTGGAGCCATAACGCTTTATTTACGTGACGATTTTTTCCAGAACATCGTTCCAAAACAAAATTAGTACTCACCGTGTTAAAGTTCTTAAGCGCTTAAAAAAATTCTGTTATTTTGACATTACAAACCGAAACTTCCATTTTATTTCTTTGTATATTTTTGACTAGCCTTTTAACTAGGTTTTATACCTGCGACTACGTCCGCGTAAATGTAGGTTATCTCGGACGCAGACGAAGTCGAATAAAAAAAGCTTTTTTACAAAAAAAGATAACCGCCTTCAAAAACTACAAAATAAAAATAACTTTAGTTTTGGAAGTCGGCGGCTTTGGTTTTGTTTTTTGTTATGTAGGTATGGTAGGTATTGCCACCGACTTCCAAAACTAAAGTTATTTTTATTTTGTAGTTTTTGAAGGCGGTTATCTTTTTTTGTAAAAAAGCTTTTTATTTTTCACTTTTTAGTGCTTGTGTATTATTGTTTGAAATCCTTACAAAAAGCCCTTTCAAACAATACCTCACACGATATATTTAATTTTGGAAACTGGAAAACCTTTTTCTTCAGTCAGTCA
Source organism: Hoplodrina blanda (assembly GCA_949316365.1). NCBI lineage: Eukaryota > Metazoa > Arthropoda > Insecta > Lepidoptera > Noctuidae > Hoplodrina > Hoplodrina blanda. The sequence continues at coordinate 13,268,154 of OX438567.1, read as the reverse complement.
TCAACTACACGTATAAACAAAGCAATTTCACTTGTTACGATATTGCTGCTGTGATTCTGTGAGGAGTTCCATTCCATATCTCCGAAGTTCATCATCAGATATTGAAATGGTGACAATGGGACCACACGGGAAGCACCAGCTTTCAAATAAAAAAAGAATTATGAAAATCGGTTCACCCAGTCGCAAGTTAGGAACTAACAAACATTAAAAAAAAAATACAGTCGAATTGATAACCTCCTCCTTTTTTTGAACTCGGTTAAAAACTAGCTTATGTCCCTTGTTGGGATTCAAACTTACCCCGTAACAAACTGCATCAGAATCTGTTCAGTGGTTTAGTCGTGCAAGCGTAGGTAACAGACAGACAGTGACTGTTGCATTTATAATATTAGTATGGATTAGTATAGATTTGATTGGTTTTCATTCAAATGTATGGTCTAATAATTGCAATGTTCATCTATACTAATATTATAAAGCTGCAGTGTTTGTTTGTTTGTTTGTTTGTTTGTTTGAACGCGCTAATCTCTGGAACTACTGGTCCGATTTGAAAAATTCTTTCAGTGTTAGATAGATTAGTTATCGAGGAAGGCTATAGGCTATATACCATCACGCTACGA